>OZ022266.1:56901427-58101427 GCA_963978885.1 Nemotelus pantherinus | reverse complement strand
CTTTGTTGTATTTTGACAGAGCGTTTTATTTTCTGGAAATCTTTGGAATATTGTTGAGGCTCTCGTAAAATGGCACTACAAGCCTTTTTTGGATTTCCTGTGTTCTTTCTTGTATTTTGAGAGCATTTGTATGCCAATTTGATATATTCTTGGCCTCTTGGACTCTGTCCTCGAGGCTCTTCTTAAATCCCTGCTCCACAATGGTACTGATTTTTAGAGTAGTTATCATGGTAGGATTCGACAGTTATGCTAGTGACCTTTCCCACCGTCTCCTCCGATTCCGTTTTCGTAGTGAAACTCGGATGCAGATCGTGAAGTTTCGCTGTTACTATTTTGAACTTATTTTACATTTACGCAAAGATTTTCGTAGTCGGTACATTATTGTGAAAGGTTTTCCCCTAGCTCCCAGGGTATGTGTTTATGATTAGAGAATGAATCCAAACATGATCACAAATTATGCTTTGAGTTATCCCTGCTATGATTTGGTACCTCAGTTAAATCAGAAGGCAACAGTGAGACGTGAAGATGACCACTTTACTTTCGTATACATTGTTTGTGAATGAAGTCTCTACTAACTTCTACATCTACCTTTATGTTTTAAAAACTTCTTTAGCATTTTCATGTTAAGCAGAATTTAAAAAATCCTTGATCCAGCCAACCAGGATCATTTGCGGAATAGTATTAAGAAATTGCCATACGATGCCTAAGGTGCGCACTGAATTTTTACAGCACATATTTGCTTATGTTAATTATTAACATATTTTACTTTGTAGAACTGTTTCTCAAAGAATCAGCTGTGGATAAACTAACAATAGTTAAGACAATGTGTTGTATAGAACAATATTACAATGCAAAATTGAAAAATGATCTTTGACATCAAAATATTTGTATTCTTCTTGTTTCTTTTTTTTAAACTAATTTCAGTTTCAAAGTGTAACGGAATCAATGGATATATATAGCACATATATGCATTTACATAAGTGATATTCAAAAAATAATATATATCTCTTCTTTCTCTTCCTGCAGGAGCAGAAACCAAATGGTCCTACATCAGGTGGTGGCTCCACAAGTCGTGATCTATGTAGATTAGCGGAAATGACAGCAACAGTTGCAATGTTACGGGAAGAGAGACGTGCTTCGACCGAACTGCAAGAATTAGGTAGCCCAACAAATGAGGAAGGTAACGATCCTGCAACCGAACGTCTTCTACCACCACATACTAAGTCTTAACACTCCGCCCAACATTTCCTTCAACAATCTGATGCTATCTTTACTGATGATATTCTTAAAACATTGTTGTTATTAATTTTTTAATAAACAAAAGCGATAGCGAGGAATATGCATGGTTAAATCCGTATTCGATAAACATAATATGTTCACATTAAAATAATTGAATAACCGAATAAGAGTGACGACCATACCTCTTTTCAACGTAGTAAATTTAGTAAAAAAACAAAGTCTTTAAATTCGTTAAATATTTCTTGTTCGAAGATTTTTATGTTGTTGTTTTAATAAAAGCAAAAAATTTGCCTATTGAATTAGCCTATTTGTTCATAAAGTATAGAATATAAAGTCCGTGACAAGCGTTCCAAATTCAAAAAAGTGTAAATCATTAAGCTTGGTATCAGACACATGTGTGGAATGATTTAATTGTAAGAAATGAATGTACATATTCTTGTGAAGTATTTTTCAAGTGTTACTGCCGACCCATAGAGGCACTCATGAGCTTAATTTTTTTCATTTTGTGTCACAAGAACTTAATATCATTCTAAAGATACTGTTTTTATTTGTAATTTTAATGTTTCTTTTTTTATCAAGCTTTAAAAACAAGATATGGATTTTTTGCGCTAGTATTATAACGAACGTAGTACGATTTCTTTAGAACGACTACGTCCAACACTATAATTATTGCTTAATGTATGCGAACAAAATATCAAACAACGACATCTATCGTTTTCGGTTTTTTCTATTAGCAAAGCAAATGTGTTAATTTTTTTTTTGTAAAATCAACCAGTATCTGTATTTATAGCTTTTGTTTACTTACTTTGTACTTAAATAAGAAGAAAAACATGTGCTCAAATGTTCGTTTTTCTTGCAAACTATATTCCTATGTTTTGTTATAAATAATGTATAAATTTTTGAAAACAAAGGGTAATCAAAGAAATTTAAGTTTATTAAATCACCATTGTTTTTATTAATGTTTCTTTTTTATAAATGATTTATATACAAATTGCTAATATACATTTATCATATTCATATATGGGTATTTCTCAATCAGGAAAATGCATGTATTTTTGTTAAAAAGTAGCTATAATTTAATCCTTCTTAAGACCATATGTCATTTCTCAAATATAAAACCAAGTTTGGAGTGTTTGGCTTATCAGTCCGTTTGAATAAACGAATGAATGGCCCCTAATACTACAATCTTTTGAGTCCATTGTGACTGTCCTATAGGACTTTTTATGCATTTGGATATGTCGTCAAGTGGAACTTTTCTAATGTCCCAGATGGCAAAGCAGAGATAAACAACACTAATCTTCGCCTCATTAGTACTGAAGACTGTGCGAGAAAATGCTCTACACATATCTGCAATATCTACAGCAGTCGACTTTCTACTTGCCTATCCTGTGAAGGTATTTTTCGCAAGAAAAATTGCCTGTTAAAGCTCCACATAGAGCTCTTAGGCCACTTTTACAGAGTTTTTACGGACTTTTACTTCTTTTGCTATTTTTATATCGAGGTTGACGTAGTCTTTTGTTTTTAAATCCTCTATATTAATTCAGTACCAATGTAGGGCAATTTCGCATCTTCTTTTACCTTACTATCAGCTTCCTCATTATCGTAGTGATCCTCATCGCCAGGGCCCTATACAAGCTCGAAGCTGTTCTGTGCCCCTCCCTCGTCTCTAAGAATGCAGCTGAGTCTATTTGATCGCGATTGATAGCTTTGAACTCGCTTGACTATAATGCAGACTCTCTTTTAATGTTCCTTATCTTTATTATATACGTGGCCTCAAGTATAGCAGATAGTTTGACGGCCTCCTTAGGAAGGGCGCATTTTTCACATGGATCCTACGATCCCTGCTCCCATTCCACAATCAATCTTCGAGCCGCCCGTATACCGCATTTGCTCCTCTTACTGCGAGGGGAGTGATTAATTCCCCCATTTGTTTCTTGATGGTATTGTGACGTTGAACCTTTTCTCGAAGGGTACTCTAACTTTATTCAATCGCTGAAGTCCAACATTTCCATAATGGGCCTGTTGTCTTCCAGGATACTGAGATGACCTTCTAGGTCTCCTGTTGTAGGCTGACCGCCTTTTTTACCGCTTCTTCTTGAATTTTGAGGTGCAATCGTTTAAGGTTTAAAAGAGCCTACCATTCCTGCCGTTTGCATGGAGTCCATTGCTCCCGTAATCAGCAGTCAGGACAATTTTTTGGATTCTCAGAGTATCAACTTTGAAGACAGTTCCCAAATGCGCCCAAGTATTTGTTTTGTCGCCTAAATTGCCTTCAGTGTAGTTTTGTTCAGGTGACTGTTCCAGGTGAGTTCGATATCCAGGTAGATTTCTAGATAATTTACCTCCCCCTGTAGACTTACCTCTGTGCGCCTTATTTTTAGGGCTCTTTTCTCGATTTTTCTTTTCCTGGTAAATGGAACTAGGTTAGTCTTTCGAGGATTCATGGATATAACACTCTTCTCGCACCATTGAGATGTTTCATTTAACACCTTTTGCATTCAGGATCTCAAAGTATCCGAATGTAAACATTAGCCGCGTATCCGAGAACAATTATTCCTTTACGATTGGGAGTCCCAAGAAGATCATCAACCAGTAGGATACATAGCAGGAGGAGGTATATCTCTTCCTGCGGACATCCCCTCTTAATGTTCGCCCTTAGCTTTGCGTAAATACTCCTCGGTACCTCAGTACTTCCCCATTTCAATCGCTCTTGAGAGGCTTTTTTCCTCTAGAATGCAATCGTGTCTTGCATTGTAAAATGCTACTTCCTATGTCCAGAAAAGTGCATAGTGTGATTTTCTTACTATCCAATGCTTATTCTATGGTTTCTATCAGCTCATGTGTGACTAATAAAATTGCCTTGTCCATTTGGTAGGTAAATAAAAATTTGTGTACTGGTGTCTTCACTAAGAGGTCACTCCGTATGTGTCCATTCTCCATGGTCTTCAATATGAAGGATGTGAGGCTGATTGGCCTATCTGATTTTAGGTCAGCCGGTTTGATGCCACCCTTGGAGATGAACACCATCCACGCGAGTCTCCACGATTCTGGTGTATAGCTGCTTGGATGATTTTTAGTTTCTCTGTTGCTCTTTTTGGCCGAGCTGGGATAATTGCATCTGGTCCTGGTTTGAAGGAGATAGAGTTCAACCATACGAGGTGATTTATTTAATCAATGATGAAGAAGGTATCAAGGGGCCCGTCTACTTCTTGACCAGACGATTGCTAACGGTGCACCCTGGGATTTTCCCCAAAGATAGTCGTCATCCACCTCCTGGGGTTCGAAGTAGTCATATATGCTCTTGGTGGCCTTTGGACAGAGTTTTCTGTATCCGTGCAGTCTCTGAGATGCCGTTGAAGCTCTCACAGAAGGTACTCTAAGCCTTTCGTTTGGTTTTCCTCAGCTCTTAGTTGTATCCTGAGGGTTTTTTTATAGGCCTCTCAGTTTGATGTGATGTCGGCCCTGTTGAACTCTGTTCTTGCGGCGCTTCTGAGCTTTTATAGCTCTCTTTTCAACCATGGCACCCTCGTTTTGAGGGCGATAGTTTTTCGGGACAATAGTCCTGGTAGGATTCGAGGATTATTCATAGCTAAAAGAGCAAACATTCGCACCTTTTATTAATCATACCAAATAATATTATTTGAACACCTAATTTACCTAATAGAGTCCGATTCTTTCTTCAATCCTAGTTGGAAAAAAACAGATATTTGTATGAAATAGATTTTTAAATATCTTTCGGCTTTCTGCAGTCTTCAGATTGAAATGTCACCAAACAATTGGAAACGAGGTGAAAACTAATAGATTGACTTTTAGTAAAATGGTTATTAAAGATTGCTAATAAATTTTCATTAATTTGTTGTTACTTTTTAGGTTAGAGACGAACAACATCAGCAAGACGAGTATTTTTTGTGATGTGTATTTTATTTGTGCCATCGGTTTCTTATTTACCTGTTGGAAGGCGAAAATCTCCCAAGAAAATATTTCATGGTTCCTGCACTGGAACATATTGAATTTTTACCGACTAAAGCCACCTCATTCTTCTTCCGCAATCCCTCCCCGTGGGACGTTTTATACAGCATTACTTGGCAGAGGTGGTTCAGCTCTTAGATGCTTCTCGTGATCCTTGATGCTTCCTTCTTCGTGCCCGTTCTTCGTTTACTTTTACGGTGCAGGAGATTGACTAGATAGTCAGTTTTTGTTGCTTCCACTGCTTAGAAAATACACTTTCGCTTAGGCACGTTGTAAACAGAACGGACAAAAGTTTTTGTAGCTCCTTTATATCAAACTTAAGTGCTTTATAAGTGCTTCGTGCGTGGATCCTCGTCCGAACCAGGGAACCCACATGTACGAAGCCAGTGCTCTACCCACTAGGCTACTCAAGCTTCTATCCGTAAAGCCGACCGATTTATTGCCATCGATTTTCCATATAACCGCCAACACTTCTTCTCTGCTTAACGACGGCACGTTCTGAGGATCTATCTGTATTACCCGCAGGCTTTCGCCCATATGCTGTCGAAATGATGTTGGGCCTATTTGCTGAAGCATCTTCGAACACTGGATTTGAGGAGAACTCTTTCGCTTGATAGTGGTCATAACAGTTTTGTATGCTCCGCCCCATGGATCGGAATCGGTATCATTGCATAGCTGCCTAAAGTGCTTTCTCTTACTGTTCGCGATCGCAAGTTGAAGTTTTTTCCGGGCGTTTTTATACTGCCTCTGCCGATTTTATACCGTCGTATTCTGGGCTATATTCCTGGTCTTGTAAAGAGTATATACTAACAACAAATAGAACCGCCTTTGCCTAGCGTTGAGACAAAAATGTATCTTTACTTATTTAAATATTTTTCAAATTTGAACATTTCTGGCAGATAGAATAATCCTGTAGTAATCACCGATGTTCATATAGTAATCAACAATTTTTTTTGATTCTCAACAATTCGCACAAAATATTACAGACGAGAGATATCTAAATTTTTGTAAAACTAACCTACAAATAAAAATACGCAATGCAGTGAAAAATTACTTTATCCTATCGATACAATAAGAAAAGTATAAATTTTATTCTGCAATCTCTACTTTTTCTTATAAATGCACTTGTAAATAAAAATTCAATATTCCGTGTTTATAGTCACAATTGAGATTTGCTCTTTTTTAAGAGTTACAATAAATTACTCCACGCAATACAAAACATGATGAATATTATGAGACAGACAATGTTTATTCAAGAGAAATAATTTCTTCATTTTCCAATAAAAAAAACCTTTTAAAGAACCTGTAAAATCGATTTTTCAGCCTATCAAAAAAAAAAAATGCAATACTTCTTCAAAACTATTCGATCGTTTCTTTCTCTATTTCTCGTGAATCTATCTTTGCACTATCTTCCACAATCTCCTCTTATTATAAAAATCTCTAAGTCTAATATACTAGTTGACTCCTCTTTCTTAATACTTCTCAATCGAGATACTCCAGATCGAAAAATGTACTGTTGAAATTGACATTCTAGCAAACCCAAAAGCTAGAAGGGACGAGGTAGGCTCTATAGTTAAGCAAAGCGGATGAATGGATCAACAAAAAATCGTTCTAAAAATTAAATCACTGAATATTTACAAAAAAAAAACACAAATTTTTTGAAAATTGAATGTTTGAAATATTATTAAACAATCAAAATTTTATAGAATGGAAAATATGATGTAAAGTTAAGCATAAACTTAAGCATAAACTTAAGAGTAGTAATACGGAACATGATCTATACGTATTCTTGTAATAAAAAACTTTGTGGGCCATTTGGGAGACAAATGATGAATACTTTGCAAAGCATCAGACACATAAGGAAAAATTGTATACTCATTTAGTAGACACAAAATACATAGTAATGTAAATAAAATTGTGTGTTATTAATTCTTTTCATTTCGTTGAATTCTCAATGAATCTATTTTTTCCAGCTATTTTTTTCTGCAAATAGCTTCCACGAGCAAAACTGTAGATCATTTTTTTGCAAGAAAGTATTTTGTTCATAACTTATTCAATAGTATTCTGAAAGGCTTTGAATATTTCATACAAAGATACTTTGTAGTAGCGTTTACATACCTGATTCGAAAATAAATCATTGAACGCCCATATCTACTTTCTTTTAATACTAAATCCGTTTTGAAGAGCAATTTATCGTCTTCACAATACGTATCAGCCATCTTCGTCCACCACAGAGAAGGTTTGCCATTCTCAAATTTTCGTTTGTTAAATTTCAGATTCTTTGCTTCCACTTTCACTATATTATGGTGCACTTTCGATTGCTTGTTATTATAATCACTTTTAATGAATACTACACGTTTTCCGATTCGCGAACGTTCAAACAAGTTGTATTTCTGCGGAACCACATGCAACGTAAACCCTGCGAAACCACATGCAACATTAAACCACCTGCTACTGATCGGCCATTGAGGTTATACATGACTTATGTTGCGTTCCAGACCGCAAAGACCCTTCCACAAGAGAAGTTTCACAAATGTTTATGCGTACACGATTCACAGCCGATTACTTTTGATATCGATTACTTGTAATTATAATCGCTTTTAACCTTTTAAGCAATAATACACTACTTCCGATTCGCGAACGCTCAAAATGTCATCTTCCTGCGAAACCACCTGCAATATAAAACCTACGGAAATACCTGCAACATGAAAACTATAGAACCATTGGCAACATGAATCCATATACAATTGATCAGTGTTTGTGGTTATACACGACTCATGTTTCACTCCGGACAGCAAGAATTCTCCACTTTTTTCGATAATCGATTCACTTTTCGCAGGAAATCCGGATTGGCGGGCTGTCATCAGCTTAGGCGATCTCTACAATAACCGTTTCCCAGCGTCAAAAACAAACAAAACAAACTCACCTCGGTATATGAGAATACCATTCTTCTTATCAACACAAACTAGAATCCATCTCCAACTCTCGGTACATGTCATTTCTACAGAAACAGAAACATCAGAAACAGAAAGTTGTCAGAAGTAAACATGGCTTGGCGATGGACAGGTCGACGATAGATTGTAGTTTTCGATTTCGCTAGCTTTCCCTTCCATAGTAATTTATTAGTGAAATAGAGTGAAAGGATTGTGAGTCCTGTTTTCCCTTGTGAGCTCTTTAATTTGTATCTCGATTTGAACTTCGATTACAACGAATTTCTTCCTCGATAAGAAAGAAAAAAACAAAAAACGAACGAAATACAAAATGCTTGCCAATACGCCACGGAAACGATTTTTGTGTGTGATTGTTTTTATTTTGATATTTTGGCAAGTGATGCGGTTTTTGCCACAATTTGTATTCGGTCCACCAGTAAGTAACCAAATTTTGAGGGCAATTATTTTAGGCTATGTATTAATAATAGTTTCTGTTAGGAGGATTTGATAATTCGGCCCGCAGGTGCTCCAGTGATAGTTGCAGTTTACTACGAAGCATTATGTCCCGATTCGAAAAATTTCATTGTCAAGCAATTGCAGACTTCGTATCGAAAAGGACCTGATTTGATGGAAGTGCAATTAATTCCGTACGGAAAGGCCACGGTGAGTGTAGTTTTTAAGATTTATAAAACACTTGGAAGTGATGCAATACATTTTCAAAATGATGTGTCTACTGCCCTTATCGCAAATTTATTGAAATTATATCAATCGAAAATTGCTGAGCTAGTCATAAATGATAGCTTTATCTAAATTTTCGGACTCTTATCTCGACGGGAACAGTCACGAAACAAGATGAGTTCTTATGTTTTATCGGCATGTCTTTCAATTATGTATACATAGTGAATCAATTATCGCAAAACTAAGTTCCTATGTATATGCTTGGATCGGCAGTCACTTAATGGGTTTGTCCCATTTGCGTTATCGATACTTCCTTGCATATTTGTAAATATTCACATGAAACTATCAAATCCAATTTAAGCATAGTCGGTCGGCATTGTCGACTTGCTGGGCTTGCGATTAAACGTATCAAATTGACTGGTGTGAGTTTCACGTTTATCGTTCGACCTAATAGCTCATGTAATATGCTAACGACAGGTTTTATAAAATAATATACTAATTATTATTTTGCTTTTGTCTTCACGCTTGGCTAAGCTTTTGCTCGGCATATTTGTTTTTTTTTTTCTTTAATAAACGATTAAACATCTGGTTCAACACGTTTGTTCTATTGTGCGCACGGTTACATGGATGATAAATCATCATAAAAGCGGCATTGTGTGAGGACTATTGTAGAGCCGATTATAAAAATTCAGACACTTGTACGTTTTGAAGAGGCTTGTTTTCTGAGCCGTGTGGTGAAAGTTATTCCATAGCAATACATAAATGATAACTTGCAATCAAATAAAAATAAACTTCCAAGAAATTCGAATAATTTCTCCAAGTTAACAAATCAATTTCGCTTACACACCTGTGAAGCATAAGTATTTAGCTGTCGCAGCTACAATACAATTAGTCAAATATGCCATTTCAGCACTTCTACACTGGCAATAATCAGACTATTAACATTGACTTAATGGCAACTGTAACAAGCTGAGAAAACATTAATCATTTGTTTAATTTGATTGAACGACAGTAACTATATGCTGAGAAGTGTGAATTTAATTTTTATCGTATATTTGAAAAAAAAAATGACTTGAGTCTCTTGAGCAACATACTTGACTAATTGTGGGTTCGATAATATTGATATCATATCAACAAAATTAGATCCGCAAAAAGATGTTAAAGTATTATAAAGGTAATAAAATATACATTTATTCACTTAAGTTCTGAGAAATTGCCGTAACTTCAACATTATATAGCATGGCTCTGTACGAAGAACATAGAAAGTGTTATTGCAGCAAAGAATATGTAAATAAATCCCATTCGTTGTGGGACAATTCATCAATTCAACGAATATATTGCAAATGGGATACGGAGTACTAATTGACTGTTTTTATGTTGCAGAAAAGTCATAACGGAATGATAACTATCGCCTTTTATAGCATTTTGAATCGAAAGTATTCAGACTGATTTTTTTTAACTTATTGATAATATCGATACATCGGCTTAATGGTTTTCAAAGTAGGACCCTTCTGCAACAACACAGCGACTCTGCTAATCATGGAAGGCCCCTCGAACGCAGAAACCAGAATGAACTTTAACTCCTTCGTCATACCCCTTAACGTAGTGCCGCCCTTTCATAACCTGTTTGAGTCGGGTAAAGAGAAAGAAGTCTGGGGGAGTGGCATATGGGCTGTAGGGTAGCAGGAAAATCGTTGAAATATGGTATTTAGCCGCATTGTCATGGTGCAGCTTCCAGGTATCGGTGATTGCTGCGCGTATGCGCGGAACTTGTTTTCGCACTTTCAAGCTCTGTTTCGTAAAATGCGGCAGTCACAGTTTGACGAGGCGGTACAAATTCTATATGAACGATTCATTTACAGTAAGAAAAATACAAGCAACATCGATCTAACATTTCATTTGCTCATTACGGCTCTTTTGGGGGCCATATGATCTTTATCAACGCTGCTCGAATAAACTTCATCGCCGAGCGTGACGAGACACGGTGACTGGAATTCTTTTTTAAATTGACCTGCACTGTGGAACGGCTCAGAAATGAGTTGCAACCAGTGCGCTGCTTCGCTCAGATCCCAGCCACCCGATCCGCGCGAAAGAACACTCCTTCGTTCGCTTCGTCTGGATGGGAAACAATCAGTCCGACTACTTTCCTGACAGACCCTCTAAGGTCACTTGGCCAGCAGATAATAGAAAGGTGTGGAAACTGGGCGTATATGTAGTTGTAGCTTTTGTATCTCTTCCACCAGATATGGAAGAGGTACAAAAGCCGTAAGTTGGCAGAAATCTAAAAAGAAATTCCCGGGAGCCAACGGCATACCAGCTAAGTTTATTAAAGGACACCATCAACCAGTCTATGAAATTATTGCATACGTATGAGAGTGTAGAAAACTGACGGAAAGGTAGATTATGCTCCATATATAAAACACAACGTGCAGCAATAATAGGGGTATAAAATTGTTGAGTACTTGCATTATTAAGCTTCACTGAGCAGAAGCTAAGAGACTACCAGTTTTTATCAACTTTCAATAAGTTCCAATAGCAAGGTTGGAGGCATCAACGACCAATGTAAGCTCGGCATTTAGGGTAGAGAAAAATATAAGGGTTGCTTCAGCTAGGCAAATTTTAACAGCATTGAAAACCAATTCAGAAAGTCATACTAACTTCTTTGATCCATCTTTCTTCAGTCCAGAAAAAAGAATTAAAATAATCCGTTGGAAGGAACCTGCGGTAAAAATTAACCAAGCCTAAGAACCTACTTAGGTTTCTAGTCTCATTGTTGTTGGCAACTTGGAGTTTGAAATTGGCTCAACTTTGTCGGAAGAGAGAGCTTGATATCAGTCGGAAGTTTCAAGTGCCCTGGGAAGTAAAATTTGTTCGTAAGAAAAGAATAATTCTCCAAGTTGATTATGGAGCCGTAGTCTGCTATGCGCTTGAACAAGTGCTCGAGATGTTGTGAAGAAGTAGCTATTAAGTGCTGCCCAGAATGTTCTAACTCTTTTCTAGCCGCGGTAAGCCCATCGCGTGCTAAACGTCATACTTTAAATTTCTTTGCGGATAAGTGAATGTATCCGTAGTTGAACACTAAGGTTCAAAAATGAAGTGGGGTAAGTGGGTCTACCATCAAATTTTTACTCAAATCGACTACTAGACCATAATGGCACAAATAGTCTGCTAAAATGAGCCTTCTAACAAATTCCATGGGAACTCCTGACGAAACCCAAACTCTAGTTTAAGAGGATTTCGTCTGTGAGTGTTAATAGTTGGTGTTGTTAACTGACGTCAAATTAAGTCCGAATGGCAGTAGAGTTCCGGAGTGTGATGTGTCGACAAAATAATATCTTTTAGTGTTCTTATCGAACATCAAAAGACGACGGCCTGGAGAACGAACATGATGGCCTAGCGTCGGATGAAAACAGGAGCTTAGTTTTATGGTTCCTTAGAGCAATTACCTTCGTTTTCGCCGCGAAAGTATGAATGTTGTTTCTTATACCGCTGCAACTAGATGAATCAGTTGGTTTCGGTACAGCAGGGCCAGAAAATACTTCTGCGAATTTGATTACAATGTCAGCTAATTGTTGGAGGCGACAGTGGCAAAACAGGTTAAAATAGATCGAGTTTGCTCGGGGAAGCGCTGTAGCTATACAGTTTTTAACAGTTCCGCCAATCCCTTGACCCCTCCCAATCGCCTCAATTCCTTAAGCACCTGCTAGAGCTCACTATTAATCAAAGATATATTCTTTAATTAGTGATGTTTTGAACAATAATCTGATGAAAGTCTGGATTGTGTGTATCAAGGGTTCTTATAGTCGTTGTTCTCCAGCATGCCACAGACAATTATAATTTCTTTATTATTAAGAGCTGCCAGTATATAATTGAATTTTGTGTTCGTTATGATGATTCTAATGAGACCGAATTGGCTTTCCAGCCGGACGAACCAAGAGTCAGCATCATCGGGCCAAATCGGAGATGGCCTAATGGCTACCATGCTGACTTACGGATTGAGCTGGGGCTCAGGTTCGACCGTAGCGATTTAATATAAATAAATTCCAGAAGAAAAATCAGCACAACGGTAGCCGAGAAAATATTGTACAACAGTTTGGCGTTGAATATATAAATTTAAAATAATATAATTCTTACATAATGTTTATAGTTTAGTGAAAATGTTGGAAAAAAATGTTACAGAGTTAGGATGTTGGAAGGGCCTTGGAAAATGTATTTTTAAAATTGGATTGGGCTCTCTGATTATATTTGTATAGTGGCAGCTTATAGTACTGAATATTCCACAGCACCTTTTTATGGGCTCATTTTAGCGTTAGGATTGTATTCTTTGAGCAGGATTGCATACCTAGTGTATCTTGGTCGGTCATTAAAAGTAAGTTTATTAGAAAGATCTTCTACATTTACTGCACCACTTACGATATCAAAAGTTAGGCAAGCGCTTAACAGTGTACATTAAATTCGGAAGTCCATCTCTTAATTAGATAGAAGATATCATCTCTTGGGTCATAGATATTTCTCAAAGCGAAAAGTAAAAATTGTTTTTGAACAGATTCAAGTCTATCACGATGTAATTCAAAAGCTGGGTTTCATGTTATGAAAGCATATTCTAGTAGAGTCCGCACCAGAGTGCTATATAATGACTTGGTAACTCATATATTTTTGAACTCTTTAGGGCGTCTCTTAATCAAACCGAGCTGTTTATTAACCCTGATAGGATTTTGTCGTATTGGAGTGGAAATATGTGTAAGGTAGGAGGATTTCCAAAAAGACGGGAAAATACCTAGAGACAAAGATTTAGTGAAAATCACTTGCAAAAAGATGATCAATTGGTCTGCACATTTGAACACGATGAAAAGAAAGATCAAATCAGGGCTTGGTCCTGTGCTGGTCTTTAGTTCATGAATAGGTTCAATACTAACTTCTTGTATGAGGCAAAATCAATCGATAAGACGTCTTTCGGTGACTCCAGCAGACATGGTTGAAGTAGGGATATTGGGTGAGCAAAAAGTATTTTGAAAATGACTAGAGAAAAAGTTACATATGGCTTACAGACAGGAAGAATTCGTCTTACTTCGAAACAAAGAACAAGGCTAGCCAATGACACTATGTTAATGATCGAAATCAAAGACTTTCTCGGGACTGTAACAAGTTTTCCCAATCAATTAACATAGAGCTCATACGCTTCGCGGGATTTGATGGAAAATTGTTTGGGCAGCTCATAATGTAATCTATTTAGATCCTTATTCAGAAAGCTTTCCAGTCTCCAGTGGACAAATAATTTTGAAATTTTTTCAAAGTTAGCATTTAGAAATTCATATTTCATTGTTGTATGACTGATTTAAAAGCCGAAAGGCATAAATATCATTATTGTACAACTAAGAAAAGAAATATTTGCAATGGATGGTTCAACTGTAAAAGCTGGGTGATGAAAGAGTGTTTGGGAAAAGATTCTCGGCGCCAGTAGTTGGGCTAAGCACCACTTCGTCATAAAAGTTCGTGAACATCAGATCTAATTAGTTCCTATTTTGGTTACGGATAAGGGTTATTTGCTGTAAATGATTGCCATAAAATATACTTATAATGCTGAAGGCAATGGAATGAAGATTGATTGGAAGGAAGCGATTATCATTTTCATTGGTAATGAAACTGATTTTCGAACGATTGAAGACCCCAATAACAATTATTTTGGCAAGGAAGTAGTTACGGAAGAAATCAAGTCGCACACGTCATTGTAAGTAGTTTCATCAGAATGAGGGGGACATAAACAATACCAATGCAGAAGTAATGCTTCTCTAATAAAATTCTGACGAATATGTGCTCAAAATCTTCAATGTCTCTTCAATGAGAAGCTTAAAGGTAGAACTATAATGCAATTAAGTGAACTTAAGTGAGCGCTGAAACTGAACGAAAATTCACTCAATTGAAGTCGATCGGTTAATTTGCCCATAATAGAATTAAGTGAAGGTTCATGAAGCTGCCGTCAGAGTGGCGAATATGAATTTGAATTTGGAGGCATATGAGATGAACTGATGTGAGCGTTTACACAATATATTCGAATAGATTTTTGCTGCAATTGAAATATAGTTGTTTTCATAGCCTGCTAGCTCTGTTGCAAGAAATCGTAGAAAATTGTAGCTGAGCTGAACCTCAGCACTTTGCTGTAGATTATTAGATCTAAAAAATGGGCTTCGTGCAGGCTCTTAATTTGTGCTTATATTCAAATAAGTGTACGAAAGAAATGTTTTTTGAGCAATATTGGTATGCGACCGGAATATATTTAATCATCAAGGTCTTTACTGCTGAAGTTTAATATTCAATAGTGGACAGCTGAAGCATGGTGTGTGGTTATTCTTTGAATGAAAAAAGCTGTGAGACGGCATTTTAAGTAGTTTATGTACTTGTATTTTTAAAAGTAAGTAATTTAAAGATATAAGTAAATAAACTACTATATAATTTATTATTTCGTATGTTGTTCAACGCGTTTTCTCTTTGAAATTATGTTTCAAACTCATTATTTCTACCTCCTGTAAAAATAGCATTTATGTGATCGACGAAAAAATATTTTAGATACCGGTTATTCTGTTTACAATGTCGCGCAGAATCATATTCGAGACATCTAATTACTACTTCCTATACTGTAAACTGTCAATGAACCGTTTAACAATGAAAGGTATGTTCGCGTACCACGATTAATTGCAATTAATTGCAATGAAGCCGTTTTTGCACTCCATTTTACTGAAAATGGAAAATTTCCACTTTTTCAGTAGGGTAGCTACTTAAAAATACTGAAAACTGTCAAACGGTTTTTGGCCTAATGTTATAATATTATGAAGGACGAATATTTTTGTGACGATAATTTATCACCGCTTAGGATGACTTTATAATCATTATTGTTCTCCTGAAAACCGACAACTTACACTTTTGTTTGTCAATTTTCAGGATATGCAATGTGAGCGTTTTTGTACTTCTCATGAATGTCCCCCACCACATGATTCAGGAAAATTCAGTAAAATTCTGTGACTGAAAGTACGCGAACAGACCTAAAATATTCAAATATTTCACATACCTATTATTGCGTCTACAATACCGCATACGAACGATCATTACTTCTACCTCCTGCAAAAATACCAAGCGATCCACGAAAACATATTCAAATATTTTACGTGCCTTCTGCCATGCTTCTATTGGTTGTAGTCGGTACGCAAACCTCTTGTCAAATTTACTTAATTGATGTACGGTCCCAGTCGTAGGCCACTTAAGTGGCCCGAATTGAACGAAACTTAACGAAACGGCAGATAAGTACATTATGGGTATGCCGCTTGATTTCTATGCAACCGTACTGTCACTTAAGCTACTTAAAGCTCACTTAATTGCATTATAGTTCTACCTTAAATCTTACTGTAACTTTAACCTCAAATTTATACTCTATGTTTAAAAGCTAAACAAGGAGTATGAAATGTTAGACCCTGAAGAAAAGGACAGTTTACCCTCGAAATATTGATATCTGCGAAAAAATTGAAATATATCAAGCTTTTAAAGGAAAAAGTAATTTATAATAATTGGCTTTGAAAGTTAGAAACATTTGAATCAAATTAATTTAATAATTCGTTTAAATTAGTCCCAACTGCGGCTCAATAGATTTATTTTGTTTCTCAGTTATCTCCCAGAATGTTCTCCTGGCTTACTTTTAGCAATATTGTGAGGTCCCTCAAAATATTTTCTGCTCTTTATCTCAGTGGCGGCTCGTGCCATTTAGAACCAGGGCGGCAGGTTAATTTAAATATTATTCGAAGGAAGGAAATATGACGAATTATTGCTGCGAATGACGCTATGGAAACATTTTACTTGAAAATAAAATTCAGGCATCTCTTTTTCGCGGTAGCGAAATGTAGAATAATATTAACTACATATACAATGCCGGATTGATTTGGGATTGAAATTGGATTCGACAGGTAGTTTAAACGTGTCCATTTCACAGTTAGAATGCGGTTTTATCGACGCAGCTGTAATTATACTAGCTGTTTTCGTTCTCTAATTTATTGAAAAATTAACAACCGATAACAATGTTTGTCCAGTATTAAGTTTTCATTCTTTTCAGCTTTTGATTTTTTCTGAGCAGCTCTATGAATTTTGTGATTTCTGCCATAGCATCATGAATTTCATTAAAATATAAACATTTTAAAAGACAACATACTGTATAACTATATTCCATATCATTTTGTCACATGTATTTTTCTCAGTCGAATCAACGACCATACGTATGTATGTATGAGAAAAACAAACGTTGAAAAACTTAGCTATGCCCATGAAGTTTATGAAATCCATTTATACAATTCATAAACTGGTTAACGACCTCAAAATAAAGAATTTCAACATTTGCCCAGAATTTCGGACACGGTCGCCATTTTTCAGTAGTTTCACCCATTTCCCAGCCGAAAAAATTATAAACAGATTTTTGATATGTGCTAAAAAAAACTTGTGAAAAAAACAAGGCCGCCTTTATAATTTTGTTTTGGCTCGGTTTAAATAAACCAGTGAAATTTTTTGAATTGGTGTTTGATTTAAGTACTAAATTATATATATTCCTATCAAATGTTTCTTGATGGTTCATTACAATGAAAAAAAATTTTGTTTTTCAGGGGCTTCTGAATAGCAAGTCCTGGCGCGCTTCACAATAGTGAGCTTAATTGCAAGATTATGTGATTATGACATCAATTATGACGGAAGCGCCCCATATAGGTTTTTCAATTAAATGAAATTTGTTTATGCCACTAATAGTTATTAACTCTCCCGGCAGCTCTAATGGTATCTTATATTCCAGCTCTGATGATTTTAACTTTTAATGTCTTCCAAGGGCATCTTCGAGAAAATTGCCTTACTAATAACCGATCAATTTATTTACTTTGAACAATTATCAAACAAAAGATTGAAATGACAATTAATATGAAAATAATGCAAATCAATAATAAAACAATAATATGAGCATACCTTTATCCCATGACACTCAATTCTCACAATAAAACAATTTTGACACATGTAAATACATACGTTTCAAACTTTTCACTAACCGGATATAAAATATTAAAAAAACATATAAAACAACAAGTGCAATTCCAAAAACCCAGAAATTTCGATGTGCATAGTTCTTAATTTGCTCATTATTGCCCATCTCTCCCTTAAAATTACCTTCCTGATGTTCAAAGAAAATTAAAAAAAAAACGACGTGACTACTCGCGGTTTTATTTCAGTAGCTGTAGAGGCTTGCCTCTACGGTCCTCCACGTACTCGACACTGGACGTACGAAAAAATGAAAAAAATGCAATTTGTCAATGACGGGAAAGCACAACTTGAGACAGTTTCATTGATAAAATTGTCAGTGGTGAGGCAGATTTGATTTTGCCTCATTTAGGTTTTTCTTTCTTTTTTTTATTGTGCGTGAGCTATTTGTATTGTATTACGGGTAGGTTTAACAGCACATTTTTTTCGACTTTTTTTCGTTGAGGCAGAGCTCTGGATAATGGAATCGGTTTTGGTGATTTTTTTTTTTAGTTTTTGCATTGAGGTCGTGCTTTGAATGTTAGTTTTGACTATGCAAATAAACACAGATAGAAAAGTAGAGGATACTGGGAACCAAAGTGATGTTTTTGCAATGAGCAAAATATAATTTAATGATATATTTGGTTTATTTTTTTCCAAATTTTACCGAGGAGGCACTGCCTCCTTTGCCTCCTCTGACGAGCCGCCACTGCTTTATCTCCTAGTACAAAAAAACTTCTCATTAAATTTATTGTGATCAATTAATATTTTCTAGACACACGTACAACCAGACGGCTCCTTAAGGTTCGATTGCCAGCACGGCTTGATGGAGTGCCAGGCAAATATCTATCATGCCTGTGCAATTGAAGCTGTCCAAGATCCTCGCGTTCGACTAGATGTTGTAGCTTGTATGATTCGAGACAATCATGCAGCCAAAGATGCAATGTTAAGGGTGAGAAATATTTAAAAACCAAAATATATACATATACCAAATAATTTCTCTGTCCATTCCAGTGTACGAATGAATATAAAATTGATAAAATCGCTGAAATCATACAAAAGTGCTATGAGAGTCCGCATGGCTCGGAGCTACTTAAACTACATGGCGAAGCAACTGATGCACTACGTCCGAAAATGTCATTTGTTCCAACGATAACGCTGGACGGTTCACAAGGGCGACAAGCTTCGATTCTGAAAGATTTGTTTAAGGAGGTTTGTAAGGTGGCAGCAGGCCGAGGTCCTCTACCCGATATCTGTAAGTCTTGAATTCGGGGGGGAATTGACTACTATTCGAGCAACAGCTAGATTTTAACGGTAGTTGGTTCTATTGAAAGTTTTTTTTTTTTGTTTAAATTGTGATAACTTGTTTGATCTTGCATGATCTTAGCGGAAATGTGAAAACTCACATATAATTCATGTTTTTCTTTTAGTAAACAAATGGTTTGCAGTTTTTCGTAAGATTTGTGTAACATAATTGTGTATAGTATCCATATGGTGGGAAAGAAGTCAACGGAGTATGAAGATGAACTTTAAGTCAGATTTATATATTTCGGAATTTAGCATAAGGCTTTTAAGAGTATTAACAGTCAGAGTAACTGTTATTTTTAATGAAAAACACGTGAAATTTTCTTATCGATGAAGTAGTAGAATATTCGTCATAGTCTCTCTCTCTCTCTCCTTCCCTTTTTCTATTATATTTCAAAATAGCGAAAAGTATTATTGGGTGTAAGTTCCATTTATGCAACAAAAAAGGTGATATATTCCTGATTTTGAGCGCCATTGATAATATCAAGGACGATAACTGGCATCTATTCCATTAAGAATTCTACACAATACATTTGACTGTTAAGAGCTGTGAAATTCATATAAACATAACTTTTTCCACAAAGTGTACAAAAATAGCCACAGCTATCATAAGATTGTAAAAACAATTATCTTAAAGTTTCTTGAAACATTCTTCCATTGCAATTTCGAAAATAAAAATAAAACACTATCGAAATTTGAGCACGTACGAAAAATGACCAATCACGAATTGAAAATTGCTAAATGCTAGTATATATTAAACAAAAAAAAATGTTTTTTGTTGTTCTCAAAATTGTTTTTGATATTTTTCATAGCACTGTATGCATATATTTAAACAAACATCAATATGCGGCGAAAAATTAACCAAATGAATTTCTACAGTAGATAAAGACTGTTAAATGTTAAGAAAACAATATAAACAATTACAGGACTGAAATGTTAACATTTTTACCGTTAAAATCTTCGAAACACATCAGCATATTCATATGAAATAAAACAGATGAAAATAGTTCAATAATTTTCGCAATATATTGATGAAGTTTGGTTTTCTTATTTGATTTCAAAATATTGTTAATTTTTTTGTTGATTTCGGTAGGCACTCTAAGTACCGAAATATAATTTTTTTCTTTTTTTTTTGATAATTGATGATAGATTGAAAAGCTTAAATAAACTTTTTGTACTATTTGTAGTGGTCAAATAATTGTATAGATTAATAAAATATTATTTAAATAACAGAAATCGGCTTGTTTAAGACCTGAATTCGAACGACTGAAAAAGGTAAGCGAATTCACAACTTTACATCAGGCAGCTACAATTGTCACGAAAGTATTAAGACGCGCAATTTCTTGAGAAATTTCCTGTTACAAATAGCTGAAACTTTTGAGAAAAAAGTGCTATAACAGAGAAAAAATAGTGAATATTTATTCACATAATAGCAACAAAAATATAGTTTTCAAACAAAAACAAAAAAAAAAAATATATTTTTCAAGGTACTCCAAACATTAAAATTGAAAGTACCAAAAAGGAATTCCTGGAAGGCGATCCCATAAGAATATCGTTAGTAGTAAAAATGTAGTAAAAAAGTATAAAGTACAGAAAGCAATTGTGAACGAGAACCGTTGTGATAAACTGAAGATTTTTAGTGGAAGGAAATGCCGCAAAATTGCAAACAAAATTATATTGGATCCCAAAAAAGTGCTCCTAAAGTTGCAGCAGATAATTAAATTTAATTGAGAACTTATTCATACCTTACATGCAAATGGAGCTTCTTTCTTCTCTATTTGTATTTATATTCATATTGGTCGGGGAATTTATTATATAAAATTTTTTTGTATGAAAGTAGTTTTATGTCAACACATTCAAACCATGCATTTCACTTAGTAGGTTATAGACCATGACCTTTAACAGGAGCTATTGGAGTTATAACAACAGTTTCAGGGTTAGTAAAATGATTCCACCAATATATTTCATTATTTATTTTAGGATATATTTCGAAGGGTGACATCTCCCGAGAAGGTACCTAGGAGCAAGGGTGGAGTGTGGAAAAAGTTGCCACCCGATAACTATTAAGGCGGCTTTAGATATGCGGTGTTTGTCAAATACCGAGCACCTAGTTTGGCAAACTTCGCATGTGTGGTTGGGTTGCTCGCCTAGTGCTTGCCCTAGGCCAAGCACAAACATTCGGGTGCTCGCTATTCCCGTAGTTTGTGGAACTTTCAACCAAATCAAAGTAGACGAGCACTGTGTTTGGGTATGTTCGGATCCCCGCTTTAGACATTCGGTATTTGTTGCGGTTGTTGATCAATACTGAAAAGTGTCAAACTGTGTGGCGCGAGTAAAAATTTTCAAATGAAAATGGCGGGAGTGAACAACGACGAGCAGCTCGTACATGTTCCAGTTTTGGCAAACATTCGGCAATGCCCGAATGTCTAATTCAATGTGCTTGTCATTTCGCAATCACCAAGCCAAATGACTTGACTAGGTGTTCGGTATTTGGCGAATAGGAGGTGTTTGACAAACACCGCATATCTAAAGCCGCCTTAAGAAGAGTGTTAAAAAGTTGTGGTTATCACGGTCAGGTTGCTGGGAGCAAGCCCTTGATCAGTGTGATCAATAGGAAAGCAAGCCTTCAGTTCGGTGAAAAATATAAAAATAGTGGCAGGCTTTCTGGAAACGATATTTTTAAGTGATGAGAGTAAGTTCAAGCTTGAAGGATGTGGCCGTAAAAAATTTTTGTGGAGACAGAAGCACGCTGAATGAGATCCACGTAACTTTCAGCCAACTGGTAAATATGTGATGATGTGGGGATGTATGGGGTACAATGGGGTGGGTAATTTGGAATTTATAGAAGGAATTTTTGACCATAAAAAGTACGTCAATATTTGTAAAAACAATCTTAAGTTAAGTGCTCGTAAATTGGGGATTAAAGACACATTCACATTTCAACAAGATAACGACCCCAAGAATATCGCCCGCAACGAAAAGCTTTTAAGTTTTCTATTAAACGTCCCTTCGCAACTGCACTCGGTTTCCCGGTTTCCTGATTTAAATCCCATTGAGTATTTGTGGGCTACGTGGAGAAAAAACGTTAAAGAACGGAAACCACAGAGGGTTTCTGCTTTGAAAAACATTTTCAAAACAGAATGGGGAAAATACAGCAACCGGAGACCAAAAGATTGGTAAAATTAATGCCATCGCGTTTGAAAGAGGTTAGGAAAAGAAAAAGAAAAAAGTTGCCCGACCAGATTTTAAGTAAACAGGAAAAAGTGCTTCATACTTGTAATATTTCTGCAGTTTGACTTTTTTCAGAAATCGTTTGAATACTTTTGTTACTTTGAAATTTCGATGATAGGGAGTTTCATGGATTTTTTTTTGTTTTTGTATGAAAAATATATATTTCTTATTGTTATGTAAATATATGTGCAATATTCTTTTTATATTACAGCATTTCTCAAAAGTAGTTTTTTTTTAGCTATTTGTAACGGGAAAATTTTTCGAGAAAGTAGGCGTCCCAATTTAGTTTGTTCAACGATCTGATGTCTTTATTATTTTGCATTGACTCTATTCAATAGAATGTTTGGTCGCAACTGAGCTATGGCTACAATTGATTATGATATGATAGATCAATTAGATCACGGATAAATTCAGAATTAATAGGCTTAATTTAACTGGACAATTAGCTCATAGCATTGACGGGCTCTACAGACGGCCGCACATGATGGAAAACTTAACAAGCAAACCAGTGCATTTGTTATTGCTAAAGGGTAAGTGTTTACCTGTTAAGAAGAACAAGTGCACTAGTTCGTACGCCGAGTTGTACAACATGGGCGGCCGTGTGTAGAATCCATGAGGAAAATCCTGCCCGAAAAGTGCTTTCCACGCTACTTTCTATGTACGCTTTGCCCAAGCGACAGGTTAATACATAAATATGCATACATAAGTATGTAATCCATCAAATGCAGTCGAAGGGAAAAATTTACTCACTAGAGAAAAATACATTCAAATCCTTTATCAAAGCAATGAAACATCGAAAAACATCCGTCACTTCATTGATTCGCACTATATCACTGATTCTCCACGGTATTTATTGCACATTTAAACGATAAGAATTAATTTCTATCGAATTTCACAGTCCATCTTTCTTCGTCCGCTGCTCTCGGCAGTCGTGCTCGTGCATAATCTGACAGTCTGCAAAGAATTGGCGGGAAAATTAGTCTGAGTCTGGGTTTTCCTGGATATTTCAATTAGATAACCTGAGACACCTATTTTTGTGTCTCAGGTTATCTAATTGAAATCCTAGAAGAAGTAATGATAAGATTCTCAGATGAATACCACAAATAGAGTGGAATTTCCATCAGTTTTTATTAGAGACAATTCACGATTGTTCCAATTACGGATTGCGATAAGGAAGTTAGATAAAGATAATCTTTTGCACCTGCATAGGCTTTTCATAGGTATGCAAGGCATGCATTTGCATAGGTTGGTGCATGACTATGGTCAGGTCATTATCCGTAATCGCAACGATCGTGGAATGTCTCCAATAAAAATTCTCCGAAATACTCTATTTGAAGTATTCATCTGAGAATCTTACCATTATGATTTGTTTTAGGCATTTATTTACCCGATACTATCCAAGAAAACCAAGCCTCAGACTGATTTTCCCGCCAATTCTTTGCAGACTGTCAGATTGTGCACGATTACCGTCAGCAGCGGAAGAAGAAATACGAGTTGTGTAATTCGAGTGAAATTAATGCTTATCGTTGAAATGTACAATAAATACATTGGAGAATTAGTGATGTAGTGCAAATTAATGTAGTGAGTTATATTGTTCGATGTTTCATTGCTTTGATAAAGAATTTGGATACATTCTTCTCTGGTGAGTAGATTGTTCCTTTCGACTGCACTTGATATGGCACACACTTATGTATGTATTTATGTGTATGAAATAACTCGTCACGGAGGTCTTCTCTAGTTGCATCATAGATATTTCATTTGTGTGCGCGGGTGCAAGCGTGGATAGATTTTTTTATGATAACTCATTAAAAAATTAAGTATTTCTCTCATATTTCCTGCATTTGAAAAACACTTGGCGATTGAAGTTATTTAAACATAATGTAACCTCCGTGCGGTATGTTATAAGTTTATATTTGCGTACATGCAACTAAAACTAGTTTTCTTTCGGAATTTCAGCTTTAAAGGGAGACCATGGTCATTTTAGTTTTTTTGCTTTTGTTAATTTGTGTATTACGAGGAGGGATCTTGGCCATTTTAGTTTTTTTGCTTTTGTTAATTTGTGTATTACGGCCAAGGTCAGTGGGCGGCGAGACCCACTACCATCTGGGGTCTTGGCCCCAAATAACATCAGCGGCCTGAGACTGTCTACCTCATCCTCGGGCCTTACGAAGAGAGGCAGTTTTTCCCCAGATTTAGATGTCTTTCGTGTTTTTCTAGTTCCCCTTTCAGCAGAATGCTAGCAACGTGCTTCGTCACGTTTCGGCTAGGTTTGTTTAACAGCCCATGCCTGAGAACAGCTTCTGGTCCTTTACGGACAAAAGCCCCTTTCCCTTTGTAATTTGCGGCTAGTATTATTTCATGACGGATGAATAATACGTAGCGTCCCCCTTTGTTTTCTGGGAGCAAGTCCACCCCATTTTCATGGCCCACCCCAGCCGCGTAGAGTTAGCAAAGTGGCCAACCAGCATCCGTCGGGGTTGGACTAAAAAGTGCTCCGCTAATGCGGACGAGGGGCCTTCACTGCCATTTCTAAGGTACCCGGCTCCCGGGGCACATCTTTTTTTATCTGATTTCCCCTGTCGATTGTCCGCCATCACTTATACCTTGCCTGGCAGGCCCCTTCTAAACTTTGGTTCAGTTGAGGAGCCTCCAAGCAACCCTCTCATTTCTTAAATCGCTACACAATGAAATACTAACATATAATTTCTTCAGAACGCTAAGTGTGGATAGTGCTCTCTACAAATTTTATTCCAATTTGTCCAGCTTAATTTCCTGTTACACTCCTTCCTTTCGCTGTAGAAGAAGCTGCGACCCTGCGTGGTTCGCCGTCGATGTCGTTATTGTTCTTAGAGCTGAAGGTGCAGCGCGGCTGCTGCTAAAAAGGCAGCCAATGACACGATGCGTTCTTACCTTGAGCATGTCGAAATTTCTATTACATCCGACAAACCTGTCTTTCTGGTCCTATACCAACTCCCTTAAAACTTCCTCTGGCATTACTTCTGTTATGTATCTTCATGATACGTCTGCGTCCTCACCTCAAGCCTATTGTCAGCTCTTGGCTCAAGTTTTATCTTCTTTCACCACGTCACAGTAACTCTTCGCCATCAATTTTTTCCCCGCAATTTCTCGTAACCTTTCTTCTTTTTTTTAGTTATCCTTTGGAAATGGAATCATTAATGATCTATCTTGCCGCAAGCGCTAGCTTCGGTGCATCTCAACCGGGACCTTTCCATCCTTGTGGAAATCAGCCAACATATTTCCCATTCACAAAGCTGGTGGTTTGCTATCTATATGTCAACAGTTACAAACTTATTGTCGTTTACAGACGCTGTTGCTTCTGCATTCAATTAGCAGAAGCAAGTAGATGTCCTTTATACAGACTTTGCTAAAGCTTTCGATTCTGTGAACCATTATATTCTTCTGTCAAAGCTAGCTGGGTTTAGTCTCTCCGGTGTCCATTCTTGCTCTTCCACACCCTTTTTTCCTACCACAGGAGTTCCGCAAGTATCCATTCTTGACCCTTTATTGGTCCTTTTGTTTATTAACGATCTTCCTTACCCCTTTAACTCAACCTGTCTTTTGGTCGCTGATGATCTTTTAATGTTGAGAGTGATTGTATCCGCTAGTGATTGTTCCATATTGCAGAACGATTTGGATGCTTTGGCTAACTGGTGCGCTTCGAATTTCCTCACTTTGAATGTTGCAAAATGCCTCCAAATGTGATTCACCTACAAAACATTCCCTTTGTCCTCTTCTTCTACTCTGTCCTTGGCTCCCTTCTCAATGCTGTTGCTAGTTTCAAGTACCTTGGCGTGATTTTTGACTCCAAGTTGAAGTTCGGCCTGCATATTTTATACATCACTGCCAAGACCTCCCCGTTTTTTGCGGCTTCGTCATCAGATCCTCTAAACTTTTTGTTTATTTTTCAAGTTCTTTATATCTGCTTTTCCGTCTTGCTGTTTTTTTCTTCTAGTATAATCTATAATTAGATTTGTTCTGTGAATTTGGACAGTAAATAAATAAGTAAATAGATGTCGAACATTCAACACCATAGCTCATCACTATTCCTCAGGTATCTCTAAATCCACCTTTAAAAAACTTGACGAAGGCCCTCATTATACATTTATTTCCCTAAATATAATAAAAGTAGCACGATTAATATTTGTCTCAACAATTCAACGAAGTTTTAAGATAGTTTTTAGTTAAAGTTGAAGCATACATGTTTCAATATCTCCAAAGTGTAAAACTGTAACATATGAAAATATTGTAGTTTTGCCCTGTGTATGCGTTTCAGAAGCCGCAATCAGATTAATTATTTATTACTGTAATGTGAGTATGATCATTTAATACCACCAGCTGTCCGAGAGAAACAATCTTTTTATCATGAAACCGTACCATTTATTATATTACTTTTATTTAGACTATAATTTACATAATGAATTCTTCCTCATGAAGCAAATTACTGTTTATGTTTGCTTGTGTGAAAAACTAAATTTCGTTTAGAAATAAACTCCTTATTGCATTCACTACATTTATACTTTTCCGGAGCGTTCTGTAATGAAGCTGTTTCTGCAGTATTGCTCTCCCGCAACTTTTGCTGACTCGTCCTGGTGAAATTAGCATCCTGATCATTAAGATTGACTCGACGACACTTCTTGCTTTTTACATGATTAATCAATTGCTCCTTTGACAGTAAATATTTCATGCACATATCGCACTTGAAAGGTTTCGCAGCGTTTGAATGCAGATTCTCATGTCTAAGTCTTTGCCAGTCCCAAAAGAATTTCTTGTCGCATATTGTACACTCATATTTCTTCTCATATGAATGCCACAAAGTATGATTTTGAAGCGAAACTTCACTAAGAAATACCTTGGGGCATATTTCGCACTTAAAAGGATACTCGTCTCGATGGAGTTTCATGTGAGCTCTCAAGGTGGCTTTCGAATTGTGAGGTGTCTGGCAAACGGTGCAAATATGTTTCGAATGCTGATTATTTGTTCTTCTTTTTCCATGGTTTTTAACGTGATTTCGGAAAACATCGGGATTGCGAAAAGTTCTGGCACATTTTTTGCACGAGTACTTGTTACCGATGTCATGGGTTCTTTTCGTGTGACGTCGGAGTCGTATGTGGCTTGCGTATACCTTGTCGCATTTCGTGCACTGAAATTTGTCAGACTTATGAAGCAGCTCGTGCCTCCGAAGCGAATTAGGGTTCGTAAATGCATTGGGACATTGGCTGCATTTGAAGGGAAAAGCGCCCGTATGGCTGTTCATGTGAAAATTTAAACTCCTCTTTTCCCTGTACGCTTTTGGGCAGAGAGAACATTTAAATTTGGACTGATCACGATTTTCGATTGGCTTTGAATGTTTACGACCATGCCTTTGTAGACTTCCAAGACTAGCGTACCTTTTCGGACACTGGTCGCACGCAAAAGGCTGTTCTTCGGAATGATGGTTCATATGAAAATCTAGATCTTTTTTAGAGCAATAAGTCTTTGAGCAGATCGAACATTTGTTTGTGGATGAATAATATCGACGATGATAACCTAAGTGTCTCGGATTGGTGAACGTTTTAGGACACTTTTCGCACTTATAGGGCCGGGAACCGGTGTGCGTGTTCATGTGATAAGTAAGACCTCGCTTGAAACGGTATGATTTTGAACAAAGTGAGCATTCGTAATTTTTATGAGTGCAGGCTGCGAATGTTTCTAAGCGATCTTTTTGGCGATTCTTCTTGGGACATTGATCACATTTCAAGTGTGAATGCTTTCTGTAATGCTGATAGAAACTACTGACACTAGAGTAGGTTTTCGGACAGTGATCACCGCTAAAAGGACGGATACCTCTGTGCATGTTCATGTGGTAGCCGAGAAATCGTTTGGAAGCGTAAGTCTTCTTTGTTTGATGCTGACACAAGTTACGGAGAGTATCAAACTTTTTCGGGCACTGGTCGCATTTGTACGGTCTCGCATCGATGTGACTTTCCATATGAAGATGCAAAAGTTTTTCATAAGGGAAGATTTTCGAACAGACTAAGCATTTATAATTGATGCAATCGTTTCCATCGATAATTCCCAAGTGTTTTCTGCTATGACGTTCCAAGCCCCCAAAGCTAGCATAACATTTTAAACATTCGTTGCATTTATAGCGACTTCGAAATGAGTGATTACATACGTGAACATTATGATCTTGACTGTCTGATGAAACTTGGAAGCATACAGTACAAATAAATTTGATTTGGTCTGCATGTATAGATCCAACGTGATTCCTAAGTGCTTCGCTGCTTGCCAATATCTCATTGCATAACGGACATGCTTTTTCACTATGACTGTTCATGTGAATGCTTAGAAGGCTTTTCAAACTAAAGGACTTCGAACAAATCCGACAAAAATGTACTTTTTTGCACAAATCGTGGTGATATCTTCGGACATGACATTGAAGTAGTTTCCGTTTACCGAAGTGCATAAGACACTTGGGACATTGGAATGTCATTTTATACCCACCGTATTTGGTCTGAAATTTTACGATTTATTTAGTGTTTGGGAAACTTATATGAACTTTATTGTCTTACTTGAATTATGGGATGCTTCTCATTTTTCACTTCACATAGAGTTGCACTATCTGAAGAAGCGATAGCAATATTAGTTATCTGACTGCATCCCTCCCAGGTTTGTTCTTGTAATTGTGTTTCAGAGACTTCGATTTCTATCTTAATCGTTGCAATTTCACAGCTTATAGGAGGCAAATCACTCATTTTGTTTCCGGATCAACAAACTCAACCCCGATGACAGCTCACTTACTATTGTTGACTGTCAAAGGCTCACTGGTCAAAGGTATTTGCAATGTGCAGACGTGCAGACCATGTGCTAGTTTTCAAGGTATACCACAGGTATACATATGATTTTCGGCTCATTTAAGGGCTGTTTAGACATGACTCCATGCGTCCAAGCATTTTTATTTACATAAGACTAGCTTTTAGACGGCGGGAGTGAAGTGGAGGTACAAATAAATCATTTCCACTTCACTCTCGCCTTCCTAAAACTAGTCTTGTGTAAATACAAATTGCTTGGAAGCATAAACACATATCTAACATATCTTTACATATTAATTCAAAAAAATAATAAATGAAACAGCTATCAAGGATTATTTTTTTATTAATATATTTAATACAGTTCATGTAGGTAA
Source organism: Nemotelus pantherinus (assembly GCA_963978885.1). Classification (NCBI taxonomy): domain Eukaryota; kingdom Metazoa; phylum Arthropoda; class Insecta; order Diptera; family Stratiomyidae; genus Nemotelus; species Nemotelus pantherinus. Next base: position 58,071,856 of record OZ022266.1, on the reverse strand, counting down.
CAACATAAAAAAATATCACATAGTTTTCTGATCCAAAATAAAAACATAAACAACATACACGAAAATTCAGGAAAAAAAAGTCTGCGTACAAATGATGTGAATCCATAATTAATTGAGGAAAGAAAAAATTAGAATCTAATTTGGACGATTAAGACGATTTTTCATATTTTTGACAAATTTACTAGTATCTTCTGCGGTAAGTTTTACCCATTCTGCTTTCTCAAGGTAATAGTATGGGTTCGGATTCTTTGATCCAGCAGCTCCTTCAGATTTTCAATTGGATTGAAGTCGGGAGATTCAGGGGGAGAGTGTAATTGCCTTAGAACGTTATACAGCAACCACTCCCGAACTAAATGGGGCGTATGCTTAGGTCGTTGTCCTGAGCAAGTATCCAGCTATTAAGAAGGTTAATTTTCTGAACGCCTCGCTTAAAGTATATCCAAGTATTTTAAAATAGATCTGACCCGTTAAGTGTACGAGGCAGGATTCTTTGAGAGACATGCCAAAGCAAGCCTTGTCTTCGGTGAAGTAAAGAACGCCCAAAACTCCAGAGAATATAGAAATAGACGAAGATGGCGCTAAACTGGGATATCTGGAACTTTGTATTACAGCTGACCAGTTTTTCCGTCCCTGAAGATGATGATAGGTAGGAAGCACCGTACTAAGGCATGTTGCGGGTTTTTAGGGTCATGAATCAAGGGCAAATTCCGTTATCAGACTAAATATTGTATATTTGCTTCGGGTACCTTGTCACAGTTTGGTCGAGAAAGGCGGTTGTACATCCTTGAGTGAGAAATGTTTCATCTCATCTACTGCTAGTATCGTTTCCTATTGTTGATGTTCCATTCGCCAAAATCTAAATGTGAATAATAAGCGCAAATGATGAAAAGTCTAGACAGTTTCGTCTAAATGTAAATAATAGAGTTTGCAGAAAGCTGGCGAAGGCACTGATTGTATGTCGACGACTAGGGAGGCATAAATTCTGAATGGAGATAACTCATGATGACCTATGCTCAACCTTGTGTTCTTTGAGGTCGTATTCTCTTTGATTTATTATGCCAGCTGTACATTGTTGTTCTGGCGATGTAACTAACTACCTATCGAAGCAGAATAACTAAGTCAATAGTAGGCCTGACTAGTACTGCGTTTGCAGTAAATATAGTATGGTTCATTTTTGATCATAGCACACATAGTCAATCGATTATTTTCGAAACTGCCTAAAAATAAAGATTGGTGAAGTATGGTCAAACCGGAAATTGGATGAAGAAGCCTTCATTAAAACGCCCCGACAATTGAAAAAAAACCCTTAAGGACATACTATCTAGTGCATGTGATGCTTCAATTCCGGTAGGGATGTCCCATCCTAGTGCTTATCTAGCTTATGTATGACCTGAGTGCCCTAAGGCTAGAAGGCGGTGCAAGCGCGACAGGATGAACATCTGCAATCATACCGAGAAGCGGGAACAACCCAAAAAAGCAAACAAGAGTGCTTCAGAAATATTGATGGGTCATATTGCTTGTAAAGGTCTCAAAGACATTATAAGTTAGTTGCCCTGTCCTTCTGGAAAATATCATGAAAATGCTGTCTGGAGCCTGTCGAGAAACAAAGGGCAGATAATATCGGCCCATTCAACAATCTGAAACTTTTGGACTTGTGTAGCCGACCTAAGTATAACAAAGCGCTGGAATTAGTGGACGAAATCTGAAATTTTCATCGATGTTCTAAAAACATGCTTAACCGAACGAGTCTTCATGAAATGCTGAAAAATTCAGAAGGTTATCCTGTTGCCAAAACCCAACAAATCCCTGGGAGAGCTGAACGCTTTTCGCTCTATATGCCTATTGGGCGAACTGAGATGAAGAGAGGGCTATTTACAACAGACTGCTAGAGGCTGTAGAATGGTTATCTTATCTGCATTTTGGTTTTTGCAGATGCGTTCAATAATCGATTATTTAAAGCACGAGGAACTTCTCGAAAATATTACATTAATAATGTTATAATAAATATTACGCTCGATGTCAGAAATGCTTTTGGCAGCTAGTCATTGCGTCACTGGTTAAGTTTGGCGTACTTTACTACCTAGCTGTATTAAATTGTTATTTCAGAGATAGAGTGCTGTGGTATGACTCCAATAATAGCCCTAAGCACTACAACGTTGCAGCAAGCGTCCTGTAGGGATCTGTTCTAGAACCCCTGCTTTGGATCGTCATTTATTATAGCGTGCTCAGTCTAAAACTGACAAAGGAGATATTAGCTGTTGTGTAGAGTTTTTCAATAAGGACATAAATTATTTTGTTTTCAAAAATAACACAGAATAATTGAGACATTGGGTTGGAATTTAGTACAAGTGTAGTATACATTCTACATTTAAGTATATAGTTAATTCGACTTTGTTCATATGAACACCGCGAGCACGCTTGCAGCGATGGATTCCTTGGAGCAAACTATCCACCTTCCACTCTTCTATGTACAACTCCTCTTGCGTTGTTGGTTTATGGGCTTAGAGTAGCGAATTAATGTAACCCCATAAAAAGAAATCCAACGCAGTTAAATTGTATGAGTGGCGTTGCCATTCGACCTGACCATTTCTTGAGAACGCACGATTACCGAACTTCCCCTTCAATGGACCAATTGTTTGACCTGCTGTGGAACCATAAGGAACCATCTAGTTAGAATCACTTATGAGCGATGCCATCCAATTTTGACCAAAAATACGTTGCTCGTTCGTTAACTTCAACATGATGAAATTGTTAGTCTTGACTGACATTTTACAGATCATAAAAAATGATGAAGGATTAAAATGTTGTATGCTGGAAAAGATGAGTCAGCCATCCAAAGTACAGTAAGTATGGATTTGGATAAATACTTGAGGTGGCTGCGTCAAAGCAAGCTCGTTATAAATATCCACAACACCAAATACATTATGTTCCAGCAAAAAAATAAACACCCTATTAATCCATGTATTCAAATTGATGGAGTTCAACTTGATAAGGTCGATTCAATAAAATACCTGGGATTGATTTTGGATGAAAAGATGTCCTGGACCCATCACATCTACTACATCAGAAGTAAAATCGCACCATTTATCGCAAAACTGAGAAGGCATGATTTCCTGGAAAAACACACTCAACTCCTAATCTTAAATGCTAATGCAGGATAGTCTACTGTTAAATATGGAGCAGTCTTGTGGAGCCAAACAACTAAGCATAACATCGAGCTGATTGGGAGACTTGTCACTAAGGCGATAAAAGTTATATTTATGTTGTTGAACATCCAACAGATTATTAATCTCGAAAGAGGCAAAATAATATACCAAATTATCAACAACGGACTAAAATGGCCAGATATTCCTCGGACTGTTAGAGAGTTAACTAGCAGAGAAACAAGATCAGTCAGCAAGCTTTTAGTTTGTAAACCAAGAACGGATAGATTAAAGACGGATCCAATACAACAGGCTATATCTTTCTACAATACATTGCCAGATCCGTTAAAGAACTCAAGCAATATCGTGACATTCAAAAAAAACTTAAAATTGCACATACAAAATTAACAACGCACAATGACGATTAACACCAGAGTTTTTTATATACTTTTCTCTGGACACAAGTCAATGAAGACAATCATAAGTCAATAAAAGTGAGTCTATCATATTGATAACAATTGTGCTGTCCCTTATACCAACAAACTAATTGTCTGGGAAGCACTATGAAAAACTTACTGGAGGGTAAAGATGGTGCACATAGACTGTTCACGCTGAGTGATGGAGAGAGTGAAAGGAAGGAAGAAAAAAAAAAATACAAAATTGTTATGTCCCTATTGAAAAACTTGATATTAGCGGATGATCTAGGTGCCGTTATCGTCATGAAATTTAACTGTTCACAAACGAAGCGGCACGCTCGATAAAGGCCGAGTGATAAAAAACGAAGCCTTATTAAGCAGTAAACACCCAAAAACCGTGATCATGAAGTCATTGTTAGCGCCCAGAAAATTTGATCTATTCAATATTTAGTAATTTAATTCGATTCTAAACTCAACTTAGAGCCTAAGTTCAATATGTGTGCAGCAAAGCTCCAAATAAAAGTGCAGAATTAATGAGGATACTACAGAATACAAGCGGGCCAAACCAGAGGCCCTATATGGGAATTCGTTAAATTTTATGACTCGCCGATGATTAGAATTTCGTATTATGAATGATACTTCAGAACCGAAGTTGGCGGATTCTCGTGCAAACAGCGAGACATAGTACTATAGGAATTCCGATATCCGAAGTTAAATAATAATAGGCACTCAGGCCAAGAAGTTCTCATCTCAAGAGTTTTCAATTCAACACCACGCCACAGTGGGTAGACCAAATGAATGCCAAAGCAAACAAAAAGAAAACGTACTGAGTCTCACGAGCATGGTTCGTGGCTTAGAAGGGCTAAGCGGAGATACTTGCAGTCCTTCGCGAGGAAGATGCGAAAAACAGAACAGCAAAACCAGTCAATGAAGTCACCAGCTAAAAACTGACTGGTGCTTATCAAGTAATACTCGACTCTAAATGGCCAAACATTCTTCGAACTGTTGGTGAGTCCACCAATATACCAACAAGAAATGCGGGTAATTTATCAGTGCAAACTCCAAGGACGGAAAGAATGAAGACCGACCCTGTACAGGAAGCAATGCATTTTTTTAACACACCTGCCTAATACGGTTAAGCATTCGGAAAACTTAGTAAAGTTTAAAGAAAATTTAAAGCTCTACATCGAAAGAGTACACTGCTAATGAAATCCAGAGTTTTTTGTAAACTTTTCTCTGGACGCACGTCTTGATGACAAATAAAATGTACACAACATGACCTTAAGTACTAACCATAAAAAGCAGGATGGTACTATCCCTTATACCAATACACCAATTGTCTGGGAAGTACTAGGAATAATTACTTAGCGATGATTTTGCGATGCACACGGACCGTGCATATTGAGTGATGGAGAGAGTGGAGTGAAGGAGGTATTAAAAAAAAAATGTGCCGTGGGATCGCTCTTGAAACAAGGAGATGGCTTTATAACATAAGGGATCGAGCCCCTGATGTTTCCCCTCAAGGTGAAAAATGCTAGCCTACCAACGAAACTGGGAAGTTCAGATCTAATTTATGGTAACCTTATACGGTAGTAAGGTATAAAGATACAATCACGTTATTTAGGAATTTTACGGTAGTTTCTATGGGTACGGTCAAGTCGGAGCGACACTACTATCACTTTGATGCTTTGGTCACTGCTTCGACTGGGAAATATATGAATGATTGCAGCGCTCTGTTTGACTCGACGCCCTCGACACTCCGGTTTGGCTGCATCCTTAAATTTCAAAATCTAATGCCCAAAGCAAATGACGAAATCATGGAGCAACTATAGAGTCATATAGAATAGAAATATAAAAAAAACTCACCATATGTATTTCCTTTTCTTTTATTATCTGAGTAAATCGATCGCCCACCCAAAAAACATTCTCTTTGAAAACACAACGTATAACTAAATTATTGGAATCATTTAAAAAACTAATTATCTCCACATTCCATCGGTTGTACGTCTTTCGTATCAGCTGGCTGTTGTTCTGTGATTTCATTAAACATATACTCATCTTGATATTCTTTCAAAATCTTGCTTGATCGATTCTCGTCAATAAACAACGAATATACCTTCTTCACATCTTCCATTGTAACCTCAGCGGCTTTTCTTCGTCGGCATACTAAATTCGCTGTTGTAATCAACTGGATTGCATATCGAAGGCTCGTTTCAGATGCGATTCGTGTGAGAACAGACAAGGCTTCTGTACTCATCACACAATCTTCCTCTTCGCATCTGATCTTAAGAATTTCCTTGACTTCTTTTTCAGTATACGGAACAGTGCGAATAATAATCATTCGATCGAGCAAATCAATAGGAATGCCATGTGGGCTGCGATAGTTTGTGCCACGGATTCGAGTGATGCCGCGATTCGTAGCCATAATTACAACCGGAGCCATGTCGCTTTCAAGAGCTCGATTCAAAAACGAGAAACACTCGATATCCAGCATGTGAGCTTCGTCTAAGAACAGAACTCCCGGATTAATTTCGGCTTTGCCCTCCTCTCGCCATTCCATCACTTTATTATTGATCTGATCCCGGATTTCCTGCTTAATCTCGCCCGTATCGCCGGAAAACAAAGCCAAGAATCCATGTGTGCGGCTGTTAATTACATCGATTTCGTGTAAGGTGACGGTATGGACAACTTCTTTGCGTTTTTGCAACTCGCCTTCGGGACATTGAACAAACCTGGTCTGGGCTCCTGTCGCATCATAGTCTCGAGCTCTGGTGAAGCTACGGCCCAGTCGGCTCACCTTTCCAGATGCTTTATCTATTGTAATCACGTCACCGGCTTGAATCTTTTCTTTCATAAAACTTTCAATGATTTTATTTCCCAGGTCATAGTTGGTTTCCATTTCTGTTGTTTTCAATGTGACCTTTCCGATTTTTTGTCCGGTACCCGTTGCTGGACGATCAATTTGTATTTCAACGACTTCACCCTCAATGATTTCAGTTTCTTCTTTGATACGTACACCAATGCTCTTTCGTAGCGATTGTGATAAAGCTTCGGTTTTACTCATTTCGAGGGAATAAATTTCCGATCCCGACATGCTGGTAAATGGAGTTTCGTTGCCCAAGGCCTGAAAATGGGAATTTAAGATGAAATAATTAACTTTTTAAGGATATTTGCAGAGAGGCATCTAAATTATCAGAAAGCAGTGCGTTAAATTTATTAAATGAACCATACCTGAGCCATTGCCACGGCTATGGCAGTTTTCCCTGTACTCGGTTCTCCAGCGAGTAAAATACATCTTCCAGCGATTTTACCATCTCTCACCATTTGAACAACAATACCAGCAGCACGTCGAGCATCTTTCTGTCCGACCATGCCCTGTGACACGGAGCGAGCTTCTAGGACATCGTCAAGTCCCAGGCCACGAATATGAGAATGTGCACCGATTCTTTCAATTCGTGTTACATCTCGAACTTCGAGTTTCTCTGCATCAGTCATAATGATATATTTCTTGCTGGTAAAGAAATATTTGTTTTCAATAGGAACATGCAAATATGTTAAAATACAAGTTGGCTTACCGATCGTTGCCTAGTGACTGCAACTAGTTGAATCGATTTCGTGAATCAATAAAAAATTTCGAGATAATTCTAGTTCACAGAGCTTTTTGTGCAGTCAAGGTTCTATCAGCCTACAAATTTGCTGTTTCTGGGAAGATTAGCTAGCCACTTTAAGTTGGAGGCAAGGAAAATATGATGAGCTCTCGCAATTAAGGTTAGAAATTATCTCGAATCAAATGCGGCGGCACTCGATTGTTTAGATTGCTTAATGTCAAAGTGATTGACGTTCGAACGCGTCTGTTCACAATAGTGAAACGAGAGTAAATACAGCGGTTTGAAAAAGTAAATTCTCAAAAAAGTTATTTAAAAATTTTTTTGATTAAATTCGCTAAATTTTTTTGGTTGTTTAAAATGTTGACACCATATTTTCTGGTCAAATACTCTAGTAAAAATTGTCTGCGTAGTAGATAAAAAATATTGAGTGTTTTTATTTTGCATTGAGTTTGCTCAATTAAAACTGATTTACTTCAGTTGCAAGTGTGTGTAAATTCCACGTTTTCTTCATTTGAGGCTGAAAATAAAAAAAATCAGTATGTTTTAAAAAAAAATGTTTATGTGTGCGGCTAGGCTTTAGGGAACCGCATCATAGACTCAAACCATTTTATGGGCAACATTTCGGAACTGACGAAAGAGTGGAAACCAACCAAACTTTGATGTTGGAGCGGCTGCAAAAGCCGATGTGGATCGTGGATTGCATTCACTCACTTCTTCTTCGAGTTCAATTTCAATCACCAAACAAAACAGTTGAATCGATTCCCAGAATTGAACAGTCTTGCCTTGCCGTTCAAGTCGTGTGGAGTGTCTTTCGGTCGGTTTTCTTGTCGGTGGTCTCTTCGTCCTTTTCGCTTAATTTCGCGCTGACTGTACGCACCTTGTGTCTTCCGTTTTTTGCATGCAATTTTGGAAACTGTCAAAGTTTTTGGTAGGTGCTAGCTATTCGTGTACTTCCCCGCACGATTTTATAAAGACTCGCAAGCTCGGAAATAGTTTCGATTTGCGATTTCAGTATTTTTAGGGCGCTTTAATTTCCAAGCGTCTGAGAGTGTCGGAAATAGTTGGGGTGAACTAAACAGGTCTGAAGTTACTGTAGTGTGAGTGGTAGTGAAGCATCGGTGAGTTCGGTACCGGAAAGGGTGCCGTCGTCGCCGACATCCCGTGGAAAAAAGGAAAAAAGAATAAGAGAAAATTAGAAAAAAGAAAATTAGAAAGCTGAAAGACGAAAGTGCGGTTTTGTGTGCGTAGTTCGGGTTTTGTTTCCTTTCTGTGTTGTGATTCAGCGGGAATCCATTTTCGTTTTTCTTTCGAAGGGAAGGAGTCATCTGAACATAGTAGTAAGAAGGACAGAATGGACCCATTGAGGTAAATATCCGTATATACATGTAGCCGCGTATATTTATAAATAAGTATCGTTCACATGCTGAGTAGAGTAAATTACCAGCTGATGTCGATATGGGGTTTAATGAAATCGAGGCTGAAATGCTTAGTGTGATTGTGCGTTGTTAATTGTGTCTCAATTTTTACTACAATAATTTTTACTGAATGAAGAAATATGCGACAAAGCTTATAAGCTGGACTTAATAGTAATATTTCCGTAGAAATTAAATAAATTGAAATGAATAGAGTAGAAGATTTTTGACATACATATAGCCACTAAATTGTTATGAATTACCCTTTATTTGAAGATTGTGTGAAATTTATTGCACCATGCATTCTCCTATTTTCTTAAAAAAAGTTCTTAAAAAAACGGTACGTTTTAGTACGCTTTATTGCAATTAATCGCAATTAATTGTAGTACGGGAACATACCTTTTATTTCAAATATTATACTTTCCAGTGTAGAAGCACCCCTTGAAACACAAAATTGAAGTCACAAAACATTTTTCTAATATCAGTTTACGTTATAGCTGTCAAAGATTGAAAATATTTTGTTTTTATGGGCAAGTTTGTTTGCAAAAAAAAAAAAAAAAATTAAAATCAAAAATAGAAAATAAAATGAAAGAAACTACAATCGAGAAAAGAAAAATTACTGTGAAGCTTAATTCTGAAGGGAAAACTTATCGAAAAGTTGGCAAGATACTTCGTACACATCATTTTCATCGGTTCGTAATATTGTAAACAAATGGAAATATGACGCGACTTTAGCGAATAAAGTTGAGCGAGGATTATGGAAACTCCTTTCTGCAACGAATGGACAGTACAATGCAATCACAAGAAACCTATCAACAACTTGAGAGCTGAGGTTGAAGAAATCATTCGAAAGCTGATATCAAAGGAAACAATGAGGATACTAGGCAGAGAAGACTCAATGAACGAATATCGAAGATAAGCCATTTATTTCCAAGATCAATCGAAAGACAAGATTGAAATTTACAAAAGCTAATGTTCATCGTGAGACTTAGTTTTGGATAAGCGTTCCGTTTAACGATAGCAAACTTACCATATTTGGGTCAGATGGCAAGCAGATTGTATAAATACAAGCCAACGCTGAGCTAAAAATAAGTTAACCTATGAAGCACGGTTAAACACGGAGGGAGCAATGTCAGGTCAATTAGGCTGCAGATAGAGTTGGCAATTTAGAGCTTATAGAGGCCACGATGGATAAAATGAAGTACTTGGATTTCTTAAAAGGAATATGTTTTGTTTGAAAGTGTTTGATATCAATAAACAATGACCCACAGCATACGTTGTTGACGCCGTTGTTGACGTCTTGTTTAGATTTGGCCCGAATGATGCACCACGAATCACACTCATGCTTGTTTATGGGCCCAATTTCTTACCACGAGTGTCGCTCGTGCTTGTAGGCCAAACAACCGGAGTGCTCGAACCTAGTTCTTAAGCGTAAACAAATTTCTCTGTATTACCAAAATGTTCGTGGCATGAGGACCAAACTTGAAGACTTTAAAACTGCTGCTATTCTTGAAAATGATCACCTGATTTGCTTGTCGGAAACTTGGCTGAGTGACGACATTTTTAGTTCTGAGTTTTTCCCTGCATACAATGTTTACCGCTGTGATCGCAATCCTTTGGTAACTAATAAGGCTGATGGTGGTGGCGTGCTTGTTGCTGTGCTTAGGACTCTCAACAGTAAACTTTGCGCTGATTTTATCCCCAGTCCACCGGTTGAATGTGTTGCTGTTTCCATCTCTTTGCCTTTTATATCCTCTTTGTTTGTTGCGTCCTTATATATTCCCTGTAACATGTCCTCCTCGACTTATGATAAGTTCTTTTCTGAACTTTCCACTTACCTTAATAGCAACTTTCCCTCGTCCTCAATCATTATCTGTGGCGACTTTAATATGCCTTCTGTTCAATGGGACTCTTCTTTTCTTCGCATTATGTCCACCAACAACCTTTCTATTGCCTTATCTTCTTTCTTCCTGCTCTCTCTCCCAATTTAACTGTTTCCCTAATGCTAATAACAAGATCCTTGACCTTATCCTCTCTAATGTTGAGTCCACTTCGATTTTACTATCCTCTGTTCCAATACCCTACACGCACCCTGATCCCCATCATCCTTCCCTTTCTATTAATTTGTCGGTTAGCTTTTCGAATTGTATTAAATCATCCACTGCGCGTTGGTTTAACTTTAAAAAACTAATTTTGATTGCTTGTCTAATGATTTGAATTCAATTAATTGGTTTAATTGCTTCCGTGGTCTCGATATTGACTCTGCTGTATCTAAATTTTACGGTATTCTTAATGAGTTGATCTCGTCGTATACTCCTGTCTTCAGTTCTCGTAATCCCCGTGACCCCCCTTGGTTTACCGCGAGGGTAAAGTGTGCCCTTAGAGATAAAAAATCAGCGCGTTTGAAATTTTTGAGTTCTCGGTCTGATGAAGATTATGCTATCTTCTCCCGTTTACGTTCCTTTGCCAAGAAAGAAATTAGAGTAGCAATACTCAGCTATTCCTCGTCTTTTGAATCTTCCTTGAACTCCAACAACCCTAAATGTTTCTGGTCTTTTGTCCGCTCATTAAAAGCTTTCTCATCTCTTCCTGACTCCCTAGTGTTTAATGCCTTTTCTGCTTCCAACTCTCTTGACATTTGCAATCTCTTTGCTTTATTTTTTTCTTCTGTTTACACTAGCCCATCGATTCCTGCTACTGACTGCTTTTCCTTTGATTTCCCTGCTAGGCTCTCCTCAGTCGTAACTAACCCCGTAGAGGTTGAACTGCTTTTGTCCTCACTTGACTCTAACTGTTCCCCGGGCCCGGATGGAATTCCCAATTTTTTTTGTAAAAAAAAATCTTGCGTCTTCCCTTTGTGTCCCCTAAGCCATTTTATCTAATGTCAGTCTCTGTGCTGGTAAATTTCCATCCTCTTGAAAGCTCTCTAACATTCCTACCATTTTCAAATCGGGTGATCGGAACCTTGCCTCTAACTACCGCCCTATCTCCATTCTTTCTTGCCTTTCCAAAATTTTGGAACGCCTTGTTTACAATCGTATCTATGATTCCCTCTTCTGTGGCTTTGTACAACATGGCTTTGTTAAAGGCCGGAGTACCTCTACGAACCTTGTTGAGTTTACTCATGTAGTCGCTTCTGCAACTGACAGTAACAATCAAGTTACTGATTTCGCCAAAGCTTTAGAAACCGTTAATCATACGCTGCTTCTTACCAAACTGAAACATTATGGCATTCGTGAACCTTTGCTTTCCTGGATCTCTTCTTTTTTTACTGATCGCGCTTGTGTTGTCTCCCTCTTTGGCTTCTCATCCTCACCTTTTTCCCCTTCTTCTGGTGTTCATCAAGGTTCCATCTTAGAACCACTTTTGTTCAATCTATTTATAAATGACCTTCCCACGGTTCTTAAGTCTTTTTTTCTACTATATGCAGATGATTTAAAAACCTTCCGAGTCATCAAAAATACTGCTGACTCTCTGCTTCTTCAGGATGATTTGTATGTTCTCTCTGGTTGGTGTAACATTAACTGTTTGTCCCTTAATGTTTCCAAGTGTTTTTTTATGTCCTTTTCCCTTAATCTTCACACTCATGTCTTTCCTTATGCTATTGATGGCACTATCCTCTCTTGTGTCGATCATTTCTCAGATCTTGGGGTCACATTTGATCTCAAACTGAAATTCGACATTCATGTCCTTACTGTTACTAGTAAAGCTTCTCGGATTGCTGGCTTCGTGGTTCGTTCTTGTCACAATTCATTTAGTATTGCTACTTATATCCACCTGTTTATTACCCTTGTCCGTTCTATACTTGAATACTGCAGTCAAGTGTGGTGTCCTCGTTTCAAATACCTCTCTGACGTTGTTGAATCAGTTCAGCGCCGGTTTACACGTACTTTACTTTTTAAATATAGTCTGCCGTATTTACCCTATAGTGAACGTCTATCTCTTCTTAACATTCCTCTCCTTTAGCAGCGCAGAGATTACTTGGATGAGTGTTTACTGTTCAAAATCTGTTGTGGCTACCTATCTTCCTCATTAGCATTTTTGTTCATTGAGCGGGAATCCGTAAGGCCAATCAGGTCCTCGATTCTATTTGAAGTCCGTATGCTCGTACAAACACTTTCTTCTACTCTCCCGTCTTGCGACTCTTACGCACTCACAATAGTCTTCAACTTGGTCCTCTTCCACAATCTATTGCCTTTTTCAAAAATATGGTCCGTATTAAGATTTTCGATTCTAATTAATTAATTTTATTTTCTATTCTTGTATATAATGGATTTTTTCTTTTCTTTTTTGCTCTACTTAATTTTACTTTATTTAATTTACCACTTTAATTATTTTTTATATACTTATATTTATTTTTATTCATTAACTTCTTACTATTTTTTACTAGGCCGATTTCTTGTTGAATTGGTTATTCGTGTTTGTAATGGATTTTTTTTTGCTTTAGTTAATTTTACTTTATTTTATTCTAACTTTAATTATTTTGTATACTTATATTTATATATTCTTATTTAGTTCTTGTTATTTTATTTTGTTCTTGTATCCAATCTGTAATTGGGCAGTTTTGCCTGTTGTATTGAATACGTACCAAAATAAATAAATAAATAAAAATAAATAAATAGAGCATTTGTGGGCTACACCAGAAAAAAAAACCGGAAATCCTCTATCACCACCAAGGCTTTGCTCAAATCAGAGAGGGTAAATATAGGCTCAAATCGTTAGAGAATATGCCAAAGCGACTACAAGCTGTCATGAATGCCAATTGATATCTAATAAAATATTGAATTTTTGTTCTTAAAATTTCGTTTAATGATTTATCTGTTTACGATCCAATGTTTCTGTCAGAATTTATCACAATTCAAAATTTGAAAAAAAAAAAATCCTTGTCACTTTTAGTCAGTCAGCACCTAATGGCTCAAAATTTCCAATTCTTTATCATAGACAAGCATTAAACATAATAAGCTTTCATTCCCCATACTTGTTTTTAACAAAAATGTACTCTGGATAGAAATATAGGAGTACCTGAAAATTCACTAAAGGGTTAAAGGTATCTTAATTTTAGCAAGTCATGGACCTACCCACTATATACAGTCTGTCAAGAATGAGCTTACACATAGGGAAAAATTCAATTTTTCATCTTTCTAATTATAAAATACTACTTTTTGTTTATGTAAATAATTTTTTTTTTCTTAATTATCGTTATTTGCATTATTTCCAACCGATATATACAAAAAAAGTACAACTTCAATGCAAAAAAAGAACGAAAAGAACAACGAAAACAATTATTACAATTCTTGAAGTGTCAAGAAACTCTTTACACAAAAGTTTATTTTTTGCATTACTGCAACGATACGGTAAATTTACCATAATTTTTGGTCTGTATTGTAAAGCTCTATAAATTTGATCATTAGTGTGTGATTAATTTTTGGCTAATACGCATAAATAAGTGAGATATTGTGTTTTAAAATGCCAGGCAAAAGATTATCCTTTGAGTTAGTTCAGATGATATACTATAATCACCAATTAGGTAAAAGTGCACAGGAACTGTCGGAAAAGTTTTGTGTAGCACGAATGGCAGTCTATAACGTTATAAATCGTGCTGAAAATGAGAATAGATTGGAGCCAAAGTGTGGAGGTGGCTCAAAACCAAAAATATCTAAACGTATAGAGCACCTTATGATAAGGAAGCTTGATAAAAACCCCTGGATTTCGACCAGAACACTTGCTAGGGAACTCAAGGAAGAGTGTGATGCTGCTGTTTCCCATGAAACAGTACGACAGGCCATCCTACGAAATAAGTTCCCATCAAGAGCTGCACGAAAGAAACCACTGTTTTCTGCACTAAACATCGAAAAGCGTTTTTCCTTCGCTATGATGCACCTTTTTCAACCCGTTGACTTCTGGGACGACGTCATATTCTGCGATGAGACGAAAATGATGTTGTACTATAATGATGGACCGGCTAGAGTGTGGCGCAAGCCTTTAACATCGTTGGAAAATCGAAATATCATTCCGGCTGTAAAATTTGGTAAGTTGTCCGTTATGATTTGGGGTGCTTCTCAAGCAGAGGAGTAGGAGACTTGGCATTCATCGAGTCAACCATGGACGCCCAACCATATTTGCATATCCTTAAAACATATTTGGCAAGCAGTGCGCAGAAATTCGGGTTTATGCATAACAGCAAACCAAATTTTAAGCGTTACCAGGACAACGATCCCAAACATAAGGCGAACATGGTGCGAATGTGGCCCTTATACAACTGCGGAAAAGTGATGGATACGCCAGCCAAGAGTCCGGACTTAAATCCCATCGAGAATTTATGGGCTTACTTAAAACAACAAGTCGCTAAAAAACCCAAAAACCGAACTGCCTTAAAAATTGCGATTCTCGAAGAATGGCAAAAAATACCAACCACGTATGACCTGCAAAAGTTGGTTCATTCAATGAAAAATCGGTTGCGATGTGTGGTGGATGCCAAAGGTGGCCATACCAAATGTTAAATATACCAAATAATATTAAATATCCTGTAAATATGTAAATATTAAATACAATAATAATTTGTGTAAAGAGTTTCTTGACACTTCAAGAATTGCAATAATTGTTTTCGTTGGTCTTTTCGTTCTTGTTTTGCATTAAAGTTGTACTTTTTTTTGTATATATCGGTTGGAAATAATGTAAATAACTATAATTAAGAAAAAAACATTCATTTACATAAATAAAAAGTAGTATTTTATAATTAGAAAGATGAAAAATTGAATTTTTTTCCTATGTGTAAACTCTTTCTTGACAGACTGTACATCTACGTTTTCCGAAAATTTCCGAAAAAAATTATCTCCCTTAATCATTTTGCTGATGTATGTATATATATATATATATATATATATATATATATATATATATATATATATATATATATATATATATATATATATATATATATATATATATATATATATATAAATATATATATATATATAATTATAATATAAACGCGTCTCATACTAATTTTCTTCGAAAATCAGTAAAAATCATTTGTAGAATAATGGGTTCCATCGTCGACCCAAAAGGGCCATTGTGTAATGTTTTAAGTTTTGATTCTCTTTCCAACTACTTCTTCAGGCCAATATAAACCAGTTTTGCATCGAAGATTTCTCTCGAAAGAAGGAAAATGCTGTCCTCCTTCTACATACCTTGTAAATTTGCATGACACAGATTGCAGATTCTCGCGCTTGACTAGTTTCAATTGACCTAAAGCCGCTCCTATGCAAGTAGCATTGTTGGATGTCTATGTGAGGTCTTGAAATGTCTGCTTCTATTAGATCCTATCATCGTTCATTAGAAATATCGAAGCAAATCACAGTTCAACATCATAGCACTTGCTCACTTTGAAGATTCATCTGGCATCTTTCGCTATTCCATTCTGCAGTCAGCAAGAACATTCCATATTAAAGTGTTCATCGAACATTTTCTTATGCAATTGTCTGTCTGTAGTAGAATCATGTATGTAATGTAAACTTATTCTTCGATTTTTGTTCCTCGTTCGAGACATCAACAACCTGTACTCATCACGTCTGTGCGTGGTTCTTTCGCGAAAGTAGTGCAATTTGCAAATTACGGGTGCCCATCAACAGGTTGATGAGTGTACGGCCATTACTCAGGTAGGTCGCATTGTCAGCGAATACAGTGTCATATTTTGTATACACATACTGATCGAACCATGCATAACATACCGGGCACTCTGAAAAATGGCAAATGTTTTGAGTTTGTTGGACTGGTGGAAGCTCCGTACGTACAGACAGACATTCGCTTGTCTGTCAACATTTCGAAGAGTTCACAAAGAGGCGCCCTCCTTTTCGGATCATGCAGCAGTGGAAAATTACCCAACGAGTTGTTGATAGATACATTGAAGTCTTGACAATGATATTTGAGATTGTAAGTTTGCAAAACATCAAATAGCACGGCTATGTAGTATGCTTTTATTGAAATAGCAATAACGAAGAAGGTTGAACGTTTTTACGATTACTTTCGATTGGTCCCACGTTGATTTTATGTCTGCTATGGAGTATTTATATCTGAGGTTTGATTAGTTTATTGGATAGTTTATATTTTTCTCTAGGTAACGTACCGACATACAGACAAATCGAATTATTTATGGTTATATTCTTGTTGCAAAAAGGATATTGCATAATATCATTTTGAATTTAGGTCGCATTTGTATCGAAATGTACCTATAGATTCTTTCTACTGCGAAAGGATTTTTTCTTGTACATTTTCTTCTGTTCACATACTAGAGAAAATATTTTTTTCAGCGTGAATGCGTGCCCTGAACAAATACTGAACAATAAAACTTGCTCCGCATTCTGACATGCTATGACACGACCACTTAGATTAACAGCTGGATTGACCGAAGATATCAATAGTTGGGGGGCAAAATATTGTTTGACTGAACAATAAGAAAACAGTCTGGATACTCAATCTTGTGGCGCCAGTTGTATGTTCCAACCAATATTCAATGAAATAGAGTCGAATGATTAAAACGTTCATGAGAGCCGAGAAAAAAATGATTTTTTCTTCAATCAGTGCGAGATGAATCGTTCCGTTTTGTCCCAAGAAATAAATGGTAGTAACTAGTATCATTTTTTCAAAGGTCTAAGTATGGATGGTGCTCTCTACAAATTTTATTCTCTCTTGTCCAAGATCATCTCCTGTTATAATCTTTCTTATCGTTGTAAAAGAAATTCCGACCTTCCGTGGTTTTCCGTCGATGTCACAGTTGCTCTTAGAGCCAAAGATACAGTGCGTAGCAAATGCAAAAGGTCTGGCGCGCTTAGAGACATTCGCAAGTTTCAAAGGTGTTGTGCTGCTCCTAAATGGGTAGCCAATGACGCGATGCGAAGCTATTATTGCATCCGATTATCCTGTCTTTCTGGTTTTTTTTCCTATCCTATCTAACTTTTTATTTATTTATTTGATTTATTTATTTTATAAATTTTCTCTCTATCCTTTCTATAGGATAAGATTTCCTCTGACAATTCTGATTTTATGTATCTTCATGATACGTCTGCCACCTCTCCACACGGTTCGTGTGAGATTTTTGCTGAATGTTTTTTTCTTTCAACTTCATCCTTCTACGCCGCCTTTTTCTTACTTATCATTTAAAAGTAGAATGATTAATGATGTCTCTTGATGCAAGCACTGGCTTCAGGGCTGATGGCATTCCGAACGTTTTTGCCCAACTACATACTTTCATCTTCCTTGCATGTTCTTCTGTTCCTCTTCATCCAGTGCCTTTCAATCACCTGGGAAATCCACCAACAGTATCCCGCCATTAAATTATGACCGATCAGCAAATTTGAGGAAATTTAGCTTTTCCTTAAATAAAGCAGAAGAAATTCAATTGATTTTATTTTGCAATAACATATATATATATTGGTATCTGGTTGCTTTAATAATAAAAAAATAAACTTTGATTGAATTTTAATATTTTGTGCTTCCTCCTTTGGCCTGTATTGCTGCTTGTATTCTACTAGGATTGCTTTCTACACATTTCTTTATCATTTGTCGCATTCCATCGTCGTTTTTCCACACTTCTTCTATATTTTTCTTCAATGCAGCGATTGTGTTCGGCTATACACCTTTGATTTTAAATAGGCCCAGCAATTCTCCATGGGATTGAAATCATGTGAATTGCAAAGCCAAGGTAAAACCTCCAATTCTAGGGAACTTAAACAATCCATGCTAGCTCTCAATGTATGGCATGCAGCACCGTCTTACATGAAGATGTATTCCTCCTTGGGATGTTTTAAGGTATCCAAATATGGCAGAAGAACATGCCTCAGCACGTCTATATACTGATTAGAGTGCATTGTTCCCTCAACGTAATTGATTGGGTCCGGACCTTCAGCTATAATGCAGCCCCAAATCATCACTGAGGGCGGATATTTAACTGTCCGAACTACACAATCTTCTGAATATCTCTCGTGGGGCCTCCTTCGAACGAATTTTTTACTCTCCGTAACCGGTTCCAACCTGCATCCAACCTAGGAGAAAATTAGTTTTAGAAAAGTTGAATGATTCGTGAGGCTGTCTCTTCCTATGACATATGAAATGAGATATGCTAAACAAAGGAATTTACCTTATTCCAGTATTCACTCCCGTAGCTGCTGTGTATTTTCGCCCAATATAGTCTTCGTTTGCGCATAACCTTGGTTAATTTTGGTTTTTTTTGCGGGCCGTCTACATGAAAAGTTGTTTTCCTTGAATCGCTGTTCCAAAGTTCGTTCAGATCTCTCAAAATAGCCCTAGCTGGTGCGTTATGCTCCAGAAGAGCATTCTGCATGATTCTTCTATCCATTCTAGGTGTTGTTCTTCTTTGTCCGCGGTGATTTCCTCGTTTGTTCCCAGGGACCGTTGTTGAATCGGTTGAGCTACGCACAGTTTTGGCAATGTTCACCACGGAGGATTTGGAAATTCCTATAATTCCTACAATTTCGGCATAGCTTGACTTCTTTTCATTCAATAAAGCAACAATTTGCGCTTTTTTTTCTGACGAAATATCAGCTTTATTACCCAAATTGTCTAAATTATACCACTGAAATAGTAATAATAGTAACTTCACTTCACTTCTCAATTTTCCTAAACTTCCAATGTCATTTGCTTGAATTTCACTAACTCACAGGTTTCTACTTGTTTTTTTTTCACTTTGAATATTTATAACTTTGATAACTGTCTCGAACACGCTTCAAACTTAAAATGATAAGGAATGCACTTTTGCACTTATTTATAATTGCTGTTTTGTTTGAACATCTGGGAATTTCGGATTACCCATTTTATAACTTATAGGTATAGGGAATACCCGACAGATACATAACTACCCCTGTACCGAGAAAAAAATAGCAAAAATGACACTTAGTGCTCATAAAATTATCAAAATTCTTCAGAAATGTAATCGGTCATAATTCAATGGCGGGGTACTGTAAATTGTCTGAACCATGGCTTGATACGAACCGTAGGCATATGCGAAATCGTAGGAACAAACTTTATAAACGGATTCGAGAAAATACTGATGTTAGTCCTGCTATTCAGGAAGAGTATAATGAAGTTAATAAGCAATTTTTAGCAAAGTCTCATGAGGCTTATGACACTTACATTAGAACAACCGGCGAAAATATATGTAGTCCGTGACCCGAAAAAATGATTTTTTTTTATATTCGATATTGATTGAATAACTGATAGCCTGGAGTGGGTCTAGAAAGCCCCTAGCACTGAGATCTTCTTGGTCTATTGTGCCTCTTCTGACGGGACATTTGTTAGGTTCCTGATGGAAGGAAGAGCAGATCCAAAGAGCT
This sequence comes from Nemotelus pantherinus, assembly GCA_963978885.1. Taxonomy (NCBI): domain Eukaryota; kingdom Metazoa; phylum Arthropoda; class Insecta; order Diptera; family Stratiomyidae; genus Nemotelus; species Nemotelus pantherinus. Next base: position 58,051,929 of record OZ022266.1, on the reverse strand, counting down.
CTAATCTTTGTCTCGCTAGTGCTGGACAGAGTGTGAGAAGATATTCTACACACTCTTTCGTTTCCTCACAACATCTGCAGTAGTCGTCCTGCTTCTCACCTATCTTGTGGAGATACTTTTGGCAGGGAAGGTGGCCTGACAATGCTCCGAATAGGCTGCTTATGCCTCTTTTGCAGAGAACAATTCCTTCTTTTCCTTTTTTGTTATCGAAGCCAATGTAATTTTTGGAGTGTTTTAAATATTCAATATTAAGTCGGTAGCTTTCGATCTTATTCTTGCTCCATATTTTGATTTCCTTGTTCGTATCGGGCTTTCTAAAGCCCAATACGAAAAGGACATATGAAGGGCATTCTCACTGCTTCCTTGGCTTTGGAATCAGGTTCCTCGTTTCATTGGTGCCCCTCAAGGCCGGGAATCCATATCAACTCCAGGCTGTTCTTGCCCCTATTTCATTTAGGACCTCTCTCATCTCTAAGAGTATAGGTGAATCTATTTAATCGCTATTGTTAGCCATGAGTGTCGCTTAACTATTCGATAGGATCTTAATTCGGGCTCCCTTAGTGTTCCTTGTCTTAATTTTTAATGAGACTCTAAGTATGGCAGATAGTACTGCTTGATAGATAATGGCCTCCTGCGAGAGAGGAAAATGCATTTTGCGCTTCATCCGTGTACCACGAGAGAGGTGGGCCATCGTCCCCCCTTGAACCTCTTCGCGAAGGCTGCTTCGGTCTTTATTTGGTCACTGAAGCTCAGCATTTCGATTATGAGCCTGATGTCCTCCAGGATTTTAAGGTGGCCTTTAAGGTCTCCTAATTTGTACCTACAGGCTAATAGCCTGTTTCGCTGCTTCCTCCTGAATTTTGAGGGGTAGCAGCGGCTCTAGGCTTGGAAGAGCCCTCATTCCTGCCGTTGGGGTGGATCCCATTGCTCCTGTAATCAGTAGGCAGGCCATCCTTTGAAGCTTGTTGAGCATACTAACAGAGTTTTTCGTGTGGTTATCTTCCAGCACACTGCTGTTCCATTTAGGATGATAGGTCTCACCATTTGCTTGTATGCCCATAGAGTCTGCCTTGGAGATAGTCCCCAATTGCGTCCAAGCATTTGTTTTGTCGCCCAGAGTACCTTAGTGGCCTTCAGTGTCGTTTTGTTTAGATGCATGTCCCAGGTGAGTTTCCTATCTAGGTGGATTCCTAGATATTTTACCTCTTCTTTGAGACATATGACTGTGCCCCTAACATTTAGGGCTCCCATATCAATTTTTCTTTTTCTGGTTAATGGCACTATGCTAGTTTTCTGAAAATTAATGGATAAACCCTATTCTTCGCACTATTGGGTTCTTTCATGTAAGACTTTTTGCATTCCGAACCTCAAGTTATCCATATGTGAGCCTCTTATTATTACCGTGATGTCGTCCGCGTACCCGAGAGCACTTAGACCCTCACTGTTGAGGGTCACGGAAGTCATCAATTAGTAGGGATCATAGCAAGGGGGATAAAATCCCTCCTCGCGGACATCTGCTCCTAGTGTCCGCCGTTATTATCGCCTCCCCCAGCTCCGCAAACACACCTCCATACCTTAATATTTTACTCGCCCACTTCACTACTTCTTAAAGGGCATCCCTCCTCTGGAGAGCATGGTACAGCGTACCAAGTGCGATTCCCTTGCCTTGCAATGTCTTTTCTATTATTTGTACCAGCTTATGTGTAGCTGATATAGCTGATTTGCCCTTTTGGTAGGCAAATTGAAATTTGTAAAATGGTATCATCTGGAGTTTTAAGTAGTCCTGTATGCCCTTGGTAGCCTTTGGACAGAGCTTTCTCCATCCTGACAGTCTCTGCGATGCTATTAAGACTTTCGCAGAAGGCGCTCCAAACCTTTCTTTTGAATTTCCTTGGCTCTTTTTTGTATACTGACAGGTATTCTTATAGGCTTCCCAGTTTGATGAAGTTTAAGCTCCATTGTAATCCGTTCTTGCGACTCTTCCGAGTTTTTCAATTTCTCTAGATCTCCAAGGCACACTCGTTTGGGGAGCACTCGTTTTCTCAGGGCAGTTATCGTGGTATGATCGGGGGATTATTCTGGTTACCTTGTCCACAGTGTCTTCCAATTCTATTTTTGTAGTGAAATTTGGGTAAGGCCATTTTGATAGCCTTCACAGCCCGTAGACTTTGGCTGCCTGTACTTTACCCCTTTCACGATATGTTTTCCTAGTTCGAAATTTATATGCCTGTTAGCTGTCAGAAACGTTGCCGTCTGGCCCTTATTTGCTATAGCCAAGTTACTGTTTAGGAAGAAATGTAAGAGTGCCTCGCCTCCAGTGTTCCCCCATGCTGTGTGATGAGCGTTGGCATCGCATCCAATAAGCATTTTGTTTTTCCTTGTGCAGTGGTCTACGAATCGCTTAATATTGGTTCCTGGTCCTCATCCCCTGGCAAGAAGGCTGAGGCCAATATCGGTTTCATTATTCCTTCTTCGACGGGGATCTGTACTTGGACCGCCACTGTATCCCTATTGATGTACTCTGAGATGAGAAGAAAATTAATGTTTGTGTTGATTACTATCGCCGCCCTCAGGTTTTCTTCGCCTGCGGCCCAGATTAACCTACTATTTTTGTATACAGGCCATTTATTCTGTCTTTGCTTACCCAGGGCTCTTATATTAGGCCCACTTTATAGGAGCTCGAGGCAAACACGCGGCTAACTTTCGCCGAGGCAGCTTTGGCATGATGCAGGTTCGCCTGTAGACATCTCATTATTTTTCTTCGATTGGTTGGGAACCGCTGGGACCATGGTGTTGTCTCCACGTCGGTTCCGCTACCCTCCGTATTGGTAGTTGGAGTGACCGTTGGCTCTGGTGTTTCCGCGTTTGACTTTTTGTCAGCCAACTTAACCTGCCCAAACCAGAAGCTAATGCTGCCGTCTCCGTCTGCTATTTTAATAGCAGCGGCCTGGTCCGCCGCTATGACTAGCATGGCGCACTTGCCTTTGTTTTCTCTGAAGATGCTTCTACAGCACCTATATTCATCAAGTCCTCAATTCTGAGAGCTCATCGCTATTCCCTCACTACAAAAAAATCCCATTCTTCCATAAATCCCTTACAAAATTCTTTCTTTCGGCAAGCGGCGTTCTTATAGTGCTTGCACTTTAGAACCAAAAAGTTCGAATTGCGATTAGTCAGTGGAAAAAAAACTCTGCTGGGCTCATCGAGACTAAAATCTTCGCATTTCTGAGCCCGTTCGAATTTTTTCACATTTTTTTTTCTTCGTACACAAAATTGTTATTAATGTTGTTGTTAATTGTTGCATTCGGTAAAATAAAAGTGTGCCTCAAAACTAAAACAATGCAGCAAATTTTTTCCATTTGTAAGAAGATTTTAAACAGACTACTATAGGAAGTAAACATGAATTTTTTCATTGTCTTTTTTTGGATTAAAATTACAAAAAAAAAATAAAACATTCATAGCTGAAAGACTGATGCTATATTATTTTCATTTACATTAAATTCAATAGCTCTTAATTTATATTTGAACCAAATTTTACTTTCATCTAATATTCCGTTTTATATTATGTTATTTCTCCATGAACAAAACACCCATAAAAGCTCTTCATTAAAAAGAGTCAAACGAGAAACCGAAGTAAAGTAGAACAGAGGAATGCGAATGCCACATATCACAGAAGATTATTTTCCTTATGTCTTCAGGTTTAAAATTACATTAAGCACAACAGCATCAAATAAGAAATTCTTTACGGCGGTAGGAAAAAAACTTAATCATTCATTGTAATTGCATGACAACCGAATATCCCTCTTACAGCAATACTGCTAAGATGAAATTTAATTAATTTCTCTCTCTCCCTCTAAGTCCTTTCAGACCTCTAAGCCACAGAAACGTAACAGATGGTGCTTTGATACTGCCACCGAAACATAGCACAATCCATTACACAAAGTTGTCTTGAGTAATCCACTTACAATATCCTTTCCTTACACTTCATTAATTCCCTCAGGGAATGTTATCGGGACTGGGTGATGTATTGGAGCATTATTGAAACAGATGCTTTTTACCAGAGGTGGAATTTTATATCTCAAATCTGTATCTACGATTCCAACTATTTAGGAAGCATTAGTTTTCCTGGTAACTCAGATGTAGTACTTTTATTAAAAAATGCGTTTGATAATGAGTGAGGTCGTGGTATGACATATTTCCTGAGCGATTGAAGACGAAAAACCTTGTAATTTAATTTGACGTTAGTTTGGCATTTACCTGCGAGCAGGTTTTTGTACAAGTGCAATTTTTGAACGACTTCAAAAACGTATAGAAATGAGATGAGATTTTATTAAACTTGACATTCGAAAAACAGTAAATTTTCGTTCTAATGCTGGGATCACCTGTACACATTTCTTACGAGAAGGTATTTTATCCTCTCCTCGAATTTTATCCCTTAGTCGAAGTTTGAATTGTATTGGCCTGTTGTGTCTGCATGATTTTTTCTGTAAGAGTCTTGATTGCTCTATTAATGTGTCTGTCGGTTTCAGTTGTTTCTTCAAAATGTTCGTCCGCCATTGCGTTCCGGAAAGCATTGTGATTTTTTCTCTTCCTAACATGAAAAGGCTCGTTAATAAAGACATTTTCTAGACGCTATCTGTGTGAACGTCTTTCTCAAGTGTTTGGGGGTTTCTTGGACGTCTTCCGCAACTAACCGTATGGCTGCCGCTACAATTTACACATTTGGCAGTTTTCTTGCGATGCTTCGTGCACTTGCAGAAGTACGCACTCCACGCATTATGCATGCGTATGGCAATTTTTGGGTGCGTAGACAAATGGCTGACCGCTATGGCACTAAGCTTGTCCGCTCCCTAATTGCTGGGCCCCTAGTTTGCAGGACATACTGTGCGGATGGTATTCAAACTGCAATAAATGCCGAGAAAATCATTAGATCGTCACGAAATTTGTCAGACGTATTAATAGGTACATGAAATACGCGTATGAGATTTAATGAATGTAGGGGCAACCCTGTAGCTACAGCGGGTACCTAAACGGAAAACCATCAAATCAAAACCTTCTCCTAATAAATTTTTGCCTTTTAGAAAAAAAAAAATTAAAAAATATTGAGCAAACTTCGTGCTTAGTCTGCAGATTCAAATGGAAATTTTGGGAAGATTTGGTAGGAAATGATTTCCACCTACCGCGAGCTCGCTAATATTACACCTGACTATCAATTTGGCTTTAGGTGCAAGCGTAGGACCCAGCACGTTATCTCGTACTTGCACGATCAGATTCTGTCGCACCTGAATGAGTGAAACACTCTAACGGCTATTTGTGCCTTCGATATTGAAGAGGCTTTCGATGCCGTATGGCACAAAGGTCTTCTATTCAAGATAATCAAGTTGGGATTTCCGGAAGTCAATATGGCTCGCCGCAAGCTTTCTTAGCAATAGGCAATTTTATGTAAGCGTCAATGCAGCGAATTCGCTTCAGGGATCTGTGAAATCACGAGTGCCACAAGGTTCTGTCACTGGACCTGTTTTATACACCATTTTCACTGTTGATCTCCCTTTTCCAGTGGGCTTTCCTCAAGTTAAAGTTTTACAATATGCAGATGATACGTTCTTATTCGTGTCGAGCCAAGACCCATTCAAAGCTACGAAGAGTCTTGAAGATTACTTGGTCCTCGTAAGATTTTATTTTAATGATTGGGGCATCAAACTAAATAGTAGCGAAACACAGATGACAGTGTTCAGGAACCCTTCCAAGTATCAGCGTTCTCAAATCATCCGCAACTAGACCAAAAAAGTGGATGTCTTGTTCGGAACTTCTGGAATTACTCCTAGTCCTACATTTAGGGACCAGGTTGGGCAACTGATGACAAGTTTTATGACAGATTCAAGGACATGAAAACAGACTGATCCAGGATATCGGACCCACGTGCGACCGGCGAATGTAGCAGGTTCCATGAGCCGTCTCCGACAATTCGGAGGTGTTAATCAAAACCTAGGTTAAGTTTATGTATAATTAGGCTAAGCTAATTGTAGTTAGACATAAGCTAGATTTAGTTTAGTAAATTACGACAGGTTTTAAGTATAAAATATGTAAGTCAACCCGACGCCGTGTACAACCTGGCTGATATTTTATAAGTCTAAGCTATAAAAAATGTAAAAAATCAATGATAAAAATATATAAATAATTACCATCCAAAAAGAGCCGGTAAGCCAAAATAGTATAGCCGCTAGATATAAGAATTTTTATGTGAAATACGCTTTATGCTATGTATGTACAATTTAAAATTAATAAAGTGTTATTTATTTATGTGATAGAAGAGCCATCGTGAATAACTACTATGAAAAAAAAAAAACCTTTTTGCCCTATAACTTACCATACGATCATTAGATTTTAATGAAATTCGCACAGTAAATGGGTCTTAGTATAAATTAAGATAGGTATACAATTTATAAAAATAAAATAAAATAAAAAAATAGGTCGGGGCTGCCAGCTATTGCAATTTTCTTTTGATTCTTGTTACGAGGAGTTGCTATCATTAAATTTTCAAATTATAATGAACGTTTAGATAGTTATAATGATCTTGTAAATACAATTATTACTAAATGCTGAACATTTTCGCGGGCGGTAACCCTAAAATTCTTTTTGCCTCCATAACTTCCATCGCAGTCACTGGATTTAAGGGAAATTCACAGGGTGGGCTGACCTTAACGTGAAGCAAGTTCGTTGGACTTTTGCCTGAGGTGCTAGCAAAGAGCTGCCAGCATTACGCATTTTTGTTGGAGGAGTGATTGAGATGATATCACAGCAATACTGCACTGCTCATGGTTATTTCCCTTACATACAGAAAGATATTTTTTTTTATTTTAATTGCATTTTGTAATGCTATTATTTCTTTTAAATAAAACATTCCTCTACATGGATAAATTATTGCGAAATATGACATAATTATGTCAGTATAAGCTTTCAGCCTGAAAAATACCGTGCAATCGAGTATAATCAGATTACATACACTGAGTGCATTAAATCGTTGTTGCCAGTGAAGAATACAGATAGCCATACGTCAGCATTTGACTGAAATTAAATAAATTGAACTGACTGCGTGACATGCGATACCAATCAATCACTCTTGGCTAGATATCGTAATATAGCGGATGCAATACAATGCATTCACGTACAAATTTATTGATATGAGTATGTGATGCATTTTAACTGCTAGAATATTCTTTATAGCGAAATAGATAAAAACCAATCGATGTTGACATAAGTCTCTGCTATGGGAATACTTATATCTGGTCATAAGTATAAAATAAACAAATATAAATTATTTGCGGCTCTCTATATCCGATGAAATAAATGAGACGGTAAACTTGCATACCTTCGTTCGTTTGCACGGGTGGTTTCAATTAAAAAATAAAATAAATAAAATTTACTATTTTCAAAATAAAATACCTGTATTTGTTTCTTATATGATTTGCGTTTACCTAAAACCATCTTTTTTCTTTGACAACAGATTAGATAAATAGAATAGAATAGTTCAATAGAATAGTTCAATAGCTAAAATATTTTTGTAACCTAAAACAATTGTTTGCTCTGTTATCTTTGCTTTAACAATTATACTTAATGAGTATTTTTGTAAACTCAGAAAACTGACGTTAGTATTGTTATTTTATTGACCATATAATTTTTCCATATCAACACACTTGCTCAATACTTTTGAAATAAAAACACTTTTTATGGTTTTTCTGTGATAAATTACGCAACAAATTTTCAAACGAATCTTCCTCCGATTGTTTCAGTCTAACAACAGCTTCTTTCAGTTGTAAAAACTTGGGGTTTTCCAGCACTCCATTACGTCGAATGCTTTCAAGGTTTACTTTTAAGGCGCGTTCCTTGAGTTCTGCTGTCATTGTTTCGGTGCCATGTCCTTGTGCATGCGTCCATTGTAGCTTGCGAGACTTGATTATAGTTGATACTGGTGGAAACTGGATACTGGCAGTCGGCCCAAATTTGTCATTTTGGACTCCGATCTCGCCAAACTCTATTATGTTGGATTCCTGGTCCTCGCAAGAGCGTAGGTGACATAACTGGCATGTTCGGCAAACTGAATCCGGGCATCGATGTGAAACACTGGATCATAAGTAGGGATTCCAATCCCGAACCATATTTTCAATCCCGGGATTACGGGATTAAAAAATCTTAAATCCCGGGATCCCGGGATTTGAAATTCAAAATACAACACAACAAAATAAGTCAAGTTTCTAGTAAACAGATTATATAATTTGCCATCATTTCAAAACTACAACAATAAGTAAGCTCAAAACTGTATAAAAAAATTGCATTATTACTAATTTATATTATTGATGCAAATAAAAACAATAATTTTAATTATCCAAAACGTTGACAGTATGAAGACAGATATTAAAAATTACATCTATTACAAATTACAACAAAAAATCACGACAAAAAACCACAACAACAAAACACAACTCTTAGAATTGAGATACATAATAAAGTAACATATAAAAAATTCGGCCAAAGTTCATTGGGTTTTTCGGAAGTAACATTGAAGCAATAGCAAAGCATCTAAGGTATCGTCTCCAAGCCTGCTTCTAAATTTATTCCCGAATTTGGACGCCGCGGAAACGGTCGAGAAATATTGGTACGCCTGCTCCAAACTATGCAAGTGCCACCACTTTCGAAAAGATTCATTTCTTTTGCAATGGTTTTAATTAGATTAGTTTCTTGCGGCATTTCATGATTGATTATTTTCATACTTTTGCAGCTCTTCTTGTAGCGTTAATTGACGACTACCTTGTTCTGATCAATATGGGTATCTACTGGGTTCTCTTCATTTCTTTGGCTACCAAGCATAGGGTTCAGCATCTAGATCATTGTAGTATTTTTTTTAATATTTGCGTTGCTTGGTTTCAAAAATAGAGATTTTATTTCATTTGGTAAATTTTCGCTGGTACAATGTGGATTCTGGAGATAGCTTAGCATACCACTGAGGCTATTTTATTCGGTCCAATATTGCAATTTTCATAGCATTCAGAAGAATAGACCGTTTTTCTCCTAAGAGCCTAAAGACAAATCTTGATGAAGTATTAGCAGTGCATAAATTAACAAGTCTGCGACTAAAGGCCGTCACAGCCAATTTTACAGGGAGTAAAACTTCAATAATTTTCTGAATCGAATCAAACTTTGTTGCTTCTAATTGCTCTGAATATTGCAGGCCTATTCATGTATACTATTTTTCAAAACGGGAAACTATTCGAGCATTGTCAAGAGACTATTTCATCTTGTTTTACAATCCATTTAAAGGAGACAGTTAAATGCCTTGCTCGGATCCGACATAGTTTTAAAGATCGTTATTATTTTTCGTTGGAGCTTTTTTAAAATATAAAACTACCTAACGAATTTTCTTCATGCATGCGCTGATGTCCTTCGTCTGATCTAGCGTGTCTTGCAGGCGACCGGTTTCAACGTAGTTAGCTGATTCAGGACCATCCAAATCTTCGTGGTCGTCGTTCAGACTATCGGGAAATCACTTTAATCTGGAATGGACCTCATATTATAGCGAACATCGCAAACTGCCAAGTGGATGCTATGCGCCAAACAAATATGTTGCTCTGTACCAACTAGTCTGCCTACTTTTCGCATTTCGTTTGACCCATCAGTTACGATGGTAACAATGTCTTTTCCTAGAGAAACATTAAACTCATATCTAGGTAGTTTCCAGCTGTCATTGATATTCTTACTCGCACCAAGCTCCAGTAAGAATTTACTAAGTAGATGTTTATATTTATATAGCGCTTATTTGCAGTCAAGGTCCATTAATCAAACATCAAACTGAACCGTTCACCTGAGATACTAGCCTGTTATATCTAATTTTTTAGTATTTTCTTTATCCTGCTTACATAGCCAACAACCTTTTTTTGATTGTTGTTAAGGATTTTGGTAAATCTGTGTATGCATTCGCTAGTATTAATTTCCTCAAATCATTCGATGTAACGAATGCACTAAATGTGAAACAGTCCATACTTATTTATTTACAAACCCCTTTGTTCTCTTGTTAACTGTTACATCGGTTTGTTTTGCTCTATTCTTTACGCATTTTGATGTGAGCTAATTGTTTTCTCATAAATATGGATTCTATTTGCACTTTTCGAGTCTTGCTGTAACTTGATTGCCGATAATGCTTGACTCCCGGCCCCGAAATCCCAGCCAATTTCTGATCCCGAAAATCCCGGGATTAGAGCTCATCAATCCCGGGATTTTCGGGACCAGAAATTGGCCGGGATCCCGGGATTGGATTCGCTAATCATAAGGTACATGAATCCCAGGAAAAAACCCACCACCGGTGAAGATGATTTCAACCTGTTGATCGTGCTTGACCAGAGAAGTTTCTTGATGTTAAGAGACAGATACCGTATGGTGCTGAGCTATTTTTTGTATGCGGTTAAATTTAACCAAATCAGGAAGTGGCGAGGAACCAAGTCTTGTGACTGTCTATGTATTTCCAGAGCAAAACCCAGAGATCCAGTGAAAATTCTCTTCTATAGAATTTCTTTCACTAAGGTCACGCGGACATCATCTAAGGGACCCTGCAAAGGGGTCCAAAGACATCAACTCTGCTTCTGTGCCTGAAGATATAAGATTTGCTCAGATCAACTTGCAGCATGCTAGGGCTTCGTCCTATCTTTTGAGCGAAAAATTGACAAAACTGGAAGCTTCCCCGTACATTTCACTTGTACAGGAACCGTGGGTTCGAGGCAGCAGAATCTACGGACTCAGTTCAACCACAGAGAAATGATGAAAGATCAAATGATGAAAGATCAAAAAGATCAAAGAAATTATCAAAGATCCAATCTGCTTGACGCCACCATGCTCAGACAGTTTTCAAGCCGGCGTACAGTACCGGGAAAATGGTAGGTTTAAACGCAAGATAGTCGCATCAGCTTACTTACACTTTGGCTCCTTAGTCCCTCCCCTGGCACAGGAGTTAAAGGACCTGGTCCAGTACGCTGAATCGGGGAGGCTAGAACTTCTAGTGGGCTGCGATGCTAACTCCCAGCATACTAGCTGGGGCAGCAACAAATGTAACGCCGATGGAGGCAGACTCTTTGATTTTATAACTTGTGCGGGGTTGATGGTTTTAAACACTGGGATTTCTCCCACATTTGTCACCGCAAAAAAGGGCGGTTATGGATGTATCACTATGTTAATGTGGAATAGTTGGAACAATAACTGGATGGAATGTATCGGATAAGGTTTCACTCTCTGATCATCGCTACTTGGTGTTCTCTTTAGCCAGGGATCTAACAGTCCTGGTGGAAAGAACAAACCCAAGGAAACTCAATCGGCTTCTTGCAGGCAGAGTGCGTCCTAGTAGTAGGATAAATTCGCCAAAGTCAATTGAATCTCGGTTGAGCACTCTGAATAAGGACATAATAAGTAGCTATGAAGAGATGTGCCCGATCAGTAAGAGCAGATGCGGCAAGACGGTTCCCTGGTGGAATCGGGAACTACAGAAGCTAAGGGAAAGTACCATGAAACTTGTCAATAGAGTTTGGAAGAGCAACGCTGAGAATTACTGGATCGCCTACAGAACCTTGCAGAGAACGTATAAGAATCTGGTGGGGACTTCCAAGAGGGACTCATTTATATCTTTCCGTGAGGGACTGGAAGGTGCACAGAATACATCGAGGCTTTGCAAAATTCTAGAAAAGAATCAATCAGCTATGCTGGACTCTTTAAAACGCTCGGATGGTGACTTGACCAAATCCAAAAAGGAGTCTCTACAGACTTTACTTGGGATTCACTTTCCGGGTGCTCCAGTGATTGAAACGCAGAAGTATCTGCGCCTCTGACGAAACTTCTTGTTCTTCGCAGCAGTACGAAGTGGTCTGGTAGATCTATGGTCGCTAGTGAAAAGGTCAGAGATGCAATCATGTCTTTTGAAATTTTCAAATCACCGGGTCTGGATGAATTGACCACTTGGATGCAGACTTAAGAGAAATCTTCTAGATATGCCTAGCCTTAGGGTATGTATGTTCCGTCACCTTGGCGAGAGTTTAAGGTCGTTTTTATACCTAAATTCGGGAGAGATGATTATTCGTATCCAAGGAACTTAAGGCCGATCAGCTTAACTTCGTTTATGTTGAAATGCCTGGAGAGACTTGTTGAACGATACATTCGCACTAGGGCGCTTAAGTCTAACCCCTTGAATGATGAGCAACATGCGTACCACCGAGGAAAATCATGCGAGTCGTCTCTTCATTCTCTGGTTTCCCGAGTTGAGCGAGCGACCTCTTCATGGCCACTAACAAACCGACTAAAGCGATCGTATCGTCTTCTTCTTTGCTGGCCACATTCTCTATAATCTTCCGTTTTACCGTAGCGTGTGTGAGCTCTAGCCTACACAGGTTTGCACTTTACGGTTAATCTGTGCAGATTTACCTGACAGGTATACCGGAACGTTTATGCAATAAATATTAAAAATTTGAAAGAAGAAAATGCTTATAAAACTCCATAAAATCTGTTAGATTCTTTTCAACAAAACAATATTTTTGTAACGTTTCGTACTTAAAAAAAAAGGATAGTGACAATTGCACTAAATATGTATTTACATCACATGATACCTACGACAAAATCGACCAACCATCTTCATAGTATAAAATAAAATGCCGCAGAAGATAAAGAGGATTCCATCAAATTCTAGATACACTTCAGTGTGAGCTCAAAGCAAACATTCTTACAGCCAATAAAATTCAAATTTACCAAAAGTCGGGATCAGAGGCAGGTATTTGCATTGTGACTTAAAGCCTAATATAGTGTAACATCTGGCAGCATATTACAGCGAAGATATATGTATGTTTAGTTCATTTGGCTTGGATTGTAATATTTCCTGCTATTTTATCAAACCAACAACGGGAAGTGTAATAGATTGAAATTTTTTGCTTAACTGGGAAGATCTGGAAAGAATGTTGTTATTAAAGTCCCTTTGTAGTCATTAAATCCAATGACTTCTATTTCAGGGTGTTTATATGGCTGTGTATAAATAATCGTAACATTAGTAAACTTACTGATAAAGGGAATAACATTCTATCCAGTCTAGTTTAAACAACTGTTCTTTGATACACATAGCCAAATATAATCGAAAGTGCTTTCGATTTGTTCTCGTTCGTATTCAAATCAAAAATTTAGTATTATCGTTTAATGAATATGCAATGTGTAATACGTAGTAAGTTGTTAAAAATAAGGTTGTTATTGTACGCAGCTCTCAAATATGCGTGACTACAACGTATACACGAATCTAAAAAAGGATGTCAAATGCTTGAATACCACGCGAAAGAAATTCGATGCTTGGAGTGTGTGTGATGTTTCACTGCTTATACAGCTCAAGTGGAAGTGAAGTTTGCTACGTTCAAGGGCATAGCCCCAGTTACGGTTTCATTTTAGTTGAGAGCCGTGCCGAGGCAAAATAAGAATGTGCATATAGGTACGTGTGTGGAGATAAAGATGAAATTTGAGTTTATGTACATTATATAGAAAAGCCTGGTTCGAGTATTTTTCCGTGTTTTTACAATAAATATCAATAGATTTTTTTTAAATAAAATTTAAACTTTAGCGTTTGTGTTATTTCGAAATTAGCTTCGAAGCATTTGTATACGTACTTATTATATAATTAATTTGTGCACTACGAACACATCCAGCGCCTAATTGGCGTGTAAAAATATTTTGGTGAACTAAAGGCGTGATAGGCTCATAAAAAAATGTTTTCCTTGAATATTTCCTGATTCTGTGGCATTTTTTCATCAACTTGGAAGACACCTATGATTGCATAGTCAATGTTAACCTTTCCATTGTCAGGAGACAGTTTACTGCTCTAACTAAACCACAACAAGAATATACCATTTTTTTCGGATTACTGTTACCCTCCTAAGTATTAGGAGTTTTAAACTGTTGTTGCCCAGTCTATTCAGGGTCTGAATGCAGTCGAGTACGCACTTCGATTTGAGACATCAGTGCATTTACCGTCGCTTGACTATCTGTAAAGATGTTGATCTCCTCGCATGTAGTATCTCTTGTATATACTAGGTTTGCTACTTTACGTATCGCAAAACCCACTGCTTGGAAAATACTACAGTGATTTAATAAATTCTCGTCACCCGAATACTTCTTGAATCCTACCATGACAACTGTCCTAAAAAATCAGTGCCTCCGAAAGGAGGGTGCCATAGTGGAACCGGCCTTTAAAAAATTCAGAGGAGTCCCGAGACCAGAGTGGTCGAGAGCGTCAAGCGAGAGAATCCAAATAAAAGGCCTGGAGTGTGTTCCGTAAGAGATATCCCAACTCCTTCAAGCTCTTTAATTCACAAGCGCTGCAAGGAAACGGATACACTTTCGTCTGGATTTAGAGTGACCTTAAAAATTTGCTACAAACCGGAATCGTAAGGGCTGACGAAGTTGTTGTTCATCATCAAGCGTGGCTACAAACCGGCTAACCTACCAAAATCGTACAAACCAATCAGCTTCGTATCCTTTATATTGTAGACTGTAAAAAAAGTCGATCGACTTATACATAAGTTATCTTCTAGTAAAGATGCCTACTGCACAAATTTCATTTGCCTATTAAAAAGACAAATCAACTACATCGGCTACACATAAACTTATACAAATAATAGAAAAAACATTATATAAAAAGCGAATTACACTATATGTCTTCATGAATATGGAAGGGACCTTTGACAATTCAAAACACAATTCACTTCACCGTGAACTACAGAGCAGTGAGGCCCATCAAGAAGTAGGTAAATGGGCGAGTAAAGTACTAAAGTGTATTTGCGGTGCTGGAAAAAGCAAAGCTTAGGATAGATTCTAGGAAGGAAAGTCCGCAGGAAGGAGGACTATACCGCTGCTACTGTCCCTACTTCAAAATTAGGGGCATAAAGGTGCGCCTGCAGGAAGAAGTAAAATAACTAGGAATCTACCTCGTTAAGGAACTCACCTGACGTAGCCATCTAAACACAGCGACACTGAAGCTCGCTAAGAAACTTTGGATGGCGAAGCAAATTGGTTCCAATCAGAGACCATTCCGGCTTTGGAAGGAGGACTATAAGCAAATGATGAGACCTTAATTCATAAATGAAAAAGATCTCACAAAAAACTGCTGAGAAATGACTCACAAACTTTAAAAGATTGTCCGCCCATTCATTTAAAGAGTGGGTGACATTGCTTTTCAGAGTCACCCCTGACATGAACTTCAAAATTTAGGAAACTCAAACGCTTGTTACTTATATTCGCTATCGTATGGCTATCTTACAAATCTTTGAAAGCAGCATCTCCTATAGCATTCTCATTGTTTGCAGCACTTTGCCGGCACTAAAACTAAAAGTCTGCTACAACTGCTTCATGTCAAAATCAACCTATCCTGTGAATTTTGCTTTCATCCGATGACTTCATCGAAACTTACAGGGATAGAAAAATGTTTAGGACTGTCATTCGAAAAATTTCCAGAACTTGGAAAATTTAAACATTGGTTATTTATTTTCATTAGGGTTGTTTGCCATATGAATATAGTAGCATTTGTTGGCACGAAAACAAGAAAAATGTCTGGTGCTGGCAACTCTCTGCTAGCACCATAATCAAAAGTATACCAAATTTGCTTCACATTGAAATCGACCCACCCGGGGAATTTCGTTTCAATCCGATGACTGCATTGGAAGTTATAGTGATATAAAGAACTTCAGGGCTACCACCCGCAAAAGTTTTATAATTATCGAAATCCAAATATTTGTTGCTTAATGTCACTACAGTAATATTAGCATTTGAAAATTTAATGATAGCATCGCTTACTAAAGAAGGGACAAAAAATACAAAAGGTAGCACCGCTGACAACCCAACAATGATTTTTCATCTAAATTTTTATTAAAATTCGACTAAAATAGGGTCCATTTACTGAAGTAATTTCGTTTTAGTGGGCAGGAAGCTTAATTTTCCTGAGCAAATTTTTGAGATTTAACAGAAAAAAAATGTCCATAGCTGCAACTTCATCCTAATTTTTCAAGTAAATTTCTATTGAATTTGGTTTACAGTGAGGTCCAGCTACTCTGTGAATTTCGTTAAAATCTGATGACTGAATCGGAATTTGTAGGACAAAAACCAATTTTTTCTCTAAGTGATTTTTTAAGGTGACACCTTGCCGCAGTGTTGCCTGTATTTCAAAATCAGTTCTATTAAGGTCCTGGTGTTGTTTAAGGCCAATGAATCCTGCGTATTTCATATTGATCTGATTATCCGATCATGAATGAGATCTCGTCAACAGAAGTCTCGAGTGCTCAAAATGGAGGTAGTTTCATGATGGGTTGCCGTTCTTGCGCAACACGGAATTTTGAAAATTTTATATTGACAGGAAAGATAAAATTTATCTATAATTGCATTTTTGGTCAAAAAGTGAAAATTTTTCAGAAGGGTCGATGATTTGAAGGAGTTTTCTTCAAGTGCCTTCCGTAGCTACTGGGTTGCCCGGACGCTCATACATGGTTCTAGTTACATATAGTTTTAGTTGCGAAAAAGGGGGGCGTTACAATAGTTCCATGAATAAACAATAACAATAATAGTGTCTTCATTGTAGGCTAATTCAACGATGGAAGTAGTATATATGTAGATTACATTGAAATTGCTAAGTGCCTTTCATTGTTCAGAAAAAGATGCGCTTAATGTATTATAAGCCTAAATAATTCAGCAACATTTAGAAAACACGCTAGTTGGCGAAGTGAAAAAACATTTTTATTTTGATTAATGCGTATATCTATGAGTACTTTCGATCGCACTCTTCTTAATTGCTTTATTTTCGCAATTTATCACCTGCTATCAATTCAATCTGACTATCATGTAAATTCTAATAATACGAAAATCAATGAGTCGTTTCCTCGGCAAAGTGCCATCTGACTAGAGCTAGAGATACGTTAAGTATGCAGCCGGCGTATGCACATGCTAATCTTTAGCTCTAGATACTGCATTAGACAATGTTCAATACGTGTAAATGCTCCCTATTTCCGAAGGCATTGAGATCAAGGTGTTGGAAATACAAACTTACCTATGTTCAATGATTTTAAATACTTGTACAGAAAACTTTCACGTCGAATTGATATGAATTATTCAATACAGGAATACACAAGTCTCTGTGGGTATTTACAAATATGCTTGTGTTTTTGGCGTATTAGTAAATCTGTCTACATGTTCTTATGTCTAGCCGCAAATCGTTTACTAAGCACAAGCTTCTTCAGTTTTTGCCAAAGCTTTCGGTGTCTGTATAAAGAAAGTGCATGTCTAATACAGAATTCACTTGTATCAAATATTAAGTAAATGATTTTTCGCTGCTATTTTAGTATGAAGTCAATCGACAAACATTTGTTCCAGTTATTGTGTTCAAGTGCAGGTACGAATAACACGTTCAAAGTGTTAAGGTCAACTATTAATGGAAACACGGTATTTTTTGTCATTAATGCAGTTTTAATTTGATTTGATGTGAGAACGGAATTTTATTAATGAATCGAATGACAGTGTTGTTCCATTGTTCATGGTTGAGTGTGTAAATAGTAGCATAAAACTGTCAGATTCCTAACTATTTTTGGAAAATCAATAAATAATTCATGAAAATGATTGATGCTTCCGTTGACAAAGTATTTCAGTAATAAAAGAGGAGCGGATATTTTTGTACAAGCTGGAACTTTACAATGTTTTTTTTTCTCTAGTTATTATAAAACATGTATAAAATTCTAGTCATGACTTTACATTTGAGAATTTCCATTCACATGCTACATTGTTTATACATAAGGAATGTGTAATTAAAATTCAACTAAAGCTACGCACGCTATCCCAATTACATCTATCATAAATGGGTCGGCATCTAAAGGCATCACACAATTCCTTTTGCCATTCGATACTAATTAACAGAAGTGTTTCGTTATTCAATCGATAGTGGCAAGCAGCTACTTACGTAATAGCTAGCTTCCTCATAGTGTAAGACTGATTTCATAAATACCGGGTGTCGACTATGTGCAACATAGTCTAAAATTGGACGTGTTCTGTCTCGTCGGGTCTCTATTTATTATGTTGCGGTAGAGAATTTATAATTAAAGTTTATGCAAATGCGAAGGATGAGGATGCGATCGGCCTCATGTAGGGAATATTAGTATTCAAGCAAAATTAAAATTAGTTTGGTGTTTGGTTAACTTTGCTTTGCTTCGGTGTGAATTGGATTTGATGGAATAATATTAGATTTTGAGACAAGAGTAAAAAAACAATCCCATGACCCAAATGGCAAATTAAAAGTTTCTGAGCACCGAATCTCTAGGGAAGGATTACGAAGTTGTATGTTCTCAAAAGTAGGATGGTTTGAGATGTTGGACCATAATTTAACCCTAGATTCATAAACATGCATGGGAGCTACACAATTCATAAACATTCGTGAATATTTATAGAATACAATACTATAGAATACAATACTATACTTTAAATCTTTCAAGTTGGCTATTAGGCGTGTTTTTTTGCTCCTCTATCCAGTAGAGAATAGGATATACGCATTGAAAACAACACTCCTGCACCAGTAAATTCACTAGTACAGAAATTCTATTCCTCATTTGTAGTTCACGTGTTGAAGTGTAGAATATGCTGATAGAAAAAAGAAAAGCTCATACGAAGTTGTCTTTTTTTCTGTGAGATAGCTTTGGTTTTTTGAAGGTTAAGTTGAATGTTTTGGTAGTTAGTAAATTAAAAAAAAGCTCGCATAATGTGTAGAAAGTTAAAAGAGATAATTTTCTGTTAGTCCTTTTGCTATTTTGTATCGATTGTGGTAGTGTACATTCGTTATTTTCTCCCTTTATTTTGAGCTGTTGAGTGGTACCACAGCAAATACAGCAACCTATGTCAGTCTTAGCGAAAGCATCAGCTGTTTTGTGATGGATCGTTTTTTTGCGTCATTGTTCTATTCTGTTCTATATCGGAGCAAAAAAACACGCCTATAAATCAAAAATTTTCTGCAATGAAAATTAACACAATAGTTATTCTGAGTAATCGACACATAATACACTGAAAAAACACATGGCGCCAGACGCTATAATTTATGGACTTCTGGCGCCATGTACATAGTCGATTTGGGGATTGTGATAAAATATAGCGCCACACGCCATAGTACATAGCGAAAAGTACATAGGAGCAGATGCTATGTTTATAGCCCTCCACGCCATGTACTATAGTCCATGTAATATGGTCCTCCACGCCATGTACATGGCGTGGGGGACTATAGTACATGGCGTGGAGGACTATCGTACATGGCGTGGAGGACTATAGTATATGGCTTGGAGGGCTATAAACATAGCATCTGCTCCTATAAACTTTTCGCCATGTACTATTTTTATCGCCATATTTTATCACAATCCTGAAAGGTGCCAGAAGTCTACAAATTACGGCGTCTGGCGCTATGTGTTTTTTCATTGTAGTGTCTTGTATTCGAAGTCAATGTTTGAACTATTATGGGAATCTAAATAACTTTTTCTTTTTCAATTCTCACTTCTACTGATGTTACTCAAATGTTATTAGCTGATATTTATACGTCCCCTCACACAGTATAGCTGCGAGTTATGATTGAAGACATAACTGAAGCCATTTTACATGGCTCATGGTACTATGTAATATGGCGTGAGGGCCATAATTTCTGCGCCATGCAATTATGGCGCTGAGAGCCATACTGCATGGCTCAGGGTACTATGTACATAGCGTGCGGGACCATAAATGCTGCGCCATGTTGCATGGGACCACGCGCTATGTAGATTCTGACATTGTGGCGCTGGGAGCCATATTGCATGGCTCAGAGTACTATGTACATGGCGTATGGGACCATAAATAATGCGCTATGTTACATGGCTCTGGGCGCCATGTAGATTTTTTTCAGTGTAAACCGCGGTGATCCTTACGCATGCATTTTTTTTACATTGGGTACAACAGAACCTTGTCATTCGACTTTTTCATCATCGAAAGAAGTTTCACCAAGAACTTCTGCAATTTTAATTGTTAGGTATCTGTTTAAACTTCGCATTTCGCGGCGCTGCCGTAACCATGTGTCAGACAGCTTCCTCGACAATTCTTTTACAAATAATCAACAAGACATGGGTTTTTTGTTATTATTAATTGCGTTATGCACATAAATAACATAGGAATTAATTATAGCCATATTCAACATGCCAAAAAAGTCACAAATAGGCCATATTTGCGTTTTTCTGCTACAGGACATACTTCCACACTAGTCGTATTATAAGATTCGATGAAGTCGGGCTTGCCAAAAGAAGCAATTGTGCCTTGACCATGCGTGGTAGAAACCAATAAAACATTTTTGTTTTTCTTAGGAATGTAGGAAACCAACGTTCATTGTTGGTCATGGTAAAGCATGGAGGAACCTATTGTTATCTAAGTTCTAGAAAATTTTTGGTTTCAAACATCTTTCGTTTTTTGACCCTAAACATCTTTCTATACCTGTAACTTTCGACGAAATCATCGGATAAAATCGAAATGGATAGAGTTATTTGATTTTAACGTAAGGCAATTGTGGGAGACTTTTAGTTGCAGTGATGGTAAAGTGTTGCAAGCAGTATTCCCACTCTCGAATTTTCCGTTGTATCAAATTTCTTCAAAAAGTGTATTGGTAAAAATTTATCAAAAAGTTCCCAAAAGTTTCTTTGGATCGAGGTACTGAAACTATAAATAATAATATAAAAAAACTTGGTTTGGAGCTACATACTATATTTGTTGAATAATATAGAGCCTAAAAAAATATCAAAATTACTTCCGCTCTTTGTTTTCATCTGTATATTGCCATTGATATTGAGGCCGCACAAAATAAAATGTGGTTTCTTTACGAATGCACTCAAAATTTTCACGAAATTAATACGGAGCGCAGATTATTTTTAAGGGACGTCACTGTTTTAAATTTCACACAAAAAAAATAATTCTTCGGCTTAAAAAGGAAACATATAGCTATCGAAATACTGATGATTTGATGAATATGATGAATAAAAGAATATGTTTTGGGCAAGTATGTTATACAGTGGACCCAAACATTGTTTGGTTTCTTGCTAATTTCTCTAATCTCTTTTCAACTCTTAACAGTTCTTTTTTACTTTGCGATCCAAGTTTGATACAAAAAAAATACAAAACCTGGTTTTTAGGTAAACTATAAGGCACAGCTATTAAAGTCAGCATGAAGAAAGGCGGCAAATGACATTGATTCACCTAAATTGTTTTCAACTGAACTCGGCTAATCCCAAGACGCTTCAACATTAATTTTCCCGTTATTTTTGAAATAGCTTGAAAACTTCAAATCTTCAGAGTCATCACAAATTAGATATCTTTCGTAGTTCAGAGTTTAAAGTAGATTGAAGTTGGCAGTTATTACTGCTAGAGAGAGGAGGTTTGGTAGGCTCATGCCAGCAATATTAAAAAATTGAATTTATTTGCTGGATGAGAAAATGTATCATTTTGTCATAATTCAGTGAGTTCCTGTATCATTGTATCAAAAATATAAGTTTCAAATAAAAATATATCAAAATGATACAAATGTATCAAAAGTGGGAACACTGGTTGCAAGCACTAAGCATTTACTTTGTTTATCTTGTGTTATGCTGTTTTCAAAGTTTTGCCGTGTTTGGTTTTCCTAAATCATGAAATTCCTGAAATCCCTTCCACCCTATGGCTTTAAATGCATTGTTAAGATCAAAGTGATTTTGCAATCGAAACAGGCTGGAGCACGTGTGGTAGAATATGCACTCAGAATCTGCACGATTCTTCTACTGTTCATCAAACATTAGTGTTTCTAGTGGTTCAGGTGCGCTAGAGTTTTTACTAATGTTCGAAGAATATTAGTATTAAACTCGTTTCGCCGAAAATTCATATTTCTATATATATATATATATATATATATATATATATATATATATATATATATATATATATATATATATATATATATATATATATATATATATATATATATATATATATATATATATATGTATATATATATATATATATATATATATATATATATATATATATATATATATATATATATATATATATATATATATATATGTATATATATATATATATATATATATATATATATATATATATATGTATATATATATATATATATATATATATATATATATATATATCAGCAAAATGATTAAGGGAGATCATCTCTGGAGTGGCCGATCCGATTGAGCTGAAATTTTCGGAGGACATAGATGTATATAGTGGGTAGGTGCATGACTTGCTGGAATTCAGATATCGTTAACCTTTTGGCGGTGGCAGGCATTTTAGTGAATTTTCAGGTACTCCTATATTTCCAAGCAATGTAAATTTTTGTTAAAGAAAAGTATTGGGAATGAAAACTAATTATGTTCTAAGCTTGTCTATGATAAAGAATTGGAAATTTTGAGCCGGGTGTGGGTGCAGGGTGCCTAAAAGTAGGCAAGGAATTTTTTTTCAAATTTTGATTTGTCATTACTTGTAAGAAAAACAATGGATCATCGTGAAAATTACAGAGCGTATTGATGTTGACTAAAATTTAGCACATAATGATTTTCAACATAAAGCGGGTACCCCTGTAGCTGAAATGGAAATAGAAAAACATCCTTCAAATCATTGACCTTCCTCAAAATTTTTTGATTTTTAACAAAAATTTCAAATTTTTGATAAATTTTATCCTTTGTCCTTCATGTCAAGATAAAATTTTCAAAATTCCGATTTGCACAAGAACGGCAACCCATTACCTCTATTTTCAGCACTCGAAAGTTCTGTTCACGAGAACTGACGACCGGATTATCCGATCATAATGAAATTTACAGGACAAAACACCAGGTCTGATAGAAGTGATTTTGAAATGCGGGCAACCCTGTGGCAGTGGTGCTATCTTGAAAAATAACTGAGAAAAAAACAGTTTTTTGGCCTATAACTTCCGATTCAGCCATCAAATTTTTACCAAATTCACACAGTACTTGGATGTTACTCTATGTAACATTTGGTAAAAATTTGGTTGAAAAATTAGTATAGGGCTGACAGCTGTGGTGATTTTTGTCTCATAAATCTTACAAATTTGCTCAGCAAAATAAAGCTTTTTCCCCTATAACTTCCGGTCCAGTGTAGAAATCAAGACGAAGTTCATGCGGTAAATGGACCTTAATGTGAAGTAAATGTCGTAGGAATTTCGTACAAAAATCATGAAAGGACTGCCAGCTATTACCATTTTTGTAATTTTGTGAAATTTCTTTACTGAGCGATTATGTCATTAGATTTGTAATTGAGAATGATCCTGCAATGAAAATTAACAACAAGTATTAACGTTTTAAAAATTTGAAAAGTTTTGAGGGTGGTAGCCCTAAACATCTTTTCACCCGTATACCTTCCAGCGCAGTGATTAATCCAAACGAAATTTACTGGTTGGGTTTAACTTAACGTGAAGCAGATTTGGTGTATTTTTTGTTTTGCTGCTGACACAGGGTAACCAGCATTAGCCATTTTCGTAAATATTGCACCAACAGATGCTTCAAATTACGTACTCATATGCAAAGCATTTGCGATAAAAATAAGAAACCAATGTTTAAATTTTCCGAGTTTTGAGCATTTTTCGGATGGCAGCCTCAAACAACGTTTAACCGCTGAAACTTTCGATGAAATCCTCCGATGAGAACGAAATTGAAAGGATAAGTTGATTTAAGTATGAGCTTGTTCATGTAAACTTATTGCTGCTTCATTGGGAAAGTGTTGCCAGCACTGAACATTTTCATCATTTGTGTTGTAGTTGAGTTTTGTTGCTTAGGATAAGGAATGGTTGTACAAAAAAGTGTATTCCGTCTGCCCACATTTTTTTGTCACTCAAAGACAATTTCTTCGAAAATTAGTTTTCTAGCGGTTATGATGCGCTAGACTTTTTTTTTTTTATTTCGAGCAACTCTGTTGAAATTTCTCTCTTATTTTTTTCTGATTTTTCCCAAAATAGTTAGTTTGTAAGGTTCGTTCAGTAAATCTTTAGTTAAAGGAACAGAGGTGAACCAATTGTCCATCGTTACATCTTGGTTGCTGCCCTATAGTGTTTCAGTCAATGTTTTGACATAAAAGGTGCAAAGAGATTTGGTTGTTCCTACATATGGCATATCATTTATCATATAATTAGTTTTAGAATCGCATAAATCAAGACTTTTATTCCGTATTTTGTTGGTTTTGAAGGAATATACGAGTACATCCTAAGTGTGCAACGCCCTCTGAAACCTATCAGTTGCTCGTCTATTGTCGCATATAACAGCAATAAACCGAATAAAGACCGAACCTCTTCTTTGCATGTAGGCGCAACTGTTGCAGTTTGATTTTTGTAATTAGGACTTTTTATTGCTATTTTTTCATTCGTATGGGTTCCAATTTTACTGTCAATGTCGTTAGTAATGAAAAGCGCGAAACCGTCAATGGGTACTGTAATAATGCGACCACTTATGACCATTATTACCTCTCGAATTGCGGGTAGAGTTGGAAAAGTGATACGAGATGCTGCAGGATAAGTAGGGCCTTCCAATGTATCTTCAGTCTCACAATCCGAAGTCAAAATAACATTACTTCGGTGCAATTCTACTGGTCTTATCGAATGTTCATCATCAGAATCTGTCGGGCATTCCCCCTTTGCTTCAATGTTTTTGACTCAGCTATCACTAAAAAAATTTATATCCATGCACATATGGTTCCAAAAAAAAAATGAAGAGGACACTTTGAGAATCGATTGCATAAGAAATGAGCTAAGAAAAGAATGATGCATTGCTCGCATCACTCAGTCTAAGATGAATATTTTACAATGTGAGTAAAAAAAGACAATGATGTATCAACAGGTGTTCCGGTGCTCAGTACCTGCATCGCATTTATCTTCATATGTCTGGTGTTCCCCAAGGAAACGTTCCACTTGAATGAATGTCTGAGTCATATCATTTTTCAGAGATGGGATAGTATAGAATTTCCTTCAACAATGCACCAAAGATAATCACATGAAAAATATAGATTAGTTTTTGAGTTTACCCAGGTAGATTTGAAGAAATTCAACTATGTTCTTGATTTAAAAAAAAAAACCAGTTGTATAGATTTGTACTCACTCTATTTTAATGCAATAATAAATTCATAAATTCTAAAATAATATTTTCTATTTTTTATTTTCAGTATTGGATCTAGTGCATTGAGTTTACATCAAAGGTAAGTTCAGTCAATATTTTTGATCGTTTGTAAAAATTTCGAACATTCTATTGTGTGCAGCCGATTTGGTTTGTGAATATATTGAACGTAAAAACGTATCATATCGTCTTGTATTAATACGTATGTATGTATTAATACATGTAGCTAGTTTATGTTATATAATTTTTATTACGCTGAATTATGGCATCAGCAACAAGCTTGTTTCGAAGCATCATAAGCTTTTTAGCGTCTACCACAGTATAGCCGGGATAGATCTCGTACCGATTAAGCTGCTAATTATTTTCAAACATTTAATGGTCCATCAATCCTTCTTGTCTTTGTTTACTTAAAATTGTCGAATTGCGCCTGAAATTTATTTGTTTGTTGTGCGAATCTCAACTTAAGATGAAAGTACATACAAAATATAAATCCAATCAAAACCTTCACATGAAGATTCGAATCATAATAATTTTTAATAAACACAAATAAATCTGCAAACGATCGAATGCTTACTGCTAGATCAATAGATATACTTGTTATTTACGACATCCATAAGTTGTTCTGTAAGTTATAAGAAGGCCAAAAGTATGAAGCACCCATGATAGTGTTCAGTTTTTTATGGAGTATGAAATCGAAATAAAATAAAACGATTTATAGTACTATTTATTAATAATATATTATAGTACAATACACCCTTTGCCTTAATTACGGCAAACATTGTTTTTTTATAGTCAGTACGATATTTTTACAGTCTTCAGGAGTAATAGTGTTCCATTCCAGACGCAGGCAGCGTTTCAGCTCTTCTTTGCTTTTCATTGTGTGGCATATATCTCTGTGCTAAAATAATCACCACAAATATTCTAGGTCCGCAGACTGGTCAGGTAAGTTCAGAAGCTCGTTGTTGTTTTCCTGAAACCCAAGAAATTTGACGCCATTTGACGAATTTGACGAATTCTGCTGAAATTTGACGCCATTTATATTGGTATCGCCAAAAATTTTCAAAAATGAAGACAGCAGCGTAAATTCTAGTACGTTTATGTATTTTGTAGAGTTCATGTGGCCCTCGCATACAAACAATTCGCCAAACTCCACAATCAGTTATGAAGCCCCAATCCATTAGGCTGTTGCCTCTGTTTTTCACGGTTGGTACCAGACACGCTGGCTTAAATTCTCCGTTTACCCAGTAACGCACAAAGGTTACACCGGGTTTCCCAAAAATCTGCAATACAGAGCGAAACATGGAGTTCCAAAAAATTAAAATAACTTTAGCAAATAATTTTGTTTTCAAGCTATTTTATTGAATATTATAAGGGCATTAAAAAGCCTAACTCACCACAAAGTTTGATTCGTCTGACCACACAACATTTGACCAATCTACTGCTGTGAAACTTAAGTGATTCAAGGCTCATTCATAACTAGCTTTCTTGTTTTTGATGGAGAGCCATGGCTTCTTCCTCGCCTTACAGCCTTTCAGATCAGCTTCTTCAATTCTTCTTGTTAGAGTAGAAATTGATCGCTTAATTTCGACTGATAACTCAGCAGCGAGCTCTGAAAATGTTTTTTTTTCTATTTGTCAACGACTTTCTCAGTAACTGACGGCCCTGACGGTCTGTGATGATGCGTTTGCGCCCGGTTCTGCACCTATTTTGATATGATCCGGTAGCAGAGTGTCGCTCAATAGCATATTGCACAGATCGGTGCGAAAATTACACAATTTTGCAACTTTTTTCCTGTGATTTCCATTGTTCATGCAGAAGCTGCATCTGCATACGCGTTTCTAATGACAGTTTTTTTTGCTATACTTCACGTGCACGTGCGAGATTTATAGGGTGCTCAATAATTTTGACCAAGGCTGTAATTAAGATAAATTTGAAGCAGCAAGACAAAAAATTTTACAATTGATATCGACGCCGGTAAAATCTATATCACTCGCCTTTGGAATCGGGTGAGCTCGGCGCGGACACTCTCCCAAATATAACTATAATAGCTTCAAATTTTCAGTGGGAAGAAGTTCACTTCTAACATGAAATATAGTCGGTGAGTGTTTCTAGAAACTTCTCCAACTGCGCTGAATTTTGTTGTTGTAAACTATTGTGGTAGAGCATGATAGCTTATTGATTGAAATCATCTAAATTCGAAGGCAAGAGACACAGCAGTTGCTGGCGTGAGTATAGCTAAAAAAGTTACCCCAATGTTTCCACAGACGGATAAACATGTGGACGAGCTTACTGTTCGAACCAGTGCGAATCACTTATCTATTAACAACAAGAAATGCACTGGTTCGCATAGTAAGTTCGCGCACTTGGTTCCTCCCGTCTATGGCGTCCTTTATAAACCATGCAAAAGCAGTCTGAATTGGCGAGCTTTGCACTACCGGTCGGGAAAAATGACAAAATCAAGGATCTCAAAAAAAAAAAAAATTGCGTAATCCTAAAGAGGATGCCCTTCACTTTTGGAATTATTTCTTGAAAGGAAGCTGGAGCTTTGGCTCCGGGGTATAATGTGTACCAAACATCTTCCCAGTAGCTCAGTAGCGGAAGTGCAATCATGTTTATCGAGCAGCGTTGCGAGGTGACCTACGTTGGAATCAAGCCCAGCACTCACAAAAGGCCCGGCAATTTAAAAGACCCACTACTGTACAATCGGCATGAGAATTGTTGCGAAACCTGGCTCGGTAGGCCCGTCATTGTAACATTTAAATTGAGGGACATATCACCGCGTGCCAACTTCGCCTGCTAGCTCAGTCTGGCGTGGGTAACACTGACCGTAATTCTTCTTGGAATACGATCTCTAAACCTAGAAGAAACCTCTTGCTCTCACGTCTTCGCTAGAGTCTATTCTGTTCGTCCACCACTTCTTCCACCGTATAACGGTCATTTCTGTTACACTCTTGACATAAGAAATAAATCTGTCAATGTTTCCATTAACAGGTTCAAGCCCTGTTACATATCATCGTCTACAGAACCTGTCGACAAACTTCTCGAGAAGCAGCAACATATCCATAAAACACTAAAAACTTTATTGCTATCCTCGGCTCCGAGCAAAGGTCTAGCGAAGAGAGTCTTCTTCGATGGTTGGTAGAACCACAAAGGTACCACTTATACACCTCGCGATAACGCGTAAAACGCTGAGAGGGGAAATACACTTTATTGATGCATATGTGTGTACAATTCAATTCCATACAGACATTTAATATAAAGTGTTCCCCAATTGTGTGTGAGAAATTGAACAGTCGTATCAATGCCAATACTGTAAGTTATAGATTGCAAATGCTAAAACTATTTATATCTGGAATTCATGTCTGAATTTGATTCATAATTGAATTCATTTAAATAATAGCATTAGTGTAATTCATGTGAGAACAATTATTGTATTACATCATTAAACACATCAAAATGCTGTGTGACAAAAAGTTTAAGCTTTAATTTGTAGTTAGTCAAATCTAGATTTGAGCGCAACTGTGGAACTTTGTTAAATAATCTAGGTCCCAAGATACTTATGTGCCTTCCAGTTAGTGTTTTCTTCGTTCGTGGGATATCTAAAGGGGAATTAATTTGCAAGCGTGTTGTATATGGTGAGCAATATAGTGGAAATTTAGCAATATTTGCAAATACGTATTTCAAAGCACTAACCACATACAGTTGACGCACTGTAAGTACACTGCGAAAGCCTGCGACGTTGAGTAGAACTTCGACTTCCTCAGACATAGCTTTATCAGTCTACTCTGTGCATTACATAAAGGTTTTAGTTTGGATGTAAAGGCTGCACCCCAGACTATGATTCCATATTGGATGGTCAACTGAATGAAAGAAAAGTATACTGATCTGAGTAAATCAAGATCAAGTATATCTCGCAGAATGAGAAACTTATAATAGGCTTTCCGAATTCTTTGACATAAGTTAAGAATATGATTTTCCCATTTCAAATTACCCTCAATTATGACACCCAGGTACTTTATTTCGTGAGTACGTTTTATTTCGGCTGAATTTAGAACTAGACTTAATTTTATGTTAGGGCTATCGCCAAAGGTTATATATTTTGTATTTTCTAAGTTAAGTGCAATTTTGTTTTCACAGAGCCAGTCGTTTATTAGTTTTATTCCACGATTTGCTGAAACAGTCACCGAATGCCAGTCCTTTCCTTTAAACATTAATACAGTATCATCTGCATATGCTACAATGCGACCTTTCATATGATTTTCTAGGTGACATAGTTCATTTATGTATATTAAGAAGAGCAAAGGCCCCAAAACTGTTCCTTGAGGCACGCCGTAGTCCAGACATAGAGAAGTACTAAAGGTCGTACCTATTTTGACACACTGAGATCTACCTGATATATATCAGGTAGTTTCATACCAAATGTCGGATTTTGAAGGGTTAAGAAAAACTCGATTATTTTCAAATGAAATGGTTTTATTCCTCAAAATATTCACCGTTGGAGTCTATAGTTTGTTGCTAACGTGTTGGCAAATTAAAAATTCCTTTTTTGAAAAAATTAATATATTTTGCCCCAAAAACTTTTCAAAGGACGCAATTACAGCGTTTTGGTTGGAGTAGCGCTTTTCTTGTAAATAGTTTCCCAGGCTCCGGAAAAGATGATAGTCTGTTGGTGACAGGTCTGGATAATATGGAGGGTGAGCTAAAACTTCGTACTGCAACTCCTGTAGCTTTTGCATGGTCAGACGGGATACATGCGGTCGTGCGTTATCGTGTAACAGAATTGGTCCATGCCTATTCACCAGAGAAGACTGTTTTAAACGCAATTTTGCGTGTGTTTCGTCCAATTGTGCACAGTAGGTCTCTGCAGTTATCGTTTCACCAGGATTCAAGAACGAATAGTGAACGACGCCTTCTGAAGTCCACCAAAAGTAACCATGGCCTTCTTAGGGTGCAGTCCCGCTCTTGCTTGGTGGCTAGGTGCTTCTCCGCGATCCAACCTTTGTCCTGAACGCTTCATTTAATCATAGAGAATCCGTTTTTTATCGCAAGTCACAATCCTCTTCAAAAATGGTCCTTTTTTATGTCGCATCAGCAGTGAAGAGGCTACTTCAACTCTCAGCATTTTGTTCCTTTCAGACAATT
This sequence comes from Nemotelus pantherinus, assembly GCA_963978885.1. Classification (NCBI taxonomy): domain Eukaryota; kingdom Metazoa; phylum Arthropoda; class Insecta; order Diptera; family Stratiomyidae; genus Nemotelus; species Nemotelus pantherinus. The sequence continues at coordinate 58,021,585 of OZ022266.1, read as the reverse complement.
TGTGTGGGACCCATTGATTGAGTTTTTTCACTTTTCCAATATTTTCGAGACAGTGACTAATGGTTGATTTCGATACATTGAAGGTCTCAGCAAGGCACTGTAAAGTTGTCGATGTATTCCTCTCAACTTCTGCTCGCAGTTCGTCATCATTAACACTGCTACCTTGTTGACCACGTGGTTCGTTGTCCAAGCCAAAATTTCCTTCTCGGAAATTGGCAAACCATCGTTGCACTGTGCGTTCGTTGCAGGTATCTGGTCCTAACACCTGATTAATTTCATTCGTCGCTGCAGCTGCATTTTGTCCTTTTTTAAACATAAACAGGCAAAGGACCCGAATATCTCTTACTGTAAACATGTCTATAAGAGCGAAAAGGATAGATATAGGAAACCACACGGGTAATAAATTAGGCACTAAAAGAAAGGTATTTACCTCTATTTTCAAACACAAAACTTATTTTGAATTTTACCAAACAACTCTGTTCACCATGGGATCACTTTTAAGACTGTCAGGAAATCCGACATTTGGTATGAAACTACCTGATATGATCGTAACAGCTCTAGCACTCTGTGGCGAATACCCGCTTCGTGTAATTTCTTCAATAGTAAAGTGTGGTCTACGGTATCGAAAACTTTTTTCGCATCAAGGAAAATGGCCACTGCTTTTTCGTTACAATTGAGAGCTGCATTAATGTAGGATGTTACATCATAAAGCACATCAGATGTACTACAATTCAATCCACATACAATTCACAATTCTCCACAAACACTGACGCATACATCTCACACAAAAATTAAAATCACACGTAGGCTTAAAGAATTTTAATTTTTTATGCGATTAGAAAATAATTTCAGTTTGTTCTTGACTTGGATCTAATTAAGATCGAATAATTATAAGTTTGTGAATAAAAAAATTAATAAAGACTATTACTATCCTGTTAAACCTATGTTTATTTTTAAAAGACAGTAAAGGGAGACATTTTCTAAATATTCGTTGAAATTATCGTTTTTTTTCTTGTTAAATAATTTTAATTTAAATAAATTAAAATTTTTTGTTCGTTTGATATCCGCTTACCACGCAAGCACAAAGGATTCGCTAAAGAATTATAAAAGAACATTTCACTCCCTAATCAATGTTTTTGATCCGGTTCTCAACAGATAGCAGATCAGCTAACATGTTCTCAGATTTCCTTATATTAGATAGATTATAAGGGAATGTAACAAAACATCAGCTGATCTGTCTTTGTTGCAAACAATTCAGGTAGTGAATAAAAAAATAAAGTAGATTATATTGTAACAGCTAAGTGCATTTCATTGTCCAGGAGGAGATGCGCTGAATGCATCATCAGCCTTGTGGATATACTTACAGTAATACACCTATTTCCACATACAGTCCACAAACACTTTACACTTCAACATACCTCAAAATTTTAACATACTTATAGGTAAAATAAAAATGTTTTGAAGTTAAAAAAAAATAATTATTACTTCTGGCTTGAATAGAAAATATAAAAAGCGAATTGTTTGAGTGCTCTAATTTTCATTATTGTATCAAAAAGTGGACGGATAAACCATACTATACCGCGAAAAATTCAAAATAAATAAATAAACGTTTAATAAACCGCTAAAGACTTAAGAATTCAGTAAACTTAAAAAAAAACTAATAGTGATTGAAGTAAAACAACATCATCGATTTTAATTTATGCGTATATCTATGAGTACATTAGATCGCAATCCTATGCTCGCTATTTTCGCAATTTATTGCCTAGGTGCTATCAATTCAATCTGAATATCATTTCAATTCTAATAATACGAAAATCAATGAGTCGTTTCCTCGGCAAAGTGCCAACTGACTAGAGCTAGAGATACGTTAAGTATGCAGCCGGCGCATGCACATGCTATTGTTTAGCTCTAGATACTGCATTAGACAATGTTTAATACGTGTAAATGTTCCCTGTTTCCGAATGCATTGAGATCAAGGTGTTGAAAATACAAACTTACGTATGTTGAATGATTTTAAATACTCTTACAGAAAACTTTCACGTCGAATTGATATAAATTATTCACGACGAATACTCAAGTCTTTGTGGTGATTTACTAGCACGAGTATTTTTGTGTTTTTGGCGTATTAGCAAATCTATCTACATGTTCTTAAGTCGATGCATATCGCCTCTACTACGCACATCTCCAATTTTTATTAAAGCTTTCGGTGATTTGCATAAAAAAAGTGCATGTCTAATCTAGAATTCAATTATTTCTAAGATTGTGTAAATGATATTGTCGTTGCTTAAACGGTGTTATTGTGTGTAGAAATACAGGAACGAATAACTATCGGTTGGGAACAGCATTGTTGAAATCAGGGCGAAAAAAGACTCTTACACATTATCAGAGTTGTATGTATCGACCGTGGTTCTACCCACCAGCTCTAATTATCTTAACATTCTGCAGCAATATTTGAATTCGCTGTTGATTCGAATTGTTTTGAAACATTTTGAACGCTAGTCGCGTTTGCACCAAAGCTCACAGACGTTCGGAAGGGTCCTCTGACTACCAAAAAATTTTTTTACGAATAAGTCGTATGAGCCCTCTACGTTTCCCGAAGATATGATATAGTGATATTTTTCAGAGGCTCACTTTCATTCTAAATTGAACCAAGTAGGTTCCGTTTATTGCATAATCAACTTTAAATACCACTAATCTTTACACGAAGGATCCAAACAAGTATCCATAGCAAAACATGATGCATTCTAATTTGAATGCGAAGGACTCTATATTCTAAATAAACAATATCAAGTACCCATCTTTAACAAGATCAAGCACCATAAAATCTACCCTATTTAATCCTATTTCCAAAGCTGACCTTCAATCAACGTTCAACGAACGTGTAATACGTATTTACATATGCCATAATTACTATCAACTTTTTCATGCAAATATTATTAGAATTAACTGTGAATATTACACGTTTCTTTCGTTCATTTAACATTTTATCGCAAACACACATATGTACAGTAAACAATAACGACTCCTCAATAGCACCATTTGTATCTAAAGCACATTTTGCCGTATAATTATCCCCCATCAACGAAAATCAACCTACAATATTCAAGAGCGTGGGCGTTTTGGCTTTTGTTCTTAATCATATCCACGATAACACACTTTCAATATTCTATATGGCCGTTGAGAGAGATAATTAATCACTATAATAGTTTATTCAAACATTGAATAAATTTTATCGAGAGAGAGAGAGAGAGAGGGAGAGAGAGAAAAAAAAGAACGTATTACTTATCATCATATTCTTATCATCATATTCGAGGTGGGATTAGCACTTGTTAATCTATGCTGGGCTATCGTATTAATACGTACATCTGTTTTACTACGTTGTTGGTTTTGTTTACAAAATTGATATAGATTTAGTATATGATTATTTAGAAAAATTATTGGATACCATAATATTCTATGTAGATTTAAATATTAAGGACAAGAGAGATTATTGCTTTCAAGGGCTTCTGATTTATACGCAAAATGCAGAGCAAATCGATTATTCACTGATCTTATTGTAATTGTTCTATTTTTGAACTAAAAAGTGTTTCGATCGTCACTATAGTGAAAGCTATTACGTCAGAATTGCAGAACAAGATGGAACGTTTTCTCTCATATGAATTTCACAAATTTCGACGGATGAAATTGGAATGTGTTTATTTTATGTATTTTTTTTGTTTACTAAATAATATTATTCAAAGTAAACAATAATTATTAATCTACCTACTAACAAATATAAAAGTAAAGTGATCCCACAACAAGCCTCGTACGGGTCTAGAGTTTGAAGCTGGTAGAGAGTTTCATTACAAATTTAAAATCAATGTGAATACTAGTGTGTAGTGATTAGTTCCACGACTCACTTTACCACTGATTAATTCAGATACCTATTTAGGGTTAGGTGAATTCAAAGCTTGGTGCGCGGACTCTCGTCTGAACCTGGATTCGAACTAGGGACCCCACACACAAGATGCGAGTGCTCTACCCACCAGGCTACTCAAGCTCCACTAACAATTATATTTTCATAAATCTCCAAATGAATTTCATCAATGAAATTGAAATTCAGCATAACAAAACGGCTATAAATCAAACTTTGATATAAATATCTATTCTTGCTGACGCCCCTATCAAAATTTAAATTGCTTTAATTCCAACCCGCATATATTCACTTTCAATACTACAACGAACTTCAATTAACCCTATTAATATCTTCCTGAACACAATTCAACTCTCAAATTTCATTCATATATATCGGGATTGAATGAAGATTACTATTTACATACTATGGAAACTAATAAGAATCGCAGACAGTTTGACGCTAACTTCGTCACCATGTGAACATACACTTAAAATTTTCAGTAGGCGATTGTAGATATGCTCATACGGAGTGTATTTTGCTATTCTCGAAGCGAAATGTTAATGCAATGAAATCTATTTTCAGACTCAATGCTGATCGGTAGATTAAAGTAAGTGTGATTCATTCATCAATGAAAATCGTTTCTTTAATCAATGAAAACATCTGTTTTCCTGTCCTTAGAAATGATTCAACCCAAAAATCGTATCCTTTGTTATTTAATTAAAATTCGGGACCTTTGTTGAATCATTTTTTAGATCAAACTTGAAATGGTTTTGCGTAATAAAAGATATAAACTGCTGGGTGAGAGCATTTAACTATTGCAAATAAAGATAAATATGAAATTATGAAAAAAAAACTTAGAGAAAGTATTAAATAGTCCAGTAATATTGTCGTCTAAAGAAAATAGTACATAGCGTCAAATCGGGTAGTTCTGATTTTTCGCTGACTTGTTTATAATGTTGCCCCAATGAATAATCCAAATTTGCGACCTTGAAATAAATCGAGAAATTTGCGACTTTTTTTTTAGCTTTTTGTCAATTTATACGATAAAGGACTTGTTTTATGATAAAATCTATTCACTAAATTTTAAATTATACCAAATTTTCTACAATTTGAGACCAGCACCACATCTGTAGACCCAATAGTTTCTAAGATACAGCTTTTCAAAGATTATCGATTTTTTTTTACAATTTATAAATTTTTAGCAAAATTTAATATAAAATAATAATTTTGGTAATAAAAATAAAATAAAGCACAGATCATGTTATAAAAGAATGTACAGAAAAGATAACATAAATATTAGGGTTTTTTTAGATAATTTATTTATTTATTTATCTATTTATTTACTAATATATATTCAACAAACGAATCCAATTACTGAATATTATAATAAAAATGATAATAAAATAATTAAAAACAGAAACATAATAATCCTAATATAAATAATATGAAATAAAATCATGTTAAAAAAGTACAAACTAAAAAAAAAAACAATTAAAAAGAGAACAGAAAAAAACTACAACAAGTTACGTACTGTGTGTGTGGGCTGAGGGAGACGCGCATTGGCAATCTAAGCACTCAGGCCAAATGACCTATTGTACTCATTTCCCCCTGCCTCCCATAGTTTCCCAGACTTCTTGATAAAGTCTAGGATCACTGATAGGGAAAAAGAGGCTATCCTCTGCATGCGTGCAACATCCCAGCCAAAGGATTGATATCTGAGACGCGCAAACGCTGAGCATTCAAAGAGCAAATGCTCCGCAGAGTAAGCCTCTTCTAGGCAGGATGAACAGAGGTCATTCTGTACAACACCTATTCGGTACATATGTCCTCCTAGGCAGTTGTGTCCAGTCAGAATGCCTACCATGGCTCTACAAACTTTCCTGCTCTTATTGAGCAAGAATCCTGCAGTCCTGGTTGGGTTCTGAAAGGAAGACCTTCGTGTGCCTGGCCACACCAGCAGTCGTCCATCTATCTTTGTGAGCATCATCTATCCACTTTCGAAGAATGACACGTGCAAATGCAGTCGGCACACCCAAGGCGGGTTCAGGACACCGTAGTGGAAGTCCCGAACATCGCAATGGCGTCAGCAATTTCATTTCCCTCAACACCACAGTGCCCCGGTATCCAGAGCAGATGCAGCATCTTGAATCTGGCCACAGAGTTCAATCATGCTCTGCACTCTTCGACAATTTTCGAGTTAGTCAGGGGTCTACGCAGCGCCATCAGTGCAGCTTGAATGTCACTGCAAATAGCAATGCCTTTTCCCCTCCATCTTTCTTCAATTGCCCAACAGGCAGCTCTCAGGATGGCAAATATTTCTGCTTGAAAAACCGAAACGTGCTCTCCAAGAGAAAAAGCTCACCTGTCATTCGATGAATGTAGATAGACACCAGCTCCAAATCTACCATCTGTCCTCGAGCCGTCCGTGAAGAAGATCTCGGAATATTTCCTCGTACACCGAAGTCGATGAAGGGCATTCGAGCGTCCGAAGGCATAGTGAGAATCGGAGAGATCTCACGCAAGTTAATATGACTATGTACTAGTATGCAAAATATTTTTTTTTTTTTAAGTTTTAAAAGCATGTAATGTCGGCGGTAGAGGACCAAACCGTAAGATATTGTGTTGCCTTGGTAACCGCAATAGTAGAGAAAAAAAGTAAATATCAGTGCTCGTGTTCAGGTGCGAGAGCTGCTGCCGATTCAATGACGCACCCGTACTTCCTATTCCGTCCACAGCACTCGTCTCCTCTCTCGCTCCCTAGATCTCAAGGACTGGTACTTCGCATCACATTTCATCTAACTTCTCAGTTCTCAGTCCTTAACTAGTTCTCTTCTGGCCGGTGTCTCATTTCATGAGTTGTGCGTGTCTCCCTTGCAGTTTAAATACAAAATATACAAAATGTCTGACGCCAGTCCTAGTGCGAGTTTGTGTTTTATATGTGAGGAGACTTTAAGTCAAGGAAAAGGGTCGAAAAACCTTTCTTGCGCTCAGTGTTGTATTTTGAAGGGTGTTAACAAGCCGAAATTGATCCAAGTAGCTGTTCGCCGTGGAGAAAAAAGTGTGACAGCATCAACACCAATGAAATCAGTGTCTCAGCTGTTCAGCTTTAGAGGACACTGCTTTCTCTGCGAAGACAAAATAACTGAAGAGTTTCTTGTTGTTCAAAGGAAAAAAAAGTCAGAAAAAAGAAACAATTTCATTAGTGTGGAAAATATGTCTCTCAATTTAACAATCTTGAAAGCAGCTGAAAAACATTTTGACGAATTGCCTATCAAAATAAAACAGCGTATATCTGAGGACACCGTTTTCGTAGCCCTTGATGCCAGATATCATCGGGTTTACCGGTTTTACCAACAGAAATGTTCAGAGAAACCGTCAGCATTCCGCGGTTGATCAGGCTATGGAATGAATTTATTCATTCCAGGAAGAGAGCTCTGAGGAATGTCAGTTCTCTATAAATTAACTCATGGATCGAATAGAAGGCGAATAACTTCAACCACGAGGAGTGTAAAGTCGCTTGTTTGAAAAGCAGGGAGACGATATTTTGATCGTTGAAATATACTCCAAAGAAACAACTGTTTGCTTTAAAAACAAAGGTCACAAAATTCTCACCAGTACTTAATGTGGGAATAGAAGTTGAGATCCTGAAGTAGAAAAACTGCGTGTGATGAAGATAGCTGCTGAAGGCAAGAGGGCATACACTCACAAGTGTACGATACAAAGCAATTTACGCCATCCGACGATTTCTTGCAAAATGTAAATTCTGAAGTAGTAATCCTAAAAGATAAACGAGTGTACTTGGATTCATATAGAAAGGAGTGCGTTGCTCTTGCGCATTCAATAGTCTCAGCAGTGAGGCCTCGTTCGTTTATCTGTTCAATACTGAATGAAATGTGTGTATATCTCTACCACAAGTTCGTGTCAAAACATCTGTCAGCGATTGGATTTTCAGCTAGTTACAAGGATACATTGCTTTTGAAAACCTCATCGATCATGCGGCCAGACCAACTAATTTTGAAAAAGCAATCGTTTTTGTAGTTTTTTTTGACACGTTGGTTGGGTTCGGAACCTTTCAGGCAATGGGAGGTATACAGATGGTAATTTGTCATGACTCCGTATGTCCTGAGAATCCAATAGCCCGTCTAACGGAGTCCACTGCCGCTGACTTTGTACAACGAAATCCCCCTACTCAGCTAAAAACCTTCCAATAAGAGTTTTCCAATCAAGCTTTGTCAATAGTTAAAATTTCTTCTCAGTCCTCCATCCGCTACATGAAAAAATTGTGCTACTCCCTTCAGATATCTTATGGTTATATGGGAAATTTCAAAAGAAAAATTTTCAACATTCCCTGGTGGAATGAGTTCATGGAAGAGGCAACGGCAGCGGAACACTTTCAAGAATCAAAAATTATATGTCTGCCATTCATCAACCATCCCCCATCAAATTGCAACACAATTCTCACATGTCTTCGACTCGCCAACGTGAAAAGCCAAATCCATGAACAGTAGAGGGTTTTCACCTACTGATGTCTTTCAGGAGAACAATAGGTATGATTAGGCGTGGAAGTAGGCTAAAAAAAACTGTTGTCGACAATTTATGCGGAAAATGGCATTAATAAGATGTAGAGTGGCCAGGCTTATTCTAGAGCAGTGAGAGCACACCAGATGGTCCATCTTGTCTTGGCACGTGAAATTATGAAAACAAATCACTTGACTGAAGAGGATAATGACATTATTAAATACATTCTCTCACACTTTGGCGGATCTGCAATTCTGACAGGACGCTACAGATGCACTCAGAACAGCAAAATATTGCTAAAAATTAAAAAATTAAAAAAAATCGATTACTTTGAAAGGCTCTATCTCGGAAACTATTGACTCTACAGCGACGGGTCTGGTCTCAAATTGTAGCAAAATTAAGTATAGTTTAAAAACTTATTGGGTAGATTTTGTCATAAAATAAGTAATTTATGATACGAATTGGCAAAACAATGATCGAAAATTTATCGATTTTTTTCGATTTCGACAAGCTCGAGGTCGCAAAAATGGGTTATTCATTGGGGCAACATCATAAACAAGTCAGCAAAAAATTAAAACTACCAGATTTAACGCAAGATCTGATGTATAAGGTTACTGGACTAAAAGGAAAACCAAATCTATTAACGATTACTATGACTAAAAAAAGTGTCTATGTGAATTCCTGTGACTGTCGGAATATATCACTTCAAACAATGTTGATTACGAATTAAGTGTCTCCCAACTTAAATCCTCAAATCTCAAATAGGTTGCAATGAGAGAACGTTAGTTTACTTTTAATTTATTGGTCAGCAAAGGTAATGAGTAGAGGACCAAGAATGGAGCCTTGTGGTACACTAGTAATAATTTTATATAAACTAGGGAATCTTTTCTCAATTAAAAGCCGAAAAAATATACAATACATTATCAAAATCCACGTAAATCATAAAATATTGTTTTATATTTCCAGTTGATAAATTCACCACAGTTCGAAATACCTTGATAAACTCATATCCCAAACATATCAATTTATTCAAGTCTTGATCTGAAAAGCAAAGGAATTTCCATTCCCTGCTTGTATAAACTCTTAAATCAGCTTGTATATATTGAACTAAGCCATATTCCGTTACGCTTTGTTAGCTTTCAACTTTGCATGTTCAATTATTCATTATTCTGAATTTCTATTCCTTGTTTTTTTCGTAGATTTTACTTACAAATGATACATGTCGTAAACACATGTCTTTCGGGTCCACTGATTGATGTTGTTAAAACAGGACTCTGTTTTATTTTCCATTATTGAAGCATCAGTTCAGCTCATGTTTATGTGAAAACTGAAACTGAATTAAAATGTATTTAGTTGCTTGTAGGTACATACATATATGTAGACATAGAAGTTTATGTAAAGTATGAAAGAAATGAAAATTTCATTGGAAGGTGAAAAGACAATAGATAAGCAAGGAATGCATAATACACATGCTTATGCAATCATAGAGTAATAGAATCTTGTCAACACTGATTTCTTTTATGTATAGTTAGGGTTTTTTATATGTATTTTAGCTGTGATTGCTTACAGTTGAGTGTAAATGATATCTAATCAAATCATTGGTACCAGGATATTCTTTAAAATCGAATAGCATTTGAAATTTAAATTGTCAGGAAAAAAGCAAAGATTTCCCATTATAATTCGTTTTTTTGAAGGGGTGTCGAAAAACCTTCTCATAGGTATCATGCGAAAGATACAGGATTATGTGAGAATCTACTCACTAAAAACCTCACCCGCTGACCACAGGAATCCGAGTCGGAACCGCTTTCGCATTAATTCGACTCGGCTGTGCAACTAGCACATATAAGGTGCCGTCACGACTACTTTCGTTCTGTCAGGAGGAGTCCGTTAGGTAGCCCTCTTCTTTTTTAGCCGCAATACCGTCTTTACATATACTGAGACACGTACCCAAGCGTCTTCTAAATGCAGCATTGCCTCGACAATCGTTTCCGGCGTCGCAGGACCGATTGCAGACCAGAGCAGGGTTGCTAGGTTAACTCTCGCTGCATCCCAAAAAAAAAATTGAAATACCCTAAAAATCATTCGGATGAATTTTTCTCCGTTAAGCATAATATTGGCTTCGATTCCACGTGAAATTTTCATGCAAAATTTCATATGAAATTACTCATTTCATATCGATCTAATAAATAAAAAATAAAAAATAACAAAAATAACACCGATCTGTAAAAGGGATCCTTCATATTATCGCGTCATAACTGTGAGAAGTGTTATGAGTAAAGTATTTGAAAAAGTTATTCAAGCACAAATACTACAGTTCCAAGAACACAGCAGCACATTTGCGGCGATGCTAGAAGCAGTTCATTACATAAATAGTGAACTACATATGTAGGTAGAGAGAAATATGTAGCGGCGATATTTGTGGACCTTAAAGAGATTTTTGACACTATTGGTCAAAGCATCTTGCCCCAGAGGCTGGAAGTATATGATAACCGTCACAAGTTTTTTAGCTCTAATAAAGGATTACATTGGGGAATAGTGATTCTGCGGCAATTTCATATATTCTATATGCTGAATACGAGAAAAATATCAGATTTATTAAATGAAAATATCCAAATAAAAAAGACATGTACGTTTTTAAATATATATAGCTTTACTATCGGCCGGCTATGTAATAATGATTACAAAATTGTAAAAACCTACTGTTAAGACAAATACTTAAAAAAAACTTGTTCAGTCAGCTTTTCCTGCGTGTTTTGCTCGGGAGGATCCCTTAATAAAGTCTAGCAATAGTCTGTCCCATTAGGTTTGGTATCTTGCTTCTAATGCTCATATATCCTGGTGGAATCGTTCTGATTGTTCCTCACTGTAATCGCCTAGTTTGCCCGAGAATATGGTCAAATCGCTATGCAATAAGTGCAATTTAACGCTCATATTCGCACCTAAGCGGTTAACATATTATGTCTGCAAAAAAAAACATAAAAAATTAAATCATGCATCCGCATTAACGGAACACTATTGTAAAAATTAGACTCGTTAAAAAATCTTCGATTTAGTTTAGATGAAAAAATGTGAATATATGGAACCAAACAGCTAAGCAAAATGTTGACTTAATTGGAAGATTAATTACACGATCAAAACAATGTTTGGAATGGCAAATCTGACCGCGATTTCGACTGTATACAAGGAATCAGGCTTGTTATGGCTGAGTTACAGTCAACGCAGCTTACCGCAGACAACGGTGGTCTACCGCAGCAAGCAAAATCGTCTGGTTGTACTACAACGCGTTGAAATGCCAAGACGCACGACGATAATTTTCAGATTACAATTCAATTCAGTTGTTGAAATCGAAATTCAAATGATTTCACTCACTAAATTCACTTTGCAAAACATTGCAATTGAAATTTCAATTCAAATTCAAATTGAAATTCAACTTTCCACCGTCGCAAATGTCAAGTGCTTGGCTGCTTCAAAGTTGAAACCATTTCAACTTGAACTGCGCTCGGCTGCGCTTAACTGCGTCGTGTCGAATGTGCTCACTACTATGGGAAAACCCATATGATCAACTTTTCTGACAGCTTCGGTGCGCTGGACTACCGTAGACACCGTTGCAGTGTACTTCAGCGGTTAGATATTTACCAAACAATAAAATTTGAACAAGGCAAATTAATATAGAGGCTCCTTAATAAACAATTGAAATCGCCATATGCCAAAAAAGTGTAGGCGAGATAATGAACACAGTAGCAAAATCGGCAAATAATCTTGCAATTGACAAAGCTAAAACTTACTGATTAAAAATAGATCCCAGTCAACAGGCCTTAGTATTCTATAACACCTTGCCTGAATCTGTGAGGAGCTAATGTCGCTAAATTTAAAGAGTACTTCAAAATGCAGTACTCGAAAATGCCAAATCTTTGGCTGTGTTAAAGTTCGCGCTGCTCTGCATCATCTGGACGTCGAATGTATCCACTGCAATGGAAAACGCATGGAACGAACTTTTCTAACATCCTCTTCGCATATGAAAATGCGATAAACGAAAATCTTTCAGATACATTCCTTGACAACTTCTATAGTAGTATCGATTATATCAAGGATAGAACAATGTTAGTGAAATTTCGTTCAAAATTCCATCCTCAATAAATGTACAAACAATTCAGTCAAATATTGTTTTTGATTTAAACAAAATGGCATTGTGATTTCTTTTTTTGAAAAACCCTCAAATACTTTCGTTTGAAAAACCCCAAAATCCCCCTAAATGTGTGGCATAATTTGTCTCCCCCATTTTATCCCCCGAACAGTAAAAAATACCCCACTTTGGGGCAAAATACCCCAACCTGGCAACACTGGACCAGAGTGCTTCCCGTTCTCTTTTGAAGCGCAGGCACTTGGAGAAAGTATGCATCATGAATTTTTTTAATGCAGTATTTGTGGCACTCCGTCCCGACTTTCCCCATTCTTTGAAGGTATTTCCTAAAGTAGCTATGGTCTGATAGAAATTGGCACAGGTACAAATTGATGAATTTGACTTGCAAATATTATGATTTTGACTCGGAAAAATTATGAATTTTAGTAAAAAAAATCATGAGTCTCAGTCAAAAATTTATGAATTGTTATCGAAAGCTTACGAATTTCATTTGAAAAAATCTGAATTAGACTCGAGACTATTTTTTTATTTTAATTTGTAATTTTACTTGAAAATGGTATAAAATGTTTGGAAAAAAATGTGAAACTTCGCGCTCCAAGCTCAATTAATTCTCGATGCACCCATACTAATGTCCCAGCTCATACTGAGTTCCATTCACATTTTACGCTTTATCTTTCAAAAAAGTACCGTTAGTTTCATCAGTTTTACTGCCAGAAATTGCTCATCCATAGCAATTTCAAAAATAGGGAGACAGAGGAGCACAATTTATGATGCATTTTCAGATGAATGCATATGAATGTCTATCATTATATATTTAATGTAAAAATTATTATATGTATTGATAAAGCCTCCTATACATCATCCAATGCCTAAATTCTAATATCATCCATGAACCAGCCATTTAATTTATTAGGCGGTTTCTTTCAAGAAAATGTTCGTCAAATTTATCCACCCGAAAAATCCTTCATTTTTGGGGAAAACCTCTTATCTGGCAACGCTGGTACTGATCTAATTTGTAATTTAATGAGTGCTTCGAATGCTTAAGGAATCTACTACAAAAATGTCACATCTGCTACGTTTTTTTTTATTGGATCTACTCCGTTTTCAAAGTGTTGAACCCTAGAGTGCCATCACATTATAATAAATTAAAATAAAATCATTATAAAATTTATATTTTCGTTAAATGAACAACAGTAGTTTTAAAAGGAATTATTCTTCATGCATACTTGTGATACATGTGACCCTGGATGAACTCAAACAGCTGTTGTTTTATGTTGATTTCACGATTTCATCAAATAAAAATATCTTAACAATATATGTATCTGGCTGGCCTTTTATTTGTAAATGCAGTGATTTGAATTTAAAATTGAAATGCTTCTAAAATGAAAATAGTTTTTTTTATTTATTATTTTTTCAAGTAATCAATTAAAATTCCACGCGTGGCAGTTGACAATGACATGTGATAATCTTCTCTCCATAGTCGACATTGTATCTGTGAGATGACGTAATGATCAGAGGTCGTAATCATCGTGTTCATTGGCGTGATTCAAAATGATTCAAATCGAAAATTTGTTTAGTCATGGTATCGAGTATGTGTTATACATATTTGAATTTTGCCAGTGAGACAGAATCGACGATAAAAACGCTCTGTATGCAAGTGGATTTTACTATGAGTGAAATAAGTATTCGAACACCGGAAATGATCAATTTACAAGTAATCTTGTTCCGGTATTAAACCATATGATGAAAAAGGATTGTTTTTGTATTGAAGCACCTGTGGTGGTGGGTTTTAAATGTATCTTGCATGAAAAAAGATATGTAGGATGATGAAATTTTATTATCAATTCGCTGATCCCCGAAATTCTTGTTTTTACTGTAGTTTAGTTCATATGTGTTTTTTTCAGCACTGAATTCTTAAGTATCCTGTTTTTCCAGAATAACGTCTTATTTGCATCTTATATTGTGACATAAATTTGAATTTTGAACGAATCATTGCCGAATGGTTTGATCTTGAACTGTACACACCTGATATACGCAAACTTATCACTATTCAATTCAAATCATATCGCAGATACTTTATCATTGTCTTCTGCCAGTTTTTTTTTAATGAAGTATCCCGTTCGATAGGTTTAGATACGCAATATCAAATCAAATTTATTGATTATACTTTTGTGAAAACGGCAGTCAGATACTTGTTCAGTAACAGAACAGATACGCTTCAAAACATTCGCGATATGTGTATAAGAGAACGGACATTGGCGAGTGTGCTATTAGTAGAGTTGTTCTAGCGCTAGTGTCCGGTTTAATTTTTCCGAATCGATAGAACGTTCGTTTCCATTTCGCATTTATTATAAAAAAGCATACGTATACAGCACATCGCACTGATAATATCTATTATCTTGTGCTAGTCATAAATTTGCGTGTTGCACAAAGTTCTAGATTCAGTTGAAAGTTGGTGTTGTTCGGTCACTGTTCGACTGTTTTACGAGTGAAGTTTGGTACTGTAAAGATAGTTATTTAGATTTTATTGTTGAGATCGGTTCTTCCTCCGGAAAACTTGTTTGTTTCACGGACCGTGAGTTTGTGGAGGTGTATTTTGCAGTTAGATATAAAGTGAAGTAAGTTCCCTCCAAAGTTCTGTTCTAATAATGAGTTCTAAAAAGAACGTTTTTCGAAAATTATAAGTTGAGTGTGCAAAACAACAAGTGAATAGTATTGTAGTGCAAAGGAGTATTCGTGAATTGAGCAGTGTAATTTAGTGTTCACCATGCTTGTCAGTTGCGATAGTGTTGCAGCTTTTCCCAAGTAATTACTTTTTGCGATATTGTTCATAAATAATTTAAGCTTAGCAGGTTTGTAGACTACAATGCATACAAACATGCAAACATTGTTAATGTATAATTGCAGCATGGAAGCTGGTTAGTAACTATTCATTCTCTCATTTTTTTTTAAACATTTCAATTCAGTATAAGATACTTTGATGTGTATCTGTGAGTTGCAAGTTCCAGGTCCCTCTTGGCGAATGCTAATGTACATTTGAAAGTATTTTCTCGGTAATAATCATGTGAATATTTTTTTTTAAATGAGTGCTTTGCATCTCAATTTATAGAATTCTTAAATATAATTTTTTCTCGAAGGAGATTAGGTACTCTAAATCTGAAAAGTAAACATTGTTTGAAACTCACCATCTTTTGTTCTTCACTCATAAAAAGTAAATGAATTGTGGAAGTTTAATTCAATGTTCTATGATACAGAGCATTGCGACCGCTATTTGTTTTATTGAATTAATTACCAAGCACATATGTATGTCGCTTATGCTTTTCACTCCATTTGTGGGGTGTGAAAGTAACTTAGAATCATTGATAAGATTTTAAAATAGCAACGTTCTGAGAAGTTGGTAATAGAATTTCGCAAGCGTGTGATGATAACGAATAGAATTTCTATCACGCGATATTTCTTGAATGTCGAATGCAATTTATAATTTTATTTCAATGAATCAGCGTAATTCATAATTTGTTAGAATACACTATGTCAGGCAATTCACTTAAATATCACGTGATTTTTATTTTATTTTATAGACACATTTTCTATAAGTAAATATATGAAACAATTTGCGGATTTCTATCGAGTTAATTTTGCTGTTAATAAAATTATTCTGCAAAATGTTTAAAGGAAGATGATAAAATATTTAAAAGATGTAGACTCTTTTTGAAAGAAATGTTTTCGGTGTTAGGTAGATACATATGAGTCTCATAAACATGAAATCAAAATCACCGAGCCGAAAATACGGTTTCTCTATGCGTATTTACTGCATAAGGCGACCATTTGAATTGGCATCGAGTGATGAATATTTATTAAAAATTAGAATATTAAGACGCAGATTTTAATGATTTAGCCTCTAGGAGCAATATTACCTGAAAAACTAGTTTTTTTTTTTAATAGATTGAAGCCAAATGACAACTTTCAAAAAACAATAATTGACGTTGCAGCTACAAACAATTGGACTTCTCTTTGTAAATAGAAAAGCTATTTTATCGTCTAGCAAGTCAGAATTATTGTTGAAATCACTAATTAATGCTGGTAAAT
The DNA here is from genome assembly GCA_963978885.1 of Nemotelus pantherinus. NCBI lineage: Eukaryota > Metazoa > Arthropoda > Insecta > Diptera > Stratiomyidae > Nemotelus > Nemotelus pantherinus. Next base: position 58,004,945 of record OZ022266.1, on the reverse strand, counting down.
TTCCATAAAAACTAAAGAAAACGTAGTTATTGAAAGGTAGTGCACATAAATAACTTTTCTTTTTAACGAGAAAGCAGTGCATTATAGTTTGTTTGAAAAGAAATACTATTCAAATTAGGGATTTTGCTGTTAAATTCAATTGATTTTTTAACGATCCAAAATGTTCTATCCTTAATAGTCGCCACCATCCAAATGACTATCTTCTTTTTTGATTACAAGTCAATCGTCTACGAAGCAATGCAAATTCAGTAGCAGCGACTGCTTCGAATAACAGGTGTCTCCAGTCAATCAGTACCGCAACCAGATGGTCGCACTTCTTCTCTCCGCTTACTCGTAACGCGGTTGATTTGAGTACTTGTAGATGAAACCTGTTGGTTCAGACCAAAGAACCTACTTACATTTGGCCGGTTTTGGGTGGCATAATGTATTTAAATGCTACTTATTGAATAATTACGCGTGCATAAGCTAAAATTTATGTCATTTTCCCTTACTGACAAAAACAAGAGCTAATTATGCTCAATGATAACTTAACTTTTATTATAGATCCTTAGACTTTCGCAACTAAAAATGTATCTTATCAAAATCGATTGATTTACCTCTATGTCCACCTGCGTGTATATTGATCTTAGTCCTAGTAATCGTTCTGACTAAGACTTTAGTTGGCCCTTAGCCAAGAGTTTGTAACAATAACGGGTCTGAAGTATGATTTCGGCATCAGAAAAGGCAGTGTCAGACAATAACCGAAAACGAATATTTTATATGAAAATTTCTGTTTGAAAATGATCCACACACAAGCTTGAAATCTGCTACATCCATTACTGAAAGTCAAACAGCCTTTCTCGTTTTCTTGTGGCCAATGATAGAAACTCTTCAATTCTTTAACAGTATTTTCTTTAAGGCCGATCAACGTGTCTCATCCATCGTTTTGTTCCGCTATATAACTGGACACGACCGTCGTATGAAACACGACCAAGCGAATTTATATGTGGAGTTAATAAAGAAATAAATGCTGTTTGTATCACAAATTCTTCTTCGCAGTTTATCGCAATTTGGTCTTTAGGTGACATCTAGAGTGTATCTATTCATTTCCGGGCCGGGTAGCCGACCATCGTCGACGGCGTTCAGTCAGCCAAAGTCATTGCGAGGTATCGAGGCACGTGATAGGTACGTGGACATTTTAATGAGAACCAGGCAGCGATTACATTTGCGAATCATAACCCGAACTTAAATCTTTACCGCTGGAGGATTGCATCAGAAAAACCCCCTTGTCAATTTGCTTTTGTTGAAGTTGTAGCAGTTACGCTAATGGCATAAATAATGTGTCATATTCCTTCAAGGACATCAAGGGCGTATTTATAATTGCACATAAACCCGCCAAATAAGTAGGTCTTAAAATTAACGAGCGCAAGATAAAAATTATGACTAAGCAAAAGAAATCGGCAGTATCATCGCCGAAGATAGCCAGATTAAGGAGAGGTTGGCCTACTATTTCAAAGAACTCCTTAATCCTGCACATGGCTCAATAATACCAGAGCCGATGGACGTCTTTGACGAAGTCCCGATCGCACCCCCAACGCTGGAAGAAGTCAATGCTGCCATAAAAAGCCAGAAAAACAATAAAGCGTCGGGCATTGACGAGATTCCGGTTGAGCTAATCAAATACGGTGGAAGCTGCCCTATAAAAGTCATCCACAAGTTGATCCAGCACATCTGGGGTCAAGACAAAATACCGCAAAAGTGGTGCAAATCCATCATATGCCCTATCCACAAAAAAAGGAGATAAACTTCGGTGCGAAAACTACAGAGGCATATCGCTACTTTGTACGTCCTATAAGATACTGACGAAAATATTAAAAAATAAAATAAATGTATACGCTGAAAAGATCTTTGGGGAGTACCAAGGAGGCTTTAGGTCTGGTCGATCAACTACGGATCAGTTGTTCACAGTCAAACGAGTGCTCGAAAAATGCTGGGAATTTAACAGCGACGTCCACCAGATTTTCGTGGACTTTAAACAAGCATATGACAGTATTGACCGAAACGGCTGACCAAAATGACGATGACGTCGACAGCATCACAAGTCAGAATCAACAACAGTCTGACTGACGCCTTTGACATAAATGTCGGACTAAAGCAAGGCGATGGGTTGGCCAAATATTGCAAAGTAATACCAAGTAATCAACACAAAGTAGTGAAATTGAGCTGATTATGACCGACGACCGGAAGGAAAGAAATGTGTAAAATCGAATTATTTATTGAAAAACCATGGGATACAGTGCTTAGCATTATTTGGATCAATCAGTTTTCGTTTAACTATCATCTGTTTGATAGTAATCGCATTTAATAGTTTGGCTGAAGTACATTTGAAACAGTGTTTTACTACTACCTTCCTTTCTACCACTATTTCTTTACCAAAATTGCGTGATGTATATCAATTTTTAGTTAGCGTCATAGCTATCATGTTTGTTATCGTACTCATCGTTCATGTTATATTGTCCATGTGCCCAATCATTGCATATATATACAAAATTCAATTTGCGCCCAACGTGGGAAACTCGTCACCTCGAGCCATATAGCTGGGCGATTAAGGTTAGGAGGAGAGAGACCACAGGTTTTGGTCGAATGTATTTCCTTCCATAATTATCTGTAATGTTCCTCCAGATAGGAAGAAAGGAGGCAAATAAACTGTAAACACTTGAAAATATTTTTTGAAATTTTTGTCATTACTTACCATTTCGCCAATTCATCATATGGAAAATTATTTTCAAGTGTCAATTCTGTTTTTTAACTCGTGTTTTATCAGTTTCCTAGAAACACATGACTTACGGCACATGGTTACACGGTTATGAAGCATGTCTAAATGGTGACTAGGCAACAACAAGTTTCAAAGTATGATTTATCCGTACGAAATCGCTTGAGCACTTTCATGAAATTGAATGATCGGAATACTTCATGCGATAACTAGAATAATTGAAGTACATATGTATATCCGACATGTACCATATCAAAAGCAAAACATGCCGTCCATTTATGAAAAACACATAAAATATCAACAGAGTTATTGACTCAGTAGATCCATTCGGATAATATCGATTGCAACTTGCCGTTTCTAAGCAACGATTCAGCATCATTCAAGGCAAGAATTTAGCATAAAGTGTATATAATTTTCACTTTCGTGTTACATGAGTCGACAATTACAGAGTAGCTAGACGAGGCTATCTATCTATCGGGCGGCTGAATGCACTATGCTCAATTACATGCGTCAAGTAACAGAAATTCACGATTTATCGCGTTTTACATCATTTGTGCAAATTGATAGTTTTTCGCAGCATTAAGTCGTCAATATTGATCGAGTTGCGTAAGCATAACCGAAAGTCCTTGTCACAATTTTTTTTATCGTGCATGCATTATGATTATTTTCTTTGAGCCAAGACAATATTATCATGCCTGATATAAGTGGTAGTCTCTACTGCATTGACCTAAGCCTTATCAAATAAGATTTAATAGTGTCATTAAAAGTTTTCACGCGATTTAAAAAAAATGCTGTATCATCAGATTACTAATTAAAGCGTCCCATCAATCAATATCAACCCAATCTAGATCAAACTAGTTAGAAACACTTTGTATGAAGTAGGTAAATGATTCAGGTGAAGTGTCAGATAATTTGTACACTGTGGTTTTGGGTATTAGTTATCAGTTGTTATTTATTTGTTTTCTGTGAATTTATTCATCGTTTTTGAATTTATCAGGGCTAGAGAAATTAATCTACAGTTTGCTTTAAAAATTCCCTGAAACAAGCTTCGATATTTAGTTTTGCTGACGTAATAAAATAATATATTGAGCTACGATTTTATACATCCCACGTAAAACTTTCGCCACATCAGCTCAATCAGATCAATCAATCGATGAAATGGCCTAATCCCTAATCACCTCATTGGCATTTCGCTTACAGTTAAACAGTAATAATCATGATAGATGCAATACGATTCCAAGTTGACAAACTACATCTACCATAACTACCACAACGCTCACACATGACTGATTCGTGAGTAGTAATCGATTCTTGATGATTGTGGTTTAATTATAATCGATGATTTGTAGTAATGTGACTTTGAATAGCAAATCTTTAATATGATGATGTATCGCGAGAAATGAGTATCAAATTACTCAGTTGAATGAACTTGGTAGCCTTTTTACAATAAAAATCCGAAAATTTGCAATAAGTAGGCACTAAATTGGATTGGCGATAAGTATTGTTGCATTGTTTAGTGATAGATTAAATCTTTGTACTATTTATTTATTTGTTTCTCCTGACAATCGATTATACTACAGTAGAATCCGCTTATAACGACTCCGCTTAAAACGTCTGACTGCTTATAGCGACTTAGTTGAATCGGTTTGGTTGGTTTCTCATACAATAGTATTACAAAACGTTCGCTTATTACGACTCCGGTTATAACAACAAACCGTTTATAGCGACGTAATTTAGCTGAATTTAGTTCTTAATTGTCCGTTTATAACGACGAAATTTTGTTGTTATTCCGTAAGGTCAAGCAGTCGTGTCTCAGTTGATTCCGAGCAATTCCGAGCCACCAACCCAGATGCCGTTCCTTGTCTTATTTGAATGCGTAAAAATGGCAACGCTTAAAACACGAAAAGGTTTTACTATTGAAGAAAACAGTGCGATAATTCAACGTTTAGAAGCAGCTGAATCAAATGTGACTATTGCAAAAGAGTTTGGTGTTTCTCACTCTACCATATCAACAATAAAGGATAGCAAATGAAAGATTGAAGAGCTGTTCAATAATAACGTTTTGAATCCCAAGTGAATTCGGGCGTCCACAGAGGATCAAGTGGATCAAACATTGCTTCAGTGGTTTAAAGTGCAACAAAACCGGGGAATACTCTATTTTACAGCTTAAAGCCCAGTTATTCGCTTCGCGATTCAATGTACCGAATCTAACATGTACACCAAGTTGGATCAATCGCTTCAAAATTAGACACAATATTGGTGTCTGGCAAGGTAAGTGGAGAATCAATGTCGGTGAGTCTAAATTATGTTAGTGATTGGCTTTGTACCGTTTGATCCAATTTGCATGCAAGTTTCACAAACGACCGAATCTTTAACGCCGATAAAACTGGATTGTTTTATAGACTAACACCAGATAAAACTTTAAAATTTAAAAGCAAAATGTGTGCTGGTGGAAAACAATCTAAGAAAAGGATAACGGTCATGGTTCCGGCGAACACGAATGGCACAGTTAAAAAAAACTTATCGTGCAAAATATTATCACCAAAGGACGTGAAGCAGTCGAAGAAGACGAAAATGGTGACAATGATGAGACTGAAGAGATGATCGAATTCTAGCATCGAAAAAACTCTCAAAGCTGCAGACACTCTTAATTTCTTCATACATTCTACTTACGAAGATGACGAAACAAAATTAACAATGTCTCGTCTTATTAAATTAATACCTAATTCTTATTATAAGGCAGACGCCAATCAGAAACAGACTAAAATACACTCTTTTTCAGCTGCTATGTAATTTATATCTGCAAGCTTACAAAACTTTAACATGTGTCTCACATTCTGTAAAACAACCTTACTTAGTGTGTATCCAATAAATTAGTTTTTCCTATGATAACATCTTGTGTATCATTTGTATTTACTTTAATATGTGCTTTGCTATGTAACTAAGTAGTAATATGAGTAAAATGTATAGGTACATTTCGAAAATCGCTTATAACGTCGTCCGGTTAATACGACGGTAAACGTGCGGTCCCTTGGCCGTCGTTATAAGCGGACTCTACTGTATTTGAATTCGCCATGCAACATGCGGCTGTTTTCAATTTTTTTTTCAACAGCTTTTTTGGATAGTAATGCCTTGAAGACTGTGACAATCACAATCTTTTTACAGAATTCTGTGATGAAACCGCGAATACCTGCAAGAGTTGCATGTTAAATTTGCCAAATTTAAGTTACGTATTCGTTAACTATGTTTGCAAGGCGGTTATCGCAATGCCAAAGCCAAATTTTATCGTTTTCGCGAGGAACATAACAATGAGCAGCTTCAGCCGAGTTACATAGAATTGAGATGAGTAATATTCGCAGAAAATAAATAATGCCCTAGAGAAGCTCAAAATGATAGTACGAACGCATGTTTTGCGACTTACATACAGTGGCGGAAAAAATTATTCGTGATTTAGATATAAATCTAAAATATGACATTTTTGTTCCTTGTCTTGCTCAAAACAACTTTATATGTTTAACTAAATTTATTCTTAAGCTCACACAGATATTAGATAAACAATTAAACCTACAAAACAAAATGTATGTCTAAAGCAAAAACAAATCAACATGAAATTCATGAAACAATTGAGTGGAAAAAAGTATTCGCGAAAAGTTTAATTTGGGAATTTTATTTCATTTAGTATTTAGTGTGAAGACCCTTGGCCTTAATAACAGCATTCAGGCGATTGGAAGTGTTTTCCCATTCCACATGTAAAACTTCTTCAAGTTGTGTCCTGTTTGTGATAGTATGCTGTCGAATCCTTTTTTTCCAGATCATCCCAGAGGTGCTCGATGGGGTTGAGGTCCGGGGATTGCGGTGGCGTATTGAGCATATCGGAACATTATACGCGATTTTTATCACTACCTTTCCAAATTCCACGCGAATACTTCACTGCGCTATCTTTATTGGGCGTTTTTAATATCCGCCGGCTTCATGTTGACATTTTTAGAATGTGATTCCCCGAAAAATATAATTCGAACTCGTCATGCTTTGATTTCGTTGCATACATACAGCCAACCGCGAATACTTTTTTCCAGGTATAATTAGGAGTCAACATATTCTTCCTTCTTTTGTGGCTCATACGAATAATATTCTCAAAAATTGTTTTTACATTTCAAAAGACATAGTAAAAACGAATAATTTAAGCAAATCATTTAACTTATTTCGCTAATATATTGCCAAAAAATTTAATTAATTTCTTTTATTCTCCATTCGCGAATACTTCCCCCCACTGTATATGACAGCGTTCAATAGAAAAAAATCTGATAATAGCTCATCCGAAATGTTTCTGTTTTAGATAACAAATCTGTCTAGACCCATCCCAAATGCATAAAAATTTACATTTATTGTGACCAACTTGTTTCAGTAAGTTTTGTTTTATTTTTTTCAAAATATTTTTTGACCCGACATTCATGGGCGGATTTGACCATTTCGCCGCCCTAGGCCTCAGAAATATTTGCCGCCCTTTTCGTGAATTATATTGCATGTAACAATGCGCGATTTTTTTCGAGTCCCTAGAATCCTTCGCTGTTTCACAAAAATGGAATATCAGAGCAAAACCGGCACCGGTTTGTTCGTAAAATTTCCCTATTATTGCGCCTTTGCCACACAAATAATTATTGCACACACGGTAAAAAACCTAAAATTACCTAAAAAAAAGAATCCAAAAATACCAATTTTTAACAGTTCAAAACCGTATACTCCTTTACATCGCTTATAATTCCAACGTCTTCGCTCATATTTTTATAAGTAAGTTTACTATTTCGTTCAAAGTTTGCTTCCGCACTTGGCTGGAGATCAACTATGAACTCGACTACTGTAAATGAACGTTCGATATGTTATTAGTTAAGGATGAACCCGAAATATTTTGACCTATGATGTTCTAGATTTCATTTTATAGAAATTAAATTCTGTAATGAAGTACAATTTAAAAAATACTTCAAAAATAAAGCGATTCGCAAGTAGTTGATATACCCTGTATCATAATAATAAAAAAAAATTCGCTGAAAAATCAATGCACGCAAATATTTACCTCTGATAAGCTTTTCCTAAATTGAAGAGGTATTATTTGGCTTCTTTTTAGGCTCTTTTTATGTGTTTTCAGATACTTTCTAGGTACTTTTTATGTATGTTTTAGTTTCTTTGGTCCTTTACCGTGATCGCATTTCGATATTTATTATAAGTCAAATTTTTAAAGTCCGAAAAAAATCATCAGAGGTGAATTTTTGCGTGCATTGATTTTTTTAGAGAATTCGGTTGGCTTCAGGTGTTAGGCTCATTCAACTCAGATATATGTACATATACGACAAAAATAAATGCCGCCCCAAAAAAGAAAATCGAAAAAAAATCGAAAATTTGCCGCCCCCGATATTTGCCGCCCTAGGCCCGGGCCTACCGGGCCTAGTGGCAAATCCGCCCCTGCCGACATTGGCCAAACATATTGAGATGTAACAAAGTATGTTTACAAAAAGTTGCTAGATCGTTTCTCTGTCGGTCGTTTGAAATATATATACAGCGTAGTCGAAAGTCAGTGCAGGTACATATATGAAGCAATGTTCGGCGCATTATTGGTGAGATAGAGCACCAAATAGTGTTTCCTGTTGCTATTGCTTAAAAAAGTGATATTGCTCTTTAAACAAACCCTCCTTTATTCACAAAAAGTTCTTTGCGGACTTTTAATTATAACTTTTATTTTAATATAATTATTATATTTTGTTTAGCTACGATTTGCTTTGTATATCAACACTAGCGGCTCAAAGCGATATAGTGCACTTCCAAAAAATCCGTTTCTAAAACTGCAAGGGTACTTGATATGGACAGGGAAACTTTACGATTATGTCTGGGAAAGGAGGAAGGTAATGTGCAGGATAACTGGCGCTGCGGTAGACCGACAATAATTTCGCTTACAGCAAATATGAAAATTAAAAAGTAATGGGAACAAAGTAGGCATTGGATTTAGGGCAGCAACTTAAATGATAAATTAATTCAAAAATTACAATTGGCAAAGACACGCTTACGTGAAACCAAAAAGAATATCAGATGTAAATTTAATTGAACTTCACGAGTTTGAAATAGGCACACACTTGAAACTAGTGATGGACGCTTCTGTTGTTTTCAGAAAACGAACTGTTTTTTTCCAAAAACAACTGTTTTTTAAACTTTTTGAAAACTGTTTTCACTCGACCAGCAGCAGATTGATGCTGGGTGTTACCATTAATGATCGGCGTTTCTGTTGTTTTCAGAAAACGAAAACTATTTGAAAAAAAAAACAGTTTGAAAAAAACTGTTTGAAAAAAACAGTTTTTTCAAACTGTTTTTTTTTCAAATAGTTTTTGTTTTCTGAAAACAACAGAAACGCCCATCACTAATGGTAACACCCAGTATCAATCTGCTGCTGGTCGAGTGAAAACAGTTTTCAAAAAGTTTAAAAAAATAGTTGTTTTTGGAAAAAAACAGTTCGTTTTCGTTTTCTGAAAACAACAGAAGCGCCCATCACTGCTTGAAACACTTGCCAATGAGACATTGATACCGCATTGAAGCTATCAACTGCACCAGGCCTGCAAGATTTTTCAAGGTGTGAGCAGATTGAATTGGAAAGACAATGAAAGAAATTTAGAGCCGGTTTAGACGGGCGGTTATTTGCTGGGTCCAGCACGAGCTTTTAGGAAAGAAAAGTGAAGGACGAAAAGGAACAGCGAGCACGAGTGATATAGTTGGCCATTGAGCACGGCAGCGATTTTCTGACATTTTCTTAGAAATAATTTGAGGCTCAGGCATTGCTACGAACATAAAAACATGTGTGCTAGCACAGCAAGAAATCGCTCGTCAACACTTGCAAATAGCATCGGCCAGCAAACTCTGTGCTGGCAAAGCACAACATAGCTCGTCTAAACGGGCTCTTAGTTTTCTACCAGTTGAAAATACAGAAGTGATGGATTCCGCATAGGGCATGCAATCCCGAGATTTCCAATCCCGACACATTTTGGACATTTTCGGGATCCCGAATTTTTTATCGGGACTCCCGAGATTTCGGGATTGATGAAATTCAACCCATTTTGGGAATAAGAAAGCAGAACTTAATACTAAAAGAAATATTGTTTTATGAAAACGGAGGCGGAAGCCAGTTGTAATAATGAATTACAACTGGCGTATGATTACATGCTTAATATCCCACCAAAAAGTGTACCTGAAATATCTTTTTCAGCAGCTGGATATATGTGCAGCAAAATCAGGTGTAGTTTAAATTTTGAAACTCTTGACGAATTATGTTTATTAAGAGCATACTTTCAAATTGAATCCGCAGTTTGAACCAATCGATATTATTACTTATCACTTGTTTCATTGAAAAGCAATATTATTTTGTAACTAATATGTAAACAACTAAAAAGAATAATGTATCTTTATTATATTATCGTAACATCCGTTATGCTGATTAAATTTCAATTCGTTTTAACTAATTTTATAACTAACTATCATGACCAAATAAAGATCTTTATTGGACAAGAAGATAAGAAGAAATTAGATCATAAGATTAATTTAGATGCAATTATAGATTAACGTCTTACTTGCTAGTACCCATGCACATATGTGCATTAATTTAACATTATAATGAACTTAGCTTCCGGTTTTATGTATATATAATTGAAATAAAGTTTTAATTGAGTACGAATAAGCCAATATATCTGTTTATATTCCCTTAATATAGTTTTTTTTTATAAAATCCCGAAATCTCGGGACTATCTCGGGATCCCGAAAATTCTAATCCCGAATTTCGGGATCACCATTTCAATCTCGGGATTAATGCCCTAATTCCGCATTGTAACTAATTCCTACGAATAAGTTAGAAGCCCAGTTAACTGATGAATTCTTAATATAAAGCTAGTAATTTATAGTCCGGGGAAATTTAACATGGTGCTTGGAAGTTTCGCTTTTTTTATGTCGGATTTCACTGGACTATTTAGTTCAAAATATTTGCTATGCCATTTGAAATTCTGGTGAAGCTATCTAAGCCTTTTTATCAAATTCAAGAATCACACTACTGAGCTATATTTGAAACGAACTTCTTTTGTTAAATATTCAAACAGGTTTAATTTTACGGATTTATTTCTTTTAAATGTTAAAATTTACATGATTAGATTTGGAACTTAATGCTAGTATTCTATAGGTTTTGATAGTTGCACCAAATTTAAAACATAAATGAAGACAGTATTATAAAATCCTGGAATGAATTTGTTGCACTATTTGAATAATTCAATATTTATTTATAGAATACGATTTTAGTGAGGGATCTGTGTCAATTCAAACTGATACTTTCGAAAGTTTTTGATTTGAAGATTGCCTTTAGTTTAAATGAATCACTATTTACGTGTTTCCTCCTGTTGACCACGTATATAGACTAATAAAAGATATTTTACTTCATACACGGAGAGAAATTTCGGCAGTGATTTTTACTAGAGTGGAAAATAGAATTTACTATTCCAGAAATTTAATATCGATACGTCATTACAAATTTGATGAAAATTTACTATTTTCCTGCAAAGAATAGTCAATTCCATTACATACTACAACTTACTCATTACAGTGTAGTAACAGGATTCACAGCAAAGTAGTAAAATATGTGGTGCAATTGATTGCAAAGGTAATGGGGTAAAAAATTATTACTATTGCAATAAAATTAATTGCAATTTTTGTATAATTTCATTACACTTTTCTCTCCGTGTAAATCACGTTACTTTCTTGAGGGCTTTTATCACAGGATTTGATAACAGAATATACTCAATCAAATAAAGCAATATAAATGCAATTCACATTGGCATCTCATATATTTGCGATAGTGCGAAAGACGAACTGAATTGTTTTTGCAACTTACGAGTACATATAATATTTAACTAAAATGTAAGTACATACTCCGATAAACAAATATAATATACAAGTTTAAGTTCAATTAGAAAACGTGTGCGATTACATGATCTAGGAAAATAATCAATTGATGTTTGTTTTTATTCACTTGCATTCATCATTGATTTTATGATTCAACATTGTTCAAATTTTACAATAAATGTCTGCCCACGTGCCTGTTAGCACGAATCAGCTGGTATCAAATTAACTGATCGCTTTCTGCTTACTCGAAATCGTATGTAAATTTTTACGTAATACTAAAAGATCTGGAGCAAACAGACATGCATATAAAGTAAGTCATGCCATTCCATCTTATCCAATGCACCCGTTCAATGTTATATCCATTATGAGTGGAATTTGTAGCATTTGCGACATTGAAAACAATGCATGCAATGCATGAAATAAATTTATATTTATTGTAAGATTTTTTTTAATGTTGACAGTGGCATAGTGAAGCATTAGAAGTAAATTCCATGGAAGTTTTTACTAAGTGATGTTGATAAGCATTTGAATTTCCGTGAGACAATTCACAGCGGTCGTGTTACTTTAATGATGATAATTATAAAGTATCCAGTAAAAGGCAGTTTAAGTAAGCAATTTTTCAAAATCTTAGTTCTGCATCCAAACGTGTGTATTTTATTACTTATTATTTTATTATTTATTATATCTACAAACAAAAAATGATTAAAAATATAGCTTGTTAATAACTTTTTACAGTCACAACAATGTGTCAATTAAAAGAGATACGTTGACTAAAAAGTGTTTGGATAAGGAAGAATCTTGAGAGATACTTATAGCATTGAACCCTGTTTAGTACACCAGGTCGGCTCAGGTCAGGTCAAGTGGCTGTCAATCGGAGAGTCTTGACGAAAGTTGACCGTTGTTATACCAAACATGTACTCTTTTTTAGCCAGTGATCTCTGGAAAACATTTTGTTCTTTTAAAGAACTATACAATACCTTTTAGCTCGATAAAGTTAGGCCAGTTAGGCCAGAAAAGCAGGTAAATTGTTATCCTCGCCAAAGCCGGATACTGTTACATGGGACGAGGAACGGACTCCTCTTCATTCTCAGAGCTATAGCTTTGGCAAAATTCGTTTATTTCGAAGCCCAAACGTTGAAGCAGTGGCCCGTGAAAATGGCCACTCTACAATAGATTAAATTTCACAGTAGCCTTGTGCATCCTTTTCCAATTGAGAGTTCCTATGGAGAAGGGGAATAAACAAGATGCCAAATCTTTCCAGTTCGTTGGTCATACGGTTGCTCTGAATACCCCTATTTGCAGGTGCCCATATTTTTCATACCACCGAATGCCTCGATATCTCCCTTAGAGACGCTAGGCATTTAGCAACAATTCTGAACTCTGTACAAGGAATTCATAGCTGCTTGGCTATCTGTGAAAACACCAATATTGACTGCGAATATTCGATTACACAGAAGTTAGTCGATAGCCTGAAAGATAGCCACCACTTTCGCCTGAAAGACACTACCATGATTCGAGTAACAAGGGAGCAGCTCTAAATTATTACTCAATTTTGAGCCATTGGTATACTCATGACTAAGCCCACTCTCGAAGATAACATCATCATTCCATTCATCCCCACTCCAAATACGAGTTAGAAATTCGAAATCCGGTAGAATGCCCGGAGTTATGCAGCCATTGGAGCGGAATCTTCCTCATATAAGATTTTAGCATGAAAAAACTGTTCTAGTCTATCTGGAAATACAACCCAGTCTCACAGCAGCCAGATAAACTTAAGTTCTCTGTTTTTTTTAGAAGCAGAGCAGTTGTGAAAGAGTGAAGGATAATTTGAAGCTCCCTCATCATTACGAAGGGTCAACTCGAGGTTTTTTTTTTCAAACGACGGGGATGCCTCACCCTTTTCTCTGTTTGCAGAGTCAGGAGGTCTAGACAGCTGCCCAAATCAGAAGTAGTCTCGACACTGACCATTTTAGTTGAGGAGGGGGTTTGTATCTGATTCTTGCTCAGCATGTACCCCAGCAAGAGTGATAGACCCCTGGTGGATGACAGTTCTATTGCCATGAGATCAAGGCTGAACATTCTAAAGATCTCCAGAATTTCTTCTGAATCAGAATGGAAGTAGGCTACTATCTTTAGTTTGAAACTTAGCTAAATTTCTTTCAGTTCAGAGATCGAGTCTTTGTAGAATTCTGCTTCTTCTACATCAGCCCGCTTCATTCACTGTAGGCAGAGGACTCAAGCTGGTTTTCTTCAGTTTGTAGCAGATTTTGAACAAACGCTCCTTTATCTTAAGACAACAATTTTTTTCCGTAAGCATGATTCCATCTCTTTCCCTGTTTAGGCTTTATTTTAGGTTTTAGTCAGGCATTAGGCTAGGTTTTAAGCTCAATATACAGAAGAAAAGCGAGTAGACTCCTTCCATTTTTGGAAAAAGAACACTTTAACATAGGAAGAAGGGGTGAATTCGGCCTATCAAACCGGCTTCAGTGTGTATTACTACTTTTTGCTTCTTTTGAGTCGCACGTGTGAGAGGCACAAGCTAGTCTAGCAATGTATTTGTATGACGCGAATGTTAATCATATGACGGAATAGGGGAAAGCACTCATAATATGTCAGGCTAGCTTGAGGGAATTTTTTGAACCGTATATGTACACAAAGTTTACACGCTACAGTTAGTTCCTAAGCAGCATACTTTAGGTTAGACTTTAGTTTAGGCTTAAGTTTAAGCTTTAGCTTAGGCTTTACTTTAGGTTATTGATTTGTGATCACGGTTCCCTTCTTGTCTATAAATCAGCATAGACAACGTATATCGTCTCTAAAGCTTATCAAAGCAGAGAATAATTGATACGGGAAAATCGATCGTTTTGCGGAATAAGCCTCCGAAAGCAGAATGAAAGTGGAATTGTTTTTGTGGGATTATTAAAATTGAAAAATTTTATGGGAAATTTTTTTGACTAAGTATTTTCGAAAGTATGCACTAATTCTCATCAGACACCAGCTCACAATGCATACTTGACAGTTGGAGATCATTCATTTTTTATTTACGTTAGTTGTGACAAATTTTAATATCCTTGACTTATATTCATTGACTCTTAAAGGTTATTGATTATTATATATTGAAACCACTCAGTCAAAAAAAAAAAAAATAATTCCACTTTACTTTAGGCTTTAGTTTAGGTTTCAGTTTGAGCTTTATTTTAGTCTTTAGATAAGGCTTTATTTTAGGCTTTAATTTAGTCTTAAGTTTGAGTTTCGACTTTAGTTTAAGCGTTAGTTAAAGATTTCTTTTTATATTTTCTTGCTTTGACAGTTTTGCTCAGCTGACCTCGGCCGTTTTCGAGCAAGATCTGCAAAGTTACCAATTGGAAGGGTAATTTGTCCTTATCAAGCACCGTTTTCAGGTAGGATGTTTTCTAACTTCTTTAGAATTTGGAAAACTCACCTTATATATCTGCAACTTCCGAGTGGAGTTGATAGATGAAATGTTAGATCCTGAAAAAAGAGCGGCACTGAAGGCAGGTACTATTAGTTGCTGGTCGGGCCAGCTATTTTTTCCTAATCTTTTCGTCACTCTGGGCACAAACGGGTTTCTGGGCTTTCCCGGGACTATTCGACAAGGTGTTTAAAAATGTACTAAAAGCCAATAAATTTGACGAATTCGTTGCATCTCTACTATCCTTTTAGAGTTTTTAGAGGTCTCTAGCTCTGCTCGCAATAGCGCTAAATCGAAACAGCAAACTATTACCCGCGGGTTCAAATCCGGCCACATGTTCATGGTTGTATTTGTTCGGCTTGTGTTGTCTTAAAAGCCGGCGGCAGGACATAATACTAGCGCTTTACTAATTAAGTGTCACGTCATAGCTTTGGTAGTGATTGAATATAAGACCAGTATTCCAGAAGATAAGAAATGTGGCACTTCAGTATATAATAAAATAATTGAAATTGGCCTCCCCCACATGTGTCTCCTTACTGCCATAGCTAAACATTCGCTTTCGCGTAATCCCCTGATGAAGAGAAAAGAAAGTCATGTACCTAAAGGGTATTTTGGATTTTATGTGAGGCTTCCACCTGACGAGTTGAGGTGTATATCTACCATACCTACGTCATCCCTACATGGAAATTTTCAATTCCATTCAAAAGAGTCCCCACTTGAAGCCCACTCTAAATCCCTGGGTTATTTATTTATTCATTTAGCCCAAAGTCCATTTATAGGCAAATACCCAGCTACAAATAGGATAATTTAAAAAGAGAAGTAAGGAGAGGTATAAGATAGGAACTTCAAACAAAAGGACATGGTAAAACATTTGAAAACATTTAATCATAAGTAATTAGAATCGCCCCAAGCAGTGGGAGAATTCAATTTTTTTCGGAAAAAGCATATGATCAGCAGAATTATCGATTGCCCGAAATATTTTTAAAACATCTGCGTAAAGTGCAGAAGATGACAAAAAAAAAACAATGGGAACATCGCTCATGAACTGATTGAAAAAGAAAGGCCATAAGCTGCATCCTTGTGGCACGCCAGATGAAAAGGAAAACGATGAGGACGACACGCCAGAGAGGCAGACAAAAAGGATGCAATTTATTAAGAATGAAAAAACTAAAAGAGTCAAGGTCACATATATCATAGTGATTTAATTTGAGAGAAAGTATCAGAATCAAATGCGTTGGAGTAATCTGTATAGATAGCATCAACTTGACAGTTCTGATCTAAAGCCGAAACAAGTGTATGAGAAAATTCAATGAGGTTCGTAGATATGGACCGACTTTTGACAAAGCCAGAGAAATCATACCAGTGCTGGCACAAACCTTTATGTAGACATCAGAGCAGACTGGTGCTAATCAGGAGTTCGCCTTAACTAAGCCTACATCACTGACTCAATTGTATTGACACTAATACCGTACTTTGAGGACTACCAGGATTTTAACGTGGTAGAGATGATTGTATTCCCGGAACTTTTTATGATGCAAATTTCAGGTCAAAATCGTGTAAAACAAATAAATCCGAAGATAAAATCCATCGTAGGAGAGTTTAAATCGTTTGATGTTACCCATAATGCACTACGAGGAGACAATCTGGTAGATGCCATTATAGCGCAATGTAGATGCCATTATAGTTGAGGCAATACATAATACGGAAGTTATACTGTATTAAAATACTTAATTTCACGTCTAGTTATGATCTTTCACCACAAATCAGTCTTCACTTATTTCAATAATCACACAACGAAATGACTGACATCTTAAATCAAAAAGCATCATTTAGCTCAAGAAGTATATCTATATTTCAACTGCTGCTTCGACTTCTTTCGCTTGTTTGGATGAATGCATAGAAATGTACACCAACTCATAAAAGATCCCCGAAAATTTTCATATTTTTAAAATTTTAAATAATTCGTTCAACGATTAGATAGATAGGTAATAAAACTTAAGAAAATAAAATAAATGATGATATTTCCGAAATTTACGGTGAATCATTTTGGAAACCATAATTTGAAAACAAGTGCGGCACTTCAGACGAAAAATATCTGCAACGAAACAATATTCTAGAGTGAATAGGTAGCTGAAACGTTTGAGCATTGTAAAATCTTACCGATTCGATGTCTGTTTGCTGTTGAATATTCCTAGCGTAAAAGTACTTTTTTCGATCATTGTATCGTACATATCCAGAAAAGTATTATGTAATTTTTTAGTTTTTTTTTTGTTAGAATCTGAACTGATTTTGTCTCTTGTGATTAATTTCAGTTCAGGCATTGTACCTATGGGTTTGAAATAGATAAATCGTAGTAGAACCATTGAACAACAATTTGCGCGTAGACAGGCTGGAGACTTCAACATTGCCCTCAATTTCGTATCGACTGATTGTTGTTGTGATGTTCTTTGAGCTGGAAATGTACTCGAGTGAAATTAAGACCATTCTCTGCCCTGTGGCGTTGGTATTACGTTGTTGTTATTTTCTTCCAGGCATACTTATATCGAGAAAATTATATACTGCTTAAGATTTTCATATTTTCCATCGACGTTTTTATTAGGCATTAAATTTAATTGACACCATTAGCTTCTATGGAATTTCGAGCCCATTATAACTTTCTTTCTGAATACACACGCCTCTCGCCCACATTGTCGCATGTCGTACTTGTTTTGGCAGTTTCAAGTTGTTGAGATTTCACGATTATCATGCGAGTTTTTTTTCGATTTTGTAATGATTTTCTGGCAGAGATTGAACAAAGTATAAATTTTACGGCTATTTGTTAATCTCAGCACCATTTTACCATGCAGATATATAAAGCTACTTGAGATTAAATTTTTCTTTTTCGGAATCAGGTGAAACATGTCGTTGAGAAAATGTTTGTTTATGGAAATGTTTGATGAAACGGGACGTATTATGAAATACTAAAACTTTTGGCAAATGTTCAGATTAGCGTATGCACGGATTCCCAAATTGTTAATGGAATTTGCATTTTTATGAGCTCATTACTTATTTTAGATATCGTAAAATGTCTTATTAGTCGATTTTTTTATTTTATCAATAAATTGGCTCTTCGCGAAATGCATAATAAATGCATTTATTGCATGGATTGATTTAGTAACGAAAAAAAGAGTCGAAACTTTTGCTGCCATAAAAATACCATAAGTAAGCAATGTCAACGTTCGTATTGTATCGATGCACCGAAAATTTCGATGCGCCCAAAAAAGGACCGAATTGCAACAGCAAGTGTTGTATGCAAATTTTTAAGTTAAGGGGATCGGATACCAAAAATACCCTAGAAATAACCTTAATTCGCTAATTATATGACTAAAAGTAGGTTTCCCTGGAACTAGTCTCTGCTGTTGTTCCTTCTTTCCCAACCTTAAGGGGAGGAATACATATAGACCCGCGAATTTTAGTCGATTTTGATTATTTTTTTCTTTAGAGAATAATTTATTCTACATTTTCGAAACTTTGAATATAATTTATATATATATTTTAATCTATTGTTATTAAATATTACAAAAAAAAATGCTTTTAAATATTCCAAAATGTCCGATTTTCAGTCCAGTCTTCTGGGAAGCTCGCAACAAGAGTTGTCGATTGGCGTAGTTTGTAGTCTCTGTGGTGTTGATCGAAAATAATAGAAAACAAATTCTGTACGATTGTTAATGCTATGTTTTGTAGATGAACCTAAAAAAATAAGTGAAAAATAAAAATTGTAGAATGAAACACTTTATAACAATTATTTGAATTTTCGGCCAATTTTTTCCATCGTTTTTGCTAGGAAAAAAATGATTTTTTCAATAGAAATCCAAAACAAATAGGTTCATATAGAAAGTAATATCAATGAAAAGATGTGTGCGAAATTTCAGTGCGATAGATAGAAATATTTTTGAGTTATCGTTCACGCCGATGTGAAAAATAGTGTTTTAAGAAAAACGTGTTTAAAGTTTGAGTTCATAAAAATTCAACGATTGTAGTGACTTAGCAATTCAAGCGTCATATACTAGTCCTTCTGTAGCCTCGTATAGTTCACATTGTCAAAATGTATTTAGCCCTTGTTAAAATGCAACACTGCATGCTCATATAGCCTTACGTTATTTGTATCTCTTAGTTTTAAGTCAGTCCTAATAAATCGCTCTAAACGAATGGTCGTGCGTTACTTTCTACCTCCGACAGGTTATGGGCTCAGGCAGTAAGTCGCCTGTATGTGTGTGTGATTAAATTTAGCAAGAAAACGCAGGTTATCTGTTTTGTGCGTGCGTCGCGACAAAAAAGAAAAAACGAAGCGTTATTCCTTGTGAGTGTGTGCGTGTGCCGTTTTGGAAGGCAAACAAAAATAGAGAGAAATAATTTGCTTGTGCGTGTGTCGCATCTAATTTAAAATGAATTCAAACATGAACAACATCGATAAACTGGATGAGTTAAATTACTCAACATGGCGAGTGCAAATAAAAAGCGTGCTAATATGTGCGGACTTATGGAAGACAGTATGTGGCAAACAAATGCGGCCACCAAAGCCAAAGAATGAAGAGGACGCGACAGCGATGCAGCAGTGGCAGTCACAAGCAGCGGCTTGGGACAATGGCGACGAAAAGGCCCTAGCAATGCTTTGTTTGTCGGTAAAGCCAGGGCAGTTAGGTCACATCAAACAATGCAGCACGGCTGAAGAAGCGTGGATAAAACTGGAAAGCATTTACCAGCCAAAAAGACCTGCCAGAAAGGTCCACCTCTTTAAAAAGCTTTTGCAACTTAATATGGGTGAACACGATGACCTGCATAGCCACATTGCTAGTTTCTACAATATTGTTGAGCAGCTAAACGAAATAGACATCAATGTGCCTGATGAGCTGCTAACCATTATGTTGCTTGCAAGTTTGCCGCCAAGCTACGAAAACTTTGTTGTAGCAATTGAATCGCGTGATAATCTTCCCCACCTCGACGCGCTAAAAATTAAAATTATGGAAGAAGGAGATAGAAGGGTGGAAAAGAGCGATGACTCAGTCAACACGCAGAGGGCATTCAATGCTCAAAACAAAAATAAAAGAACGAGAAGAACCGAAGTATGAACCAGCTAGCGGAAGATTCAACGGCAAAAGTAGAAGCAGCAGCAGCAACAATAACAACAACAATAGAAACAGCGCAAGCAAGTTCAATAACAAGTGCTTTGTGTGCGGTCGGCGCGGACATATAGCAGCAAATTGCAACGAGTCAAAAAGAGAGCCCAAGGAACGAAATGGGACTGGGAACAAAACAAATAAACACTTTTCTGTGTTCGCCGCAGTTAATGAAAGCTCATTTTGTGAATCCTCCTGGTGTTTAGACAGCGGCTCGACAGCACATTTATGTGGCAACAAAGAAATGTTCAACAAATTTGAACCACATACAGAAAAAATAGTGTTAGCCGGAAATACGTTCATAAATGCAACTGGCCGTGGAGACATTATAATTGAAACGTCTCGTGGTGAAGCAATACTCCATGAAGTATTGTACGTGCCGAACCTAAAAATTAATTTCATTTCAGTGAATAGGCTGGCTAATTCTGGCGCTAAAGTTATCTTTGAACACAATAGTGCATATGTCAAAGAACAAAACAATGAAATTTATATGAAAGCCAAGTGTGTGCAAGGGCTGTATATCACTGAGGATGTGAAATGTTGCGTAAAAACCGAGCGATGCATGCTTGCCAGTGCCGAAAATGATATTATAAAATGGCACAATCGCTTTGGCCATTTGAATTTTGATAGCATGAAGTTACTCAAAAACAAAAACCTGGTGCTGGGGCTCAACTGGCAAGATAATGCAAACAACGTCGTTTGCGAAACGTGCGCAAAAGCGAAAATTTGTGCAAAACCCTTTCCGTGCGCTTCTGAAAATCGAGCAAAAGATATTTTAGAACTGATCCATACTGACGTTTGTGGTCCAGTAAATGTTTTGTCAAATGGTGGATCGAAATACTTTATCACATTCATAGACGATATGTCGCGCATGATATTTATGTATTTCTTAAAATCGAAAAATGAAGCTTTTTCTACATTTAAAGAATTTAAAGCAATGGCAGAAAAGCAAACGGGAAAATATATAAAGTGCGTCAGGAGCGACAATGGCGGTGAATTCGTAAACGCGCAGTTCGACGAGTTTTTCAAGAAACATGGCATCAAACGACAGCTAACGGTCCCACGAACACCGCAACAAAACGGTGTGGCAGAACGTGCCAATAGAACATTGAATGATATGGCCAGGTGCATGCTTGTTCAAGCAGGGTTAGGTGAAAATTTCTGGGCAGAGGCGATCGCCACAGCTGCCTATCTTCGCAATAGAGCTCCTTCGAAAGCTTTAACTGTAACACCATACGAAGCATTTCATAATAAAAGGCCTCGTGTGTCTCATCTGCGTGTGTTCGGATCGACAGCTATCGCATTGTATAAAACACAAACGCGAAAATTTAGGCAACGAGGAAAGGAGTACACCATGATCGGCTACTCTGACGAAGCAAAAGGGTATCGTTTGTTCGACAATAAAAACAAAAATATTATCGTTAGTAGAGACGTGATTTTAATTGAAAAAGGCGCAACACCAGAGCTCGCATCGAATATTTTCACTATACCCAGCCACGCCTCTGATAATGAAAACCACAATGATGAAAATCAACATAACACTGAAGACATAGTCCGAGAACAAATCATCACATCAGAACTCAGTAAACAAGAGATTGAACCTTTTGATGACCAAGTTAGAAAAGGAGTAGAATTTCAAGGCAACAGCGGAGACTACGGGGATGAGCAAAACAAAATGAAGATTGGCTGTGGTCGACCAAGAATAATTCGAACCGGTAAGGCAGGCCGTCCAAGAAAGCAGTACCATACGCTCAACGTCATGGAGAAGGAGATTCAAGTGCCGCAAAATTACCATGACGCTGTGCGATCAAACCAATCAAAACAGTGGATCGAAGCAATGGATAAAGAATATTCGGCATTAGTTGCAAACAAAACTTGGGAACTGACGGAGTTACCTGCAGGACAGAAACCCATTGGCTGCAAGTGGGTCTACAGCTTAAAGCGGAACCAAGATGGCAGCATACAACGCTACAAAGCCCGTCTGGTAGCAAAGGGGTGCAGCCAACAGTTCGGTGTGAACTATACGGAGACTTTTTCCCCCGTAGTGCGGTACTCCACTATCCGGATGATGCTGGCTTTAGCGGTGGAGCTTAAACTTCACCTGCATCAAATGGACATAACCACTGCTTACTTAAATAGCGAACTCGACGATTTAATCTATATGAAGCAGCCACAGGGGTTCAATGATAAGCAATTTCCCGAAGGCGTTCTAAAGCTACAGAAATCTATATATGGCCTTAAACAGAGCGGCCGAGTCTGGAATATGAAGCTTGATGCGGTACTTAAGAAGATTGGGTTCTCACCTTGCCCAAGTGAACCGTGTCTCTACACCAAGAACTCAAACAATAAATATAACTTAATCGTAATTTATGTAGATGATCTACTATTAGGTAGCACAGTAAAAGAAGAACTGGATGCGATTAAAGAAGCAATCTCCAATGAGTTTGAGGTGGTGGACAGTGGCTCTGCAAAACAATTTTTGGGCTTGGAGATCCAGCGTGTTGGCGATACGGGTTCCATTACTGTTGGTCAAAAGCGCTTCATAGACGAACTCCTATCAACATACAACATGAGTGAATGTCGATCAGTTCAAACCCCTTTGGACCCAGGTTATCAAATCCAGTGCAGCAACACAGACTGTACGCGAGCCAACCAGGAGAGATACCAGTCGCTGATTGGAGCCTTGACGTATCTTGCTGTGCTGTCAAGACCCGACATAGCACACTCAGTCGCAAAATTGGCGCAGAAAAATGTGGATCCCCACATCGAGCACGAGACTGGCGCAAAACATATTTTGCGATACCTCAACAAAACTTCTCACTTCAAACTACATTATGTCAAGACTGGTGAAGAACTTGCAGGTTACGCCGATGCTGACTGGGGTGGCGACCGAATTGACAGGAAGTCATTTACTGGCTTCTCATTTTTCCTAGCTGGAGGCGTCATCACCTGGGAGTCCAAGAAGCAAAGCATGGTGGCCTTGAGCAGCACAGAGGCCGAGTATGTGGCCTTGTCTTCCGCTGCTAAAGAGGCTATATACTTAAAGAAACTACTTTGCGAGATGGGCTTTCAGCAAAATAGCGTTGTAATTAATGGCGACAACCTTAGTGCACAACAGCTCGTTAAAAACCCGGTGCACCATCCACGAAGCAAGCACATCGAAATAAAGTACCATCACGTTCGAGATGTCTACAACAAAGGCGAAATTAATATTAAATATGTTTCAACTAATTATATGGTAGCAGATGTATTAACAAAAAATTTGACAAAAGAAAAACATCTGAATTTTTGTAAAGCCATGGGGCTATATTAGATAAAAGTTTATTTCTCACTTGAAAAACGTTGAAATTGAAAATTTGTTTCTGTTATATTCCTATCATTGATAATATGTAATAACCAACGCAGTGTTGAGGGGAAGTGTCAAAATGTATTTAGCCCTTGTTAAAATGCAACACTGCATGCTCATATAGCCTTACGTTATTTGTATCTCTTAGTTTTAAGTCAGTCCTAATAAATCGCTCTAAACGAATGGTCGTGCGTTACTTTCTACCTCCGACACACATTTCTCAAGAAGTTCCAATTCACGTGCTGTTCATCTACTTTATCTGCGTATAATTTACACTGTCGACCAATTATTGTACTAAATTGTTCATTACTTGTAAAAGAGATGTATTCCCTTCATTGAATAGTCCAACTGCCGTATACGCGGAAATTTCAATGATTTTTAACCCTGAATGTAAGTACTTTGAAACGAGGCAACAAACGGTCGAGTTGAAACTCTCATTTGAATTCTGCGTATGGCCACCCAAACATCTTTCGAGCAAATCATCTCGGGATTAATCTTCAAATATTGGCTTTACATACTCTTGGACCTCTTGTATGTAGTGGCGCAGGGCGTTGAATAAGTTTTGAATTTTCTCCAGAAGCTTCAGCTTTCCGCCACTTGCAGCAGCTGTCGGGCCCCGGTGGACAGTCTTCATGTTTTGGATTATCAGCCGTGGAGCACATATGATAGTGAATGGCTATTACAGCCTTTGTCATATCTCGAGGCTGTTGGCATTTCTCCGAATGGCTGATCCGTAGTATAATGCCAATTTGTTTATAAGCGCTTCGGTTAGTTTACCACTTCCTAAAAGTTTGTGATCTTTTTTAACCTTTCGAAAACGACTACCCACGTGACCAATACACTCACTTTTTATCACACAGCTCACCCAAATTTTTAGCAATAGGAAAGTTGGAAGGTCAAAGTCAGGGAAGGTCAAAGTCTTGACTTAAAAACAAGTAGTCAAAGTCGGCCGCTCAACTATACTTCTGATGGTACTCGAATGCAAAGTACAAGAGGGTCACGTATATAAATTTTAACGTGAGAAATATTTTGAATTAATTTTTAAAAATTTGGTGACATATTATCAAGGTGTTATACTAACATTTTATGAACGCAAAAAATATGACTTTTTTTGAAAATTTTACATGTATCTCCCCCCTTAAGGTGGCAATTTAACCTATATACGTTTATCACAATACCTTAGCACTCCCTGAACTGGAGGTGTTCGTCGGGAGGCGAAATAACCAGTCAGATTTTGCGCGCGAAATTTCATGAGAACGGTTACAGATAGAGAATAGAATTTTTTGTGGGACATAAGTCCCATTTTTGTCCAAAAATTGTCATAGGGGTTTCAATAAACTTCTCTCCTAACTTGAAGCACATTAAAATTTAAAATCATACAAAAAAATAGATCATTTTTCACTGCACAAAAATTAAAACTAGTCAAACGGATTTGACAAAACCCCTAAGACAAAATGCAGTAGGCAACTTCTAAAAAAAAAACTCGCGCACCTGAACCGCTAGAAATACTAATGTTCGATGAACAATAGAAGAATCGTGCAGATTCTGAGTGCATATTCTACCACACTTGCTCCAACCTGTTTCGATTGCAAAATCACTGTATAAGATCACAATGTATTTTAACTCATAGGGTGGAAAGGATTTCATGAATTTCGAAATTTAAGAAAGCCAACCACTGCAAAACTTTGAAAGCAGCATAACATAAGATAAACAAAGAAAATGCTTAGTGCTTGCAACACTTTACCATCACTGCAACTAAAAGTCTCCCACAATTGCCTCACGTTAAAATCAAATAACTCTATCGATTTCGATTTTATGCGATACAGGGATAGAAAGTTACAGGGATATAAAGTTACAGGGATAGAAAGATTTTTAGGGTCAAAAAATTAAAGATGTTTGGAACCAAACATTTTCTAGAACTTAGAAACTTTAAACACTGGTAACTTATTTTCATTTTAAATGTTCGCGACATGAATACTTAATGATACGAAAACAGCAAAAAACGCCTTGCGTCGGCAACACTTTGCTAGAATCAATATATCACACCTGCCTCACATTGAAATCAACCTACTTTGCGAATTTCGTTTTGATCCGATGGCTGCATTGGAAGTTATAGGGGTACAAAGAAATTTAGGGCTACCAGTCGCAAAAGTTTTCAAATTTTCGAAAACTTAATATTTGTTGTTTATCGTCACTACAAGATCATTACCGTTTGAAAACTTTCGGGTAAAATTGCTTAATAAAGATATTGCAAACAAATACAAAACCAACACGAACATCTGTCCCCTCAAACTACTCTACCTTCGCCACCAGTAGTAGACCAGCTCGAGCCATTCGATTTTAAAGCAATAAGCAAGGAAGAAATATTATTTTATATTAATTCTATGAATAAGAATAAATCACCCGGTGAAGATTTAGTAACCGCTAAAGTGATTAAAAAATTGGCAGGAACAATTTTAACACCTCTTCAACATATCTATAATGCCTGCCTGCAGACTGGTCAATTTCCGGATCGTTTCAAAACTGCTATTGTTGTTCCAATTTTCAAAGCACCGGACAAAAAGTATCTGAATAACTACAGACCGATATCATTGATTTCTATTTTGGCTAAAATCTTTGAGAAGTGCCTAAAAGCTAGATTGAGTGAATTTCTAGCTGTGCGCCATAAAATTGCACCAAACCAATTTGGCTTTCGTGAGGGTACTAGTACAGTCGACGCTCTTTACTGTGTAACCAGCTTTATAAACCAATCTATCGACAGTAATGATAAAACAATCGCAGTTTTTCTAGACCTAAAAAAGGCTTTTGATACCGTCAACCATTGTATATTGCTACGCAAAATTCGGAATCTGGGGCTCTCGGATAATATATACAGATTATTCCATTCTTACATCTATGATCGCAAACAAGAAGTTAAAATAGGTCCAGATATCAGCAATACTTTGGAGGTCAAATGCGGTATTCCTCAAGGATCTGTACTTTTCCCAATTTTTTTCAACTTATACATTAATGATCTTTGTAACCTACATTTCAATAATCCAGACTTCAATGGCCAGATAATTGCATACGCGGACGACACCGTTTTACTTTTTATGGTAAAGGCTTTCAAACAATATACAACTGGCTGAGCGTACACAAACTAGTGTTAAACATCGAAAAAACTTGTTTTTTAGCATTCGGGTCCAAAAATAAATTGAATGATCTAAATTTAAACATTTCGTTAAATAATGCTAAGATAAAGAGGCTTAAGGAAATCAATTATTTAGGCGTTATAATTGACTAAGATCTCAGCTGGAAAAGCCATATTGTTAATATCATACGCAAGGTACGTCGAACACTTTATGCGTTTATGAGGCTTAGATATAACACTAATCTTAACACAATAAAGCTAGTTTATTTTGAAATCGCTCAGAGTGTCATCCAGTACTCTATCATTGTTTGGGGCGCAGCGCTTTCATGTCATACTGCCCCTCTACAAAACTTGCAGAGTAAAATAGTTAAGGCATACGAAGAGTTTTGTGTAATGAATATTCGTCAGCTTTACTTATATGCGGCTTTAAAATGTATGTACCTGAACGGCAGCCAGTTCAATATCCATACTACTGGTTACCAAACAAGAAAGCATCTTAACAACTCGATGTAGAAAATCAAAAACCGCCAGGCACCTAAGTGTCTTCGGACCTAAACAACCAATGGTTAGATTCTGGGCTAAACTCTTAAACCATTAAATTTAAAGAATTCATTCTAGTCTTAATATTTTCATTTCGCCTTACACTTTTATGCTATCTTCACCTATTGTCACCTTTTCGATATAATTTATTTTCCGTTTTGTGCAATTTCATTTATTTTTATTTCGTGTAAATTTTTAATCGCCGTTAATTTAGCAATTTTTTGCGCTTCTGTTACCACTTCCCACTACGATACATATACATATGTTTTTAAATTCATTTTTTTCTCAATTATTAGCGCCATATTGTGTTGATATTTTACTCGAACTTTAATCTTAGTTTTTAATTTAAGCTTGTATTGTTTTTTATTTTTTATTTGAATTTTATGTAAACGTTTAATATAGTTGATCACAGCTTCTCATATATTTTGAATTCAGTAGTTCGTATTTTGTCCCCGCACTCGCGCACAAGTACTCTTGCGAGGAGCGAGCTATGCTATGAATTTTTGTACCATGTTTGTAAAATGATTAGCGGCAATAAATTATTATTATTAATAGCTGGCATCCCGAAAATGATCTTTTTTTATCAGATTTCTTCTGAATAATGCCTATATTAAGTTCCATATATAATATGAAATTCGTTTTGATTTCATGACTGCATTGGAAGTTATAGGGTAAAAAGCTTTATTTTCCTGAGCGAATTTTCAAAACCCAAGACACCAAAATTACCATAGCTGGCAGCACCAACCGAATTTTTCAACAAAATTTATACCAAACTCGGTTTAGAGCAAGGTTCAGCTACTGCGTCAATTTCATGAATATCTGGTTATTGAATCAGAATTCATAGGGCAAAAAGCAGTATCTTTTCTATGTAATTTTTCAAGATGGCACCACTGACACAGAGTTACCCACATTATTAAATCACTTCTATTAGACCTGGTCCTACTCAATACCTATACATTCTGTGAATTTCATTGATATCTGATAATTGGATCGTGAGTTCTCGTGAACATAAGTTATTGATGCTTAAAATATAGGTAAATTGGAGGAGGGTTACCGTTCTTGTCCGATGTAAAAGTTTTCCTTTGGTTGTATAGACAAAGCATATGCTCTCTATATGAGTTGGTTTTCACTGTAAAAGACGAAAATGTTTCATTAGAGCCGATGGTTTGAAGGTTTTCACTTTCAATGCCTGCCGAAGCTGCAGGGTTGCCAGCACGTTGTCACACTTGTCTACAACTTACTAACAGCAATATGCCCTGTAATTTTCATAATGATTTGATAATCTGGTCAAAAGTCATCGCAATTCAAAAATTTTCAAATTTTCCCAATCTCATTTCAGGCGCCTAGCGCACACATAGGGTTAAAAATTGCAAAAACATTATCATACTCACATTTAAATCACGTTCTAACTTCATTTCATAAACTTTATTTTTGCAAAAGTTATATGTTGACAGAAAAATAGGTATATTTAAAATATCACTAAAATGGCCGCCGGCACCAAAGGGTTAAAGATTATTAACTTTTTGTGAGACCTGGCACTATTCTGCGTATGCACTAATATATCCTGAAAACTTCAGTTCAATCAGATGGCGCGTTCCTGAGATTTTTTCACTTTGAGTTGTCATACGTGTATCTCACTAGGCGGGTGGCGTTTCACTGATGCAGGGACGTTGAAGTTAGAGGTGGAATGTAACTTCAGCTACACTAGCATTCAAACGCGTAATAGCTGTAGAAAATAAAATATAACTGTTTCAAATCTTCGCGGGTCAATATGACCCAGCGTCATTGGCGCCGGGTTAACCCTCCGAGAACACACCTATTTTTTTTTGATCATCGAGAACCATTGGGGTCAAATTGACCCCAACCACTTTTGAACGTCTATAGAATCGCCGCCACAGAAGATTTTAATTTGAAAAAATTTGTAGGTATAGATTGAGACCTCTTTTAATAGTTCTCATCCATAAAAAGCGTCTTAAATGTCCTTAACATACCTAAAAAAAATTCGTGAAAAAACAGTTTTATCGAAAATCAGCTTTTTTACAAAAAAAAAATCGTAACTTTGTCAATTTTCAATGTTTTTGGCTAAAAATTGAGGGGGATATACTCAAGGTATGACAAAATCTTAAAAAAATTTTAGCCCTATAGTGACCTTTAAAAAAAAGTATTTATTTGCAATTGCGATTGTGAGGATTTTAAAATTTGCATATTTAAAAAATTTCATAACTCTGTCAGTTTTCAATATTTTGAGCTGAAAATGTACATGGATACTCTCAAGACATAGTAGAATAATAAATTAGCCCTATATAAAGGGTTGCAAAAAAGTGTTATCTTCTGAATAATCAGATTCTGATTGCTCCGAGACATGGTCGTCTTCGGAGGAATCACTGTCGCCAAAATTGTTATCATTGTCTTCAGCTAACAAATTATTGCCTACACTAGAACGCAGATTATACGTCATACTGCTAAAAGCAAAAAATAAAAGCACTTGCAAACTTATTTTTGGGCTTTTTAAAATTAATCTATCGATTTATAAAGTAAAAAAATTGAATTTTTACCTCAAAATGACGTCGAGTACATATGGGGTCTATTTGACCCCTTAATCTGCTTCAAATGCTTCTCAACGACGACTGACGACTTGGGGCTGTATGCGAACGGTGTAAACTTATAGTCAAGACACAGAAATACACTTTAGAGCCTATAGTACCCCCCATTGCCCGCAGGCTTAAGCGCTGCGAATTGCCAAAAAGGTCACTGGGGTCAATTTGACCCCCTGTGCTCTCGGAGGGTTAAATGAAATCAATCAATTCAATACAACCAATTGCGGCCATAAACGTTTCCTGGCATATCGCAAAATATGCAGGTTTCCAGGGTTTAACAAATTTTCTATTTTTTCCGGGACAAAACCGGTTCAGTTCTATGCTTAGGAGGGATGTGGCATGTAAAACAAAAACAAAATCGATCTTTTGAAGTATCTGACCCCTTTAATACATTTTAATAAATTTTGCTATCGAACTACACTTCCTGCCAATAAATCAACTTAGCGAATTACATTACATATTTTGTTTTCGAAGAAATCGTGCTTATAAATCTTAATTTAATCCAAATATTTTTATTTTAAATATCGTTTGTTTAATTTTTCGTGAGTTGAAAAACAACAATAAAGCTTGCAAATATTCGCTGTAATGGCAAAAAACATTCCGTCACGTGCGAATGTGCATAAAAGTCAATTAATTGAC
This sequence comes from Nemotelus pantherinus, assembly GCA_963978885.1. Lineage (NCBI taxonomy): Eukaryota > Metazoa > Arthropoda > Insecta > Diptera > Stratiomyidae > Nemotelus > Nemotelus pantherinus. The sequence goes on along the minus strand of OZ022266.1, from coordinate 57,974,433 downwards.
TCCGGATATCAAATGACAAAAATGTAGTGCTACTGTAAAAATATTCGAACGCTGATTGTACGTTTTGTTTTAGTAACACGCCACTTACGTGCGAAATCGATTTAGATAAACTCTGAAGGCGTTCTCAGAAGAAAGTTATTGAAAGCATTCAAATCGATATTAGTTTTAGTTGCATAATAGTAAAATTCCACTAAAGTTTAATCAGTATTTCGTTTTGTTGCACTTTCAGGGAGGAGAATGAACAAAATAACGGAGATGCATTCCGAGAAGTGATAGTCAGCTGCAGATCTCTATCGAATTACGAAACATCGAATTTGAAAAGTGCTTTCCCACAAATCATCTCAGCATTCACTGCAGCATCGTTCCATATAGTCATAGGCATTTCACTAGCATATTCAGCCATATTCATTCCACAAGTTGAAGCGGAGGATAGTGATTTAAAAATAAGCAAGATTCAATCATCATGGATCGGTAAGTTGAATTCTGCCGTCCGTTCGAACAGATAGCACAAATGTAATGAACATTGCGGAAATCATTGTTGTCACTAGCTGGTGGCTTGCTTACCATCATATAACTACAAATTCGTTTCGTTCTATTCACGAACTGGATTTAATTATAGCGTTTCTCTTTTGGATTTTAGCGTCAATAATTGTAATTGCTGTTCCATTTGGCTGCCTGATCGCTGGTGGCTTAATGGATTGGATCGGACGATTGAATACGATTAAATTTGCAGCGATTCCATGTTGTCTGGGTTGGGTAATGATAGCTTTAGCACCGAATTTTTATGTATTGCTGTTCGGGAGGATTATTACAGGATTGAGCTGTGGTAAGTACTTGGAATGATGTAATACTTTGTTAGTTCTGAAATGAAAATGAGCATGCTACATTGTTTACATTCTAGCTATTGGTACGAGCCCCGCAATTGTTTATATAACAGAAGTAGCAAGACCCGATTTACGGGGATCGTTGATATCAACGGCGCCGACGATAGCTTCTTTTGGTAAGTTGAACTTGATAGTGATGCATACTTGCTATAATTGTTACAGCTCCATTTAACTTTGAAACAATATGCTTCTTAAAACCAAAACAAACAGCTAGGAAAAAGCTTTGGTATTCCGATGCTCGAGTGTAGAACAAATAAATTTTCACTGCTTTCTCGACGATGTGTTAGGTGATATTTGTTAATTAATGTCTCCGCTGATTATTTATTATTTTCACGGAATGTGCTTGAATCTATTTTCACTCATCTGATTCCGGTTGTGTTGCGCAGAAAAAATATTATTTAATGCGAAGGAAGTGTATGCTTCCTAAGTTTATTGAATTGCATCTATTAATAAATTATTCGGTTTGAAAATTTGCTCGTGCTATGTTTGTCAATATCAATTTCACTTAAACAACTTGGGGGCTGTAGTTACCATCTTCACAAATCGATTCAACGCTTCAAATAAAATTGATGACCATTCTCAAAAAAATACTGATGTTATGTATAGTGAATTATTTGTAGCCTTATCATGGGGTTCAAAATCATCTCCCTTTAAAATTTTGTCCTCTGTTCTATCCTCACTGAAAATTGATAAACTAACTGCAGCACATTATTCTTGTCAAGGGAATAAGTGAGATAGAGAGCTCTCACCATACAGAGCTCTCGATTATTATTACACTGAAAGAAAAATCTTGGTAAAATCAACAATTTTCCTTAGTTGTTTTTTGATTAACCTAATAGTAAAATAGCGTCATACAACGTAATATAAAGGCTTCACAGCATAACATGAATATGAATTATATCGAACAGCAAACCGAACACAATTTTGCCATGTATCATATGAAACTTCTATGATAGAATATGAGCATGAGTATGAGGAGTATGAAAAATCAACAGTTTTCCTTAGTTATTTTTGCATTAACTAGGGCTATAGTTAAAACAACCATAAGAAAATTATTGATTACTTTTACGCACCATGACGCGTGGTTGATAAACAAAAAAAAATTCATTCGGACCATAAAAAACGTCCAAATGTTGAAACCATTCTACTTTGCGTAGAATAATTCCAAAGACGTTGCTCACTGAATTACGTTTGTTGACATCACCTATTGCAAAGTAGTTTAAGTACCATAAAAACTGTTGATAATTCGAAACGTTGAAGTTTTGAGTGAATTGATGAATATTTTTCTATTGATCAACTATTTTTCGTGGTTATGAAACAATTAAAACAGTTGATTTCATGAATGTTGCGATATTTTTTGTATAACCAGAGCCAACTACTTTTATATCGTTAAATTAACTATATTAACATAGTAAAAATATCTATTTTCCGTAGTTCGTTTAACGATTTTGAATGAATCGTTGCAATACTATTAAAAATAGTTGAACCAACCAAGAGTTTTTCTTTCAGTGTACACTCCCTTTTTCCATTTAAATCTTATTTGTCCAACATTCTATGCAAAAAGATTTCACCTTCCTTAAAGCTAACTATGACTTCCGCAATAAACTGAGTCACTTGGTTCTCTTCCGCCCGAAAATTAAATGACGCTCTTTTCTGTCAAAAGCTGACAAAAGATGAATTTGGAAGCCAATTATTGTCAAATTAGCCAACAATTTTTCTGGCCTCACGGACTACTTTTGAGAAAATTCACGAAAAAACCAGAAGCTTTGTTAACATAATCAATGAAAAGCACGAATACCGACCGCTGTTTTTTCTTGATTTTCTTCTTCTTCATCTTCTTCATCTGTTTTTCTTCTTATCAGAATGTAAGAGGTCTAAGAACTAAACTTTTCGGTTAAACTTTTTGATGAACGATTGATTATGAATCACAGCATTATATCATTTGCCTCTCAGAAACCTGATTGATTTTAGGTTTTCTGACCTCCATGCTTGTCACAACGCATAACGTTTCTCGGCCGATTCGTGATCCTAACGTCGCATTTAAGGTTCGTGCTGTTAGAGTGTCCTCATTATTGGCAGCAGAGCAGCACATTTTATACCCATTTTCAAGATTTTTTTTTAGAAAACTGTTAATAGTTACTTGATTGGGATAGTAGCTACAGTAAAGAACAACCTTTGAAGAGTATCCAAAAAAAATTTTATTGAAAAATATCGAAAATTAAGCTCGTGACATGAATTTGACATTTTCGTTCAGGACAAAGAGTTGATTTGCGGTGAGACACATAACTAATGACTGGATCATCGTAAACAAAAAAACCAAAAATATTTCGTTAGTTTATGAGTTTCTTGAGGTAACGCTGTCGAGTTTTTCCAAATATCTAGATTATTTAATTTTTGGTATAAGTTTGAAGTCAAAAAAACGAAAAAAACGGATTTTTTTTTTCGAAATTTCTGTTTTCAGTTGTAAAAAATTCCATAAATAAAAAAACAGGCAAGAAACAAAAAATATCTCAACAGCGTTACCTAGTAAATTGCCTACAGAAATAGTGTGCAAAATTTCAGAAAGATCGGTCGAGTAGTTTTCGAGTTACATGTCTCACTGACTTGAAAATAAAATTCCTCAAAAAACGCGTTTTAAAATTTTAACTGTACAACAAAAGTGCGTGAAAAATTACGAAACACGTGTACCGTAACTGCTCGATGAAATGAATGTATACTACTACAAGTCAATCTTATAAGTGTTTTTTGAATTTGATGTCTTTTGATTTCTCAAAAGTCAACTAAAGCTAAAACTTTGGATGCGTGACTTGACGTATATGCATTCTATACTGATTTTTCCAAGACCTTTGGTCTTGTTTTCCTTACTAAGCTGCAGTCGTTAATTTTCTTCAACCGGCGTTCAATGGCTTGAGTCTTATTTGACTGACGGTTTCACTTACGCTAGTTTTTACACAAATATAGCACAGACAGGTGTGGATAGAGTAGGAAGACTCTACTATTACGTATATGAGAGCTGCGCGCGGCTAATAAAGCAGGAAAGGAACGCGATTTGCGCGAAAATATGAATTTGAGTTATTTGTATTGTTAAGGGGTTACAAAAAAGTGCATTTTCCATCAAAAAAACCGGCACTTATTTGTAGCTAAAAAATCGAGATATTTACTTATTGAAAATCGGCTACGTATTTCTATGCGGAATGTTGTTTTAAAGATGTGATATTAATTTGGAGTGAAAAAATAGAAAATTGTTTGAGTTATGCTGCGTGCCGATTTGAAAAAACGTGTTTCGAGAAAAACGCGTTTAAAGTTTTGACTCGTGTTTCAAGTATGATGAAATAAAAAATTTTGATCATTTAATTTTTTTTACCTTCAATCAATAACCAAATTTACTTTATGCATCGATAATGTCAGAATCCACTTTCAATTTTTTTGCCGAAGCGCTGACACCGGCCGAATCTTCCTCCGCCTTATATCTGTTCAACGGTCGTCGTTTCGTCACATTGGTCCGTTGCCGCGTCTTATACGATATTTTTGAGCTTTTAGGGCTTGCATACTTTCTTTTCACTCATTGTAACTCACATAAATGTAAAAGCTACAAATAACGTGTGAGAAATTAGCACTTCAAAAAAATCGTAATTCGAATAACTTTCACGCAAAATTTACATCTTCTCTCAACATCAAAGGACACTGTACTACTGAACTTTGTGTTCAACATGCTTGAAAATGTTTCTAACGACTTATATTAGTGTATTAGAGAAGTTGGAAATCGTATGATAAGACATAATGCTGTAACCAATGAGCAGGTGTCGTATCTATCGCAGGTAGTCATTTTCGAGCAGTCGGGAAGAGTCAAAAAAGTGCTCGAAATTTCTTTGAAAACGATTTCCAGCAGGTATGAAACCTTTTGCCTCTTATTCTAGAGGTTTCAAAGGATTTTTTAAGCCAATAAAAAGAAAATCAATTTTCTGAAATTTCTACTGTGGTGTAACCCCTTAAGCCGATAACTTCGTTAATTTTGCTCGGATCGACCTGAAATTTTGTATGGACACTCCTGAGTCACTATACACTAGTAACTAAACAAAATTTTTTTTTCTGATTTTTTCTGATTTTCTGATTTCCTTCCATAGCTCCACAGTTTATTGAATAATCTTAAACCATCAAATAGTTCTGTTTCCTTCCTTCCGTCTTCCTTCGATTTTTTTGAAGGTGGCGAGTAATTTACTTGGCTTTCTCTTAGCCATCATCATAAATAAAAGCCTAACTGATTACATATTTCCTTCTCGCCAGAAAAAGTCCGCAGTTGTTCCCAGCCACAAATCCGATGGTATATCTATTGCCTAGATTTACGTCTCCATATAATTGCTCCCTTTCTGTTCCAAGTTGATCAATTATCAGTAAATATGGGGATGCGAAAGAGCCAACAGGGATTTCTCAAAAGTCAACTAAAGCTAAAACTTTGGATGCGTGACTTGACGTATATGCATTCTATACTGATTTTTCCAAGACCTTTGGTCTTGTTTTCCTTACTAAGCTGCAGTCGTTAATTTTCTTCAACCGGCGTTCAATGGCTTGAGTCTTATTTGACTGACGGTTTCACTTACGCTAGTTATGATTCTGCACTAGCGTTCCTCAAGGCTCCACCCTCGACATAATCCTTTATTTTATGTAAATGATTATTTTATGTAAATGATTTGCCTCCGCTGCGTTCTTGAGAATGTTTTCCTTTGATGACGACCTAGAATTTTTTTCCAGAATTAGGTCGATTGGAAAGTGCTACTATAATGGAATCTCTCTATCCTTGACGACTGGTGTGAAGTTAACAAGCTAGTGTTAAATATAAGCAAATTCTATACCTTAGTCTAGTCCTCCAAAAACAATCCAATATATTTTAGATGCTCGCTAAGTAATCAAATCCACTCAACTCCCAATAATGTACGTGATCTTGGGGTCATGTTTGACAGCTATCTCAGAGTTGATTCGCAGATTCTTATTATTGTCAATTAAGCCTGCAAACTTTTTGGTTTCGTTTTGAGGTTTTTCCAAGATTTCACCATAATTAAACCTTCCTTAATTCTCTTTTCATCACTGGTCAGATCCATATCTAAATATGCATTCGCTGTATGGGCTCCTTAACCCAATTGTGGCCAAAATTCTATCCAGTCTGCCCTACGTAAAGTTATGAATATATGTTTGACCCGATTCAGCTGAAATATCTTTTCATATATCCCTCTTCTAATCGATTGTTTTTCCTATACAAGCGTAGTTTCAATTTTGTATTTTGAATCAAGCAAAGGCCTGAAATCTTCTTTAACACCAAGTATCATACAGCCCTTCTTTTTATATTAATTCACAAATCATGAATACAGATCGTAAAAACTTATTTGAAATGACCGACATTTGCCTTCCAGCAAAACAGGAGACGTTCTAATAACCTATTTATTGCATGACACTCTACATTCACCTGTAAATTGTCGAAAACCCGCTTCAAAGACTTCATATTTCGATGCCGATCAGAACAGGACATGTCCTCTAAAATCTAACAAATCTTGGTAATATCATTGGTTTAGATCTGGACTGTCAGCTGATTTTTGATTCTGTGATACAAGGTCGGAAATATTGTTTGCCAGCGACTGCTAAGCGGTTTTCGCTTCGTGTGTTGGGCGAACCCTTGTTAGAATGTCAACAGTCTTTTGATAAACAGTTGTTTAATAAACATTTCCTGCAGCTGTGACTATTTTTTTGATCACAATAATGAAAGATGGTAACGACATCATAGTCCATTTCTCATTAATTTCTTGGGAAGATAGCAACGCCCAACCTCTGATTACCGAGCATACACTCGAGCGATCGGTTTATTGGAAGATTCTACAACTATGAACATTTTCTTCTCCAAATGCCAAGATTTCTTTAATTATGCAAGACATAGATATTTGCAAAGTGTTCATCGCCCCTGATGTTTTTTTCGCGTTGTTGTTTTTTGAGTGTGATGCTATAAGGCTTTGGTAAAAATGTAGCCATTGCAGTGCTCTTACGTCCGGGTTTTCACTGCCTTAAATTCATCCTGCCCTCTAAAAATTTCACAGTATAAATACATAATATAACGTGTGATTCCAAGCTATTGGAACATCCGAAATAGTTCCGATTTGATTATGTTGTAATTGGAAAATTATGTTGACAAAATAATTTTTAGCTTCATTGCTATTTGGCATCCATAATTCTTATTTTGACAATATCAGTTCACATTTAAAAAAGTGATAGGCCAGAAAAATATAGTTTCCCATCACAGTGAAATATAATTCATTGTAGATATGGATTAGTGCTAATGTTTTTAACCGATTGTAGTCCTAAAATATTGTGTCATTTATTTTATTTATTTTTATATTGTAAGTCATTTATTTCCCTGATATCCCATAAGTTTGTGAATATTCTTTGAGATAATAATATTGGCAATGCATGGAAAAATCATATTGCTAGGCTTATATTAATTTAATTGAACAAACAACGCTGTCAAATGCATATCTTCTAAGCTCTAGTTCCCGTACGATTAGATGCAAACTTGTTAATTTATTAACAAGCCAATATATCTTCACGTCAATATTATTTCTTTACCTTATAGAATCATCCGAGCTAAAGAGGATTTTAAATAAAGACCACTAATTAATTTTGCGTAGACTGTTGCTAATATTAACAATAATAATTTAGTTACATCAAAAGATAACATATATACCAAAATTAAATTCCAAATTTATTTATTTCTTTCTTTCATTTCGGATTTGTAGCGCTAGTATTATTGAAGCAATACTACTTTCATTTACTGATTATTGTCATCTTAACTTACAGGTATGATCATAGCATACGTCAAAGGTGCTTTCCTCAGTTGGCGTTTAGTAGCATGGCTAAGTACTATTTATACAATTTTACCGATTATTGCTGTTCAATTATTTGTACCTGAATCGCCTGTATGGCTTGTATCGAAGGGACGCATCGAGGATGCTGCACGATCTCTAAAATATTTATACAAAAACTATCCACAACCGGAACATACGGTAAGCATGATGACTATACTAACACTTCTTCAAACTCATTCAAATACAACTTAATTGGTGACACAAAATATAATTGGCTAACATCTTTATTGTTTAATATTAATACTAAGTTAGTTACATTATTATTATTAGTTACATTATTATTATTATTATAAAAAAAAAAAGAAAAGTTACACTATTATTATTATTTATTATTTAAAATGTTGAATTTATCATGCAAAATACTAAAATTGAATATTTTTTTTCTTGTAGACACAAACACTAGCTGATATGCATTTGCAAGCTCTTCAACGAGAGCGAGAAGCAAAGTTGATGAATCGTATGAAAAACTCATCAAAAGCTGACTTTCAGACGCAAGAATCATCCTGGAAAAATTCGAAATATGCCGGGTTTCTAAAACCGACTGGATATAAGCCATTGTTCGTGTTGTTTTGGCTTTTCTTAATTCAACAGTACAGTGGAATCTATATAACACTGTTTTATTCAGTAACATTTTTCCAGGTAAGGTGGAAGTTATATCTATTTGGACATTATATGAAACTGGTGCAAAGCCCACATGCTTAAATCAAACATTTTATCTGTATCAAATTGCTTTTTGCCCTTGTATTTTATGTAACCTAATTTTATTTTATATCATATTAGATTTTATTTCATATCATATTAGAATCACAGATATTAGCGTAACGTACATAAAATTAGCATTGCCGGACAGAGAGAAGGTTTTTTAGTTTTGAAGAAAAGGATGTTCAAACAATATCGTTCAGATGGAGAATGGGAGAAAAGCTAACGAAGGATCGTGTAGCACTATAGCTTTCCTTAGGTATTGGTTTCTTACAGATTACGCTTCTAATTGTCTCGATTAAATGACCCCATGATTCAAAATGAGATCACAGATATGCTAGATCACTTTGTGAATGACTTTTATACTGATAGGCTCGACTTCAGAGAGGTCCATTTGCTCTGCTATTAAGTCATTTCCAAAACAAAGAAGTTATTTAAAATAACGATCCCGTCTCTCGTTCATATGGTTATCCTCGGCAATGATATTCGACAATATTCTAGGGCTGATATTCCTGTCCTGCTTACTACTTTGTAAGTTTGCTTTGCTTTATTGCTTGCTAAATTTGCTTCGATTATCTTCAAGTGTTCGTCATAATAGTTCTGCTTCCTAACGGGAGATTGCAGATGCAAAATTTGCAAAAAAAAAAACAAAAACAAAAAAACAAAAAATCGATTTTATAATCACGAAGAACTGCAACCTTCCCTTAAGCCAATTGATGTCACATCGAAGGTTTGCATACTTTTCTATCTTCCCCATGGTATTTGAACTGTCTACGTACCTGTTTCTCCTTGTTTAGCTCGTCGCGGGATCTTTCGTCAAACTAGTCGTTTTTTGCGACGAGGTTCATAATCACTTGGTCTGCAACAGTTATGAATGTCGCCTTCATCTCCATGTAGTTCTAGTCAACTGGCCACACTGTATTACTTTGTAAATTGGAGGCTAGCTTTGTCTCAAACTTCATACGAAGTTGCTGCTACTGATGACATTTGGAGTTTATCGATGCCGAGCTTACGTAGAAGGTCTTTGTCAGCTATTTAGACTTGATTCACATTTTGATCCTCGAGATGGACATACGTTAAGTATGTTAGAAGCGCATCTCTACTCAATAAGGACATGGTCAATCTGTTGTTGAGTCGTTTGCCAATGTATGTCTTCATTCGCCACTTTAACATTGAAGTCGCCGACTAATATTTTGCCAACAATGTGTGGAATACTCTTGTCTACAGAATGCGTCTTCTTCTTCGGTCGGGGCTTGAACTTTTAATAGTCGTATTTTAAAAAATTTTGTTTTGACATAGATCGCACACAATCGTCCGTTTCGATTCGTGGATTACTAGCACGTTCAGTTTGCGCTAACTGATCTGTTCTATTAATACTTTAACAGCCCCCGGTTTCTTGAATGATTTGATATTGTAGGATCCCAATGCCTAGTCCATATGTCGTTTGTGTTGTTCCAATCCTGTCTCAGACCTCTCCGGAAGTCCTGAAATGGTTTAAAACTTCGTGGAGGACTGCATGCCAGCCCATTACTCCAGTCCCTAAACTTGGAGGGCTGGATTTCTAGAACTCAGGTTCTTTCTCTGCCACCGAGGGTTAAATATTGCAAGGATTCCTAGTTACGGTTCCTAGTTACCATTCATAGCACTGCCGTAGGAAGGTGTAGAGAGAACGAGAGAAGTGGGTTTCATTGTTCCTATTCGCTTGGGCCTGGAGTTAAAGACAAGTAGGTAGTTGAGAAGATTGGAAGGTAGGTGTATTTAGATATACTGAAGCCGAATTTTAAAAACGCTTCATGTGTATTCACTTGATGATTATTGTGGTAAGACAGTGGAGCGAAAAAATTCGGCAGAAAATAATTCTAGTACTGCACCATACTATCCATATAGCTATAGAGTTGTTCAAAGGTGATTAAAGCTTCACCGTAATCACCTGGTTTCACCGTTATTAAGAATTTGTGAAGCCTCCTATAAAGAAGCTTCAGTAGGTCTATGTGTGCCCTTACCTAACCTAACCTGCAAAGAAGCTTCCTTTTTTTTTTATAAAACTTTCAACAAAGATAGTCTGAAATGGTTAGTGCTTAAGAAAATTTAAAGAATTATTCCTATTTATAGGATTATTCCTGACTACAATTGTCTCGGTTTGAAGACCGCATCCTCCAATTTAACAATCCGAGTAGCATTGACAGAGGTGGACCGGTATTTTCATGGTTTGACCCACTTGCCTTCGACCTTTGACTTTTCCATGTTCGTCCATTGCAGCTTCCGGAGTTTGATGATTGTGGTGACCTCTGAATCGTCAAATATTTCGTACAGCTCGTGGTTGGATCTTATTCGCCATTGGCTGCTCCCTCATTTCGGTTCGCTTATTCGCCCAAGGAACCGTCTGTCGAAGGCGTTCTACATATTATGATCGATTTATAGACTTGTAGCTTTATTTTCCTGTGTATGCAACTGGTCTCCAGTATAGTCAAAACGGAGTACAACATTTTAATAGTGAGCTGTGTTCGTTTTGTTTCGTCAGTGTCATTGCCTTTTGTTGTTAATTTTGAACTTAAGTATATAAATTCATCCACATTCTCCAAATTATATTCGTCAAGACCTATATTTTGCTTAAAAAAACAAAAACCATGACGCAAACATGAAAACTTCCAACTCTTTCTTGTTTTCGTTAGAATAATTTTCAGGTCTACTTCTTTTGCTTCCTGGTCAAGTTTCAGTAGGAGTTCTTGATGACACATCTAAATAAATCCAGTCAATAAAAATTGAAACTCCTTCATATTGAAAGCTATAAATTATAATTTAGTTAATATTTTAATTTCATTCAATAAGAATTTTCCACTTAAAACTTGAAATTATATTTAACGAAAAAAACAAAAACAGTTTCCATTTGTATTGATCCATCTGTAAATGAACATACCTAACTTCCTACACTGCATAACTTTGTGTGTTTTGTATTTTCTCGTTCAACGTGACCTTAATTCTTCCAAAGTCTTAATATATTGTATTTATGTTCATAACAGTAAAGTTTTTTTTTAACACCGTTCTCCTTTCCTTTTTTTGTTTCCAGGAAGTCGGAAGTAATATCAATGCATTCACGGCTTCGATTTTTGTTGGTGTTACACGATTCTTGATGTCCTTGAGCAACGCATGGCTCTTGAAACGTTTCAAACGACGACCGCTTGTGATGACTTCATCCCTTGGCATGGCTGTTTGCATGTTTATCTCAGGAGCTTTCACACTTTGGCTTAAGCAGGGAGTTACTGATCAATATTGGGTTCCTGTTCTCTTTTTCCTATTATACGTATGCGCATCTATGATCGGTCTACTTAGCATTCCATGGACAATGACGGCGGAACTCTTTCCAACTGAAATACGTGGTGTTGGACATTCGGTTGCTTATTCGATGGCAAACGTTCTTATGTTTATAAGCATCCAAAGCTATCGGTCGATTTCAGACGTATTAGGTGGTGCGTATGCTGTACAATGGATGTTTGCAGTGGTGTCAGTGATCGGGTTCTTCTTCGCTTTGTTATTCTTACCGGAGACGCATGGCAAGAAACTTTCCGAGATTGAGGCCTACTTTAGTGGTAAACGTGATACAAGCAAGACTGCAGTGAATGCAAAAAGAAATGGCACTGTGACGAATCGTAAACCGAAACAAACTCTGGAAACTGTTAAGGAAGCGGAACGTATGATTAAGCCGAAAGAGATCGCCTAGAGTAGTCTAAAACGTTGTATAACGTTGGAGTGTGCTGTGTCAGATATAAGCTGACAAAATAATATCTATATAATGTCCGTTTTAATGCCTGACACTATTTTAACTGATTTTCAATATTTTTCGTATTTTGCGTACATCTGTCTACTTAAAATATGCAGGTTTCAACTCATTCGCAAACTTGATACTTAAAGCGCAAACTTTAGCCAACCTAGGCTACGCAAACTATGCCAGAAACTAATCGTACTTACTATACAACTATTTACAAATATTCAATTGCAACGATGATAAAACACAAATAGTAAATGATAAACCAACAAATTTACAACTATAATTTTACAAGGACAAAACATGAAAATATAAAAATTTATATGATTCTCTTCGGAAAAAAAATAAGTATTTGCTGCCACCAGCGATTTTAGTAATAATGAATAATAAGTAATTTGACCAAATATTTATGGAATTTATGATATACAACCTGAATATAGGAACTAGATCGTACTAGAATATGAAATAAATATTTTTTTACTCTGAATATTTTTTGCCAAGAATAAATACACACTTACTAAGACAGGAATGTGATAATAAGGAGGAGATCTGCTCAAATCCCTTGATCTGCATGATTGATGACAGATAATTTCAAAACAGTATCGATTAAGGTTTCGATTAAATAAGTGTGGGAAACTTTTTGAATTTGCTTTGAACTTAAGAATTAATTATGTCATAGTAGTAGTTTTAATTTGTAATTTGAGTGAATAGATATAGGTTTATAACACGCAAAAAAGCATTGTGTAGTAATAAGCTTAATAGAAATAAAAGTGCATCTATCTATACAGGTATACTATAAACTTGTGGATTGATCGTTAATTTTAGGCATTCTATTTTCTAACAAAATATCCTAACAAAATTAATTTTCATACTTAACACATTTTACTTTGATAACATACTGTAAGCGAATTTTAAAAACTGATTTATTTATTTGACTGTAACAATCATGATGAGAGTTTAAATAAAATATTTTTGTCGAAATCGAAAATTGATTAATCAATGAACCTCTTTTGTAAGCTTCTGTTTGGCTTCGTTCTTGGCTAAAAAATAGCTATTTTGCAAGGTATACGGTATTTTGGATAGACCATCTGATTTTTTCGCCACTATATGCTCATATTTCAGCCCCGTATAGCTAGATGGAATTGATTGTGACAATCAGCAAACTCCTTCTCGTTTTGCACAAATGTTTGCCATGAAATTGCTCAGCGATTTGACAACTCTCAGAGTCCTATCCAATGTTTTACGGATGTGACCCAATAGATCAGCTTAGTAATTTGTTCAAAGTAATTCTACCGGTCCACATCAACGCTCGGTGGAGACCATTGAAGCAGGTATTCTTCTTGATTAATAAGAAAATAGAAATTTAACATAAGAAAGCACCGAAATAACAGTAATTATAATAAATTATAATGGACAAATATCCACTGTAACACCCTTCTCATGGCTAAGTTAAGCCAGAATAGGGCAACCCAGCTGATCTGGCAGTGAACGTCACTACCAGGTCATCAGCGCAAACCACCAAAAATAAACTTTTGTTTGAATTTTCAGGTGCAGCCGTTAGTTGTAAAAGATGTTCCACAGTTTAGATCCAAGGGTTAGCCTTTGCAGTACACCTGAGGTGGATAAGCTTCCTCTGAACTCCATCCTCAGCAGCCATCAGTTCCTGAGATAGGCCCACATCATGACCAACAAATAGTCAGCAAATCAGAAAGTAGCTAAATACTTGCTTCATTGGGTAATCCTCTGAGCTTTGGCATTTACACAGGAAAAAATCCCTCTGTTCAGGTCCTTCTCCATAAATAGGCGAACATTTGTCATTTTGACGTTTGTATAATCATCTATTTTTAGTAGATACGCCATTCGTCGTTACGCCGTTCTATGGTTCCCACGTCCATGTGCGACCTAGACCGCATTTAACTGAGTCTGCTGGTATCCAATTTGTACATTCATGCGTCAAAGTTGACCTAATCACACAGAACCTGCGTTTGGTGCTCTTTATGGCTTTGGGGTACCCTTCTCCGCCAACAGGCTCGCTGCAGAAAGCTCGATAGTCTGCTATCTACTTCTGACTTACTGTTCCCTGCGTTTGCATGGCAAAGAGATGGCAGGAAGAGATCGCAGCGCACTGTTTCCCCCATAGGCTTGTCTTCTTCCACTGAAAGGCGAGTTTAACCGCACTTAGCAAACCTGATCTATACTGTTGCCTCAAATGTTTCACCAGTCAATGGAGCCTAGCTTCTCCCAAGAACGCATTAGCTGACCGCGCCATCTCGTTTGCAGTTTTTAAATTTAATTGTTCTTCTTCAGCTTGGCTGCATTCCAGACCAGTGTCTTCTGCGCAGTGCGGTGTTGTCTTTTTTTTTGCTCTTTGCTCCAATTCACCAATCTTTCCAACGCCTCGTTGATATTGGGAATGATACGTTAACGCAAGGCCTTTGAAACGTGGGTGTGGCGCGAAGCCTGTATTTAACATCAGCATATTCAAATTTACTGGCACTTTCTTTACACGCGACGCATGAGTGAGTTCGGTGAGTATATTCCACTCCAATTATCCCCCAATGAATTCATCTGTGTCTCAAAATTGTCATCAATTTTACGAAGAGTTTCATCAGAGGTAAGTGAAAGCAAATGATGGGTATCCCTTCATAAATCACTCAGAGGTAAGTGAAAGCAAATGATGGGTATCCCTTCCTATTTCATCCAGTCGTCGAGTCACGTCGACAAGTTTTTCCACCTGTAAGGCTCACTGAGCGAGACAACCTGAAACTTTTTTCGTCATGAGAGCTGCATGAGGAGTTTGGCAGCTTCTCGGTGGGTTTCTCTGGAGAACCATCATTCTCTCTCTTGCTGCTGCTTCTTAGCGTTAAGTCCATCCTTGAATAACTTATTAGAAATATATCTAAAAATGTTTCTTGCGCCGTTTACGATATTCTTATCTGACTATAAGCCTACAGTGAGGTTCCGCACGGTAGCCAGACTAGCTGCATTTCCATGAGCTGCCACTACAATTGTGCTTTTGCAGCTGCTCCTGGTGTGATCATAGTCCATTCACTGGTAACAACGTGCCACCTCTGCCCACCTTCTCCTATCATGTCCATCCGAATTTTCGTCATGAATCTTACAACCCTTGGCCTCCTATAGTGACTCCGATCGAGTACTAAAGCATCATGCGATTTCCTTTAGGGCATTTCTTTCTGTGATTTTTCTCATGCGGCAAACTTGTGTACCAGTCTGCTCCAACTGGACCACTTGTGAATCGCGCATAGAACTTTTGGCGTGGCTCTACCAGGAGCTGGTTTCATTTTGATAGTGTCCTACTTTTTGTCACTGTTTCCGGCTACTCTTCTTCCACTTTTCTCAGCCTCAATCGACTTGATGAGTGGCTTCGTGACTTTTTTTGAGGATATAATTTTCCTCTTCTTCTGCCTCATGGTCATCCTTTTTCTAGGATTTATAGTGACAATTTCTTTTCTAGCTCTATTCTCTTGTATCTTCTCAGCAAAAAATCTGGTTTTGCGGTGCGAAAAATCCGTCAACTGTATTCTGTCTCCACATTTTGTTAGCTTGTCTGGCAGGCAGCGATAATCTTGATGTCATCCCCCAATCACAGCATGCCATCCTTCACGTGCTTCGAAATATTTCTTATCCACTATCACACAGTGATCACGCCTAGTATATTCCATTTTTGAGGAGGCTAGCACTTACGGCTTCAATTTAGGGCCTCAAGTTCTCTTAAATTTCCTTCTATACCTTCCATTCGTCGACTTTTCGTTACACACATATATCCACGTATACAAAACCAAGATGAGACAGGATTGAGATCAAACCAATCGAATGAAAACGAACTAATTGCTGGTTTGCATTTCACTATTTCGATCGCAATCCTGCTTTGATCCGGGTTGTATACGCAGTTTATGATAAAACTAAAGATCGAATGAAGTAGATGTAGGCAAAAGAAAGCAATGTGTAGCAATTGAGGGCTTAGCATTAATTATTTATCTTTCTTAGTTTTAATTTTTGGAACAACAACAAAAAATGAAGTCCATGAACAGCAACTTACTCACCTAATATTCTCAGTGAATATTTGTCAGGATATGCGATTATTTATTGGAATTGAATAAAGCTCTTACTTCTGCTGTTTTGGTGAGGGTAATTATAAATTTGTGTCCATCAAAATTCAATAACAACCAAGAAAGGCGAGCACTTTTAAGTCCATTTATAAAATGTACTCTAGAATCGCATCACAAGCACTAATTAGTGAATACACCTTGGATATTACCTAAAAGCATATTCCATAATATGACGCAATATGCTTATCTGCCCCTTATAAACGCTGGGACATATCTTAATTAATTTAATGAAAACTTAAATACACGACAAACACTTCACGGACAGCCGCCTATTAGCTGTCACTGATAGCTTGGTCAAAGGATAAAATATGTACTCCGCTACGTTACCCTTGCTCATCTCATTCATTGTTCGCTGAGTGTGTATGTAACCTCAACAAAGTAGCAATGAAGCTTATTATTATTTGCAAAAGGCTGAACAATTAGATACTTTAAGCAACGCCACACAATGGGACCATATGGCATCCATTATCCACTTAGGCTTGAAATATTTCAAAAGAATTAGTTCATTATCTCGCGGGACTGTATTTAGTTGATGATGTGAGATTTAAATTGAAAGTACTATACATCAAGCTTATTGCAGTTTTAAGTGTTTAGAAGAGTACAATTTAAGTGAAAATATTTCGTCATTTCAATACGTCACAGTTGAGAATACCATTTCGCAATTAGTACAATATTGCCACTCTATACCCAATCCTATCCTTCCAGCATCCTTCAGTCCTATTTCATATTTGACTCGTATCTCCATTAGACGAACATTACGAGAACTAGTAAACTGGCGCTAGCAAACACTAATTCAATAAGTAAACACTATTGCCTGAGATCCATTAAAACATCTCGCTCCAACCATCACCAGTTACGGTGACCTGGTTTCTACAGTAAACTTACATATCATCGTTAGAGATTTATTGACGCCAAACCCTTAATTTCCTTGGTCCTCAGCAACTTGCACGCTCTTGCACGCTCCTTCTTGGAAAAGCTACACAGCATCAACTTTAATGTTGCACGACGAAATAATGACAAGTGCATTTCTTCTTCTCTTCGTTGTCGACAAACAGAGAAAAAGTCATCGTGCATTGACCTCCTGGCATACAAATAATATATTATATTTGTATATACAATGGATTGGAATCGAATATAGAGCATTCTTTCTACGAGCACCGATTGCTCTTTATGTACTTGGAGAATGAAATGTGTTGTGAATAGTTTGCCTAGAGTTTGGATAGAGAATGTGAAAAGGACGAAACCTGACGAAGCTTGTGGTGTTAATGTGATAATTTTATGGGAAAAAGCACGTCATGCGCTTGATGAAGTGTTCTCCCATGCTGGAAAAGAATATTCTCCTAAGTAAAATACATGGAATGTATATTATAACACTCTGAGATGTTTGGTGCAATATTACTGAAACTATTACGTTACTTCCTTGCAGTTTTTTGTTTTATTGAATTAATTTTAATTGTTTTTCCTAGATTGATTGGTGAAAATATGCTTCCCTTTTCGTGACTCAGGCAAGAACTGAACAGTATTTGGGGCACCTTTGGAGTGTTATCTGTGAGTGCAGTTTAATTAACATGAAACTCTGCTCTCGATTAAGTTCCATACACGGTCTCAGTTGAGTGTGTTCAAAACTCTATTGGGGATCATGATTCGAGCATGGAAACGCACACAAAAGCAGTCCAGGTTCTGGGTGCTAGACCTCATCTGCTCCATGCAAGAAATGAGTAAATACATCAAGAGAAGAAGGGTTTGAACGTTTGAAAATTATTGCGCCCAGTGTGGGCAGCAGAAAATCATGTGCTAATTTTCCGATTATTACTTACGCTTTTCTCTAAATTGATTAATACAAAAAAAAAACTAGCACAGGTTCAGAGAATAAATTTATTTGAAAATAAATAATTAAATTAAACAGATAGAAACGTATATAATTTAATAATAATTTCATAATTTCAATATTTTTCATTGAACTGATGAAAGGTTAGGATGCTACCATTAATAGATAAGATATTGGAATGTTAGAAAAAAAAATAATGAATACATGTGTGCATAGCTATTTTTTATTTTAACGATTAAAAATGGGCTAAATTTCTCTTACTTTCTATCAAATGTAGCATTTAGTTTGGTATAATTTTGAAAATATGTTTCGCCATCGCTTATTTCATTTAATATGTTCTCGGGACGGATACCCTAGCTCTTTTATATCTGACGGCTTGGTCATTAATAACTCGCAAGCAATCAGTAACTTATTTGCAGATTACTTCCAATCCGCGTATGGATTACCTATCTCCGACTTCAGTCAACCTAATTTCAATTACCTGATGGACTCTCCTAAAACGACGTTGGGAATGAAAGACCTTTACATCGACATTCCCACTATCTGAAGACATATATCTCATCTTGAGAATAATTTTCACCCCTATCCTGATGGATTACCGACCATAGTGCTTAAACGTTGCGCCAGTTCCCTCTCACAACTATTAGATCATCTTTTTAATCTATCGATTTCCTCCGGTATTTTTCCAAACTTCTGTAAATATTCTTCACTTACTCCGATCCACAAAAAAGGTAGCAAAGAAGTCGTGCACAACTATAGGCCAATCACCAAATTACCATGCGTCGCCAAGCTTTTTGAAACCATAGCTACTGAGGTGTTATCCTTTCACTCTAAGTCTTTAATCTCACCTTGCCAGCATGGTTTTATTAAAGGTAAATCTACCACCACTAACTTTTTAGAACTTGTGAACCTAGTCATCCCTGCGATTGAAGAAGGTAAATAAGTTGACTGGATTTACACCGACCTCACGAAAGCTTTTGATAAGCTGGATCATGATATTCTTATATGTAAATTGCTCTTCTTGAGTTCCCTAATAAGTTTACAGACTGGGTTAAATCTTATCTCTCTAACCGCAAGCAGAACGTTCGATTTCATGGCATTCTATCCACTGACATAATTGCTGCATCAGGTGTTCCACTAGGCAGCCACCTTGGTCCCATTCTTTTTGCCATTTATATAAATGACCTGATCACTTTTGTTCCTGGATCTTTTATTTTATTCTACGTTGACGACGCAAAGATTTTTAATACAATATCTTCACTTAATGACTGTACGATCAGTTATCTCTTTTTCCCACAAATCATGTCCGATTAATTTCAGGTACACTTTAAACGATACTCTTTTAACTCGCTCCGATAAAGTTCGTGTCTTAGGAGTACTATTAAACTCCGCTTTCACTTTTAATGACCACATTGACTGAATAATAATAAAAGCCAACTGTGCACTTGGCTTCTTAAAACGACGATCTAAAGAGTTCAATGACATTATTCTGACTAAAATCCTGTTCTGCTCTCTGGTTCGCCCTATCCTAGAATATGGGTGCTTGATGCGGTCTCCATATTATAAGGAGCACATAGATCGCATTGAGTCTGTCCAAAAGAGATTTTTAATTTTTGTTATTAGTTCTTTCTGCTGGTCTGATCCTATTCGCTTACCTCCTTATGAAAACCGCTTACAATTATTGACCATGGACACTCTTGAATCTCGACGTCAAAATTTCAAAGCTCTATTTGCTGCGAAGTTACTCAGTGGAAACGTGAGCTCTGAGTTTTTGTTATCAAAACTGAACGTAGACATCATAGCGCCTTATTCATCCCGTTTCATAAAACCAATTATGGATTGAATGCACCAACCTGCGCAATAGCCCGAAGCTTTAACTCAGCGTATCAAATGTTCGACTTTAATTGTACTGTCGATATGTTCAAGTGTCGGCTTTAACGACCGATTAATTGTCTTCCATAATTTCATCTGTAAATATTTTATATAGTCATCATTTCGTTGATGAAATTGTCAATAAATAAATAAATAAAAATCGGATTCTATCTTCTTTGTGACTTGTAGTTAGCAGAATCCGTTTTTCACTATCTCGAATTTTTGGTGTTCGGTCATTTTTATAGTTCTGTGGACGTTCCAAATTTTCGCTTTGACTACAGCTTTTGCAGCAATTTACCATGCAGTATTTGTTGAATTGGATACCCTTTCTTGAAATTGCCCGTCCTACCTGTTGACCCAGAGCACGAGGATCTTTGAAAAAATCATCACTGCATATTGACTCCTTCTAAAATTTTTAAAGATTCTTACCACATTTTTATTGGTTTTTTTCAAATTTAATATTATTTTCACTTCTTCTTTCGTAATTTGTTTTTTTCTGTACCTATTTTTTCATAAAGACTCATTGAAACTGTCTTCAAACGTTTTATTTTAATTAATTTAATTTAATTTTTATCCACGCTATTTGTCATATTTCGCAATACAGACTCAAATGACAAAGGAAATTAGAGGAAATAGGAAATACAAAGGAAATTCTCAAACTGCGAGGTTTTAAAACTTGTCTTATATTTTAGTAGAAGCCAATTATAAGGATCTTTTAAAATCTTTTTCAATTTAAATTGCATCTACCTTTCATAAGTTTGATAATGCAGATACTTATGTTTTTCAGATCATTACAATTTCAGCTTCAAAGTTTTCGAAAGTGTAGAAAAAATGAAGAGAGTCTTATAATTTTGAAGCAGAGTGAATATTTAATTCGCACAAATTAATTCAACAAATGAAGTAAGAACAATAATGCGGTTATTAGTTGCTTAGTTATTTTTTTACAAATTATCGAAGAAGAACATTAGTATTAAAATCACTTTGGCCAAAAATTCATATTTCGATACATCTATATATATATATATATATATATATATATATATATATATATATATATATATATATATATATATATATATATATATATATATATATATATATATCTATTTATATATATATATATATATATATATATATATATATATATATATATTTAAAAAAAATTTAATTTCAGTGACAAAATCTCAGGAACGCCATCCGATTATTATTATTTATTATTCATTTATTCACCAAAACAAGGTACGAAATCACATATAAAATATCAAATTAAAAATAAAATGGAAAAGTAAAGTAAAAAGTAAAAACAAGTACAAGTAACAAACAAATTAAAAAAAAATAGCAAATAGATTAATAAATAACATTCAATAAATAAAACATTGACATATAAGCCATAGCTTAAGGTTTAGGGGTATGGACGGCATGCAAAAGAGAGGATTTGAAGGATGATTTGGAAATCGTAGGGGAATATAAATAACTTATGCTGTTGAAAATTCTGCGGCATATATTTATTGGCTCATTAGCTGCATATGTGGTCGAATGTGAATATTCTTTTAGGAAACGATTGGATCTGGTGTTCCTCACAGGAATATTTATCAAAATTTTACTATTCAGGAATTCTACATTAATAGCAGGCCGATATCAAATGACCCAGTCGAAACTCATAAGGGGGTAGGCTATTAAAATCATAAGGGTTGTACAGTTCTCTCAAGGCGAACAGCAAACATTGTTTTTGTTAAATGCTTACGATTGTATTTCAAATAACTAGACAGTACAGTGTTAACTCTTATGGTTCTATTTCAATAACTGGATAGTACAAGAACCGGAAACGCAAAAAACATGAGGCAGAAGGCCTGTCACAAAACACTCTGACACTCATCTGTCAGATTTCAATGTACGAAGGTGTGTTGCCAGATAATGATATTCTACACTCCCTCCGACTTAATTTAGAGAATAACATTGTTCATAATTTACTTTACTCATTTCAATATCCAAGTTTGTGGATCAAATCTAACATTTGGAATTCTATTGCGATTTGAACGTCTAAAATTACTTAAACTACTTTTCCCTCCTTCTGATGCTTGGTCGGCTGTGACATTCGTTGGTGATGATTCAGTCTGAGGCTGGCTCAAAATTTCGATAGGATTGCTCTCTAGACCTGCCTGTGAAGTCGCTGTTGAACGTGCTGTGGAATCTGCTATTTCTGTTGGCACGATCACTTCAAAATCCAATAACGTAGATGATGTATTCGGAAATTGAACTTTTGGAGAAGGATTCAGTCCTGGATTTCTACAACGTCGGATCTGGTTCTGATGGCATCTTGTTGTCCCTTTTTCAGTCTTGAGAATATACATTTTTTTGCCTTGTAATTTGACCACTTCCGCTTCTATCCATCGTTTTGATCCCGCATAGTTCCTTGCAAACACCCGCTCTCCCACTGTGAATTTGGTTTGATGGAGAGTATTCAGGTTTTTCTTTGGAAATAAGGCACACAATATAGTACGTGGTTCCCTACCGTGCAACAACTCTGCCGGTGACTTCCCAGATATTGGATTTGGCGTGCTACGAAATGTTGTTAAATATTTATATAATGCCTACTCTGCATTATTTTCATCAGCCATTATCTTTTTGAAAGCCTCCTTGAAGGTACGTACATGTCTCTCCGCTAAACCATTTGAAGCTGGGTGGAATGGAGCACTCGTCAAGTGTTCAATTGCGTTCACTTTGCAGAAATCGTTAAACTCTTGCGATGAAAATTGGGGGCCATTATCTGTAACTATGGTTTGTGGTAACCCCTCGATGGCGATAATTTTTTGTAAACAAGCTAACGTTGATGTTGTTGTTGCAGATGAAAGCTGCACCACATATGGGTAACTTCAGAACGAATCCACTATAACGAGCCACATATGGTTGAAAAATGGACCCGCAAAGTCCAGATGAATTCTTTCCCATGGTTGTGTAGCTATTGGCCATGATGAAAAATCTCTTTTTGGTTGGCTCGCCGATGCCTGATAAACCAAACAGCCTTCATGTAGTCGATCAATGGCTTTGTCTATCGTTGGAAACCATACATTTCTTCTGGCTAACTGCTTCATACGGCTCTTGCCCCAGTGCCCTTCATGTAGCAATGATAGCACTTTTGATTGCAGAGTTTTTGGTACTACGACCCGTAGGTACTCTGTTTGCAAAAGAATGACTCCATTCTGTATTGATAAGGCGTGTCTCCGATTGAAATATTTTTCTAAATGTTTATCTGCCTTTGTTAGTTGATTAGGCCAACTTTTGTGCACATATTTGAGTACTTGCATTAGTATCGCGTCCTTTGTCGTTTCTTCTTCGACTATTTTATAATTTATTGGAAATTCCTGGACGGTAATTTCATAGGAAGTTTCAATACTACTCAGCTGTTCCTCTTTCACATCGAAGGTTTCGTCCCCTCCAGCTGGTAACCGTGACAATGCGTCAGCGTTTGCATTGTCCGAAGATTTCTTATATCGGATCGTATAATCATATGCCTGTAGCACGATTGCCCATCGTTGTAGTCGATGAAGAGCCATAACCGGAAGTCTTTTATTTGGATGAAATAGCGTAGTTAAGGCTTGGTGATCCGTAACAAATTCGAACTGGCGCCCATACAGATATTGATGAAATTTGATTACGCCATAGTAAATAGCTAGAGCTTCTTTCTCTATTTGAGAGTAAGCGATTTGATGTGTCTTTAGTGTCTTTGAAGAGAATGCTATCGGCCTTTCCGATCCATCGCTATATCGATGAGATATGACTGCACCAATTCCATGTTGTGAAGCGTCCACTGCTAGGATAATTGGCTTTTTGTCATCGTAATGCACTAATTTTGTTGCTTTTATTATAGCTTTTTTCAATAACTGAAACGCTTCTTCTTCTCGATGAGTCCAATTGAAGTCGCTATGTTTTCGTCGTAGTGCGTTCAAGGGTGCTGCGACTGTTGCGAAATTCTCTATGAATTTATTGTAATAGTTCACCTTGCCTATGAATGATTCTACAGTTTTTGTATTGACTCGAGCCTGTCACTGTGGGTTTCAAAAGCGGGATTTTTGGCACGGTTTTTGATGAAACCTAGCTGTTTGATCGCACGAGAAAGTATTTTATCAAAGTGTAAGGTGAAGCGGAGTTTTTCATCTAAGATAACACCGAGGTCAGCAATGCTATCAACTCGAGTTAGCATATTATTGCCGAGGAAGTACGTATTGTGTGTGACCGTGCATTTCCTGGAAAAACTAATAACTTGGCATTTATTAATGTTGAGAGAGAGCTTGTTTATATTGGACCACTGATCAAGTGAATCAAGCTTGGATTGGAGAAAGGGGGCATCCGATTTTGATTCAATAGTCTGATAAAGTTTGAGATCGTCTGCATAGGGTAAATGAAGTATGCCTGCTAGGACGTCAGATAAGTCGGAAATAAATATATTAAAAAGAAGTGGGTCAAGATGGCTACCTTAGGGTAAGCACTAACGTTTTTGGATAAAAATCCTTGAAATTTTACACAGACACATTCGATCGCGAAGGTATGAGGTCAGCCAGCTAAGTAAGACGCGGCAATACCGAATTTCTGAAGCTTTAGAATCAAGGTAGAATGGTCAACTCTGTCAAACGCCTTACTGAAGTCAGTGTAGACTGCGTCAATTTGGTATCCTTTTTCCATTTTGGATAGAACGTCAGAGATTAGGATTGTCAAATTCGTGGTAGTTGAGCGACCTTTTCTAAAGCCATGTTGTTGCTTGTTCAAACGGGAATCAACAAGCGGAGAAAGTTTATCGTATAATACGTTTTTGAAAAGTTTCGGAACCGAAGACAAAATTGCAATGCCCCTATAATTTCCGATACAGCGTCGATCACCATTCTTGAATATGGGTGTGATAAACGAAAGCTTCCAACAGGATGGGAAAATTCCCGAAGAAAGTGATCTATTAAGCATATCGCACACTATTCCGACACGACACGTCACAACACGACACGACAAAAATCTGTGAGAATAAATTGTATGTAATTGTATGAACACCCGCACAATTGACCAACACGTCACGACACGATAGGACAGCAACAAATTTTTGTCGTTTGGGATGTTCGAATTTAATCCAATCCGACAAATAATGTACGTCGTTGTAGCGTGTCGTGTCAGTTACGTGTGCGGCCTTTCATATTAAAAAAAATAGTGAATTGGAAATGGATGAAATAAAATTTTTTGCCCAGAAAATAGAAAGAGCTGTATGAAATAAGTTCAAAAAAGTACGATAAATCACAAAAGAAGGAAAATATATGAGAAGAATTTGCTGAGAAAATTTCAATTTTAATTTTTTTTAAATGTTTTACATTACACAATTTCCATTGTATTAATCATAATGCATTTTCTGAACACTTCAGAATAGTGGCCGTTCAGCAGTTTGATTTACAAAAAAAATATCGAATTTGGTAATGGATAAGGTAAAATTTTGGCCAGGAACTACTGGGTGACACAAAAGTTTTTGTCCTTTGTAGTAGAATGTTTTGCGATTCAAACCATTAGTCTTTTCTAACTAATGATGTGCCGCGGGAACATTCCCGAGTCGGAAACTTCCCGTTCGGGGAATATTCCCGAAATTTTCCAACGTACCGGGAATATTCCCGAAACATTGGGAACTTAAACAAATTACATAAATGTTTGTTTCATTCACTTTTTGCTTTTAAAGCTTTTTGTGACGTTCACTAAAAATTAGATTGAGCAAGCTATAATTCTTTCAGTGTAATTTTTAGGTTGTTGTGTTTTATGTTATTGCAATTAATATTTAAATCCTTATTTCTACAAAAACCTGCAGATAAAGAAAAATATTTTTACTTTACAATTCAAGTCGATTACTTTTGCTTCATTTATATGTATTTGAAAATACTTTTTCCGCAATACCAATTTTTCCTATGTTTTTCAAATTTATCGAGGACGCGATCGGTGCGCGGTGCAATGGGCATTTCAGCAGACACAGAGCTTTTCGGACGCGTGCTACTTCATCACTTCCTCTCGCCCGCTTATTTTGCTACCCCTCCAGTTACCTTTCAGTCAACGACTTGAAAAGTAGAGTGAATTATTGTATACTTTACTTATTTATTAATTTTATTATTAATTTTATGATCGAAATATTTTATGTTGAAATTAAAGTTTTTTTCTTGTGTGAAACGATATTTTTTTCCATTATAATGAATAAACATAAAAAATAAGTTATTGATTATGACTTCTGTAGCTTCATGTTAACCCCAAACCACATAAAAACTAACCGTTTTGATTTTGAATTTTCGGAAATGTTTTTTAAATTCCCGGAAATGTTCCTTAAATTCCCGGGAATATTCCCAATCAGGGGAACTTACCGGGAATTTATTAGATTTTGAATTTATTTCGGGTATTACGTAACAGTATACTTAAAGATAATAAAAACAAATAATCAGACGTAATCTTGGTACTGTTTTTTAAACTCAGTTTTAAATTCCCGTTAAATTCCCCAAGTGGGAATGTTTCCCGGGAATGTAACAGGAATATTTCCATTTCGGGAATATTCCCGGGAACGGCTCATCATTATTTCTAACCGACGCTTCCTAAACACATTCGAGCATTAAACGCTTATGTATTTTGTTAAAGTCAGAAAAAGAAGAAGACATGAATGAAAACTGAGGTTAGATTTCAGAGATCGCATTGTGTTTGGCGAAGAGCAACTGACACAACGTGTTCGAAGGTGGTTCATAGAATAAATAAAAGCGATTGAATAGATTTTAGTGCTGCGTTTTCATAAATTTCGGGCACATTACACCTTCGTATTGCCTGTACAGCATTTAACACACTTGAAGCAACATAACATATAATTAGTATGAATTATGCCCTGTTTCGTTTTCAACATAGTCTAAAATTCACTTTCTGAAACATTCACATAAAGTTGACTATTATTACCATTATTATCGGTTTGATCATTTGAAGAATTCTAAAGTTATTCAGGTTATAGCAAAAGGTCGTTATATTAATCCTCTTTGAATTTTGGTACCTGTATTTACTGACTCTTAAACAACAACAGTCATTATTTTGGTATCATCAATGAAATTTCCACTTGACCTCTATTAAGGCATTAATTAAAGCTATGTAGGTTTAAGAAAAATGGAAGAGGATCTCAAAATTATGAAAGATAACTTTTCCCATTAATTTATTCGGGTTGATTTTGCATATCTAAGAGCAGAAAGTTTTACACCACCCTGTAGAAAGAATTGTATGAAATAAGCTCAAAAATTTACAACACACAAAAGAAGAAAAATAAATGGGAAGAATTACAATTAATTTCAGTTTTATTTCTTTTTAATTTTTAACAATATACATTTTCCATTGCATTAAACATAATGCATTTTCTGAACACTTTTCAGAAACTGATGTGTCGGTCGGTTCGGTATAGTGTGCGGTGGTCTACCGACTGTCGTACGACATTTTTCTATGTCGTGTCGTGTCGTGACGGAATAGTGTGCGACAAGCTTTAAAGAAAATATGCAAGGGACACTTGGTACACTTGCGCAAGAAGGTCGGAGGAAGAAGATCAGGCCCAGGACCTTTGTTGCAGTCGAGATCCAAAATAGCTTTACGTATTTCATCACGGGAAATTTCTAAATGGTTCACAAAATCTGTTGAAGCTGAATCAGAGGAAGAAAGGTGTGAGTTTGATGGGTCTGGTGCATTAAATTTTTTTGGAAACTATCAGCGAATAGGTCACATATCTCTTTAGGAGAGGAAGACGTTATATTATTAAGAAACATCGACGATAGATAGCCAGTAGTTTTTCGCTTCACATTAACAAAATCGAAGAATTTTTTTGGGTCGCAGACTATATTTTCGCCGGTTGTTCTAATGTAAGTGTCATAAGCCTCATGAGACTTTGCTGAAAATTGCTTAGCAGCTTCATTATATTCTTCCTGAATAGCAGGACCAACATCAGTATTTTCTCTAATCAGCTTATAAAGTTTGTTCCTACGATTTCGCATATGCCTAAGGTCCCTGTCAAGCCATGGCTCAGACAATTTTTTTTTTTTTTTATCTTTGGAACATATCTTTCAACGGCGTCAAATATGTTATTGTAAAAAGAGGAAATGGCTGTCTCGAGGTCTTGCGTTGAAAGAGTAGTCGACCAATCAGTAGTATCAAGAACATGTTTAATGTTTTCATAATCAGCATTACGGAAGTCAAATTCAATTGAGTTATTGTAAGTTTTTAAGTAGGTGGAATCTGAAGTGGAAAGTTCGACTGACAGTGCTGTATGGTGTAAACTGTTGCAAGAAAGATGCTCTGCGTCACTAGTTGGACTAACTACTACTTCGACATAAGCATTTGTGAAAACAAGATCTAACCAATTACCATTTTGGTTAGGAGTTTGGGAAATCTGCTGCAAATCATTACCATAAAAGGCACTCGCAAGATTGAAATCGTTGGTGTCTAAAAAGTTTACGGGTAGAAGGTAAGAGTCCTTATCATCCGGAACAAAGCATAGATTCGGACGACTGAAATCTCCCAAAACTATTATTTTGTCTTTTTCGCTAAGTGATGTTGCGAACGAAGATAATGTATCACAAAAATAGCTGTAGACGGATTCGTCAGATTTGGGCGGGATGCAGACAACAGCGATGTAAACTGAATTGTTATTAAAGGAGATTCGAACAATTAAATATTGGAAGAAAACATTTGGGGGCTCTCGATTTGTTCTATTTACAGATGTATATCTTTGTTATTACTAAATTTCATATATGTATACGCTTGTTTCATTTCTTAACACATAACAATCTTAATTTTGATCCCCTTTAGGATAATTTCATAATTGAAAGCGATTGTACAAGAACAGTAAAATTTTCTTTTTCCACAACTCTTTTTTCAATCCATCGCGATCCTCTTTCTTGGATTCTCCACCCGTTAAATGCATTTTAAATGTTTTTGATATTGAATGATTAACGGCGCCCAATGTGGGCATACATTTTTGTTTGAGCAATATTGCATTTGAAATGAGTGAGACATAAAAAGTAGTTGTCCTTTTAGTGTTTTTGAAATTATATTGAGCAGTGTTTTACACCCCAAATACATAGTTTTCCAGTTCAAAGCTCTGAAATCAGAAGGAGCCTTGGGGAAGCAAAAAGCTTTCGTTCAGATCCATCGTATGTCACTTGATTAGCCCACGGGAGTGAGCTGATATCATGACTGCATAGCTTCCTCCCTGCACCGTTGAGGGCAGGCTTCGACTTAACCGAAACGAGATGGTATCCGATATCATGCAAAGTACAATCATCAGGCAATCAGTCTATTATAAGTAAGTTGTTCGGATAGTTCGGATGTAGAAATGTCCGTGGTTATTGCGTATTGAAAAAAGAGAGCTAGTTAGAAATTTTCTAGGAAGGGGCTTATCATTTCATCTCCGGTCCAAATAGTTCGTGGTCAAAATTAAGGATGAAATGTGCCGGTTCAATGTGCCATTAAATTGAAAAAGCCGCAAATCAATGAGTTTCTGTGGTTTTTTCGACGCAAATCAGAATAGTTTGGTTTTCGTTCCTAGTGATTTTCCGAAAGTTTACGGCTATTGAATTTCAAATAAATTGTTACTCGTGTCAGAGTTGAAAACTCTAGTGAAAAATTGGGTGGAGTCAGTGAATGGATTAAGTGTGCAATACGGTCTACTTTTGGTGCAATATTTTGATCCGTATTGAGGGGGATTACCGTTGCTTATGAAGTGAAATTATGTTTTATGTGGTTGCGTGATAGTTCGAATGTGGTGAAAAATGTTGAAAAAGGTAATAGTGGAAATTTTCAAGTGCCAACAATTTCCTCGATAATGTAATAAAAATACGGTTGAGTGCTCGATAAAAACAGAAAAAGTAAGTCAGTGGCAGGACTTTCCACGGCATTTTCAATTTAATCACCCCAACGCACGTCGCAAGTTCGAAAGTAAACTGCAGCTCCCGGTTGAGCGTGCTTTTTATTCTGTTTAGGTGAAGTGATGAAATTCATAAACATAGCCAGCGGCCGTATGAAGTATCAACACAGCTCTCGCCTTTTTGAACGAGAATAGCCTCGAAACGACCAATCCAGCCACACTAGAAATCGTTCGTAGAACAAGCCCGACGTAGAAAAGCGGGACCAAGAAAAACAACAACGCCAAAAACAACAACAGCAACAACACAGCAGCAGTTGCAACTACAACAACAACAACGACAATCTCGGTGAGTGTGAGAAGCGAAATATCGATTTTCCCATTTAAGTGAAGGAGCATAGAATGAAAAGGAAAAAAAGGAAGCATAGGGTGATTTTTCTTACCTTTTCTTTTTCTCATCGGTTTATTTTTTTGCTGAAAACAGTTTACAATTCGTTCACTTTGTGGTCCTGTTTGATGCGTTTTAGCAGCATTGAATTTCGCAATGTCATTCTGATTCGAAAATGAAGTGGACTGTGAGTCGTTTTGTGAGTGTGGGTTGAACAGGAGTGGTTTGATGAAGACCGGTTGGGGAACTCAAACAAAGGAGTCATTAGTTCGCCATGAACGATTAAACGTTACACAGAAGAATTCTGTTGAAGTTCATTAAACGAAGACGTAGGTGTCCTGTTGGCGAAGTCCTTTTAACTTTACATAGTACGAATACGAAATATTCTTAGCACGGATCAGTACACGACTATTAACGCCACACAATTTAACTAATATACAATTGGAAATCATTGGCGTTTTTGCAGTCTTTGAAGTGGTGCCAAGAAGGATGTAATTACTGAGCCATATAATAAAGATTTCCAATCTATTGAAAAAGTCAATCTAAAGACCCACCTGAAATTAATTTCGAAATAAGTTAAGCGAGCACGTTTTCATAATTATACAGAAATCATGCGGTGGAAAAATTCATCCGTTTTAACTTCTCGTCTTTAGAGAATTCGTAGATGAGAATTACCATATCTTCCCCTGAGACTTCATGTTTAGGCTTTTTACGAATTTTCGCGTAAATGATAAAAGAGTAGGAGAACTCTTGAGTTTTGTCAAGTGAGCGAATTTAAGATGTCAAATTACCACTTTGATGTGACATTAGATGAACAGTGGAGAGTATCAGAATTTCCCAGTGGAATACTGTAATTTGAAATCATTTTCGTCGTTGATGCTCACGTAAGGTTCTGCGTCTTTGTTGGTATTTAAATGAACCATAAAGAAAAAATGAAATTAGACACGAGTTGTTTGTATTGTACACTTGGTTTCCCAGAATGTTTCAAGATTGTGGCTTCTAAGATCAAGTGCATACATATGTAGAGTGCCTGCAGGGCCTTAGGTATGCGTGCATTTAGGCGAGTTCCTTATGAAATATTGATGGGGTTTATCAAATTAACAATGTAATCAAACTTCTAAAATTGCTATGAGCGGCCGTCCCTGAGAAGAATCTTGATAGAAACGCCTTAATATAGAGGCCTTAATATTAAGTTTCAAAGTTGAATTTCGAACTTAGTTTAACTAAGCCGAAGCATCGTTGATTGTGCGATACGCATAAGCTAAAGTCTTTAAGAAGCAGAGTTTAGGGAAAGTTTTTCGTGGACCGGTGTGTCCGCAGTGAGTCGGCAAGAGATATATATGCCATATCTATCAACTTTGTGGTTCTCTTCGGTTTTCACAAAGCAGTATTTGTCCTGTTAGAAGGGATGAGAAAGTTTATCTTCGAATCGTGCTTCGAGTCATTGCGAAAGTGCTTTTGATTTGGTCCACTGAGCAATGACTTAAGTTTGGTGTGATGCCGGTGGATAATTTTGACTTATAGCCTAATACGAGTTTCGATTACATTGCATTTTCATTGTTTATTCGTTGTCGGGTTTGTGGGTGTTTTTGGAAAATCTCTCAAGGTTTAAACGAGATTGGGTACGAAACGGGTTCTTTGAGGCAAAATAGCTAGGAAATGACTGAGTCTAAGCCCTGCTTTAACGCATTAGATCTGCATGGCGATAGCCAGGGTGATCCTTATTTACAGATGCTTGGTCTGGTGGCCAGCAGTGAATAACACTACCTTTGCTGGCGTGGTGAAAAGAGTTCAGCGATTGGCGGTTCTCTGTTTTACAGGTGCCTTAACCTCGACTCCTTCGTCTGCTCTGAAAGTCTTGCTTCATCTTCCTCCGTTTGACCTCTTTGTTAGAAGCACTGCACTATTTAGGGAATCGGGACACTACGAGTCAAGATCCGTCGGGCACAGCAGTATCGAGCGAAGGTGCACAAGAAGCACTGACTACTTGGTCCCCGAGCTGTGATTTGAGTGAAGATATCGAGTGACTATGGGAGATGGGCAGGAGTTTAATCAGCAAATGGGTGCAGTAGCTCTTATTACCTATACTGCCGGCTCTAAAATAGCTGCAGGAGTGGGTGCTATAGCATATTTTGCAGATGCAGCTATGTAGGCAGCTTTCAGGCTTCCTAACCACTGTAATATTTTCCAGGTGGAATTTTCAGCGATACAGAAAGACGAAGATCTAATTTAGGCCGAAGGTACTACAAGTGGGGGGATCAACATCTTTACAGTCCGTCGAGCATCGTTAAAAGCACTGATGTCTCACACACACAAATCGAAGTGTGTGCTCGATTGCATTACAGATACAGGTGGCATGCAACTCAGACCTAAAGGGTAACCAAAAACATGTGGGGATCATTCAATCTTGCAGCGACCAAATACTTGCTCGATTTAACGTGGACTGACTGCAAACGACTGGTCGGCATCATTGCTGGCCACTGTCTTGTATTAACATATACTATGCAAATTGGACTCCTAACCAGTGACATCTGTAGAAAGTCAAGAGTCGGGGGTCTCAGAAACAACCCAGAATCTCCTGTGTCACTGCCCGGCACTGCGGAAAACCAGACAGCACTATTTCGGGAAGCTCTGGCTGGTAGGAACAGAGGCTGAAGGACATCTTTTAGTTCGCGAAAAGGTCCAGGGCTTTCGACGGCTGTTTGGACTGACCGTTTTTTCTCCTTGTCCACTTATCTGGTATCAATATTGACCAAATAGGTCTTTGTGTGGCCTTGTGCCAGCCAGTTTAACCTAATCTAACCTAGGGGTTGAAAAGAGAGGCTAAAAAGGCCGAAATTGCTTCGTGAATTTCAGCAGTGCAGAGAAAAACTAAGTTTATCAAGGACGGGCAGAATGAGCTAGAGGTCAGAATTCGCTGCTAAACTGTAATTTTTGTACGTCAGTGAACAAAATCGCTGCACACCCATTTGCGTCAGAAACTCAAATAGGTGGACTCCTCTTCTCATAAAACTCATTAATCTTTATGTTTGCAGATGAGTTGCGAGCGAAGGCTTTTGGGTGCTCCACAGCCGTCTAGTTTCCCTTGAAAGACCTGCATTGTCTCCTTTACTGCCTTTTCGTGTCATCAAGTGCGTCTTT
The DNA here is from genome assembly GCA_963978885.1 of Nemotelus pantherinus. Taxonomy (NCBI): domain Eukaryota; kingdom Metazoa; phylum Arthropoda; class Insecta; order Diptera; family Stratiomyidae; genus Nemotelus; species Nemotelus pantherinus. Next base: position 57,940,940 of record OZ022266.1, on the reverse strand, counting down.
GAAAACCATACAGGCACTCAATCACATGACGTGTTGGACATTTACTCGATCGCTTGATTTGTTCACTTCTGGCCGCCTTCTCACTCAGGCGCAGACAATGTCCATATTGATTCAACCAGATTGGAAGATTTCGGAAGAAGGATTTTCATCCATGGCTTTTCTCTGTTTTCTGGAATTCGATGCGAAATTTTGGCCGCATGGGACTTTGATTAAATCTTTTGACAGCCATGGTGATATTCGTTCCAGATTCAAACGCAGAAATCGTATTTAATTTCTAATCTTTCTTCTGTTATCTAATATTATCAAAATGTTCGTGGCTTGAGAACAAAGCTTGAAGAATTAAGAAATGCTTCTCTCAAAAAAGGATCATTTAATATGCTTTAATGAAATCTAGCTTACTGACAGCATCCTAAGTTCGGCAATTTTTCGTGGATATAATGTCTACGCTAGTGACCGAAGTAGAATAATTTCTTGTCCTTGTAGCCATCGTTAATTCTTCTCAAAGTGAGCTCTGCACCGATAATTGTCACTTCACTGTATGTTTCGTGTAACTGTTCTTTTCCTATAATTGAAAACTTGTCCTGTGAACTGTTGTCTGACTTCAAAGGTAACCTTCCACTCCCACTGTGATCTCTGGTGATTTTAACTTGCCTTTTATTAAGTGGAGCCTCACTTCTCATTGTATTGAACCTAATAAACATATATCTATTTCTTTGTCACATTTCTTTCGCTTGTGTTCTCTTACTTTATTCGGTCTTTTTCCTAACATTAATGGTAAAATATTTGATTTAGTTCTATCCAACCTTGATCCGTCCCTCCTCCACACTATCTCCTATCTCTTACTCTTACATGAAATCTGATAGCATCATCCTCCACTCTCAGCAAGTATGTGCCTCACGGGCTGCATTCTATGCAAGCGATGCGGGGTCTTTGCTGCAGGGTATATTGCACTTGACTCTTTTGATTAGTTCAGTTTTTTTCTGAGAAGTTGATGCTGACCACGCTGCTTCCTGCTTCTTCCGTAAATTCTTCCGTAATCTTTGCATACATCCATACATGTCTGATTTATAAATGTCAAGAAATGCTCTGTGGCTCACCGTAAAAATTATGCGTGCTTTAAATAATAAAAACGGTGTTCGCCTGAAATATTTACAGTCTGGATCTGGTGATGAGTATACGGTTTATTAAAAATGTTCGGAGAACATTAGTATTAAGCCAAAAATTCATATTTCCATATATATATATATATATATATATATATATATATATATATATATATATATATATATATATATATATATATATATATATATATATATATATATATATATATATATATATATATATATATATATATATATATATATATATATATTTATATATATATATATATATATATATATATATATATATATATATATATATATATATATATATCATAAAAAAAATCAGTGAATATTCAGTTGAAACTTTCAGGATACATTGGTGTATACGCAGAGTAGGGCCAGGTCTCACTAAATGTCAATTATCTTTAACTCTTTGGCGCCGGCAGCCATTTTAGTGATATTTTTAATATACCTATTATTTCGTTCACAAATAATTTTTACAAAAATTAAGTTAGTAAAATAAATTTTGAACGTGTTTTACATGTGAATCAGGCTATGTTTTGGAATTTTTTAACCCCATGTATGCGCTAGGTGCCTAAAAAGAGAACGGGAAAATTTAAAAATTTTTCAATTACGATAACTTTTGATAGAGCTTTTTAAATATTATGAATCTTTCAGAACGTATTCGTATTACTAAGTTGTAAATTTGTGTAGCTTTTAATGTGCATGTTGGCAACCCTGTAGCAAGGGCAGGCGCGGTAAGTGAAAACATTTAAATCATCAAATCTCCCGAAAAAATATCGATTTTTGGAAAAAAAAGCCACTCATAAATAAGTTTTATGCTTTGTCTCTATAGCCAAAATGAAAAATTTCACATTTTACAACGGGCACGCCTGGTAAACCTTTCCCAATTTGCCTATATTTTTAGCATCAAAAACTTCTGTTCACAGAAACTCACGATTTGATAATCAGAATTAATTGAAATTTGCAGAATGTGTTGATCTTAGATAGGAGCAGGTCTGATAGAAGCGATTTTGAAATGCGGGCACTTTTGTGCCAGTGGTGCCATCTTGAAAAATCACTAAGAAAAATAACTGCTTTTGGCCCTATAAATTCTAATTCAGTCATTCGATTTTGACGAAATTAACACAGCAGCTGAACCTTACTTTAAACCACGTTTGGCAGAAATTTGGTTGAAAAATTCGGGTGGAGCTGCCAGCTATGGTAATTTTGGTGTCTTACATTTTGATAATTCCTGAGGAAAATAAAGCTCTTTGCCCTATAGCTTCCACTACAGTCATTGAATCATAACGAAATTCAAATGGCAAACTAAACTTATTGCAGGCAATATTCAGTAGATATTTTAGTTCAAAACAATGATAGGTTTGCCAGCTATGGTTGTTTTTGTAATTTTTGGCATACATTTGGTAAGCGATTTTAGCATAGAATTTTCAAATCGTAGTGATCTTATAGTGAAAATAAACACCAAATATTAAGATCTAGAAAATTTGAAAACTTTTGCGAATGGTAACCCTAAATTTCTTTGCATCCCTATAACTTCCAATGTAGTCATCGGATCAATACGAAATTCGCAGAGCAGGTTGACTTGAACGTAAGGCAGATGCGACATATTTTTGGCTTCGGTGCTAGCAAAGGACTCCTAGCACTAGGCCTTTTTGTTATTTTCGTTCCAACAAATGCTTGCATTAAGTATTTTCATCGCAAACATTTGCAATGAAAATAAGTAAACATTGTTTAAATTTTCTAAGCTCTGGACATTTTTCGGATGGCAACCCCAACTACCTTTCTACTGCAGTAACGTTCGATGAAGTCACCGAAATTAAAATAAGCTTAGATTCTATTATTACTTAGGGTGTATTAGTTTTAAGTAGGAAAAGTAAGTAGTGATAGAATACACACTAAAAATCTGCACAAACCCTTTACTGTTCTTCGAACATTAGTGTTACTAGCGGTTCTGATGCGCTAGGGTTTTTTTTCTCTTATTTTTCTTAATTTTGAATTTGTACCTTTTCCCCTTGATTTTGTTTATTTTTTGTTTTTTTTTTATCATTCTTATTTCATTATTATTTTGTGCTTTCTATATTACATTCATTCATTAGAAGACTCCTTGTATATTATATATTTCTATTTTCATTAATTGAATTTCATCTGTTGAATATGTAAATAAATAAATTAATAAAATAAATGAATCTTAAATAGCTTTAAGGTCCAGTTCAATTTTGTGAATAATTTGCAAAGTTTTTATTTGGTTTATTAAATTAATAACTGAAGGTTCAGATTCTATTTATTCTTCTTTTGAGTCAAAGGGCTCAAAAGTCTTCCAAAAAAGAATTGGGTTATCCGAAATTAAAAGAATACGTCAGTACTTAAAATTATCATCAAATAGATCTTTAGAATGAAAGTAAGAAACAAAATACAAACACTCCGTGCTAGTTAAGTATTTACATTTAGTTAAGTAGTTACATTCGAAGCTTTACGATTTAAATACATACATATGTGCTACTAAAAAAAATCCTTTTTGTATAAATTGCTGCTAATATTGTGTGTTTATAATTTAAAACATTAAAACAAGTTCTAAGCTAAAAATTTATTGGTCAGATACAAGTTTCATATATAATATCCCGTAAAAAGTTCAAATGAAACTAAAAATTTAATGTCGAATTAATGGAATTAATCATTACGTTTACGATTGAAAATTTTGTCGCGCTGGGCCATCAATTCTTCGGGAGTTATTTGATGTTGGCAACGATGGGCATATCTATTACATTTCGCATTTTCACAGCACTCAGAATCAGAGTTACACTGAAATGAGAAAATGTTCAAAAGTTATTTTCTCCATAAAGTCTGGTATTATCACAAATGTACTCACCTCAGTTCCATGCTTTGAACACGCAGCTATGGCACAAACAAATAGCATGGCAAAAACCAACCAGAATTTAAAATTCATTTTCGAGACGGTATAAGAAGTTGATCAGTTAGAGGAAAGAAAGCTGAAATGAAAGTTATTTGTCAAATTATAAAATGGCAAGTTATTGTTGTGATCTACCGTTGATCACCTTTCCTGAGTTCGATATTCTTCACATTCGTGAAATAAAATAGTTTCTTTTAAAACAGTAATTGTACTTTTATTACAAACACTATTAATTATTTACACTTTTATATTCTCGTGTTACAATTTAACTATCGCTTTTATTATTACTCGCACCCGGATACACTAAACTGCTGTATCGCCTTTCACAGTAACCCTTGTCGCTGTCTTCGCCATCTACTGAGTACCACTTATCGCTGTCTTCGCCGTTTAGTGAGTACCACTTATCGCTGTCTTCGCCGTTTACTGAGTACCACTTATCGCTGTCTTCGCCGTTTAGTGAGTACCACTTATCGCTGTCTTCGCCGTTTACTGAGTACCACTTATCGCTGTCTTCGCCGTTTAGTGAGTACCACTTATCGCTGTCTTCGCCGTTTACTGAGTACCACTTATCGCTGTCTTCGCCGTTTAGTGAGTACCACTTATCGCTGTCTTCGCCGTTTACTGAGTAAGTCCAAGCACCTCTCGCGGCGGTATTTATACTCATCCATATTCTACATCTGGGTATTTCCGTGTATTGGGTGACTAATGGGAAATTCCGTCATCATGTGAGATATGTCTGGTTTGAGTTCTCTGGAATGTTCCTTTTTGCTCTCCAGAGGGCTCCATTGGTTATTTGAAGGTCTGGACTGTGATGACTCATGAATGATGACTCATGGGAATTTCCTTTGCTATGCGAGATCTGACTCATGTGTTTGAAGCTTCTGGAATGTTCCCTTTTTATTGTCTAGACGGTTATTCTACGTTTTATCGATTGTGTATTGGCTATTTGAATACAAGTATGAAATACATGTATCGGATGTAGGTCGAATATTTCCTCGCCGTTTCTAGTATTTTCTGGCGCCGATACAACTCGTTTGGCGTGCATGCAACACTACCCCCTCCTTAGACCTGTTCGTCCCGAACAGATCCGTCGTCATCCGTTGTGTTGTTTCCATGGTATGGGGTAAGTCGGTCTAGGTGCACAACCTTCATTTTTGACCGGTGTTTCCGATGTATCCGCCAGACACTCTCGTCACGCCGTTCGTCGTACGATCCTTCCCATTCCGGTTGTACGTTCCAGACCAAAACGTTTTTCGAAAATCCAATTAAACTCGCGCTCAAATTGTACAGTTTCGTTTCCGCTTTCTTCACTGCCTCTGGATTCGTTGTTGTTTTGTGGTCTTCCGGCGACTTCCTAGATTTCGATCCGATATGCAGTCTTCGAGAAATATTGCCCATCACATATTTCCGCTCAGATCCGGATGGAAATTTCTTCGTTGCTTCGCTGCACTTTATGTCGCTCCGCGATGCCTCTAGCGGTTTTTCTATTGTTTCCGCCAAAACAACTACTCGTCTCGCAGCTACGCATATGTGATCATCTTGTTCTTCTGTTCGTTGTTTCCATCCTGGTCGACGAGCTAATGATACTTCGTTGCTCCTCCACTTGATGTTCCGCTCTCCCAAATCCAGGCTGAAGCCATGAGAGCCCAGGAAGTCCATTCCAAGTATGCACTCGTCTGCTATCTCTGCTACCAGGAACTGATGCTCGAACACCATATTTCCAAACTGTATCGGCAGAACGATTTCACCAAGAACTCGCGTCGAATCACCCGTTACCGTCTGAAGCACATACTTTTTAGCGTTACTAAGTTTCCAGGACTTAGCCATATCCGTTCTCAGGATCGACCTAGCAGCTCCAGTGTCGACGATAATTTTACAATCTTCATTGTTGACTTTCCCCTGCAAGCTCAAATTATTCTCCCGTACATGCAACCTGGCAACGGAGATTGTTTCAGGCTTACCAGTGTTGCAGTCACACCGCTGAACTTCAAACTTATTTCCTATGGGTCTCGCTGCCGTTCTCCAAGAGCAAGTCGCTTTGTTTGACCGTCCAGACTCATCAATTTGCTTAAGTCTTGTTGAACAATCTTGGCGATATCGGTTTTCGTTCTTCCTGTAGCAGTCACGACTCAGATGTCCGTTCTTCCCGCAGTTCCAGCATCGAGGAACTCCGCCATGCACACATTCTGGACAATACGTCGATTTCCAGTTCCTGCGACAGTCACGCCTCAGGTGACCCTTTTCTCCGCAGTACCAACACTGAGGGGCTCCACTTCTCCTTGGTTCCCTGGAGATATTAGCTTTCCTGCACTTGCATTCCTCTCGTACTTCACCGAATCTAACATTTCTCCGCGACGCCTGCTTTGCCGATTCGTAGATGAGAGCGTAGGCCAAAGACTCCTTCAGTGTCCGATTTCCAGCCAAACGAAGTGCTAGTTGCAGCTCTTCATCACGAGCTGCCTGGATGAAAGCATCCTTCGCTGTCTCGTCCCGATGTTCTGGATCTGAAGAAGGATAGGACAGAATTGTCAAACGCTCAATGTCCTGGGCCAGCTGCTGCAAGGTCTCTCCCGGTTTCTGTGTTCGTGTCCTCAGCTGCGAACGACGAATTTCCTTTAAGTGGTCTTCGCCGTACCGCATATCCAAGGCGCTCACCAGGCTGCAATAACTGGAGTAATTGTCGACCGAAATAGTTTGCAGTACTTCCGCCGCGGATCCTCTCAAAGACACCATCAGTGTGGTCGCACGTTCTTCATCGTTCCAGCGGTTAACTTTTGCAACAGCCTCAAACTGCTTCTTGTAGATGGTCCAAGAAGTTTGCCCATCAAAAGTTGGTGCTTTAAGTGCCTTGATGCCACTTGATTCGGTTGGCACAATTCCTACGGCCTTCACGCGTTGAAGATCCAATTTCATCTGGTCCATTCCTTCTTCAATGCCAACAAACTTTTTGTCGAACTGTTCTTTCACTTCAGTCACTCGACTATTCAATTGCTGTTTAACTTCTGAAACTTGAGACTCCAGTTGCTGTTGGAACTGTTGTTTGATTTCTACCAACTGCTGCTCACTTTTCTTGGCCTGCTGTTCCAGCTGTTCTTTTAGATCACTGGCTTGCTGGTCTAGTTTCTGGTCCAGGTTCGTGGCTTGTTGATCCAGTTTCTGATCTAGTTTCTGATCCAGATTGGTGGCTTGTTGTTTACTCTCTTCAGCCTGCTGCTTCATGTCGGATGCCATTTTTAGCAGCAAATCCATCATGGGATTTTTCTCTTCGCTGCTTTGTTCCTCTTGAACAAACTCCTGGCTGAGTTCCTCGTCCGGGAATTCAAATGTTTCCGGATCATTACCTTCGGTACTCAAAGCCTCCCTGATCCGTGACAGTAATGCCGTCTTGTTCCCTGTCGTTGAAAGTTCACGTTTCCGGCACTCCACTTTCAATTCTGCCAATGTCAGCTCGTTCACTAATTTCGGCATTGTTTTTTAATTGCACAACTTCTCACAATTATAATTGGTTCGCAATTTTTCACAATTGTCACTTTATTTTACTCAACTTTTCCCAAAATTCTAATAGTCCGCACCATTAACAGCATTCACTGTTCAAAACTGTTTAACTTTTTATTTAGTCCGCGCAACTTTTTAATTTTCACTTTTTAAACAAGTTCACTTTTCAAATCACGAACGCGACAGAATCCCACTTCTGACACCAATTGTTGTGATCTACCGTTGATCACCTTTCCTGAGTTCGATATTCTTCACATTCGTGAAATAAAATAGTTTCTTTTAAAACAGTAATTGTACTTTTATTACAAACACTATTAATTATTTACACTTTTATATTCTCGTGTTACAATTTAACTATCGCTTTTATTATTACTCGCACCCGGATACACTAAACTGCTGTATCGCCTTTCACAGTAACCCTTGTCGCTGTCTTCGCCATCTACTGAGTACCACTTATCGCTGTCTTCGCCGTTTAGTGAGTACCACTTATCGCTGTCTTCGCCGTTTACTGAGTACCACTTATCGCTGTCTTCGCCGTTTAGTGAGTACCACTTATCGCTGTCTTCGCCGTTTACTGAGTACCACTTATCGCTGTCTTCGCCGTTTAGTGAGTACCACTTATCGCTGTCTTCGCCGTTTACTGAGTACCACTTATCGCTGTCTTCGCCGTTTAGTGAGTACCACTTATCGCTGTCTTCGCCGTTTACTGAGTAAGTCCAAGCACCTCTCGCGGCGGTATTTATACTCATCCATATTCTACATCTGGGTATTTCCGTGTATTGGGTGACTAATGGGAAATTCCGTCATCATGTGAGATATGTCTGGTTTGAGTTCTCTGGAATGTTCCTTTTTGCTCTCCAGAGGGCTCCATTGGTTATTTGAAGGTCTGGACTGTGATGACTCATGAATGATGACTCATGGGAATTTCCTTTGCTATGCGAGATCTGACTCATGTGTTTGAAGCTTCTGGAATGTTCCCTTTTTATTGTCTAGACGGTTATTCTACGTTTTATCGATTGTGTATTGGCTATTTGAATACAAGTATGAAATACATGTATTGGATGTAGGTCGAATATTTCCTCGCCGTTTCTAGTATTTTCTGGCGCCGATACAACTCGTTTGGCGTGCATGCAACATTATTTTATGTTAAATGTAGATTTTAAAGTGTATTAGTTTGCTTCGTTGGTCTAATATAAATCATTAGAAATTCCGAAAGCAAATTAAATCATACATGCGTATCCTGGTCATGTCTTAATTATATTTTCATTGAAATTTTCGCATGATCGGGGTATTTTTTTTAATAGGATCTAAAACTCAATTTCACGGTCCAACTTTTTGCCAACTGATTTATCGAATTTGATGGACCCAAATATTCGAAATGGTTAGGTGAAAGGTATAAAACTTTTCTTATTTTTCATCAGATGAAATCGTGACTATAATTCTCGTAAATGCCGAATATGAATATCAACAGGTGTTTTCCGAGCGAAACTCCGCAATAGATGCCAGTCGAGGAAAATTCTTGAACATTTCCATCTTTGTAAGGAATAACTGTGATGGATTGATGACAGGAGCACGAAATTGCTTTTGACGGAAGATATGGCTGGTTTTCATGAAAATAAGGAAGATGTCAGCTATGCCGTTGAGGAATTCTATAGGTGTCAGATCCTTTATTTGTCAATTCGTGTATATAATGTCATACCGCATGTGCAAGTAATGATTCATCCGTACTTTGTATTGAAAGTAAAATTAAGCTCATTGGTTTGGTAACAGATATTGTTTATTTCTAGGAAGAATGGTATACATCCTTCTCATTCGAGATAGTAGTCAACTAGCACTCGAGCGTTAGCATCATTCTTCCATTAAGTCTCAACAATCTCTCCAATACTGTTAGTATCTACTCCTAAGCACCAGGATACATTACACGCTATAATGTGTATGCGCGTCTTGAAGACTTGAAATCATTGAGCCTGTTTGTGTTGAAACAGTCTTGAAAGCATATCCCCATAGCTGACGGCATAAGAATACAATACAATTTGCTCTTGATTGTGTCTCAAAAATTACTATGCCTACGATGCCAAGTCATCCTTGCTTTAATGGCATGAACATTAAAATCTTTACGCCAAATGACAGTCGTCCCTGCATGCCGCCTAGCCGTCTGATCCACGTAGCGAGAGGCAAAATAGAAATTCTTTCACTCAGCAACCTTGCCCTTTCTGGCAGGAAAACTTTTGACGCAAATAAATGATAAAGTAAGAGTCAGAGGAATTTCGTGACATGAATAAGCGTCTTTATCAACGCCATCGTTGCGATAGGATACTGTGAGAGCGAGGTGCGTGTTGCTCTGACAGTTTGATAGAAAGGAAAGTTGGAAAAACTCTGCGGGAAGCATCATACTTACCACATCAGCGAGTCTGTTTTTTTTTCTACTGTGAAACGCTTGACTTTTTTATTTGATTCATGCTCGTGTGCTAAATAATAAAGAACAGCTCATGTAGAGATAGTTTTGGGATGATGGTTGTTTAATGGAAATCGATTAGGAAATCTGTTATTCAGTGATTTGTTTATGATTTTCTGTTGGTTATGTGTAATAGAATTCAATGGCAGTGTCAAATTAAAGCTAAGATGTTTATTGCAATCATTATAATTTTATTTTGGTTGTATAAAGCAAGTGCACCAGAATAAACTGGCAAATAGATCTTAGACTCTATGTTTTTACATCAAGTATCCCTGGAACTCACTATAATCGCTCCCAACTTCTACTTATGGCGTTGTTTCTCCTATTAGTCCTTGAAACATTTTTTTGCTTGTAACAAGAAGTAGTCGCCTCGATACTTTCATCAATTACTATTTCGTTAGTAACTACTTCTTTTTTATTCGTATGTTCCCTTTCTCAGTTTTATTCTATTCAAAATATTGGTTTTTGTCCTTTCAAATATTCTTTTACACAATATCATTTTACAAGCTCTTCCGGCATCTTACATTCCTTCTGAACTGTATTATTCCACACTTTGAATTGCAACTTTTCCACCTCTCAAACTCATATAAGACCCTTACGGAACAATTATTGTAATGCTGGCTTCGAAATAATGTCTAAAGAAATCAATTTGTTTGATTGGGCTTCTTTTTTTCAATGACATTTGTTTTGACGAATGTTTGTTTCCATAATTCACCATAATCGGAATGATACTCCTTGGGTTGAAAGTTTTTCTTGGTGTCTGATGTTTGTCATTTGAATTCACTTTGTTACTCTTCTAATCTAGGTGTATTAGTGTGTTAAATTTCCTTTACCCGAAGAAGATTTCACAGAATTCCGTATAGTAATAGTGTATTAAGGACCTTCACCTTGCGTATTATATGTCCGGTGCTAGCTACCGCCGTTGGGCGCCATTTTGTTATCCTCTTGGTCTAGGCGTATTTCTTACTAACTTAAGTTCTCGAAAAAGTTCAATACGTCTGAAATTGTGTAAGCGTTGAACGTACGATAATTTTGCGCCAGCACCGGACATTCGCTCAATCTGCCAGCAGTATACCAGGTTAATTACGCGATATTTTAAAACTAAGATAAGCAAGAAAAATGAAATTATATAAGTGAAAATGGTGAAAAATAATTGCTGGACAAGTTCTGTGCGATTTTTTGCCAATGTTGAATCTTCTATTGGTTTCTATTATCGTAAACAGTTCTGGTTTTATATACGTTCTCTGAAAAATTCTATCATTCCCAAGAGATTTGTAAACTTTTTGTCAAACATTTTTCGTCATTCTTTTCAGAGAAATCTCGGGTTTCATTCTATATTTCCCTACTTGCTATTTCGTCATTTTTCTCATTTTCACACCAATTTCGCATCCATCTCTTCTATTACAAAGAACTCGAAAGAGTTCCTTACAATGAGCTGATACGAGTCTTCCATCCTTTTTTTAACTGCTGGGCAGCAGGAATTTATCAACGGTACTAGGGGTGGTCCAAAAGTAGTGATAATTAATATGAGCCAAGGTGATTAAACTAAATAAAAAAGTATTTATTTTTCAACATAGTCTCCTAACAAGTTAATACATTTATTCCATCTTTTTTTCTAAGCCCAAGTTACCCTTAGAAAAAAATTCTTTGCCTTTACTCTCCTAAAACACCTCAACAGCGGTCATCACTTCGCTATCATCTTTAAATTTCTTGCCCCGAAGGTATTCCCTAAACCGAGGAAAGAGGTAGAAGTCACTGAGAGCTAGATCTGCCGAATAGAGTAGATGTTCAAGCAGTTCGAATCCTGTTCTTTGAATTGCAGCCATCGCAACTGCAGCCTTGTGAACCGGTGCGTTGTCTTGATAAAACATAACTCAGACTCGCAGTTTGCCGCGTACTTTTTCCTTAATAGCCTCCCACAATCTATTCATTTAGTATGCGTAGGAAGAGTCTGATATAGTGGCTACCTTTTTCAAGTATTCCACCTTTTTCAAATATTCCTTCAGTGTCCCAAAAACTGATGCCATAGCCTTCCCCACGGAGCTCAACACTTTGAATTTCTTCGGCGTCGGTGAAGAGGGTCGCTTCCATGTCATCGATTGCTGTTTGGTTTCTGGATCAAAATGGTGAACATTCTCCTCATCTGCCTGGAACTTTTCAAGATTCACCCTCGAAATGTCGACTCGTTTCTCCTTTTGCTCGTCGGCTAACATTCTCGGCACCCAACGCGCAGAGACCTTCTTCATATGTAATTCGTTGGCAACGATTCTTTGAACACTACCATACGAGATCACTTGACCTCAGCTAAATGCCTGATGGTCACTCTTTGATCTGAAAACACGACATCTTCGACTTTTTTCACGTTGTCTTCAGTGAGGGACATGGAGGACGTCTTTCAACGATTTTCAGTGGCTGTTCTTCCCAGCTTAAACTCCTTGTTCCAGCGTGCAACAGTTGTATATGAAGGAGCAGAGTCCTCTAATGTTTCCACGAAGTCGCTGTCTAGTCTTTGGAAAACAGAAAACAGGAGTGTATACCGAGATCAATTCAAAAAGAATACCGAAAAATTTCGAAACAACAGAGGCAAGATCCAGGCCCTAGAAACAATTAAACCAAATAAGGGAATTCAAATCAGCAGGCAAGCGATCATAATTAGTATTTTTTAAGTTAACTGGATCAATATGAAAATAAAGATTTTGTTTTTGGTTTGGTTTGAAATGAACCAGTTAAAAGTTATGATGAGCACCGCAAAGAACGACTGGTGGGACGGAGTTCAACCTGGGAAGAAAGAAATTCCGTAGATTTCGGAGAAAATGTCCCTAGGTTTCACTAGATTTTTGCATGGTATTTGTATAAGACCTTTTGCATTGTTCAGCTCAATCCTAGTTTTGAGGGAGTGAAGCGGAAGGAGTTGAGTGCGTTGATTCATATACCATCAACTAGTTAACTTTTTACTTTTGCTCATCCTCAGTTTTGTCTAAAGCCTCTAAATATTTTGCGACAATTTTGTACTGACTTTGTTCAGTTCAGATTTACACACTTTAAGTTAATACGAGTTTTTAGAAGAGGAGGGGAGAACACGTTCACCAACTCGTGTTTTGTTGGTAGAATTTTATTGGATTGAGGCGTGTAAATCTGGACTTATTTGTGCTGCTAGATGCTGTCAAAATTCAGAAATTTTCTCAGAAGAGAGAGATATAATAAAATGAAAACAGCAGTGAGAATTGAAGTAATTTGTCTGAATCTGAGTGTAAGTAATAGTTAAGTATGAGACTATGGGTAAATTTCACAGTTTTCTCCTCCGCGAACAGAAAATGGCTGCCACATGCACTGAAATAGTAAACCATATGTATTCGAATTTGACAAATAACAACCAAAAGCGTGTAGACCTTAGGTATATACTAGAGAAACATTCAAAAGTATTAAACTTTTAAATCAAATTTTTGATAATTCATAAACATTTCTTTTCTGGGTACTTGTTTAAACGCAATCATTTCAACACAAAATTTGAATGTCTCCGTACTCTAAAAACGATAATCCCAATTTTGAAAATTGGGAGTTCCAGCATATTTAGTCTGATAAAAATGCAGATGTTTCAGAAAAAATCCCTCGATTTTTCTGGTGAATCTAAAAATGTCCTAGATTTAGGGATAATTTCCTAGATTGGCATAATATGGCGAAAGCTTGGTTAGTAGTAAATTTTGTTTGAACATTTTTTGTCAAATATAGTTAAAAGATAATGCAATATTTTAAATACTATTAAATACATTTTACATACATAACTGCTTAAGTCGCCGTTCTGCTTTGTGACAAAAAAAAGAGACCGACAATACACCTTAAGAGACCGACAATACTCCTACTGCTGGAAGTCATCCATTTTCAAGGCATTTTTGATCCAAAATACGGAGCAGATAGGTAGTAGATGGGAGTAGGTTTAAAAGAATAGGTCTGGAACTTGGCAGCCATGACTAGTCCAAATCCATCTGCAAATTTTGGTGGTTGCCAAAAGGTTTCCATAGAAGTATCATGAACGAAACAAGGTCAATCGTTCTAGATTGGTATATCCACAACGTAGATCAAAAAGAGGAAACGATCTAAAACCGATCTTTGTGGTGTTTCATTTGCCTTTTTTCAAAGACGCAAAACTGGAGCCCAATCGTACATAAAACTTCCTATCAGAGAGACAGAGATGAATCCACATCAGAAAATTGCCTCAATATTCATTGTGGTCAAACTTAAACAGCAGCCTTATATCTGTTTGAAAAGGAAATAAGGTATCATTTGTCACGTTTTCTTGTTAGATACTCTTTGAAATAATACGTGCATTTTTCATTTTATTAACTACAAAACAAAAAAAAAATTTCAAATTTTCCACAGAATTTTTTATTGAATCGTTCATGGTACTAAACTCCTTTTTAGCTATAGGGGCATTTCACGTGAAGCAGACAGCGAAAAAATTTATATTGTGCATAATGGTTCTTCAGGAGATATGAAAGTGTATACATAATTTTTTGTTTCTATGAGGTTAAAGTTTATTGTAGAGTTATGGTATTCTCAATAATTGACGAAATTCATGAAAGGTTTTTGGGGAAGTTTTTAAGATTAAAAAAAATAATTAAAAAACATTAAACATGTTGATTGGCATAGAAAATCAACTGTTCTTTTCAATTTTAAAATAAGATTTGGAAAAATAAAATTTTCCCTGTGTACAACAGGAAGTAACCAATTCAACTCGTTATTTGCATAACTTCGAACAAATTAATTTTGTTTATTTTTATAATAAAACAAAGCTTAAAGTATACTTATTTTGTCATTAAAGTTTTGGAATGGGATGGCCAGTATTCAAACCTGTCACCATTTGAATGAGACCATAATTATAGGTCTGTTTCCGTACTTCAGCAAACTGCAGCAGTAACAGAATTTGGCAGCTGGCTTCTTTTTGCTGCACAATTTGGCTTGCATTTGGCTTGCAGCAAAAGTACGGAAACGACTTGCTGCGAATCTATTTTAATATATTATAATAGATTCAAGTACGGAAACAGACCTTATGTAGTGTTAGCTTTTCCAACTTGAAGTTTTCAAGTACTGTGGACTATCTGGATGACTCAGTAATTAACTAATTTCAATCAGCGTTCCATGAAGTATTCAATAGTAATTTCATAGACATTTCTGACAAGTCAAACTGTTGCCGCAATAAAAAGCTGCTTTTCAAGAAGTTTATAAATTAGTTATCGACTATGTTGAACAGCCGTTATGACGAAAAAGAGTAAACAACATTTTCTATTTCGGGACAGTAAGTTTTGTGTAGATGATGGATTGGATTTCGATGAGCTTTCCATTAGATCATCTTCGTGACTGTCAAGGAAAGGTACTAGAAAACACCAGGGACAAAAAGATTATATGTATGCTTTAAATATGATAGTATGCTTATAGATTCATTTTTGTTTTTTCTTCAAATAAACTTACGTTGCACTGATTAATAATATATTTATGTCACTTTCATAGTGCCGGGTCCATACAATGGACACATAATCTAAGTTGGATTGTAAAAGAGATGTATGTACATATATAGAGGCTAAAATGATTGAATAGAAGTGAATGCTTGTGTATTCGGGCAGATTTAAAAATAAAACTTTAACTGAAACATAATTAATAGAGTCAAAAACTGAGATTATTTTCAGACGTGAATATTGCTTCAAATTCATTTTATTCCTGATTCTAAATGTAAAAAACTCAAATTTATGTAAACTGATTGAATTTGTCTTACTCATTGCTACAGTTTTATTTTCGGTGAATCTGATCAGCCATCGATAAGCTAGTAGACATTATGTCGCATGCTGCATGCATCGTAAATACATATGCACATACGTACGTACATATACATGTATAATCAAAGGAGTATTCTCGTGAGCTTTCTTGGAGGAAGTTTTTCGATTCTATTTCCATTTTCTTAATTCTACGGATTTTTGCATTAACGTAATTGATTTTCGGGATTGTGAGATTAATATACATAAGTATATGTGTATATTTCTGAGAACCAAATACACGCGTATGTGTTTCAGTTTTGGCCTCTGATACTTATCAGCTTTCCTCAGAATCGGAGTCGAAAAGGTCAGTCAGTTGCTCTAACAAGAACAAATTAAAATAAAACGTTTATATCGTGACATCGAACATATCAGTATTATATTTAATAAGTAATAAACAAATGAATATTTTCGTAATCTTTAATTTTCTGGAAACATAGATTTGTTTTCTCGCAAAGTACATACATATGTATGTATGTATTTATCTATTTATTGAAATAAAGTCAAAACAATTCCGTGGAATATTATCAGTTTTTCCGAATTAGTTTAATTGGTCGTAATATACATACATATAGACTGGTTTGTGGGTTCCTCTAGGAAAGTTTTAGCTTTTATCCATGTGTGTACGTATGCAGGTACACACCAAAAGAAGTCAAAATTGTAATTATTGACAAAAAACCTGTAAATTTATAAAAGCAATGCACAAATCTTTATGAAAGTAATCTTAAATATTGACTTGCATGTACTTGCATATGTGCGTATTTTTGAATGTGGTCGTATATGACTAAGCTCTTTATTTATTTATTTGCTTATGGTGGACTTTCATCCCGGAAAAGCTTTGAGCAGTGCGTGAGTTTAACATCAACTAAAACAGTTGAAACGTACTCTCCCGAATTCGTTGAGATATACAGTTTAGTCACCGCAAGGAAGCGATCGTGAATTAAGGCAACGTAGCACCTCCAAATTTTTAAAAAATCGATTTTTGTTTTTTGATTGAATATGTTAGAATGAAGGTTTTAAAACATGATTTTAATAATATAAAATTGAAATTCTAAAACAAAAAAATTTTATGAGTATATATAGCGAAGCGCCCCAAGATCATTGATTCTATGATTTTCGTTCACTTCGCTATATCGCTACATCGAATTAAGCCAAAGTGTAGACAAAGATAAATGAGTCATCTCCTTTAAAAGAAGCAAAAAATAAGCTAGCCTTGGCAAAAAAATAAAAAAATAGCTGAAAAAGATGTTTCTAAAAAAAGTGTAGAATCTCCAAAAAAAGGTCCGAAAAAAGTTCACCTGACACTAAAATTAATGAAAAATTGAGCCACGTATTATGGCCTAACTATACGACGAAATCCTGATTCAGTTGAAAATATGCGCAAGGAAATTTGGGCAGCATATTACCACCAAATTTCAACTGATGAGAACCCTCAACACTGTTATTGTCCTGTTGGAGAAACGGCTTGGTGTAACTGGCGCAAGGCGGAGGCAGCGGGTGATAATGCATTAAACAATTTCAAGCATCCTCCACCTTTAGATGATGAGGTACAAGAAATTTTAAAGCCTATTTATGATAACTTATCATCAGAAGATTTATTAAAGCGTTGCTTGGGCAATTTTGCGCAGAATAATAACGAAAGCTATAATTCTTGTGTTTGGAATTTGGCCCCCAAACATACTTTTTGTGGGAAAAACGTACTAAATATGGCTGCAAATATTTCTGTATGTACATTTAATGAAGGATTTATGGCTTTCTTGAAAATAATGCAAGTCATGGGAATTACAATTGGCCAATGTGCGCTGGAACATGCAGAGCATAGAGATGCTGCAAGAATTAACCAGGCGGAAAAACACTCAACTGAGGCATCTAAAGAGGCCAGAACTGCTCGAAGGGAGCAAAAATCTTTAGAAGAGGAGGAGTATGAGCAAGAAGAAGGTGTATTGTATGGTCCAAGCATCGCAGATTAATTTTCGATAAGATTTATTGCAAAAAATATTGAATTTTAACTTTAAACGCGATTTTCTCGAAACAACGTTTTTCAAGTTGGCGTGCATGATTAAGAAAAACAATATTATCCAATCGTTTTGAAATTTTAACACGTTAATCTGCACATGTTAATGCTCAGAATGAACTACGGATGAAAAAATCGGCATTAAATTTTTTTAGTTATAGCCGATTTTTGGGGAAAAAAAACCTCGATTTTCGAAAAAACGCCGCCATTTTGTTATTTTTCAACCAAATTTTTTTTTTTTAGTTCATTCCAAGGCCGCTTTGATGCTGGTCAAAACCCCGTTTTTGTTTTTCTTTCAGACTTTCTTGAGGGCAGTTATCATGCACGCCAGGTTTTTTTGGTGTATTTTCCAAAAAATTGTAACAGGCGACAGGGGGCCATAAAACATTTTTAACAATTTTGTTTATGTAGTCTAAGACATATTAAGTATGTGTAAAAAGTTTCATTAAGATATGTCTTTTTATTCAATTAAAAACAAACCTTTGAAAATAACATTTTTTTTTCAATTTGAAGGTGCTATGTCGCCTTAATCTAAATCCATGCAAAAAATAATTACTGGGATATAACAGGAGAGTAGAGTCACAGCGTAGGAAGTTAGTTCCTAACCAGCGTACCAACTCCGTATATGTATACGGTCCAAAAATCCAGTGATCTAACCTGAGATTGTATTGTTGGTCAACCTGGAAAGTTGGAAGAAATCGCATGGAACAGAAAGAAATGCAATATACGATTCGATAACTACATGCTCAGGCTAGATTTTTCGCTGCTCACATACGGCTCACTCTCGCGAAATTATACCAAAACACTCTCAGGCTGCTTTGACAGATAATGCATTGCGTAAATGGAGGCGCAATTTCAAGGTCAAAGTGTTTTTTCGGGAAAATGGAATAAGTTGGTACGCTGGTTGTTATTACGCTGTGGTACAGTCTTCAGAACGAAATAAGCAACAATGTTACTGCGCCGAGAAGAAGTGCCTAGTTGTAAGCTTCACCTAATTTCATGATGCGAATAATTTCATGGCGTGAATAATTTTCTCATTCGAATGTATCTCTACAGACAATAGTCACATAAAAAAAGAGCTGTACTACTGAAATTAATGTGTAATAGCTCAACGAGAGTCGAAAAGATTGCATATACATATATCCACACTAACTAAGAGCCTATACCGACAGGAGTGTAAATTACTAATGATTATTTATACCTAAATTAGTAATTTAAAAGTATCCGTCCCATTTCTTTGCTACCTAATTTGGGGAAGCTTTTTGAGAGAATGTGGATGGAAATGAATAAAGACCACTGTGAGCTCACACAGGTGATCGATAACCAACAGTTTGGCTGTAGCGGCAAGCATGACACTCAGCACGCCATCTCGTACTTGCAGGATCAAATTATGTCTCACTTGAATGAGCGAAACACTCCGACAGTAGTGTGTGCTTTAAATATCGAGAAGGCTTTCGATTCCGTTTGGCACGGACGCCTTCTATTTACGTTGATCAAGTTTGGATTCCCAAAAGAGGTAATAAGACTCGCCGCAAGCTTTCTTACCAACCGGCAATAATACGTCAGCGTTAATGGAGCAGATTGTCTCATAGAGCCTGTGAGATCAGGAGTGCCACAAGGTTCTGTCACTGGACCAATTCTTTATACCATATTCACCGCTGAATTACCTATTCCAGTGAGCCAACCCCAAGTTCAAATCCTCCAATACGCCGATGGCACGCTCTTATTCGCATCGAGTCAAGACCCGCTTAAACAGCGAAGAGCCTGGAATACTACTTGATAGAACTAAGACTTTATTTTGACGAATGGGGCATCAAACCAAATAGCAGTAAGACTCAGCTATGCGTATTTCGTAGCCCTTTCAAGTATCGGGATCTCAAACTATTCGCAATAAGACCAAAAAACTTTCTGTCTCCTTCGGAACATCTAAGATTACTCCTAGTTCATCTCTAAAGTACCTCGGGATCGATTTTCAGGAATTTTTAAAGTTTAATCCAACCGCGCGGCGAAAAATCAAAGCTGCCAAATCTGCATTTCAATTCATTCAACCTCTTTTCGCCAGAAAGATGGGTATGACTACCAAAGCTAAATCCATTTGCTATCAGACCCTCATTCGAAACATCCTGACTTATGCATCCCCATCCTGGATTACCTGCGCAAACACTGTCATGGACGAAGCGGAGATGTTCGAAAGAAGAATCCTCCGCTTCTGCACTGGCAGTTTCTACAACCCGGTAACTAAGAAGTAGCCGAAGAACCTTCTCCTGTATCAGGAGTCTGGATTGAAGTCACCTAAGAACTGAGTTGTGGAACTAATGACACGATTCTCCAGACAAACAGACGGACATGAGAATGGATTGATTCGGTCAATAGAGTTTACAGGTGGTTCTAATGAGCCATTTGTGCGCCCCGCGAAGCGGATCACGGATGCACTTTTCAATTACTGACGAACAGAAGGGGTTAGATTTTCCTAGGCTAAGATTTAGGTCTAATTAGGCTAAGTTAGTTATATTTAGCTATAAGGTAGATCGTACTTTTAATGTAAGGTAGTTTTTAAGAAAATCATTGTCAAGGTTATCTCAGCTTTTGTACAGGCTGGGTAATACCATTAGCGAAAAAAAAATTATTGTACCGAGAAAATATATGAAAAAGCAAACAATCAGAGCCAGCAGGATAAAATAGTATAATTGCTAGATTTTAAGTTTTCTTGTTAATTAAACTTTAAGTTAGGCTATGAATGTACCATTAATTTAAAATAAAAATATTTTCAATTCAAATTCAATAATCTAAAAGTTGCTTACACACAGCCCTTGCGTTAATAGTAAATGCTGTCACTGACTGTCTGGCACTGAAAACAACCAGTTTTTGGAAAATGGAGAAATTGAAAGTGTTTTAAATGTATGTTGCATTTTTTATGTTTTAATTATTGAAGTTGGAGTACAAACCGCGCAAGAACTACATTAGAATTTTTAAATATTTTGAATTTAAATTTGCCATTTCAAAAAAGCTCTTCTTTTTCAATGCGAAAAGCGACTTTTTATAAGGGGATTATGTATTTTATCAGGCAACTCTACATAATTTAAGAATAAATTACCAAAGTTTGATGATCATTAGTGATTTGCTTAATGATTGATAATTTGGTCATTTAGTGGTTATTAGTCCAAATTACAATATGACACACAGCAATTACATGATAATTTACGACAAATGATTATTTAGGCTGTGCCAGCTTAAATAGTATATATAGCTCGGAAAGTACGTGAATTGCGATACAATTTGCGATATTTCCCCACTGATTGCGAGAAGTAGAGAGCAATATTTAAGTCCAAGTTGAAAAAAGACAGAAAGTACCCCGCCAAGCAACGTTGTAACGATCAGATACGTTTCTCATTCCCACTAGGCAATATACATGTGCTCTGCCAAAAAGACTACTTTAACGAATGGCAGTTTATGCAATATTGATTTCCTGAAAACCTATTCTGAGTATAAAAGTGGTAAGTGATAATATAGGTAACGCGGAATGCAATCCACTACAGAGCCTGTCGTTTGAGAGTATGCTTTTCTCACTTTTGCATATGATAAAGTGAACTTATTTTTGTTTTGGTTCTTCTTAGGTGTCAGCTGATGGTAAATCCTTCACTTCCTGTCAATCTCTTCCATCAATCAATCACGTACTTTCAGTGCTATTTATTAGTTCTTAATAGTTATTAGTAATTAGTTCTTAATAAAAATCACTGAGTCATCGACAATTTTTTAGAATCTTACACGGATTCAAGACATAGTAATAGTACTCAGATCAGATTGATTATTGCATCGGACTGGCTATCAACGTGCGGACCTACTAAAACAGTTTGCGATCTGTTTAACCGCAATATTCATACTGCACCACAGAACAATCAATAATTGCGAAACATTGAACTTTATTTATACGTAAATAACACGTGTAATCGAATATTCGGGGTTAATATTAGCATCTTCACAGATAGCCAAGCGGCTATTAAATCCCTTGCTGGGCCTTGTACAGTTTCAATGATTGTTGCTGAATGCATTGCATCTCTTAGAGAAATGTCGAGACATTCGGTTGTTCAATTGATTTGGGTACCTGGACATAGGGGTTTTCAGGGCAACTGAGAGGCCGATGAGCTCGCAAGGCTTGGAACCTTGTTACCGGAGGTCTCATGCTCCCTCTCAATAGGTATATCGATGACATCGGTCAAACTGGCCATCAGCCAAAAATATCTCGAGGATGCTAGAAGGTCCTGGGCAGATGAATCATCCTGTGCAATAGCAAGGTAGTCCTGGGTATCCATGGATGCGCATTGCACCAAGCAGCTTTTAGGCTTAACTCGAAGCGCTCTACGCTGCACGGTGGGAGTTCTTACGGGCCACTGCCTCATAGAACGGCATGCACAACGATTGGGAGTGCAGTTTAACGATTTCTGTCGGAGTTGTGGCTCTGAGGATGAGGAGGAGTCCGTCCTCCACCTCTTGTGTCAGTGCCCGGCGTTGGCAAGGAGAAGGTTGGCGGCAATTGGTGATCTTTTTCTCTCAAACCTGACCGAGTTGTCCCTGGTCAATTTATAACGCGATTTGTCAAGGGCAGCAGATGGTTTGCCGAGTTCAGTGAGTAGGAAAGAGTCACAAATTAGTGTGGCATCACAACGGGCCTCTCTTGTGCCTATAAGTGTCGGCCGGCAGACCTCTGTGGACCGGCAGCCACTTTAACCTAACCTAACCTATATAACGCGTACTGATTAAAGAAAAGACAGATAATGTAAACATAATAAAAGGGTAAAAGGCTCTGTAGAACTATCAAGAGAAATAAATTTTTAACGGTGAAAATTAATCTTATTCACAGATAATTTGGAGAATAAATCATTAAGACATTTCTTTCAATTGAAGTAATACTAGCATTAATTTTCATTAATCTGAAAAATGTTTAAAACATACTCGAAATATTTACTTAACATAAAGATTTTGGGCAGACCAAAATCACATTATTCTTTGCTGTTTTAATTAGTATTGACTTTTGTGACTTGAAGTGTGTATACCTTACTAGATCGAATCATATTGAATTTGAATTAAAAATACTAAAAAAATCTGACTTCGTCTTTGAATTCATTAAATTGTTATAAAAGCATTTGATGCTTGAAAATCTCTTGCAGAATCACTTCACAACCAAATATTTTTATTTAGAAACCAATTTTTCCTTTAGAAGCTAAAAATATTTCAGTTTGAATTTCGATCACAATCTGTCCTTTTTTCTGGTGTCTATCTAGGACTGATATACACTGAAGAAGAAATACATCTAGCATTCAGAAACGATTTCTCCTAATTAGAAAATTCTTAGCACTAGCATACAGACGACTTTATACAGCACTTTTTGTTCTTTCATTTTCAGCTGGTTTACTAATAACTCTCAATAATTGCAAACTCAAGACTTGGAATTTACTGGATATACCTGTTCTTAAAAGAAACGCAGGAAGCTAGCAAGTAAGTACAAGACTTAAATGGATCACTTCACTCAAATTATTTTAAAGTTAAAACATATTTGCCAAATATTCAATTAGCGTTGGGGAAACTTTAACCACAGAAACATAAAAAGATTCAAAAATTAACTTATTCAAATTAACCAAGTAATAAACTAAACTCTACCTTAAAACACTTGTTCCAAACTCTTCGAAATTTCAATGTTTATTCACGACGACGTTCACAAGACGAACTGAATAGCTGATCAAATTTAACGATCCAACTAAACTTTTAACAGTTGTACCGCACCTACCCTACTTTTTCGGTAAGGGGGAATAGATGTTTACGGCGTTTTGTGTTAACGACGACTAGAGATAAGTATCAAGAAACAGCAATAAGAAATGGATTTCCATGAAATCTATACGCACGTATTAAATCTTGCAAATTGTCTACAAAGCTAGAGTTCATGTATTGAAATTATCACTAGAGTGTCATTGAGTCAATGCAAACATTGCTGAATACTAAATAAGACGAATCTGATTCATTAGTCCGAATTGGTAAACTGACCGTGAAAAAAATAAGTGTAAAAGTATGATAGTTAATCTGGTTTTCATGAATTGGCAATGAGTTCTGTGAAATTGATGTTT
This sequence comes from Nemotelus pantherinus, assembly GCA_963978885.1. Classification (NCBI taxonomy): domain Eukaryota; kingdom Metazoa; phylum Arthropoda; class Insecta; order Diptera; family Stratiomyidae; genus Nemotelus; species Nemotelus pantherinus. The sequence goes on along the minus strand of OZ022266.1, from coordinate 57,917,018 downwards.
ATTATTGTTTTGATGGATTTTGTAATTTATTTTAATTCGAAAAATTTATTTAATAGCTAATAGACACGAATGTGAATATCAATATTGATAAAGGGAAAATTATGGTTCGTAAAATATCTCAGGCAAATAATATATACATACATATACACATACATATGTATGTACAATATATAAAATATTATAAAATCCGAAACTTTGGATTGTGTTGAATGTAATTAAATTATTTTTGTGGAATATCCTTCAAATATATTTTTATGAAGAAATTGAATTATATTTTCCAGGAATAAGAAATTTTGCCGCAATAATAATTTTTATAGTTACGCATAAACAAAAAATCTTAAATGCTTTGAAACATCCGCCCATTTCTCAGGAAAGTGAGTTCAAATGTCGGTGATAAGAAAAAAATGCACAATTTTCGTACACATTTAGTTCATTGTAATTGACTGCAGACCGCCGAGAGTAAAAGCTCTCGATTCCCAGTAATATTAATTTGCATTGAATTTCATTCTATTAATCTGTAAATCCAGTTACTGCGTTTTAAGTACGAGATATCAACCTACAATAGAATATTTGAATCTAAAAAATTTAAACCGCCTTTCAAGATACGAGGGTTGATCAATAAGTAATGATAATGAATATAAACCAATGTGATTAAACTTAAAAGAAATATTTATTTTTCAGCATAGTCTCGTAACAAGTTATTACATTCAGTCAATCTTGTTTCCGAACCCAGGATATCCTTAGAAAAAATTCTTTATCTTGACTCTCCCAAAATGCCTCAACAGCGGCCATCACTTCGCTATCATCTTCAAATTTCTTACTTCGAAGGTGTTCCTTGAGCCAAGGAAAGATGTAAAAGTCACTAGGTGATGTAAAAATAGTTTTCCGAGGAAAGAATCCTGGTTTTTTACTAATTTTCGAAGAAAATTAATATTAAACTCGCTTCGCCGAAAACTCGTCATATATATGTATATATGTATATATATATATATATATATATATATATATATATATATATATATATATATATATATGTATATATATATATATATATATATATATATATATATATATATATATATATATATATATATATATATATATATATATATATATATATGTATATATATATATATATATATATATATATATATATATATATATATATATATATATATATATATATATATATATATCAGCAAAATGGTTAAGGGAGATAATCTCTGGACTGGCCGATCCGATTGAGCTGAAATTTTTGGAGGACGTAGATGTATATAGTGAGAATGATTTGCTAAAGTTCAGATATCTTAAACCTTTTGGCGGCGGCGGGGATTTTGGGTGAATTTTCAGGTACTCCTATATTTCCAAGCAGTGTAAATTTTTGTTGAAATAAGTACTAGGAATGAAAACTTATTATGTTTTTAGTTTGCTAATGATAAAAAAGTGGAAATTTTGAGCCTTGTGTAGGCCCTGAGTACCTAAAAGTAGGCAATGATTTTTTGTCAACTTCTAAGAAAAACAATGGATCATCGTGAAATTTTCAGAGCTTATTGATGTAGACTAAAATTTAACACACATAGACTTTCAAGACTGTGCGGGTAACAGCAGGCTCCTGAAAAAAAATTCTTCAAATCATCAACCTTCCTGAAAATTTTTTGATTTTTGAAAATGAATTAAAATTACTGATAAATGTTGACTTTTGTCCACCAAGTTAAATAAAAGTTTTCTAAATCCCGCGGTAAACAAGAACGGCAACCAGTGATCAAATTACGTATATTTTCAGCCCTCAAAACTTCTGTTCACGAGAACTGACGATCGGATAATGCGATCAATATGAAATTTAAAGGACATGTTGAAATCAGCTAGGACCAGATCTGATAGAAGTGATTTTGAAATACGGGCAACACTGTGGCAGTGGTGCCATTTGGAAAAATCGCTGACCTATAGCTTCCGATTTGGCTACCAGATTTTAACCAAATTCACGCAGTTGGTGAACCTTACTCTAAGATAGATTTCTTAGAAACTTGGTTGAAAAATTAGTATAGGGTAATTGCCAGCTACGGCAATTTTTGTCTTCTAAATATTGTAAATTTGCTCAGGAAAATAAAGATTATTTCCCTATAACTTCCGATGCAGTAACGAAATCAGAACGAAATTCATGTGATAAGTATATCTTGTTACGTTTCTAATTCTGTAGGAATTTCGTTGAAAAATTGTGAAAGGGTTGCCAGCTATGATGAATTTCGTAATTTATTGACATTTCTTTATCGAACGATGTTGTCATAAAATTTCCAAATGGGAATGATCCTGCAATGAAAATTAACAACAAATATTTACGTTTCAAAAATTTAAAAAGTTTGGACGGTGGTAATCCTAAAATTATATTCACTTCTATAACTTACAGCGCATCCATTCAATCGAAACGAAATTCATAGGGTGGGTTTAATACAACGTGAAGCAGCTATGGTGCTAGCACATGATTGCCAGCACCGGACAGTTTCGTAAATATTGCATCAACAGATGCTTCCATTTTCTATTCAGAAGCAAAGCATTTATAATAAAATAAGTAACCGATATTTAAATTTTCCGAGTTTTGGAAATTTTTCGGATGCAACCCCAGGCATAGTTTAGTTGCTGAAACTTTCGATGACGTCCTTGGATGAAAAAGAGATTCACGAGCATGTTATGGTAGATTTATTGCTGCTATGTTGGACAAATGTTGCCAGCACTGAACATTTTCATCATTTGTGTTATAGGAAATGCTGTCAGAAAATGATATTTGTTCCTTTAAGTAAGAAATGATTGATATGATACTACAAAGAAGTGTATAGCGTCTTCGCACATTTTTAAATCCCTCAAAGATAACTTCTTCGAAAATTAGTTTTCTAGCGGTTCTGATGCGCTAGACTTTTTTAAATTGCAGCCATTGAAAATGCAGCCTTGTGAGCCGGTGCGTTATCTTGATGAACCAGAACTCCGGCTCGCAGTTTGCTGCGTCTTTTTCCTTCATTGCCTCTCGCAATTTTCTTATTTGGTCTGCGTAGTAATGCCTGATATTGTGGCTGCTTTTCCAAATATTCCACTGTGGTAGTTCATTCAGTGTCCCAAAAAAATCATGCATAACCTTTCCTGCCGAGCTCCACAGTTTGAATGCCTTCAGCGTTGGTGAAGAGGGTTGCTTCCACGTCATCGATTGCTGTTTGATTTCTGGATCAAAATGGTAGATTTACCACAAAGGTGAGAAGACATTGTAGATAATAAAGGAAAATATATAATCGATTGATATTAAAATTAATTGTGTTTTTTAAGTTCTTAATATTACACTGACAAAGAGACTTCAAGGTGGATCAATCTTTGTGTAGTGATGGCGTACATCAAGAAACTATGAAATTTTTTTTTATTATTCAGTGGAAATTTTTCAAATGCCTATTTGCAATAATTTAAATAGAGCACTACCCTCCTTTGTAAGACAGAGCCTTGTATTAGGGGTGAGGAGCTAGTTTGTTGAATGCCTAAGTTTTATATGAATTTTTAATAATAAAGTAAAAACAAACGCAGAAATGAAAAATAATTTAAATTCGATCCAAAAATGCTAGTTTAAAAAAGCAAATGTACTTAAAAAGCATAAAACAAAAAGAATTACAATCAAAATTCTCTGATACATATACAATAATGACATTATGAAGAGACAGCGAAGTGGTAACACTATTGGCTCCTCACTACTTCCTCTAGTAACGTTGCTTTTGATTTTAAGAGTTCCTTTTTTCAAATTTTTCGAAGGAGAATCGAACTGGGCGACTGTGGTGGAAACATCCATATCATTACATTTTCGGAAGAGTTCATATTATACGTTGATATTATACTCAAGCTAAACAAATTTCATTATAACAGGTATGAAAACATTTAAAAACAATTCATAAAATGTTACTTGAAATCATAAAAATTTCGTAGGAATTTTTCCTGCGGTTCACAAATACATATTTATATTCATCCAACTATGTATTACAAAAAAATCTAATTCAAGCATATTTCTAACGGTTAAAGTTATGTCAGCAGCCTACTGGTTGCTGAAAGATACTTGTTGTGACATCAGTGCTTCTCCTAGTATTAGTCAGCATTTAGAAAATATTTATGTATCTTCTCCAACTCCATACAAACTTGTTCTAATTCCCGAGGCTAATCCAACTCTTCAGTACACTGTATTCGTCATTTATTATTCAATGATGTCATCTTTGTTCTGCAGTTGAAATTCTGATTGCAACATTCAACCAGCGCCGTAGGGAAATGTTGCAATATAGTCATAGTGATCATAGAAGATGCTGCGAATGCATATATCCTTGACGGCTGTGCCTACTGTACTCAAACAACCAGATGAATGTCCTTTAATGTTCATCTTCCACACGAATGCATGATGTTTCGAAACTATAGCCTAGTGGACAAACTGGATCGAATTGGAGTGACTTGGACTAAAACGGATTGAATTTTCGGTGGGACTGGATTGACCGAATACAATGCAGCCAGTCGATTAGAACATCGATTTAGAACATCGCTTCAAACCGCTTCAAATTTTTCAATCCCTCGATCTGGGTCTTTTAACGCCAGAGTCAATCCGATCCGGAAAAATTTCATGACCCGATCGACTTATCCCAAATCAATCCAGTACGGGTATACAACATTTATTGACTAATCCTCATCCACTTTGAAGCCACAGTGTAAACGTAACTTATGAATCCAACCTGCAGAGTATTTTCGTAGTTTTGTGAAATAGATGGAAGATGAAAACCGATTTGCAGACATGTAATGACGGTTGGCTGAAACAGAAGTTTTGTATAAATATGCAAACACGCCTGCATTGGCGAAATTGGAAACATAATTAGCTCTATGAAGAAATGTTTTTATTCTGTTGGCCTCTGGCAAAGTTTCTTTTATTTTGTGTAAAATAGAGTACACGGCTTAGTGCTTTGATGTGTAAATGGGAATTAGCCTAGATTTATTTTATCCTGATGGAAAACGCAATGACGTCATAAATATTCAAGACAAAGTTAAAGTTTTTCCCGAAACTCCTTCGGGAAAAAGAAAATGGTTAATGTATCTTGAAAAGCTCGCGCAGCCTAGTGTGAAGAGCACTAGTTTCTAGCGTGTGAGGTTCCTGGTTCAAATTTAGGTGTGGACAAGGGACTACGTATCGAGTTTTAAGTTATCCTATAACTCTGAATAGGTATCTGAGTCAAACAAATTGTAAAATAAAACGTCAAACTAATTAAGCACAAATTTCGATGATGAAAATCAAATCATGAACCACAAAGGGTTTTGGGGAACAACTTTGTGTGTTAAGTTGCTTTTATGATTTGACCCTTCTGATTTCTCGGAAAAGTAAAAGTGACATTAATGGACCTGTGACGTTAATAGCAATCTATTCAAAGAACCTCCCACATTTTTCTAAAATGCTTACGGTTCGGCCTTTTTCCTGAAGCATCGATACAACGTTTTCCGGACCAGTCCCTGCCGTTACATAGATTTTGCCATTACGTAAATAGGAATCGAAAGTTTATAAAAAGAAAAGAACACAAACCTAGATAGCTCTCATGAAGCTCTTTGAGCAAACAATTAAATTAGGTACGAAGAATCAATAATTGCCTTTGATACGAGAAATTGTCTGCTGATTCCCGTTTCCGTTTCAAGACTCCATCTTCGATGTACAAATAATCTCACTTCATCAAGAATTTTTTTTAATATGTTTCATGACCAAAAATATCCGAATACTTTGGTTGTTATTTCTGTCCTTGTCAAGTGGTTATTGGTTCGGGATAACCAACTTGATCTCTGTGACATCCTTAGGTATTTTTCTGGTTCTTCTCGACCCATCGGCAATGCTTACACTCCTGTGGGCACGGCTATAAATTACATTCATAGATATATTTAGGAAAGATATACTTGCTATTTTCAAGAGCTCCTTTCGTGTGTGCAATAATTTTTTCACTTTTTGAAGGAGCATAGCTGCAGTAGAACATTATTTTTTTCTCTCCATTCTTCTTTTTCGTAACCGTTGTTTGTGTCCCTACCTACCACAAAACCTACCTGGCCGTGAGCATACGTACACCTATGTAACAAGAAACTTCCTTTTGAACACTTGAAATAACCTTTGGTATGGAACAGTCTCCGCAAACGGTCTGTTAACTGGTATAGATATTTGATTATATCGGTAAAACTTCCTACAAACCGTCGACGATATGTGGCGACCCATAGTAAAGTACGAAGTAGATTTTTGTCTGTCAGCGTCGGTTGCAAATACGAGTATATCCGCTGAAACCACATTTTCCAAGTATTTTACTTCCTTCGCAAAAAAGGTACACATTTACGACTTAGCTTCAAATTCACAGCCTGAAGCCGCTCGATAAGTTCGTTAGGATTCTTAATGTGGTCATCGAAGATCTCACCAATAGCAATGATATCATCTAAATATACTAGACATATTCTCGAGCTTCTCTAGTACTTGTTGGTTTTAGATTTTTTGGTACTCGGACTTCAGCTGGAAATTTTTCGGTCACTTCAAGCTCTAAAAGACGCAGTAACGCTTGGTTGAAATCTCTGAAGGCAATCTTTGGCTTTTCTTTGATTATTTTTTACAAACCCAGCTCACTATCAGTCGCGTCTTTACATACTTCACACTTCTCAAATTCCACTTCTGACACCAATTTTCAATAATGCGAGCTCAATTAGCACCAGGTTGTATAATTTAAATTACTAGGAAGCAAACTGATGCGTTACTTTATTTTAAAAACCTTAAAGTTCAATTAACAAAACAAAAAACGCTATATAATGAATTCAATTTTTCCGTCATTTTGGTTTGTAAAGTCAAAACATACATATTTGTAATTGTTTTAGCTTCCTGTTCTAATTGAATCACGCATTTCTATGTCCATGCTTACCAAGCTAATAGCAATTTAACTATCAGGATTAACTCCTTTGGAAGGCCTATGATGGCAAAACTACCTTCATTCATTCGAAAAAAATTATATATTAGCTTCAATTAATATCGGAATGAGTTCCTGGCCTGATTCATAGTAAATAAAAGTTATTCTCGTGTTGTTTTTTTGGAATTCCAAACACGTATTCAATTATAACGTTGCCATTCGAGTGTGGTAGCTATAGATAGCCACGACTGGTTTATATCAAGTAAAATGAATTACATAGAAATTAATGAATTATTTTTTCCCAACATATCCCATTTCGATCAATATTTGCCACCCACATACGTAAGATATATTGTCTTATGAATGAATGGTATTGAAAATGGATATATGTATATTGGACACGAAAAAAAAATGTTTTTATTGAAAGTAACAAGTTTTTGTTGAAGCTTTTGAAAAAAATGATTTTCGTGAAAATTATGGTTTCTGTTCGTAAGCGTAAAAATATATTTCCTACAAATTGTGCAGATCAGTAAAAAGAGCTGCAACTGAAAGGATGATTGCATAGCTTTGATAATTAAACTTGCATATAAGTTACACTGATAAATGCCTTTTCATTTGGCTTTCATGAATAATGAAATATTTATTCTTGAGAAATATGTACATTATCACAAAGTTGTTTCTGTCTTGTTTGATTCGAAGTTGAAATTAATCATCATAAATTAATATATATTGTTGAATTCTCTGAAATTGTCAGAATGACGGCATTGAAATGTTTATTTAATTTATATAAGCAGCCAAGCACAAATGGCTGTACATTTTAAATTAGAACAAGTGGGTGCCAAATTGAATTTTACATCCCATACATTAAATAATACAAAGAGAAAAAACAAATTCATTTGCATGAAGACTTGAGTTTCTAATTTTTTCCTCTACGGATTTCAGGAAAAGAGTTTTCGTGCGCGTGTGACCCATAACATAGAAGGCATTGTTATGTATCTGACATATAATGGGAAAATCCTACAAATAATTGTGTTCGAGTACAGTTGAATTTTAAATAATTTTACCGTAGTTAGTGTATGTATATACTTTTAACAGGGAATAAATTCAAGGACGGATAAGTTAGTGTTGAATTTCGAACAGATATGAAGCTAATTTTCATTTCAATCAAAGTAGAAAAATTATTTGAATTATTGCTGTGGAAAATCTCACTTAAGTTATGCTTGTGAAAATCAATGGCAAAGTGTGTATTTCATAAAGATCTAGGAGACGTAGTGAGTGCTCCCCAACAATTTCTGTTGCTCATCGGAGGAACATTAAAACCATTTAGTTAAAAAACCACTTAAAATCCACTTAGTTAAAAATTTGTTCAATTTGAATCCTCCCACAAAATCAATTCCATTTCATATTTTTGTGCTTGCTGGAAAATATATCAGAGGAGTTTTGAAAGCTGTCCTTCAAATTTCGTAAGCCCGAGGAGAGTTGACAGACAAAGATTGAGTGCCTGAAAAGTTGGCTGGAGTTAGCACTAGTTGCCAGTCGGGCTGGGTCATTTATCTGAAACGTTTTTTCTAAGTCTGGACTCTGACCACAAACTGGGTTTGCACTTTTCTTGGTGAGGTTTGTTGGCCAAAACACGAGGACTGAACAAAACAGAAGTCAAAGATTTGCTGAGAGTCAATGGAGTTGGTCTTGTAAGGTCATGTTAGGATTGGCATAACTTTATGGTGCACATCAAGGGTCCGCATAACCAGAAACTGAGAACGAACTCTGAAGACAGTTAGCGTTTTAATGAGACGGAGATGGTCGTATTAAGGAGAAGTTTAGTTACAAAAATAAAAAATAACACTAAGTCACAGACCTTAACAGTTTATTATACATTGATAAGTTGTACACATTTTAAGCCATTCCGCATAATTACCATATGGTTAAAAATGTAGAAAATGAATATGAATACAAAAGGTCCCTAAAGTTTAGTTAGCTCCCGCCTCGTACAGCGTATTCTTTGCTTCAGCTACCTCCTCTTACGACTTTTCATTTATGTTAAAATCGATTTGGCCAAAAATGCATATATATATATATATATATATATATATATATATATATATATATATATATATATCAGCAAAAAAATTCAGAGACTATTTCTCGAGAACGTGCCATTCAATTGAGCTGAAACTTTGAGGATACGTTGGTGTATGTGCAGACTAAGTCCAGGTCCCATCAAATGTTAATTATCTTTAGCCATTTGGCGTCCACAAATAATTTTTGCAAAAATTAAGTTGGCAAAATGAGTTTTGAACGTGTTTTAAATGTGAATCGAATTACGTTTTGGAATTTTTTAACCCCTAAAAAGAGATCGGGAAAATTTGAAAATTTTTAATTGCGATAACTTTTCACAGAGCTATCAAATTTTTATGAAACTTTCAGAACATATTGATACTATTAAGTTGTAAATTTTTGTTGCTTTTATTGAACGTGTTGGCAACCCTGTAGCTAGGGCAGGTTGTGAAAGTGAAAACATTCAATTCATCGACTCTCCTGAAAGATTGCCGCTTCTTAGAAAAAAAGTAACTCATATGCATATTATGCTTTGTCTACATAGTCAATGTAAAACATTTGAAATTTTCAAACGGGCAAGAACGGTAACCCTTCCATAATTTACCTATATTTTAAGCATCAAGGACTTCTATTCACAGGAACTCACGACCCAATAATCAGATACTGTTGAAAATTATAGAATGTATTGGTCTTAAGTAGGACCAGGTCTGAAAGAAGCGATTTTGAAATTTGGGCATTATTGCGCCAGTGGTGCCATCTTGAAAAATACTTAGAAAAACAGCTGCTTTCGGCCCTATGAATTCTGATTCAGTCACCAGATTTTGACGAAATTCACACAGTAGCTGAATTCTACTCTGAACCAAGAACAATAAAAATTTGGTTGAAAATTCGCTCAGGAAAATAAATGTCTTTGCCCTACAGCTTCAAGTGCAGTCATGGAATCATAACGAAATTCATATGGAAAACTGAACTTGTTGTGGATAACACTCAGTAGAAATCTAGTGGGGAAAAAATCATAGCGTTGCCAGCTATGGTGGCTTTTGTATTTTTTTTCGCATATCTTTAGTAAGCGATTTTATCATAAAATTTTCAAACCATAGTGATCTTGTAGTGAAAATAAACAACAAATATTACGATCTAGAAAATTTGAAAACTTTTACGGGTGGTAGCTCCAAATTTCTTTGCATCCCTATAGCTTCCAATGCAGTCATCGAATCAATACGAAATTCGCAGAGTAGGTTGACTTCAACGTGAGGTAAATGTGAAATATTTTTGGCTTCGTTCCTAGCAAAGGGATGACAGCACGAGGTATTTTTGTTGTTTTTGTACCAATAAATGTTTACATAAATATTTGCAATGAAAATAAGTAAACAATGATAGCGTTTACAGCAGACGTTTAGTCCGCGGGCTATACACCAAATTTCACCTAAATTATTTAGTCCACCTGCAGTAAACACTCAGTACCCGACCCAAGCGATAGGTCAGTGTGCGGGTACACAGCGGTCGGACCAAAAGTGACCTGACCTAAAGTGCAGACTAAGTGAACTTAGTCCTAAGGTGTTTACACCAACCTGACCTAAAATTTTCTTAGGTCGAATTTAGTCCTCGTTCGTATATGACAGCTGTCATTTAGTTTAATTCTCGTTCATGCATTGTATTTATCGTTACATTTGTCTCTCAAATATGTTTATTTCAATGGTTTTGTGTCAAAGGGGAATGTTATGAGCTTATATTCAACATATAGACATTATTAATAGTCGCGCAAAAATCAATGTTTAGGTCGCGTGTGTTGACAGCGGTATATAGTCCACGACCTATTTTAGGTCAGGTGAATGTGCTACCAGTACACGATTTCAAGCGACCTGACCTAAACTAGGTCGTGGACTATATCGCTGTAAACACACCCGACCTAAGCCTTGATTTTTGCGCAACTATTAATAATATATGTCCGTTGAATTTAAGCTCGCAACTCTTTCGTTTGACTCACAATCATTTAAATAATCACGTTTGAGAGACATATAAAAAGATAATTACAGTGTATGAACTAAACTAAAACTGAACTAAATGACAGCTATCACGTACAAACGAGGACTAAAATCGACGTGACCAAATTTTTGGTGAGGTCGATGTAAACACCTGAGGTCCAACCGCTGTAAACCCTACTAATGTTTAAATTTTCTAAGGTCTGGACATTTTTCGGATGGCAGTTCCAAATACCTTTCTATTGTTGTAACTTTCGATGAAGCCATCGAAATTAAATTGCCTTAGGGGTTATTATTACTTAGGGTGTCCCTAAGTAGCTAGTGGTAGAATACACACTCAAAATCTGCACAAATCCTCTACTGTTCTTCGAACATTAATGTTTCTAGCAGTTCTGATGCGCTATGGTTTTTTTTGTCTTACGTCTTGCACTACGAGTATTTTTTGATGAATTTTTCGGAAAAGACCGGAATACCACCACCACCAACCCAAGCGCAACAGATTTAACTTGTAATTTTAAAAAGTCCCAAAATGAATGCAGTCGGGGAGGAGTCTAGATGATGAGCTTATAGCCTCCTCGCCTATGATGAGCTTATAGGAGCTGTAAGTCATGAAATATTTGATTATCAAAATATATATATATATATATACATATATATATATATATATATATATATATATATATATATATATATATATATATATACATATATACTATATATATATATAGTATATAAAAGGAAATTATAGAGAAAGAAGAAAGAAAGAAATTAATTGAGAGATAGCCTTACATTAAAAAGTATTTTTAATGGCGTTTGATAGCTATCTTGAACATAACATTTTTCCAGTGCATAAGAAAATCAAAATGTTACGATCCAACCAATAGAAAGCTTCAACCTAGACATAAAAATAGCTAAAATCAAGACGGAGCTATCATGCTGTTCTAGACGTTTCACTACTGTTATATCTTGATAAATTCTGCAAGAGGTTTCAAATTCCTTCAAAATGACAAGCTCACCACAAGCTCATCCTTAAACTGACTTAATATAAACATGAAAGCGTGTATATGGATCACAAAAATTCACCCTATTACTAAAATTACTATACTTAGGAAAGTTAAAAAAAAGGTTTCTTTACATGTGATGTGTAATTAATGCATATTGCATTTAATTTGTTTTTTTTTAGATAGATTTCAAAGCACCGAGTTTACATATGCCGAAGCATTTATTTTAATGCCTTGAAGCATTTGAAAGTTGCTGTGTTTCATTACAACGAGAAATTCGCTAAACAAATAACAATTTCAAAATTATACATATTTACTTTGATTCGCCATCTCTGCAAATTAAAATACGAATTCATATTAAAATGAAATTCCCAGCAATGTTGGATACAAACATATTCTTCAATTATGAATTTTTTTGAACCGTATTTCTCTTAAATACAGCATGCAATAACTTTGAAACAGTGAAAATTCGCCATTTTAGTCTCATTTCATGGGATCACATTTATTAACAACCACGGAGGGGGGCCTGGGCTTGTGTTAGGTTTTGTGCCAGTAAAAAGAAAGGAAATTTGAAATAGATTACCTAAAACTATTTCCTTAAGCGAATCTGGAATTCTGAGCTGTGCCTTTTTTGGCTTATGGCTCGAAGTTCTAACCTGTGGGGGATTGAGTTACATGAGGTTCGACTACAACTGAGCTTTAATTGCTTAGTTTATGTGGCTGTTTAAGGAACGAGGGGAGACGGAAGTCGGTTTGTGTTTCAGTGAAAATTTCAAGGAATGAGAAATGTAGGAAATACAAGAATGTTCGGATTAATTGAATCAAAAACAAACAAATTCACTAGGAACTTCATGTATGGTGAGTAAGTAGCTCCCGGCCTATGAGCTATTCAAGAGGTCAAGGTGTGATCGTTAATATCCAGGTCTTGGATGAAGCGATTGAATGATAGGGTTTGGGTGCTCTGAAGCACGACGGACTGGATTGTTACTTAATTGGAGCAGATGAGAGAAAAGAGGCTTGATTTTTGATTTTTGATAGAGGACACTACGCCTGTAATAGTGCCCATTGGGCCTAAAGTGAAGAGGAGTGACATTTTGAAGGATACGGCATTCAAATTTCACCTCTTTTCAAGTTGACTTGAGGGTACTAGAAGCCAGATAGGGGCACCGTAAATTAGGATTGGTTTAATTAATTGCTTATAGGCAATACTTTTAACTAGAAGATATAATGGAGTTTGGCCAGAAAATACAGCCAATGAGGTGATATCCTATGGCAGCTTTGCTAAGACTTGCTTTAATATGGCGAGTAGAGCCTCAGCGAGGGTTGAGCTTTATGCCGAGGTATTTCACAGAATGTGAAGGAGTAATTGTCTGGCCATTAGTAACAATTTTTGAGTTCTTGAGATCCTTGATTCTTTTCTTGAAATCCTTGTGGGAGCCTCTGAAGAATATCAGCTTACGTTTGTTGGCATTTATCTGCAAGCCCCATTTTGCATATTATGCAAAAAGATGATTTGCATAATTTTGTAATACCGATGTTACAACGCGCGGGCTATGATGCGAATACCAGAAGAGTAAGTCGTCTGCGTAAAGATTAATAGAAACTCCTGAGAGAGAGAATCATTTGAGATTCCTATGATGTCTGCCGTAAAAACGTTGAATGAAATTGGTCCGAGAATGGAGCCTTGAGGTACACCGGAATCGATTGGAAATTCGCCAGAGACAGCCCCACTGAAGGTGACGAAAGCCTTTCTGCCACTTAGAAAATTATCGAAAATGTTGATGAACCATGTTGGGAAACCGAAAGTGATCATTTCGAACAGCAGTCCTTCAATTCAAACAGAGTCGAAGGCCTTCTGAAGATCAATTAGGCATGCACCCAAAACCTTTTTGTTTTGCATGCTTTTTTCAACGACGTATTTGAATATCATTAGCGCGCCCTCTGTAGAGTGTTTGGCTTTGAAGCCGCATTGTCTTTCGGGTATGATATGGTTGATATCTATAGTGCTATTTAGGTGTTTTTGAATAACATTGAGAGAAATTGAGAGAAACCGGACGCGCGTTGAGGACATCGCAGGATCCTGACGCTTTTGGAATAGGATATATTTTCGCACGCTACTAGGCAGTGAAGTGCTCGAAGAAGCAAGCATTTTAAGGATAAAATTAGATATATTGTCAACTCCGGACGACTTTTTAGGGGAGAGGGTCGACACTATTCATGAAAGAACCGTGTCCTTGGGGGTTTGTGGAAGGATTTGTTGGACTTAACCTAAAAAGAGTCAATAATTGATATTCTTGGTGAAAATTAGAGACAGAACTCTTGACGACTGATGCAAAATTTTGATTGGAGCTATGCTTCTCACCGCGATAGATGAGAGTAAAGGCAGCAGCAACAGCATCATCAGGGAGCGTATTGCCGTTAGAAGTGAAGTTACTTCTAAGTTTTTTGCGACCGGTGATTTTGTTGATTTCCTGAAACATATCTTTGCCAGGTACTATTTTTTGAAAACGTTCTTCAAATTTCTTGCTGACATGGGCTTTGGTCTTGACAATGATGAAGATATTAATGACTTTAATCGGGACAGAAGTGTACCTATATGAATTATTCTCCGTATTTAGGAATCTGTTGAAGATTCTGGTAAGGCGTTGTCTTAAAGATTTCCACCGATTATGGAGCTGAATTGCGGTAAACCACGGAAGACAAAGCTTGTAGATTTTTGAGGATAACTAAACTATCAATGACCAAGAACGTAATTTGGTTAAGCTTTTCAAGAGTTTCATCTATTTCTTGCGAGGAGAGGTTTCGTGAGCAGTCAAGACCTAGGTTTTGAATTTGATTTGCAACATCTGCTGCGAATTGATCCTAGTTGATCTTATGAAAAGTTTGGGGTCTACAGTCAAAAAGTTTAGGCCAAAATCTCTTTCGATACACAATTGGATCAGCTGATGGTCAGATTTAGTGTCGTGGACTTGGATTCGTAAGTGCCCAAATGTGGGAGAAAGCTGACCAGGCTTGGGGACACAAGGAAGAAGTCAATGATGGATCAAGACCGTCGAAAGGTGGGTTCCTGGGGGAAGATAGTTTCGATAAGGCTAGGATTTTGCTTCAGCCATTACCTTCTGGCTATGTCATAAGGGTTGTTGACGCGTTCGCTCCAAGATTGTGATCGAGCATTGAAATCACCCCCGATTATGACTTCCCGAGTGAAGAAGCAGTTGTTAGTATGCGTCTGAGATCCTGGACCAGCACAGAGCCACTGAAACATTGATGGAAGAATACTATTTGATCACTACCTAATTGGAAGCTAATGTAAATAATTTCTAAAGCAGTAAATCCTGGGATCAAATGTCTAATAGAGAGGTACCCAGTTTGGAGGAACTTGGGTCCTCAGAAGTGTCCTCACGGATGATTTTGTAGTCATCCATAGCGGGGTTTGAGTTTAGTTTCTTATAGGAAAAGAATCTCGGGACTCTCATGATTTAGGAAATCCTGGACAAAGTTCTTTTTGTAGATGGGAGCTAAAGTAGCGATATTTAGGGCTGAAAATTAGGTGGACGCATTGCTAGCTAGGCGAAGGGCGAGTGAGATGAAAGCATCTCGCTTTTTGGTTTGAGAGAAAAGTCTCTTGAAGGTAGGAACAAATTCTTTGATTTGGTTAATCAAGGCGAATAGATTGCAGCCAAACAAATTCTAGCATTCACCAAAAACTACTGAGGCTGTTGATGGTTGGGAAGTGTTGACAGAAGCTTGACTGGATTTTACAAGAGATGTAGGGGTTTTCTTGACGCTGGGGGCTTTGCTACCACCTGTAAATTGGCTGGCGTTGAAACGACTAGCTCACTCTTGCAGTCTTTTTCCAATTTGGCGGCTTTTTGCCACTCTTCAACTTTTTTGGCTTCAGGACAGCTTCGATATCTGGCCGGATGGCCTTTTGACTTGCAGTTTACGCAGTAAACTGCATGGGACCCTTTTGGGACCGCGCAGTCCTTACTGGCGTGAACCTGGTTGCATTTGACACAACGTTTGCCAAGACCACAATTGGAGGCAGTATGCCCAAAACGTTGACAGTTATAGCACTGTGTAACGTTGCTCTTCTGTAAACGATCCCATTGGATCCACTAGTGCAGAAGGTATTTAATATTAAGTAGAACCTTAGTGTCTACTCCTGTAGCGAGCTGGACAATAAAAATTCCTAAGCTTTGTGCCTCTTTTCGAGAGTGGGCGATAGAAAAGCACCTGACATGGGAGATCTGATCCCCCAATAATTTTTGCAGCTCAATGAGCACGTTATTCTCTTCATACGATGTATGAATGCCTTTCAAAAGGACAGTTGTCCTTTTTACACTCTGTGGAGTGTAGGTAAAGCAGAGAGTTGACCTTGTTTTGAGAAGCTCAAAAAGACGCTGATGCGTCTCAATATCTATAGGCGTTTTATTGGCGTTCTTTAATTTGGAGTTCAGGGGTTTTGTCAGGGGCGGCTCGTCGATGTACGCAAAGGAAGCAGTGCTTCCCTTGCTAATCCACAAATTTGATTAAATAATCAATATGAAACAACCAAAAGATTTACAATCAATGTTTAACAGTCAAAGTAATAACATTTATTTTCTTATAAAACTCAAAGCTCAATCGCTACTATCAATCAAATAGTTTTATTTTATAACAGTCCAACTACAGAGCTTCCAAGTTAAATTACAGCTACACAATGAAAACTCAAACGTTTTACTACAAACTACAGGCACTACATGCCATTCAATTCAAAACATACAGTTCATTGAGATATACTATACAGAACACTGAAGTGATCTTGCTTCAATGCTCAAATTCGTTATATTCGCATCGATCTACTTAGACGCTTTGTCTAAATGATGCCCACAAAATTTTTACAATCAATGTACTCAAATATCATCGCGGACGCTGGCTCAGTTCACCGCGTCTCGGTGGATAGAAAAATTCAAAAAACCCTTGTCCCATTCACCCGCTGAACGACCCGAAAATCTTTATTGATGAATGAACTTGATACGCTGCAAAACTATCCGCGTCTTCTGTTATGTTACTGTTCCCCCTCATGATTTATCTGTAGATTCTCTTCTGCTCCTCTTCTTACGAGCCGTTCCCCTTACGAATTGAAGCATTTTCTGCTTTGTTCACATGTACACATGTACGGTGCAAGCTATTGTGATGTTCATGTGGGGAATAGAATAGTATGAGTTAAATTTTTTCGTGTGCAATTTTCCCCAGATCGGTTTTTCGTGTCTGCTTTGGGTTTGCTTTCCCAAAAGACGTAGTTTTTCGGTTCTGGTGCTGTGGTGAAATGACCACTTGATTGCTTTGGACGCCTATGTTGACGCTGAAAAGTCGTCTGCGTCTCTATTATGTTCATGACCTACGTTACAGAATTTGTAGATTCTCTTCTGCTCTTTTTCTTACGAGTCGTTCCCCTTCTAATTTGATGCCTTTTATGCTTTTTTCACATGGAGTATGTATGGTGCAAGTTATTGTGATGTTGATATGGAGAATATGGTGTACAATTTTCTCCAGATCGGTTTTTTTGTACCTGCTTTGGGTTTACTTTCGCAAAATGAGTTTCTCGGTTCAGGTGCTTTGGGTGATATGACCACTTGATTACTTTCGCCTATGTTATTTCTATGGTGCGTTTTTTTATGCCTTCCTCGCAAAAAACGCACCTGTTATAACTTTTTCGACGTGTATTTTTTGTATTGTCAGTATCTATTAATACTGTCGGTTAAACATCGATAAAAGAATAGTTTTTAAAGTAAATTATAACATAAAGCTCGTTAAAGTGAGAGCGTATTGAATAGATTCTGTTTCCAAAAGTTAATATTTACTCGTTTAATATGGATTTTAAAGTGGAAAACGAAAATTAAGGTGATTGTGCCATAGAGTATTTGCTGCGGTAATCTTTTTCATTGAGGATCTTATTGAATTTTAGTAACCAAGATCAATAATTTCGCTCAGTTAACTGTTTGCAAAAGGTAACTATATTAGGCACTTTTATTGCAAATTATATGATATATTTATTTTTATTGTGGCATTGCTTATTTAATTTGCTAAAAGATGCATTATATCCTCAACTTTGAGCTATTAAAAAACTTTCGCCACATATTTAGCCTGTAATATGTTTTCAGCTTAACTTTTTTTTTATAATTTAAAAAAGAATTGTAGAAATAGATTTTTTTTTGCTTTCAAATACTATAATTAACTTGAACTTTTGTGAGATTTTTGATCATAGTGAGTAGGAACCTGTTGAGAATCAATCACTAGCTTTTAATGCAAATATGGTCAGCATTAAAATACTCAATTGATTTTTTACACGGCATTTCAAAGGTATAGTTTACTATGCGCTTCATAAGTATGCTTATCTGTATTATATGCTTATATATTTTGCTTGTGCTTCCCTTGGTCTCAAACCCACGAGCCGCCACTGGGTTTTGTCTTTATTCCCTACGAAGGTTGTTGCTACTGAAGCTCTGAAACTCTTCGGATCGAGCTCGTGGTAGACTTTTGCTTATTATAGCTTCGTGGAGTCGAAACCTTCTTTCCACTAGGTTTCGGAGCCATGCGGCGTGGTGCGTGAGTATTAACGGAGCTTGCAGCAGCACTAGCCTTCTGCATAACTGCCCGTAGTTCACGGTAACCGTCGAAACCCTTTTTCAACTTGGGAGCCATTGGGGTTAATGGCGAAGAAGTAAGACTTGCCTGTTTCCTAGAGGCTGATGAGGTTGACGGGGAAGGGGTGCTTACTGGCACATTGCCAGTATTCACACCCTCCTTCGCAGACTCACCGAGTGTGTGAGTGTCTTGAGCATTATCAGTGTCTATAGAAACACTTTCACACTCAGTGCTCTCCTCACCGTCCGTGGACTCTTCTGCGTGTCCCGCAAGGTCGACGAACTGACTTTCATCGAAAAGAACACTAGTGCAAATGTGCAGTTTGCACTGTCCTATGAATTTCATAAGGAACTGCTCTCCAAGATCCGCATTATACTTGCGGCGCAGTTTGCTAAGCTTTCGCTTGCACTTTTTCGCCAAAGATTTGCGCTCTTTTTGGACCTCTAACAGATCTGGGCTGTCGTCGGCCATCGCAGCCAATCACTTCTCCCGAAAAAACTTGACACCAAAATAATCGAATTTTCAAAAATATTCCAAATTTAAAATAACAAACACACGCACGAACAAACGCCAATCATGCTAATACTCCGACATTTTAATTTATATATGTAAATATATAACAGAAAATCACTTTTAGATACTCAACTTACACACTGGATCTGGATGTCGATTTCGACCACGACAACGATCTCGTATACACAACGGATTACTGCTCTGCTCAGCACGCACGACCTGTCCGTTCGAGTGCTCGACTCAAAATATCTTTATCAAGAAAACAAATGAATCTGTTGATTATATTTATATATATATATGTATATATATATATATATATATATATATATATATATATATATATATATATATATATATATATATATCATGTGAAATCAAATGCATGAAAAGTGCATACTAGCACGTGCATGTATGACTAAAACTTGTTTCAAAATTTCAAAATTTATTCAAAATTTAAATATAATCCAATTCTCAATAGTTGGGTTTGATGACGCTGAAAAATGGGCTGAATAGTAGCAGAAAAGGCAAGTTAGAATAGAGCAGCGGTCAAAAGAAAATCGATGCAAATTAGAGCAACTGAGAGGTAAAAAAAGTTGAGCAAGTTATTTTGATCGTTAGATTTTCAAACTGTCAGTTCAATAATAAAAAACTCAGCTTCAATTGTAACTTTTTATTGAAAGTTGGTTCCATGATAGCTGAAAAACAGCTGGTTGCTTGCCCGAACTTGATTACCAAAAAAAGGCAGAGCAGAAATCGAGCTCTAAATTGCTCGAGCTCAACTTAGAGCAGGCTCATGAAACACAAATCAGAGCAACATCGGGCAATTTAGAGCCGCCGAATTACTCATTAAACATATTTTGCTGAGATATCTCAGCCTAGCTTAACCTAAACCACCTCACTAAACACAGCTAATAAAAAAAACATTCTGTTTTTCGCACATATTTTTCAAGAATGTTTCGCAGCTTTCTGATATTTACTGGACAGTTTATCCTAACTTCATTTTACATAAACATCAAAAGATTCATATTGACCTCGGAAAATTTGAAATAATTCAAATTTGACACATCAACTTTTCACAGATACTTGAAAAATATAATGCGCCCAGTGTGGGTCGAAAAATGTGTTGGATATTTTTCAACTTCTGTTGAAAAAATTTATTTGATATTTTGCTTGCGAAAAGTGGTACTTTGCTTGCTGAACAGCTTTTAATGCTCGAAAAAGAGTGAGATCGTGTTGAATAAAAATCAGTTAACTCTCCCCTCTCCACAGAGGTGTCATTCTAGTCACACTGATAAATTTAATTTTTTTTTTAAATTTCTTCGATAAATAGTATTAGATCATATACACAACCAGGAATATAAGCAAGTGGAATACTTGTGAATACATCGTTCAAGAAACATGTGAAACTGCTTCTACTATATATTATATATTTATTCGTTCTACACGAAATCGATTGGATTGAGGTATTTTCAGGATCGATTCTACTTCGATATACCATTCAGAAATAATGATTTCAATCAAAAATAAACGAGTTCTCTTACAATTTCAATTTTCTCTCCCAATTTGTGTGCTTTTCAATAAATTGAAGTGCTTCCTTGCCTTATTCTTTGATCATAATTCCTCAGCACGTGTACATTTGCGAAAATCATCGATTTAGTTTAACTTTATACGGTCATATCAATCTGATTTGTGCTTGGAGATTTATATAAGTAAATGCGAAGAACGCTAAACCTTACTGAGTACCATCGAAATGTAATACTGAAAATTTGGGTAGCATCTTAAGAGCACAGCCATTTTTTTTTTTACCTTTTCAAGTTTTTTGTTGTTGTTAGTGAAAGCAATATATTTCGGAGAAGTCTAGCATAGACTTAAATATTTGCGCAGAGTTTTTTTTCGGATACAAGTTACTGTAAGTATTTTAAGTGTAAAGAACTTTTCCGTGACCCTTCGAGAACTAATAAGGTGCAGTCAATTCAATTTTCAAGTAGGAAGCCCGTTCATAATGAAAAAGGGTGAATCTTTCATAATGAAATGTTCGTAACATCTAAAAGCAAATCAAATTTGAAAGCATTTCATCAATTCAAAATTCATAATAGAAACCATTGAATTCTTCTTTTAAATATTCTGAGACGAAATAATAAGGTGACATTGATACAAATATTTCAACCGTGTTTGTAGCTTATCTACATTTGTATAAACATCTGTTCCCTGGATAAATTCACTCCCAAATTTGACCTGAATTTCATTTTCCGTTAGTAAAAAAATATATAAGTCTGTCAACACAAAGCATAATCACTAGTTGACACAATAAGAGCGATACGCTCTTATCATGAGCTTCCATGCAATACACCTGGAACTGTACCCATGAGAGATAACTTTATGGAGTTGTCGGGAAAATAACCTGACAAACAAGACACATTACGCTAATGGGAACTGCTGTCGGGAAAAGCAACAAGTAATAAGTTTTGTTGTTTAGTGAACTTATATCCTTACTTTCGAACTTAACGTTTATATGCCAGCAGCGTCGAGCCATTCTCCAACTACTTGAGAATCATGAAGAATTCAGGCTAAGAAAAAGTGTACACTCTCTCAAAACATTTATAAGTTGATGTATACTAATAGTGAGTAGATACTTTTATGTTTAGTATGAATATTCAACTTGACTATGAATAATAATAGTTTATTTTAGTATAAAATGCACGGTGGATTGGGAGTACTTAAGCAGCTTTCAATGAAGATATTTCTTGAAAAGCTTTCAGTTAGAATAAGTAGAAATGGATGAACAGGTTTCATCTTTCATGGAATTATTTCACAAATGTATCGTTTTGATCGTAAGCTAGGAAGATAAAGATTCTCGCCGTTGGGAAATTTAAAATTAACGATATTAAAGATTAAAGAATGAAATGGATTTTGGAAATGGGAAGATCCAAAGTTTTTGTTTGGATGCTTTTTTATCAACGAATGTACACCATTCGCTAACGCTTCAACTTCTCACAAATCTTGATTGACACAGGTTGAAATGCATATACTTTTCCTCGAAAATTCGATCAAAACTTTGATGAGTCTGCAAATAAAATTAAAAACGGAAAATTTAAAATGAAGAGAAAAAAACCAAAATCCTTTTAAATTATAAAAAGCTTTTGGGGCCTACGATATTGTTAGTGCATTCCATGCAGTTCTTGATAAAATAATTCGAGTAAAATGCATTTCATTTTGTGTCACTCATTAGATGACTGCAAAGAATAGGCATTTTACTCAAGTTGATCATTTTTAATTACGGAAAATATACGTGATAGCAAATTGTTTCCACTGCATTCTGTTTTTCAATGAGGTCGAGATCTTCACCTTGCTTCTTGAAAAGCCGATGGAGATAGCGTCTTGATTGTGATCGACAATTCTTTACGAGGAATGCTTTTTTCCCACTTTCCTACTACTTTTTCTGTTGAAAGAATGACTGTGCACTTAGTCCTATCCGTAAACTTTGTCCTGTTTGTCTGCTCTGTATATATTCCCTGTAATTGTTCTGTCATTACGCATGAACGTTTTTGCGGGACTATCAAGTATCATTCTTATCCGATTTCAATTAGCTTCTCTCCTTATCTCGGATGATTATACCATGCCGTTTTTTGAGTGGGATTCTAAAAAACCTCTGTATACTCTTTAATAACCACCCCTTTGCTCTGACTTATTTCTTCCTCTTTTATTGTTCTTGTTCTCAATTTAACTACCTTCACAGTGCCAGAACTTTAAATCTAGGTCTTTCAAGTGTTCCTTTAGATTCCTTCTCTATTTCTCCAGCTCCTTGTCATTAAGAGCAACCTGATCTTCAGCTCTGTTCACTCTGATGGTTAGTTCTAATTAAACCAAAAATATCAAAATAGCTATTGGTTAGATCTTATATTTACGAACTTTAATGACCAAGTGTTGGTTAGCCCAAATATTGACACCAAAAATCTTTTATCATCCGTCAATTCGCTTTTACAGTTGAACTATCCACTACAAACATTTAATTCACCCAGTCATAGAATAATGAAATTGTATATGATTATCAAAGTGCTCCCCGCTTAGGCATCAGAAACTATTTGGACACAGTGGATTAGGCAAATGCTTTTTTGGCATTAAATTTAGATGAATCGGTGTCTTCCTTTTACAAAATAATCTTCATCCACAAATTTGTACCAAAGTTAAAGAAAAAAAGCAAACCCTTAGAAACTTAGCTCGACAATAAATTAAGGCGTCTCAGAAACCACAAAAATCAAAGCAAAATAAAAATCAAAGTTTTCTCAATGAGGATCTTATGAGATTATATTATTTCAAAAATCATTAGTGAACCGAAAAGGTTTTATGATTTCGTTAACTTAAAATGTAAAACAACTTCCTACTCTTGTTCTATGTCCCGAAGTATAACGCTTTCTACCTGCCCACAAGTCATATGTAACTTTCTCGCTGATCGGTTTCAAAATACTTTTTGCTCGCCAAAAGTCCCTACTTCAACTACGCCTGCTAGAATCACCACAAGAACTCTAATCAACGGGTTTGACCTGATACAAGATGCTATTACTGAAGCTATTCATCAACTAAAGACCGGTGAACGACCAGGCTCTGACTTGGTATCTCCTTTCTTCGTGGTACAATTTGCAGACCAATTGATCTCCCATTTGCACATGATTTTCAATAAATCTGTGCCTTTAAATGTTTTCTCGTCGCTCTAGAAATCCTAATTCCTTACACATAATTTCAAAAGTAGTCATAAATGATAAGATCAAGGGATCGCTATTCTATATGTTATCCAAAAATTCTTTGAGAAGCTAGTTTGTGAAAAACTTACTCGTATAGTCGACCCTCTTCTTAATGAGCAGCAACATGGATTTCATAGTGGTGGATCGGTTGCCACCAATCTCATGATTCTAGTTTCTGGTGTGCTCTACGAAATGGAACAAAAAGCCAAATTGACGCAGTTTATATGGACTTAAGTAAAGTTTTCAATCGGGTTGACCATCAAACTTTGGTATACAAACTTCACAACTTTGGTATATCCGTGTCTGTTCCTAATTGGCTCGAGTCATATCTTATCAAATCGAACTCAGCTTGTAAAATTCCAAGACAACTTATCTAAAATTGTTTTTACTCCAGAATATGTACCACAAGGTACTTATCTAGGTCTCTGGCTTTTTAACAACTTAATTTTGATCTGTTCGAGATACTGGTTGGTATATCACATTTTTTTTCTGCAGATGGCTTAAAAATCTATCACATCGTAGACACGCAATCTGATGCAAGCTTTCAAAAATCCAACCTTCAATCTCTCGAAAAGTGGTGCAACGAGAATAATGTGAACCATAACATTAATATGTGCCATGTAATAAGTTTTTCCCGTTAAGAATACAGTTAAAATGTATTCTTACTGCCTTAACAATATCGAATTGATAGGGCTGACCATTTTATAGATCTTGGCGTAGTATTGGACAACAATATACGTTTCAACCTCCACTACGGCAAAATCCTTGCCTGTGCTAATAAACAGCTCGGTTTCATTAAGAGACATGCTAAAGAGGTCAAGAATACATTACATATCACTCTGCTGCGGCATCTATTGAAATATGTATAATATGGAACTCACTCTACCTATCCTAACCTTGATTAGGACTAATGCATCCAAAGTTAGTTCCAGTCCTGATGGCATTTCCACTATACTGGTGAAGTCACTTTTGACTTCCCTTTGTGTTCTCTTTTCTATGATTTTCAACATTAGCCTTGCTTCTAGTACAATTCTTTCATCGTGGAAAGCTGCTAATATTTTTCCTATTTTAAAATTTTCTATAGTTTCAAACTATCGCCCTACTTTAATTTCAGCAAGCTCCTTTTGCACCTTATCTATAACAGAATATCCTTCTCTTCAATTTTTTCTTGTTCCCGGGAAGCCCGGTTTTGTTAAGGTCACTCCGAAACGACTAACCTTATGGTATTTTTCTTTCTCTGCAGAGTAAAGATTCTCCTTTCTTTCCCACGTCCGGAGTTCCTCAAGGTTTTAGCATTGGTCCTTTGCTGTTAAAACTGGTTATCAATTATATTCTTCAAGTTGTCTATTCCACTTGTCTTGCTTATGCGGATGATTTCAACTTATACTGAGCAATCGAATCTGTGGACGGTTGTCAACAGATTCAAACTGTTTTGGTTGGCCTTCATCACTTTTGTCATCAGTTGCCAATCACATATGAAAACAACCACTTTGTATTTTTCTCTAATTTGCCTGGTAGTTCCCTGCCTGTTGTACAACAATTTAGAGACCTTAGGCTGTTTCTTGATCCTGGACTGAAATTTGACTTTCATGTCATGCATATCCTTACCATGACCTGCAAAGTTGCTGGCGTTGCTTTGCGTTCTCCTTATATGTTTTCTAACAGCCCCTCTTGTGATCATTTTATTTTTTGGCTTAGCACGTGTATTAGCATATGTCTGTCAAGCCAATACCTGTCGAACGCTATTGAGCTGGTTCAACGAAGGTTTACCCGGTTATTATTTTTAAATTCTATGACCTTGAGTTCCCCTATTTTTCTTGCCTTTCCATCCTTTATACACCAACTTGGGACGCAGAGGATTTGGCAATAAGTCTTGTCTCTTTAAACTCTTAGTAGGCTTTTTTGGGCGGATCGTAACTCCCAAAGAACTATGTATATATAATTCAAGTTGGCCAAGTAGATCATCGAAGGTAGTTTTGATCCCATTTTCGTGAACGGAAGCCTATTTTGACTCTCGTTTGCTGCGTCTTTCTAGGAAGCGCAATGTCTTGAAATTCGATCCTCAGCTGCACTTGTTTCTTGAGTTTAAAAAAATTCTGAAGCATGTTATGTTGACTTTTTTTCCCTAGTGTAGATGGCAAAAAAAAATATGCTAACCAGATCCCCGAGTGACCTGTCATCACGGAGTATGTGAGGTTTGACTCACTAAAAAATTGACCATCTACAAGCCCACGAAGTGGCCAATCGTGAACTCAAGGTGCGCCTCAAACTTACGAAGCGACTGCAAATAAAGAATGTGTGCTGAGCATCATCGAGCTCAGCCACACAGTACCGGCAGCACGGTGTGACCACCTTACCCATTCTGTTCAGGTATTTCCTGAAGTAATCGTGCCCTGTCAAGAATTGATAAAGGTAAAAGTTTACCTCTCCGTGGCTCCGGTTAAGCCAAGGCTCTATAAGACTATTTAGCTTAGCCGTCCAGCGTCTTTTATCCCTTTCACTCCAACGTTGTTGGCAAAGTTTTAGGATCAGTGTACGCTTGTGCGTCAAAGCCTCAGTTCTGTCCAGCTCTGAGCAAAAGAGATACCCTGTGATTTTTGCTTAACATTAACTTCTAGCTATTTTCCTAAATTTTATACATTTGTTATTTTTTAATATTATTCATAATAATGCTAAATTTTTCATTTGCTGTAATTAAAAGTGTTTCTGCAGTGGAATGCAATGAATAAATAAATAAATAATTCATCTTTTGTTTTCTTTAGCTCTGTTTCGCTAAAACTTCTCGATTCGGAATCAGGATGTGCAATTATTGATGTCTAAGTCTTGCAACCAAAAAAATAACATCTGAAACAGTTAACATCATCAGCTATTGCTGGATGTTTCGCAGATTATTACAGACATTATAAATGCAGCTACTCACCCCAGAAAGTTTCCGAAATGTTGGAAGTTAGCCGCGGTGATTATTATCTGGGAGCTTCGCAAGGACATACTGCTGTGCAATCTTGCAAATAGTGCTGTCAATTGACAACACTGTGGCAATATAGCTGCCATTCGCTGTATTTACACTTCAAAATTTTCCTTATGGCATGCATGCATCCCATTGTGGTGTTGCCACAGGTATTGCGGCGAAAGATCGTTAGAGCGAAGCATAGGCGAAAATTACATGGGAAATTTACGGGAAGCTAAAATTTTTGGAGTATAAAGGAAAACGGGAGCTCTGGATAGTGAGGAAATAACCGCGAAAGTAAGTAGTTGAGGATTCAATTGGACTAATCAAGTTTGGAACCTGAAGAAGTAAAGTTACAATCAAAAATTGAAAATCCATTCAATTTGGGAAATTCAATCAAAGTTAGCAGTCGACCGAAATAAATACGGTATCATCCAGACAGAGTAAAAATTGAAGGAAAAGATATTGTGGTGGTGATTCGAGGCTAGAAGTCGTAGCCTGTGAGATCAAGAACATCAGTAGGACTGTTCTAAGGCCCAATTCAATAGTGACGGTTCATTACGAAAAGATTTTTGAATTTTTAGTCCATAAATGGGCCGTTCAAGTGAAGATAGATGACACTAAATTGAAGATCTTAACAAAAATAATCAAAATACCATCATTTCATTGATTTTTTTTATTTGAAAAGTAAAATTTGATTGGAAAGCATATCGTTTAAAAAAAAATAAAAGCAAGTTGAACTCGTAGTTTTACATTTTGTAGAGTACATTTTGTAGACGATTTTATAATGAAGAGATTAGATTATTAAAAATTTAATAGATTATTGGATATTTTATTATTTAAGGAGACATTCGCCTTTGAAATTGAAAAAAAAAACACTTTTTAAAAATGTTATTATGTAAAAACTATTATATTTATTGACAAAAATTCTTTTGGACATTGTTAAACAGTCTCATTTTCAGTTTCCCTTGGCTGCTGTAAAGGGCGTCATCCAAAAGTTACTTTTCAAACGGTAGGACATATTGTGGACCTCCTGTGACAGATTTTTGAAAAATTCAAAATGGATTCTATTCTTGAGACAAAAAACTATACAATAAGCCTCTAAAACTCATACTTTTTCATATTTTAAAGTTTTTGTATGTATATTTATGAAAAATGCGAAAAAACGGCATTTTTTGGGGGTGTCATCCCCGTAAAAAAAGGAGGAGTATTTTTTTAAACTTTTACAAACTTATTGTTTATTATTTTCAATAAGTAATCGAATGCTTTTTGGTTTTTTAAAATCGGTTGAGTAGATTCGGAGAAAAATGTCCTACCAGTTTGAAAAGGGTAGTTTCGAGAAAACCGCGTTTAAAGTTTTTTTACCATAATTTTATTGAATAAAAGGTCGAAAACTTTTTTTTACTTTAGCTGTAACTTTTTTTCTATTACGAATTTCTGGATGAAATTTTAGGAGGCAACTTTTGAACGTATATAGAATCGAAATATGTAAAAATTTCAAAATCGATTTTTGAAAATTTCAAAGGCGAATGTCCCCTTAATGAATTCAGAGTAATTCTCTGTGTAGAGTCTTTCCTACCCATCGTTTTTTCATCGTCTCGATTTTAAATGTTGTATTGTCTGCGTGCCCCACCACGTAGGGGAGTCTTCCGTTCGCAAATACACACCAGATTGAGCTGGTCAGCTGGGAAAAGGCACGCAAGGCATACTAAAAAATGATCTCCTAGCAAATTTTATGCTGCGTTGTCGACAGAGCTAAGTCGGACGCAACCATTCTATCGATGGAGCTGGACGGTACAGGCTATCAAATGATTACTTATGCAGACGACATAATGATAGCAGAATGTGAAAACTATGAAGCGATTAGAACACTTTCCAGATATATCTTCTCGTTAGAGCCGCAAATGTGGCTTGAATGTGAATCGCAGTAAGATGGAGCCAGTACTTTCGATTGGAGTCTCCATTGACCTGAACTAAGAGGTCAAATCTTTCAGACTGATCATTGACTCGAAGCTACTGTAGAACGAAAACATAGCAGAAAAAACACGGAATGATTTCGGTATGCTTTAATACTGCAAAAGAGCCAAAGGACCGAATTAAGGTTTGAAGCGTGAAATTCTGAAACTTGTAAAAAGACCGGACGAACAAAGCGTTAAATTTATGGATATCTAAAATCTCGCTGACGTGCCCGCCAGTGTTAAAGTGTCTACGTTAAATGAAACCTGGATTTGTTATTTATACATCAATGCATGCTGAAAATTTCAGCACAATGAGATGACGCAGTCACGAGATATAGACATGTTTATATAATATGAAAATATCGCGCCTTGAATGCACACTAACGTATTATATACATCTATAGCTTAAACAAAGTGATGAGTATTTCTGTGTTCCTTTGTCTTCTATCCCGTTCCTCATAAAAACCAAACGAATAATCGATACACTTCACGTGTCTAGCATACTTAAACAAAAGTCTTTTTTTTATCGTCAATACCATTCCGCTTCAACAATTAATCTGAATTGCGCTAGCGTAACTCGACAAAACACTTTCGTAGCAACTGGAGTGAAATCGACTCGATGATAACATTCTTACTCCATTCCAACATTTCGCACTGACCGTATTCTCCACACTAAAAATTCTTATGCGTATCGCATAAACTACGACGTTTAAGTCCTAGATTCCATCTTAGCATGCAGGGTGTTTATTGGAGGAGTGGTATTTATTGCCCACTAATATCGTATATTGGGGATGAATGGATTGTGACGGAAGAAAAAGAATGAAAAAAATGGGGACATGGTTCGAAGCAGTGAGGTGGTAGAAGTGGAGATGAAATCGACGGTATAGCTTTCCACCATTAGAACCCTTCGATTCTCTCGCCCACAAAACATGTTAAAGCAGATTTTCCATTCATTGTCAAATTGAAGGGCAACTACTTGGATTTGACCAGATTTGACAATGAACGGAAAAACATTATTACCATCCCCTTCAATGTGAATCTTATGGGCATGTCCGCTCCATTTCTACTACCTCACTGGTTCGAGGCTTGATGAAATTTTAGCTTGATATATTGAATTATTTGATGTCTTCGAAATATTTCCTGGCTGTTCCTAGCTCTTGTCTGCGCACTGTAAACATAGTAAAACAACAGAGCGTTGCTGGGATATCAACTGAAATGAGAATACGCGTACGCTTTGCAATTTGATTGTTAAAAGGAAGAATGGTCTATAAAAACGAATGGCTGCATGATTGCCATGAGCTAGTTAGGTTTATTGATTCAAAGAGAAATGTCTCAAGTGATTTGATTAATGACGATGGAAGTGAATGAGTCTCTTGAGTAAAAGTTCATGGAAAACAATTGTATATGGATACTGTCCTCAATGCTTAGTAAATTTGTTTGAGGACGATGAGATGGTAAAAGGTAACATGACTAGTCAAAGTGACTGTTAACCTAATTACCGGCAAAGTGAAATGAGGTGATGTTTTCCATAAAATGATCTGAATGTGAATGAATCGTTTTGTGTGGCTTAAAGTGGAAATAATCTGGCCTATTCATTACGATTCTAGACCTGAATGATATTTGAGCTCAGTTTCACATTTTGCTGAATACTCCAAAGTAATTTCAACAAAAATTTCATATATTCGTTGCATAGTAGCTTCGAGTCAAGCATCAGCCTCAAATATTTGACCGTTTCGTTCAGGTCAAGGGAGACTCCGTTCAATTTCTGTAAGTCAAATAGAGGAACTTTATACTTTCTTGTAAATGTTACTGACTCCACCTTACTGGGGTTCATATTCGAGCTGCATTTGTGGTTTTAACATGAAAGCATATCAAGAGGGTATTTTAGTCGATCCAAAAGCGTTGATGGATACTTTCTAGACATTGCTTGTTATGGTTATGGTTTCAGCATAAGTAACCACTTTGTAGCCTATTTACCGTAATTTTCATCAACCCATTGTCCCAAGTGAGCGTTCTCCGGAGAAAAAGATACCACTGTATTCTTGAGGAGTTGCTGAATATAATCTATCTGGTGAGTTCCTCCACAATTGCATCTGATCTCATGTTTTGAAAAGCCCACTCAATGATTAGGAACGCGGCAAGTTCTTAACACTAAGAGATTTTTCAATTTGCGTTTTCAAGAGCAATATCAACAAATGAACCTTTGTTGTAAGCATGCTAGGACTGTGATATCAAGATTACTTTTTAGCACATTTATTTCTTCATTTAATGCGTTTATTATCAGAAATTAATTAGATGGTGAGTGTTGGTTGCTCTGAGGTATACCATAATGAGTGTTATATGCACATTATTGAAAACATCTTCAATATCCAAAAAAGCTCTTAAGCCGTTTTTGCTTGTAGTGTTGTGTTTTCTCTGTTTCAAGAACTACCCTATAGAAAATCGTCTCAACAGAAATCCTTTTTCTGTCCACGTGTTGGGCCGTTGAAAATGTTGATTATACTAATCTCTTTTTTATATGCAGATCTAACAGTCTTTTCAGTTCTTTGAGGAGAAAGAAATTCATGCTAATTTGACTGTACTCTTTCGGACACACATTTTTGTTATTACCTGTCATCTGCATAAATATGTCCTTAGTAGCTGTCTAGGCTGCAGAGGGGAAAAATTGTTGCGATGCTGAAAAATAGTGTACAATCCTATTATCGGAGAAGATTTCTTCAATACGCATACCTTGACATCGTGAATATATCCGAGAAGTCATCAATTATTTTGATTTGTGGTAGAGCAGCTGAATATTCCGAACTCATCAACAACACCTCCTTCGACGGAATAATCTCATACGAAACACACTGTCGCATAACATACTCAAAATCATATTGATTTTCATTGTCTAATAAAGTAAAGTAATCTCACGAAAACCCTCGTACGGGTCTAGGGGTTGAAGCTGGTAGGGAGCTTCATTACAATTTTTCAATCATTGCGAATACGAGTGTGGAGTGATTAGTGCCACGACCATTTTATCCTTTATTTAAACCAGGTACCTAAATCAGAGCTAGGTAAACTCAAAGCTTGGTGCGCGGACCCTCGTCCGAACCTAGATTCGAACCAGGGACCGCACACGCAAGAACTCAGTGCTCTGCCCACTAGGCTACTCAAGCGTCTCATCCTCTAATAACTCTGATAATATTATCCAGTTGGTTTTGCGATAAAGTTCGTATATCAATACACAGATCAGGTTTACGTAAGTCCTCCAAATCACGCGAAAGTCCTTTTGTTATATAGTTCATTTGTTTGTATACTCGTTGTTTCGTAAAGGACTTAATTTCAGCGTCAAGGGTTTGTCCCCATTTAGTGATCTTTGGAATGTTAATTTTGGGCCTTCAATAATGTCAATGTTGCAAGTATCATCGATGCCTTGGTTCGATATGGAGTGGATAAAACTCTGGCAACCTGGGCATCGGGGGCTACCTTTTTGGAGGCCAAATCAGAAATAATAGACGGAACCGGAACACCACAAGGAGGGATTATATCTCCCCTTTTCTGGATCCTGACAGTTAACGAAATACTGGAGAACTTAAGGGCCAGTGGCTTTGAGGTGGTGGCGTATGCCGATGACATTGTGGTACTTGTGAAGGGTGCGTTCTCACAAACTTGGTCGGACCTTATGCAATCGGCACTGGACCATATGCAAATCTGGCCCAGAGAAGCTTGTCTTAGGGCAAACCAAACAAAAACCGAACTTGTACTTTTCACAAGGAAACACAGAGGGTCGGCTATTGCCACGCCTAGCCTCAACTGAATAACATTGGAACTTGTTGATAGTGTTGAATATTTGGGCCTTATGCTAGACAGGAAACTGAACTCGAGGGCTAAGATGAAGCACAGAATAAGTAATGCACGCGCAGCACTTTTCGCTTGCCGATCTGCCTACTCCAATACCTGGGGTCTTAAATCAAGTCTGCATACTACATATTCACATGTATAGTGAAGCCGATTTTGGTGTATGGGGCGATCGTGTGGTGGAAGGCAGCGGACATCAAGGCGATGAATTGGCGAGGAAAGGTTCAGGAGCCACTAATAGTCACTGAATCATTGTACCACGGCCAATCGCTGACACCACAAGTAAACTAGATGCCGCCATATGGGCCAAACTAAAGTCCGAATGGGAAAACAGGATGGCCTGCAGGGTGGACAGGACATTATAGCCATCACCTGATCGAAGCAAAAGCAGGAAACTGCTCAAGCTCAACAGAAACTGCTTGAGAGCCACGGTCGGCTTGCTCACAGGGCACTGCCTTACCGCATCTCATGCCAACAAAATGGGACTGACACCCAGCAATTAATGCAAGAGGTGCGAAATGGAATCGAGCACACTCGCTGTGATTGTCCGGCCCTAAACAATAAACGTCTCAAGATTTTTGGTTCTGATCAATTTCAAGAGATAGCATAGGAGGCTAGGACCGTCACGTTGAGTCAGCTGATTCAGTTTGGCGAAGCGGTCACTTGGCAGCTCTAACAAGCCAGCGAAGGCTGGCAAATAGACTCAAACTGGCGGCCTGATGCTAGCCGCATACCCAGCAAACCT
The DNA here is from genome assembly GCA_963978885.1 of Nemotelus pantherinus. Taxonomy (NCBI): domain Eukaryota; kingdom Metazoa; phylum Arthropoda; class Insecta; order Diptera; family Stratiomyidae; genus Nemotelus; species Nemotelus pantherinus. The sequence goes on along the minus strand of OZ022266.1, from coordinate 57,883,691 downwards.
CTTCACTACCTAATCTAACCTAATGGTCTTTCTGTTGACTAGTTCGTTTGCAAAGCTGTCCATTTGATCAACACGGGAAGATTTTTGAAGTGTGGGCCGTACGTTTACGAGGAATCTATAATGCAGTGGCATGTTATTGAGGCTTAAGGTAAAGACGCTGAAATAATTCCAATATACAAATTAATATTAAATAATTCAAAATAAATAAATCTGGACAGGCGGCGGCATCTCGGCAGTTGTTAGTCTTACTGCCTTAATTGAGAGCCGAGATGATGCATTGTGGTATATTTTGCAATGTTTCTAAAGTAATGTTCTATCAGCTAATCTTTGCGATCATGTAGTCCCATGACTGTACCAAGAATTTAGTGAGGAACTGAAGGTGTTGAAAAAATGTAATGCGGGGAAAAAATACCGGAAAATTTCGGGACTCGAAAAAATAGTGAACATTTTGGGAAGACAAGGGGATTCAGTGTTAGACTGTTGTAAGAGAACGACGGGAACTATAAGAAAAGTTAAATACGTTTCATAATTATTAAATTAAAGTCAAAGAAGTTTAAATATTAGCATAATTCGTATCAAAAAAGTTAAATAAGTTCGGGCAGGAAGAAGTGAAGGGAAAAAATAAATCAATAAGCAGGCCAAAATAGTATAGCCACCGGATTTTATGCTTCGTTGGTTAATTAAACTTTAAGTTAGGTTAAGAATGTACAATTAAATTGCAATAAAAATGTTTTCAAATTCAAATTCAACTTAAAAAAACAATGAATATATCGAGTTGGGAGTGTAGAAAGAAATTCGTCTGAAATCAAAGAAATTTTTTGGGTTGTGAATTATATTTTCGCCAATTATATTCAGATAAGTTTCATAAGCTTCACGGAATTCGGTTCAAAATTCTAGTGCTGAATTTTTATATTTGTCTTTGATATCATCGCTTAGATTGATGTTGATTTTTTATTATATGACATGGTTTATTTCTTTGGTTACGTAAGTGTAAGTACTTCAAAATGCTAGCAGGGCATGGCTCCGAAAGCTAGTATTTTTCTTTATATTCGGTACGTACTTATCAACGGCTCCAAAAATCAGCTGATAAAATAAAGCAACAGCACGTCGAATTGTAACGTTGATAGAGTACTAGTCCAGTCAATGTTGTTCAAATGAATGTTAAGGCTCTCATAATCAGCAATCAGCAAAAAACGACAATAGCGCTGCAGAACTGCTAGAAAACTGATTTTCGGAGAAATTACCTGAGTGACTAAAAATTGTGGAAAGACGTAATACATTTTTTTGTAGCATAATATCAACAATTTCTTACAAATGGTAAATAGATGAGAAACACTGTTTTATGGCTATATATCCTTTGAATTTAGTTTTCATCCGAAGGTTTCATTAAAATTTTCAGTGATAAAACGATGTTTGGGGCTGTCATCCGAACAATTTCCCAAGCTCAGAAAGTTTAAATATTGGCTGCTTATTTTTATTGTAAATGCTTTGCATGTGAAGATATAACGGAAGCATCTCTAGGTGTAATACATATTTACAAAAATGTCTGGTGCTGACAGTCCGATCATCATCATCATCGATGGCGCGACAGCCCAAATCGGGCCTTGGCCTCCAGTAACGTTCGCCTCCAATCGTCTCGATCCTGCGACCTGGTTCTCCAATTATTGAACCCCAGTATTGACCTGCTGTCTGCGTCTATCGTGTCTTCCCAACGTTTCCTCGGCTTACCAACTGGACGCTTCCCTTGTGCTTTGCCTTCCAACGTTCTTTTAGGTAGTCTATTGGCCTCCATCCTTGCGACGTGGCCGGCCCATTGTAATTTCCGTAATTTAATGCATGTGGATACAGGTGGGTCGTCGTATATATGGTACAACTCATTGTTGTATCGCATTCTCCACTCTGTCCCTTCTTGTATGGGGCCAAAGATTCGTCGTAGCACTTTGCGCTCGAATACGTCCAGCGCCTTTTCGGAGTCCGTAGTCAAAGTCCAGGCTTCGCTTCCATAGAGAAGCACAGGTTTAACGAGTGTTTTGTATATGCGAAGCTTATTATTCCTGTGCACGTTCGTAGACTTGATTATGGGGAGTATGGAATAGTACGCCTTGTTTGCTGCATTTATTCGCCGTAAAATTTCGTCCTTTTCACTGCCTGATTTATCAAGGTGGACTCCTAAGTAGATGAAGCTATCTACATTTTCGATGTTGTAGTCTCCTAAGGTCAAGTTTTGTCTGATTGGCGCCATTTTTCTTGTTTGGGTCATTAGTTTGGTTTTATCTTCGTTGACCCGTAGATTTATTTTTTTGGCTTCTGACTCCAAACTTAGGAAAGCTTCCTTTGCTTCTGGTATGGTCCGTGCCATAATGTTGACGTCATCGGCGAATGCTACTATTTGCGTGGACTTGAACAGTAGTGTGCCTGTTGTATCAGCTGGTATTCTTCTGATGACGTATTCCAGAGCAAGGTTGAATAGCATCGGGGCAAGTCCATCTCCTTGCTTTAAGCCTGAGTTGGTGTGGAAGCTGTTGGATAGGTCACTGTTGACTTTGACCTGAGATTCGGCGTTCATCATTGTCACTTTAGTCATGCGGACGAGTTTTGTTGGAATTCCCAAGTCAAGCATGATTCGGTAAAGTATATTTCTGTCTACACTATCGTATGCTTGCTTGAAATCTACGAAGACCTGGTGCACGTCGATATTATACTCCCAGCATTTTTCAAGCACCTGTTTGACTGAGAATATTTGATCTATCGTAGATCGTCCGGACCTGAAGCCGCCTTGATACTCTCCTATGATGTTATCATAGAAGGGCTTCATTTTACGTTCAATAATTTTGGACAAAACTTTATAGGACGAGCATAATAAAGCGATGCCTCTGTAGTTTTCGCAACTTAATTTGTCTCCTTTTTTAAAAATGGGGCATATAATACTTTTTCGCCAATCATTTGGCAACTGTTCTGCTGCCCAAATTTTTAATATTAATTGGTGGAGAATGTTGCAAAGAAGAGTTCCACCATTTCTGAGTAATTCGGGAGGTATTCCATCTATTCCCGGAGCTTTGTTTATTCGAAGGTAACGTATGGCTGCCTGAACTTCTTCGAATGTTGGTGGAGAGATGTAAATGTCCTGAACTGCTTCTGGGATATTTGGATCTGCTGAGTTTGTCGTCGGCGCGGGATTAAGCAGCTGATTAAAATACCGTGCCCATCTTTCTTTAATCTCGACCGAGTTACTGATGATGGATCCACTTTCATGCTTACAAAGGCTCGTTCGCGGTTTGTATCCCTCGCGTAGCTGTTTGATTGAGGAATACGCAGCTCGTAGATCATTATAGGTCATGTTTTCGTTCAGTTTCTGGATCTTGTTGTTGGTAAGTTGGCGTTTCTTTTGGCGACACATTTTTTTTGCCTGTCGGCGGAGGATGTTATAGTTTTCGGTTTTAGCGCGTGTTGGTCGTTGGATTAACTCTTTGTAAGCCTCATTTCTCTTTTTAATAGCATCTTGACACTCGTTATCAAACCAGTCATTCCGAGGATTTTGGCGTTTATGTCCTAAGGTCTTTTCTGCTACTGTTTTGATTCCTTCTTTTACCTTTGTCCACATGGTTTCGATATCTGCGTCGTGTTCTCCCGACAGAGGGATATCTTGGAGTAGATTTCCGAGCGTCGACATGTATGTAGTAGCTACCGAGTTTTCATTGAGTTTTTCTAGGTCGTATTTCGGTATTCGTGATTTTGAGTGCTTTTCACACCTCGAAATACGACATCGGTATTTCGCTCTGATAAGGTAATGATCGGAGTCACAGTTCGCGCCACGTAGTGTTCGAACATCAAGAATGCTGGTGGCCACCCTTTTTTCTACGAGAACGTGGTCTATTTGATTGTAGGTGCGACCATCTGGTGATGCCCACGTTCGTTTGTGTATGTCTCGATGTGGGAAGTATGTTGAGCTTACAAGAAGGTTCCTGCTAGCTGCGAAGTCAATCAGACGCTGCCCGTTTTTGTTCGTAATTGGATGAAGGCTGTGTCCTCCTGTGGTTCCTCTATGAGCCTTCTCGCGGCCGATTTTTGCATTGAAGTCACCTAGAACAATTTTCACGTCATTCGAGGGCAGTGCGTCAACGGTGCGTTCTAAGGTGCTGTAAAAGTCGTCCTTCACTGCGTCGTCCTTGTCTTCGGTTGGAGCATGGCAGTTCACCAACCAAACATTAAAGAATTTTGTTTTTATGCGGATCGCACAAAGTCGCTCATTTATTGGTTTGAAATTGGTGACGCATTGTTTGAATTTATTGTCTACTATAAATGCAACTCCAAACTCTCGACTTCCCGAAATTTTTCCGCTGGTAAACAATGTGTGCGTTTGCATCTCATTAATTTCGCTGCCAAGCCATCTAGTTTCTTGAATCGCCAAAATGTTGATGTTGAACGCTGAAGCCTCATTAAGAAGCTCTCGAAGTGCCCCTGCTCTATATAGCGATCTAACGTTCCAAGATCCGAAAGAGTAATCCATATTTCGTTGCCGAAGTCGTCCGATATTAGCACCAAATCCAGACAGTCCGATATTAGCACCAAATCCAAAAATATACCAAATTTGCTTCACGTTAAGCTAAGCTCACCCTTTGAATTTCGTTTCAATTGAATGACAGTGCTGGAATTTATAGGGGTGAAATAATTTTAGAGCTACCATCCGCAAAACTTTTCCAATTTTTCGAAACCTTAATATTTGCTGTTAATTGTCATTGCCGGATCTTTCCCCTTTGAAAATTTAATGACATGAGGTGGTGTTCTTGTGCAACGAAGAATTTTGAAAATTTAATTTTGACATAGTGGAAAAAGGTTAAAATTTATCAATAGCTTGAATATCTTTTCAAAAAGCAAAAATTGTTCAGAAGGGTCGATGATTTGAAGGAATTTTTTCACGCACCTGCCGTAGCTATAGGATTCTCCGCACAGTCTTAAAAGTCCTTGTGTGAATAGTTTTAGCCTTTAAATATTCTTGTCAAATATGTTTATAAATAATGAAGAAAATAAATCAAGTAAATCCTCCTAAATGCTGAATAATGCCAGATTTGAAGCATCATTTGTTGCTTTTTCTTTCACTCTGCAACATTTAAGCTTGCAATGAATACAACACATCCATTGTTGGGGATTTAGGTTCACATTTCCCAGTGAATCAGTTTGTTTATTTCAGCTTATTAATTTGTCGAGCTCAACCATTCAAGACGAACAACAACGCTCCGTAGTGGCCTATACTTACCGTGCAAATTTGTTTTATTGTGTCCGTGTACAAGCAGATATACATACAATCAAGTTTTCTATGGAAACATAAATAGCTTCCAGCTTTTTCCTAGAATTCAGGCTACTCCGTACCTAGATATTTATTCATGAATGTGTAATATATTCAAACACCACCATTCCCAAGCAGCAGCAATATTTATAATCTTGACCGAGTATGAGATTGACAGTCGCCATCTTACGAATGATTTAACGAACGCAAGCTTAGCTCGACCATAACTTTGCTCGTTTCTATTCACTTCATCTACTCTTATCGCCGAATAGAGCTTTCCTCGCTTCTAACGGAAATTTCATTATTCGCATTTGCTTGCTGCTTGCTGGTGAACGTTTCAAGATGGTTAGCTTGCTATGTTGTAGTCATTTCGTATATACCACCACGACCCAGAAAGCATGCTCGTCCTGAATCACCGCCGTACATAAGATTTCCCTTAGATAACGGCATTCGGGAAATTTCATTTTCACCTCATTAACGAGACACGATGATACCGGCTGACTTCGAAGAACGTAATGATTTTTGTTTTAGAAGTTTACAGGGCTCAAGGCGCATGTAGAGTTAAATATCCTGCTATGATATTGTTGGCATTTAAGAATTGAATTTCGATCCTGCAGGCACTGTTTACTGAGAATATTATTCATTGCCAAATTTTATTGGCCGTATAAAGTACAAAAACATTAACGAGCTTTAATTTTTCAGGTAGCCAAGCAACAAACAAAACAATATGTTTAATTTAGGCTAAAGTAACGGAATCGAGACAGTTGTGTCTTATTGAATTTGACAGTGAACTTATAAATAATCGAGTGGCACATCACAAACCCAAGTCTATTTTACATTTCGCTGGAACACCATTCGATTTGATAAATCCTCTTTTGCTTTAAGTGTGGGAGATTAGCTGGCTGGTCGGTCATCGCAACAACCATTCATAGTCCTGAGAGCATACTGAAGGATCTCACCGGTCTGAAGAATCTAACGGATGACATTTGACGATTATGATCGGATCATTCAAGAAGGCACTCGGGGTGTCAACAGCCTGACAAGCGATACGGTCAAGAGTCAATCGTGTGGAAGCTGATTAAGAACTCTTAAGTTCGATTGGACCTATTTGCATAAGTACTGGTAGAATTTTTTTTACAACATAGAACGGTATTGTATGCTCCGAGAAGATACTTCAAACAAAATGTAAATTGCAATTCAATGCAGGGCTGTGTGTTGCTGTAAGTAATTAGTCCATTAGCAGGCGGCAGAGGCAAAGAAACAAGATAATTATATCAGAAAATGAACTGGCGAGGAGATGGCCTCAGTCTTTAATATAAGAATTTCCTTAAACGCAAACTGAATTCCAAACGTGTTGATTTATTCTGATTAAATACCATTAGAAAAAAGATACTTTTAGAGCATTGAGGAATGATTGTTGAAATTGTGCGCACTTGAAACGTGTGGCGTTGGACTGCTGAATTCTGGGGCTCACTTAAATTTTGTCCTAAGTTTTCATATCTTGAATACTTAGTGTCGTTCGAAACGAATATTTCATTGGCAAGAATTTGGATATATTTAAGTGAAATAAGTGAGTGGTAACTTTATGAAAATATGATTAATAATATTTATGAAAATAAATGTTCTGCTTTCAGCATGACTTCTCTTAAATAGATGCTTAATTAAGATTTATTAAGACAAAATAACGTACTTTTCAGACTTGGCAAAGAATATTTCTGTATATTTCAGAGGAATATCTTTTTAATAAAATCCGCAAATATTATTTGAAATGGGCAAAGATTTCTTTAATTTTTCTTGAAATATTCTAGTACTTTAAATGTGAAACACAAAATAGTAGCGACCATAAAAGGATAGGTATGCACAGGTCCTTAAAAATGTAGGTACAATTTGTTATGAGTATGTCACTGAATAGACCAAAGGAAAAAACACGTCCATACTGCATAGCGTATATTAAAAGAATGAAATGAAATCTTAGGACTAGTGATAAAATACTCAATACTCAATACAAGCGTTAGCAGAGCTACCAGATAGAAGTAACATATAAATGCTGCCACATCTAACACAATCATCAGAATTCAGCACACAATTTCCTTAGATTTCGTTGAAGTACTGTGATTTTTTTTCAAAGACAGTTATGCAATGTTGGGAACAATAGCCCTCCTTTGTCCACATCTGTGCACACCACTGCATAAAAGTAAATGTAAATTCAAAGCTCGAAAGTAACGGTGCTGTCAAAAAACATATATTGTAACGTTTCATGTATGTTCCAGTCTGGCGCCCAGTGTGGGAAACATATAGTATATTTTAAACTATTATCGTTTTTGTACTTAACGTTCTAATTTACGCGTTTCACATTACATTTTCACATCGCATGTCCTATTGCACCAAATGCGTATTCTGAGTTTTTCATAAAATTGTAAGAAAGATCCATTGTAATTGTAAATCATTGTAATTGTAAATCGGCTCGCATACTCTACAACGGCTGAAGACATTAAGTCGTATATTTTGGCAAGGCTGGGCCACGTTCCTTCGCTTCTTACGTGCGCAAAATTGACTAAGGACAATCTGGACACCCAAACCATCGCTTCGTTTCGAATTACTTTGCCTCCTGGCTCGGAAAAGGCTCTCCAAATCAATTTCTGGCCTCCTGGCACCTTAGTTAAGGAGTTCATTCCAAGACCTCGGAAAAACTTTCGCACGAATTCATCGCGGAGCTTTCGAAACTAAACTCATCAACAAGCAGAGCTTGAACTGACCTCTTAAAATTTACTACCCGAACGTTCGTGGTCTGAGGACCAAGGTTAATTATGTAAAGATCTCCTCGGTAATCGCGTCTGATGACATTGTCTGTCTTACAGAGACCTGGTTGTCTGGGGATATATACAACAATGCAATTTTTTCACTTCACACTGTTTTTCGTAGAGATCGGAATCGATCTGCGTGTAAGATTTCACTAGGAGGTGGTGTTTTAATTGCTATTCATAAATCTCTGAATGGAACGCTCTGCAGTGACTTCATTCAATCCATCCCAGGCGAATGTGTTATTGTCCGTATTTCTCCTTCCCCATCTGTAGTGCTGCTTGTTTCCTCTATCTACATTCCTTGTAGTAGCCCCGTACTGGTATATGAATGTTTCTTTGCGGAACTCTCTTTCTACCTTAATAACCGCTTCCCTTCTGCTTCCTTACTTTTATGTGGTGATTTTAATATGCCTTCGCTTGTTTGGGATGATACTTTCTCAAATATTTTGTCTTCTAGCAATATTTCTCTCGCTATTTCTTCCTTTATGTCCCTTTGCTCCATTTCTCAATTTAACAACGTACCGAATACTAACAACAGGATTCTGGATTTCGTTCTAACTAATATTCACCCTTCTTACTTTTGCTTGAGTCCTTCTCTCTCTCCGTATGTGCAACCTGATCCTCATCATCCTCCTCTTTTTATGGAATTAACACTTAACCGTTCGTCAAAAGTCAAATCTGTTTCCACTCTTCGTTTTAATTTTAAAAAAGCAAACTATTCCGCTTTGTCCAACGAAATCAATGCTACTAACTGGTATAATTTCTTCAGAGGGCTAAATGTGGATGATGCTCTTGAAAAATTGTATTCCCTCATGTCCAACTTAATTTCCTGCTATACTCCTTCCTTCTGCTGTAAAAGAAGTTCCGACCCTCCGTGGTTCACAGTCGATGTTGCGGTTGCTCTTAGAGCCAAAGATGCGGCGCGTAGTAAATACAAAAGGTCTGGCTCTCTTAATGACCTTTTGAATTTTTAAAGGTTACGGGCTGCTGCTAAAAAAGCAGCCAATGACGCAATGCGTGCCTACCTGGAGCATGTCGAAACTTCTATTACTTCCGACAATCCTAAGCCTTTTTGGTCTTATATCAAATGCCTTAAAACCTCCTCTGGCATTCCTTCTCCCATGTATCTTCATGATAAGTTTGCGTCCTCACCTCAGGATTCCTGCGAGCTCTTTGCTCAATTTTTTTCTTCCTTTACCTCCCATCTCAGTAGTTCTTCGCCTTCAACCATTTTTCCCACGCCTGATCGTACCGTTTCCACTGCTTTAATTAATCCTTTGGAAGTCGAATCATTAATGTTGTCTGACGGCATTCCGAATTTTTTTACCAAATCACTGTCTTCCTCTTTATGTGTTCCTCTGTCAATAATTTTCAACATTAGCATCTCCACCGGTACCTTTCCTGCCCTTTGGAAATCCGCCAACATATTTCCCATTCATAAAGCTGGCGATACTTCTTCCATCCCTAATTACCATTCTATATCCCTTCTGCCATGTTTTAGTAAGCTCCTCGAAAGAGTAGTTTACAATAGAGTGTACGCTTTTATTCAGCCCTTGCTGGCCAGTGAACAACATGGATTCGTTAAAGGTAAATCAACGGTTACAAACTTATTGTCTTTTACAAACACCGTTGCTTCCGCAATCGACAAGCAAAAGCAAGTAGATGTCTTATATACAGACTTTGCCAAGGCTTTCGATTCTGTGAACCATGTTATTAATCTGTCAAAGTTAGCTCTCTGGTGACCTCTTCTCTTGGTTCTCCTCCTACGTTTGTGATCGTTCTTGTGTTGTGATTGCTAACTCTTGCTCTTCTACACGCTTTTTTCCTACCTCAGGAGTTCCGCAAGGATCTATTCTTGGTCCTTTATTTTTTCTTTTGTTTGTTAACGATCTTCCTTCCCTCTTTAATTCACCCCGTCTTTTGTACACTGATTATCTCAAAATTTTCAGAGGGATAGAATCCGCTAGTGACTGTTTCTTATTGCAGAAAGATTTGGATACTTTGGCTACCTGGTGGGCAGCGAATTCTCTCACTTTGAATGTTTCGAAGTGTCATCAAATGTCTTTCACCCACAAAACATCCCCTCTTTTCTTCTCCTACTCTGTCCACGGCTCCCCTCTCAATGTTGTTGCTTGTTTTAAGGACCTTGGCGTGATCTTCGATTCCAAGTTGAAGATCGATTTACATATTTTACACGGCACTGCCAAGGCTTCTCGTTTTTCCGGCTTCATCATTAGATCCTCTAAACGTTTTGTTAATCTTTCCACTCCTCTATATCTGTTTTTTTCCTTCGTTCGTAGTGTTCTTGAATACTGTTGCCAAATTTGGTGTCCACATTACGCATACTTGATTGCTGCGGTTGAATCTGTGGAACGCAGATTCACCCGCTCATTGTTCTATAATATCAATATTCCGTATTGCGATTACATAATGCGCCTCTCCATCCTTCAAATTCCTTCCCTTGAGTCACGTAGAGTGTTCCTCGACGAGTGCCTCCTCTTTAAACTTTTCAACGGCTGTATATTGGTGGACCCCCAGCATTCACCTTTCTGTTAGAGATTCGGGCCGTCCTAATAGAACATTTTTCAAATTTAATTTTACATTTGCCCGTACTGACACCTATTTCTTTTCTCCCCTTTTGCGTTTGCCTCGTCAGCATAATAACCTTAACCTTGGTCCTCTGCCTCGAACATTAGCTATGTTTAAAAATATTTTAAAAAATAACGTTCTATCATGAAATTTGTCATAATTTAATCTTTTCTTGTACCTTTTTTTCGGTCGATTTTGCTTTTGATTACTTTTCCTTTCTGAATTTCACTTAATTTTAATTTTTCTTTTTTCTTTTTTATTTAATTTTTCTCTTTTTAACTCTCATATTATTGTGCCTTTTTTCTTTGCATATGTATATATTTGTTTTCTTTTTTTTGTTATGTCTAATCTATAATTGGATTTGTTCTGTTGATTTGGACATTAATAAATAAATAAATAAAATTTGAACGAAGAATTTTCTTAGCTTCATTCAAATTAACTCATCATACTAAATTTGCTGAATCACTTTCACAATCTGAAAGGGTCTAATGCATATAAGCATCATTATAAATATATATATATATATATATATATATATATATATATATATATATAGCATTAAAAATATTCGTCTTCCACACAATGCAAACCACTTAACTCCGCAAGTCAGTAGTCAATAAAGAATCAATTTTCTTTTTTGGTCTCCGGCTATCCGAAAGATTCACAGACCGAAAAAAAAATGAGCGATGCATCGGCGGAAGCTCTTTTGCCAATCACAATGAAATCCAATAATGTCGCAATGGAAAACTTATTGTATAGACATTCAGTTTAAAGAATTGCTTTCAAATTGTATATTGACGTGTAGGAGGATGGTATGATTTGGGTCAAGCGAATTTTCTCATATGTATTGCTTTGTAATACGTAGATACATTGTTGTTCCAGTTTTCAGCAAATTTCAAGATGGAATCACGTAGATGGTTTATGACCAAATCGATTTATTTACGAACGTAGTTTGAAGATGTTTAAATGCCTTTGAATTTGATTCTTCGTTTAGTAGTAATACTATATAATGTAAAGCTAGATAAAAGTTTGAAGTTGACAAGTTGACTCAAGATGGTTAGGACTTTTCAGGATTTTTCTCTGTACTGATGCGAAGGCAGTGTTATGTATGTGTTTAATTATGTAAGCGAATCAATATGTAAGTTCGCCAAACACACTTACTACTCTTCACAAGTTTTAAATGAAAAGCATTTTATGAAACACGGAAAGTGAGGAAAAAGCTATAAAGCAAATAAAAATTGCGACGGCAAGCATTGTTACTTAAAAAGACAAGGATATAAAATCCATTCAACACTAGAGAAGGAACATCAATTAATTAGCATTTCCGTCGCCATTGTTACTCTCACTTCCTTACCAAAAACGGAGGAGAAAATAATTATATCTCCAACAGGTACTCCACCATCTAAACAACAAAACTCTCCATCAGCGGTATAGACTCATTATTCTTCACTAGCCCGATATATGCTTGTAGCTGAAAAAAATTCCATAGACTGGACTTTAGGTTTATGCGTCGAAAAAGGATTGATGAAATTCCTAACTGAAAAAAATATTCAGTACCACATTTAATTCCACCCAGAAGAAAAGAAACTAAATGCTATCATCGAGGGTTTGCAAGGCATTTATTCCGAAAATATAATAGAAAACCTAAAAGCACAGGGCTTTTTTGCTGAACCCACCAACTCGTGGCTCTACTGAACCTATTTCGTGGGGTTTACAAAATCCACGGTCGCGCTCCGTGCAATAATTAATTTAAAAAAAAAATTAATCAAAAATGCAAAATTATCTACTTTAGCCGGTGTTTGAGCCACAGTCTGCAAAGCTAGCCCTGCCAAATTTTCAGAAAACCCTTGCATTGAGATAGTGCCGAATCAACCTCTCATAAACTGATTTCCTCCGATTTCCTTTCTATCATAATAGCTAAGCGGTAAAATATGGGCTATAAATTTGGGTTCTATAACGACAATATATGGATTCAAAATGTTGCATTCTCTCAAAAGTTAAACCAGAATCAAAAAAAAAATCTACCGCAACAGAACCGCTAGAAAACTGATTTTCAAAGAAATGGTCTCTGAGTGATCAAAAAGTGGGGAAGGACGTAATACACTTTTTTATAGTATCTTATCAACCATTTCTTATCCAAAGCAACAAAAATAATTTCTCGACAGCATCTCCTATAATATAAATGATGAAAATATTCAGTGCTGGCAGCACTTTTCCAACGAAGCAGCGATAAGTCGGATTACCCATTGATAAGTCTAACAAGCTCATGTTTAAGTAAACCTATTCTTTGAATTTCGTTTTCATCTAAGGATTCCATCGAAAGTTTCAGCGATTCAACGTCGTTTCAGGCTACCATTCGAAAAACTTAGAAAACTTGGAAAATTTTAACATTGGTTCCTTATTTCTATTGTCAATGCTTTGCATATGAATATAAGATATAATGGAAGCATTTGTTGGCGCAATATTTACGAAAATGTCTGGTGTTGGAAAGCCAGTGTCGGCAGCATAGTGAAAATTATACCAAATCTGCTTCACGTTAAGGCTAACCCACCCTGTGAATTTCGTTTCTATTGAATGACCATCCTAGAAGTTATAGAGGTAGAAAGAATTTTAAGGCTACCACCCTCAAAACTTTACAAATTTTCGAAATGTTAATATTTGATGTTAATTGTCATTGCAGAATAATTCCTATTTGGACATTTAATGACAAAATTGCTCAGTCAAGAAATACCGAAAAATTACACAAATAGCCACATATTTTTACGAAATTTCTACGAAATTCGGCTTGAACAAGGTTCATTTGCTGCATGAATTTTGTTTTGATTTCATGACTGAGCAAATTTATGAGATTTAGATGACAAAAACTATTATAGCTGGTAGTTCTATTCTAATTTTCCAACCAAATTTCTACCAAATATGTCTTAGAGTAAGGTTCAGATACTGTGTGAATTTCGTTGAAATTTGCAAAAGTTATAGGTTAAAAAGTAGTTTATTTTTCGCAATGAATTTTCAAGATGACACCACTGCCACAATGTTGCCCGCATTTCAAAACCACTTCTATCAAATCTGGTCCTAGTTAATACCAACATGTTCTGTAAATTTTATATTGATCGAATTATCCGGTTGTCAGTTCTCGTGAACAGAATTTTCGAGCGCTGAAATTTGTGATGGGTTGCCGTTCTTTTGTAATTCGAAATTTTGAAAATATCATGTTGACATGGTGGACAAAGGTTAAGATTTATCAATAATTTGAATTTTTGTCAAAAAGTAAAATAAAATTTTGATTCGATGGATTTTTTCACGTCCCTGCCTTAGCTTCAGGGCTGTGTAGTTTGTATAGTTGTATAGGTTGAGCATGCGATATATACCCTACCAGTTTTACGATAGCCAATGTTTCTGACAAAAATATAAAAAACAAATTGAAATTTGATAAAATCCTTGCCTACTTTTAGGCACTCAGCGCCCACATAGGGTTCATAATTTTCAATTTTTATTTTAGCATGGACAAGCATAAAACATAATTAGTTTTCATTTCCAGTACTTATTTTGAACAAAAATATACTCATAGAAATATAGGGATACCTGAAAATTCACTAAAATACCCACCGCTGCCAAAGTATTAAAGCTATCGTAATTCTAACAAATCATGGACCTACGCCTTGTGTACACCTATGTATGTCCTCTGAAAATCGCAGCTCAATCGGATCGGCCACTCCTGAGATTATCTCCCTTAATCATTTTGCTGATATATATACACTCATATATGTATATACAGTGGCTCACAGCTTATTTGATACAGTGCTTCTTTAAAAAATCAAGTTGCAATAACTCAAAACATAATAACAATATCAAAAAAATTTGAACACCATTTTGAAGGCAATTGTTTGTTGTTTATTAAACAAGTTTATATTTGTTACAAAGTTGCTGTTTTACATCTTAAAAAACAAAAAAACTAAAAGTAATAACAAATTTCATGTCACAGCTTATTTGATACAGTTTGATTAAACATTAAAATTGTTGTGAATTATGAGGTTTCCAGTTGATTTCAATACTTTGTATGATAGCCCTTAGACTTAAGCAGAGCCTGGAACCTATTCGGCATTGAATCAACGAGTATTTTGTGATGTCAGGAGTAATTTTGTGCCATACCTCTAGCAGTGCTTTCTTCAGGTCTTGTTTATTAGAAATCTTGTGTTTTCTAATGTTGTTATCCAACAAAGTCCACAGATTCTCAATAACGTTCATATCTGGTGACTGTGCCGGCGGAGACATCAAATGAGGGCAATCCCAAATTGGCCAGGACTGCACAATTCCCGACTTGTGGTTTGGATCGTTGTCTTGGTACAACCGAAATTGGTCGCGAACACCCAGTTTTTTAGAACTTTGCAGCAAATTGTTTTTGGGCACATCAAGGTACTTTGTTTGGTTCATTGTTTCCTCAATAAACTTTAAATTTCTGACTCCGGCTGCAGACATGCAGGCCCAAACTATCACATTACCACCACCATGCTTCACAGTAGCTTTGAGGTTCTCCTTGTTTTGCTCAGTGGTTGCCTTGCGCCAGACATATGACATTCCGTCGGAGCCAAAAATGTTAAACTTGGACTCGTCCGCAAAAATAACCGTATTCCAGAACGCGGGTGGCTTTCCCACATGCTCTTTGGCAAAGGCAAATCGGCTTATTGTATTTTTTTTGGAAATGAATGGCTTCCTACGAGCTACTCGGACCCTGAAATCATGGTCGCGAAGCACTCGTCGGTTGGATTCAGCACTACATGACTTCCTTTATTCATGATGAACCTCAGTAACCAATTTTGGAGCGGAAATCTTTGTGTTTGCTTTCACTTTCCTTACAATGTATCGTTCGTCGGATACGGTGAAAATATTGTATGGCGCATTTCTCCTCTTCTTTTCTACCCGATTTTCGTGTAGGAAGCGCTCAATTATGTGCTGCACTGTAGAGACACTCAAATTCACACTATCAGCAATTTTTCGAACACTTTGTCCTTTTTTAAAGTGGTTCAATACCAATTCGCGCTGTTCAATTGTGGTGCGATGACCCATTTTACAATTTTGGCTAATTTTGGCACTTCAGCTTACAAGATCTTGCTTAAAATTACTTAAGCCAATTTCTAAACACCATCAAAAATTCAAGAAACAAAAACAAGACAGATTAACGGCGCGACAAATAGAAGTTTATTCGCATTGAAGTGTCTGTATCAAATAAGCTGTGAGCTGCAATTTTTCAGCGCCAGTGGTATTTCTCTTTTAAGGGACGCCGAGGAATACTGCTGGAACATTTTTGGTTTGCATTGTATTTGTTGAACATGCATCTAGTCAAATACGTTTAAATTTTTTGAATAGGGTTCTTTATTTCAAAGCTACAGTGATTTGCATTTTTAAAAAGTCACTGTATCAAATAAGCTGTGAGCCACTGTATACATATATATATATATAAACAATATATATATATATATATATATATATATATATATATATATATATAATCAGTAATATGAATCAGTAAAAACTCAAGTTCCAAAACACATGTCTGTTGGTAAGTGGATTTACTCTAAGTAGTATCATTTATTCCTAGATTTCGAGCTATATCGATTCCAAGAGAGAAATAAAAGCGGATTCAATATCTAAAGCAGGCGTCACTATCTTATTGCATTAATCATTGAGGTAAAAAAACAATTTCGCCTGCAAGGACGATATAAGGTTATGCGTGCCATACTCACGCCCAAATCCAATTAATTCTCATGTATCACCCGAGGAAAGTCACAAAAGGTAGATATTACCGAGTTTTTCCGCCCGAAGTATCTCTTAAAGTTTACTCTGATTACGGAGCAGACAGATTGCGTGTAAATTTCCGGTTCCGTTACTTTTGCCATCCTTATGTGCAAGTACAATCTTGGCCAGTTATTTAACTTCGCAATTATTCACCTGGAAGCTGATTTATATCCTTATTTATGCTTGAATCAAGTCGGATATTGGTCAGCTATTGCGCAAAATATTCGCAATGAAATTTACCAATCATTTCAGAAATAATTTTCCTGAGACATTTGATACTCGCTATAAGCGAAAGAAAAATAGAATGGGACCTTCCATGCCTACGGATTATTTGATTTTAATTGCTGCGTTAAATGTATCACTTTCATGTCCTTGGCAATTTTTGGTAGTAGCGCGTGACTTCGATGTCAAAATTGGCAATCAGCACGTTGCAAATGCTTACCTATCTTCTTGAAATAAGTACGCGGTCTATTTTGTCAAAAAACGTGGCAATTTGTTCATGTCCACGCTTTTTTTGTGAATAACACTGTGTGTGAGAAAAACGTCAAAGTGGTTACTAGATTTCTAATGCACATAGATACAATTGAGCACTGGTTCTTGTGATGGGAATTGTCGTAAACACTACCTTCCTGTTATTTTTTTTTGTGCGCGTCCTGGCTTCACTCATTGTTGATCACTTTCCATTTTGCCCGTGAAGTATTGAAGACTATTTATATTCCGAAAAGACAAAAATAACACCCAGGAATAATGGATTTTCATGTCTCATTCCTTTCAAATCGGAACATAATTATGGGTAGTAAATTTTGAATTTTGCAGTAATTTTACGTGAAGTGAACAACGAAAAGAAGTCTAGGCTCTGGATGTCATTCATATTGTGCATTATTTATTGTACTTCTAGGGGATAGACAATTTTTTTTCTATGAGCTTTAGTTGTCGAGCTATGGGCTTCATACGAATTGACGAGGTTGGTGCAAGTTATTTTTTGGAAGCCGATTATGAGATGAAAAAAAATTAAAAATCATTAAACATACTGACTGGTGTAGAAATTTAACTGTTATTTTTAATTTGAACATTTGTTTTGAACAAAAAATGTCCTCCTGGTATTAATGATTTCAACAATTTAGACCAGGTTTTTTTTTTAGTTTTATAACAAAACAAAACTAAAACGTATAGTTTTAGTTTTAGAATGGGATAACTAGTTGTTTACGAGGTAGGTCAATTTCAATAATTACAAGTCCTTTGAAGCGTGGTGTCAGGAGCATGATTAGCACAGCTAGTGAGTGTGAAAACAAAACATTTGTAGTAAAATATCACTTACATATAAGTATTAAAAAAGTCTAGCGCATCAGAACCGCTAGAAAACTGATTTCCGAAGAAATTACCTTTGAGTGACTTAAAAATGTAAGAAGACAAAAAACTCTTCTTTGTAGTATCATATCAGCAGCAATAAGTCTACCATAACATGCTCGTGCTTAATCAACCTATCTTTTGAATTTTGTTTTCATGCAAGGATATCATCGAAAGTTTCACCGATTAAACTATGTCTGATATTGCCATCCGAAAAATTTCCAAAAGTCGGAAAATTTAAATATCGGTTGCTTATTTTATTGTAAATGCTTTGCTTATGAATACCAAATGGAAGCATCTGTTGGTGCAATATTTACGAAATTGTCTGGTGCTGGCAATCATGCGTTAGTACCGTAGCTGCTTCACGTTGAATTCAATCCACCCTGTGAATTTCGTTTCGATTGAATGGCTGCGCTGGAAGTTATAGGAGTGAATAGAATTTTATAGTAACCATCCTCAAAACTTTTTAAATTTTCGAAACCTAAATACTTGCTGCTAACTGTCATTGCAGAATCTTTCCCATTTGGAAATTTTACGACAACATCGTTCGATAAAGAAATGACAATAAATTACGAAATTCATCATAGCTGGCAACCCTTTCATGATTTTTCAACAAAATTCCTACAGAATTAGAACTGCAACAAGATCCACTTATTTCGTTACTGCATCGGAAGTTATAGGGAACAAACCTTTATTTTCCTGAGCAAATTTATAATATTTAGGAGACAAAAATTGCCCTAGCTGGCAACCCTATACTAATTTTTCAACCAAATTTATATCGAATCTGTCTTAGAGTAAGGTTCATCTACTGCTTGAATTTCGTTAAAATCTGGCGGCTAAATCGGAAGCTATAGTCCAAAAACCAGTTTTTTTTCTCGGTGATTTTTCAAAATGGCACCACTTCCATAGTATTGCCTGTATTTCAAAATCATCTCTATCAGACCTGGTCTTAGCTAATTCCAACAAGTCCTGTAAATTTAGTATTGATCGCATAATCCGATCGTCAGTTCTCGTGAATAGAAGTTTTGAGTGCTGAAAATAGAGGTAATTTGATCATGGGCTGCTGTTCTTGTTTACGGCGGAATTTTGTAAATTTTTATTTGACTTGGTGGACAAAAGTCAAAGTTGATCAATAATTTGAATTCATTTTCAATAATCAAAAATTTTCAGGAGGTTCGATGATTTGAAGGATTTTTTTTTCAGGAGCCTGCTGTAGCTACAGAATTGCCCGCACAGTCTTGAAAGTCCATGTGTGTTGAATCTTGGTCTTCACCAATAGCTCTGCACATTTCGCGACGATCCATTGTTTTTCTTAGCAGTTATGACAAATCGAAATTTGAAAAAAAAGTCCTTTCCTACTTTTAGGCACTCAGCACCTACACAAGGCTCAACATTTCTAATTCTTTATCATAGACAAGCTTCACTCCTAATACTTTGTTTTAACAAAAATTTACACTGCTTGGAAATATAGGAGTGCCTGAAAATTCACCAAAACGCCCGCCGCTGCCAAAAGGTTAAAGGTATCTTAATTCTAGCAAATTATGGACCTACTCATTATATACATCTTTGCCTTCCGAAAAATTCAGCTCAATTGGATCGGCCACTCCAGAGATTATCTCCCTTAACCATTTTGCTGATATATATATATATATATATATATATATATATATATATATATATATATACATATATATATATATATATATATATATATATATATGACGAGTTTTCGGCGAAGTGAGTTTTATACTAATTATCTTCGAAAATTAGTTATTTCTTCGAAAATTAGTAAAAATAGTTCACCGCCTGTTCTACAAATCGATAGCTGGGTAAATTTTCAATAGTTTCGTTTTTCTGTATCCTGAGTAGAGAGTGATAGCGATAACGCATGTAAAACATTAATATCTAGAGTAGGAAATATTGTAGGATTTCTGGATTTCTTACTCTGCTCTTTTTGGAGCATATGGTTTGAGTTTTCAATAAGTCATATCTAATGGAAAAATTCCACAAAATTTCCTTGTCAACCTGACAGTCAGGAAAAATAAAAGCTGTGTTTAATGAGTAGCGCGGCTATAAAAAAAAGTCGAGTAAACCAGAGCAATTGAGAGGCAGAAAAAAGTCGAGCGACTGAGAGCAGCTGAGAGGCGATTCTCAAAATTCATTACTTATCAGAAGGTCAATCTGTCAATTCACTAACAAAAAACTGCACTTCAGTAACAATTTTATGTTGAAAGTCGGTTCCGTGACAGTTGGAAAACAACTGGTTGCTTACCCGAACTTGCTCTACCAAAAAAGTAGAGTAAAAATCATGCTCTAAAGTGCTCTAGTTCAACTTTGAGCAGACTCATGAAACACAAATCAGAGCAACTTCGGGCAAGTTAGAGCAGCCAAATTGCTCATTAAACACATTTTATTGAGATATCTCAACCTAGCTGAACCTAGAGCAGCTCATTAAACACAGCTAAAATCAGATATGCATGATTAAACTGTTAATAAACTTTAACTTATAATAATAAATAATAAACTTTAGCTCAACTCGTTTCACAATGGAGGCTTTTTTCTTCACAGTGCGTAGTGATTCAAATTATCAACACACAAGGTCTGTTCCCGTACTTTCAGTCAGTGAATTTTCATGAATTTTCCTGAATCATGTGGTGGGAGAAATTCATGAAAGTACGGGAACACCAGTGAGAAAGTAGAAACGGAGTGGACACGGACGGTATAGCTTTCCACCACTAACCCCTTCAATCCTCTCGCGCACAAAGCATGTTAAAGCTGCCTTTCCGCCATTTCGCTCTTATTGTCAAATTGGAGGGGAACTACTTGGATTTGACCCGATTTGACAATGAGCAGACAAAAAAATACTACCATCCCGTTCAATATAAATCTTATGGATATGTCCACTCCATTTCTACTACCTCACTGGAGACCAAACACTCTCATTGTATTTCCTGAAAACTGACAACCAAAAGTGTCAGTTTTCGGTTTTTGGAAGAACAATAGTGATTATAAAGTCATCCTAAGCGCTGATAAATTACGCCACAAAAATATTGGACCTTCATAGCAAAATAACGCAAAAACTATGACAATATTTACTCTCGCCACACCGTTTGACACTTTTCAGTAGCTCAGACCTTTCCAAAATTTCATCGTACTTACTGAAAGAGGGGAAATTTTCAGTTTTCAGTAAAATGGAGTACGGGAACGGCTTCATTGCAATTAGTCGCGAACAATCACAATTAATCGTAGTACGGAAACAGACCTACAGATTCAAAGAAGTTGGTTGCGTTAACCGTTCGAGCTGAAATTTTCAGGACATATTCACGTATAAGTACTAGGAGTTGGTCAGTCGATGGTGACCAAATTCAAATACTATTAAAATAATACTTTTGAACAAATACTATTTTGTCGTTGCGGTTTGCGCTCCCATTAGGCTTTAAGCTGTTTTTCAAGTAAATATTTATTTAAGCCATGTGTATCTTTATCATTCTAAACAATAGAATTGCTCTGCATTGATGTTGGTGACCAGGGTAGTGAAAAAACCCCATCCGCAATTCCCAAAAAAATTTGAAAATGTTGAAATGCTGCATAAGGTCGTGTATTTTGGTGCCTCAGACTAGATAGGAAGACAGGTTTGGGTTTGATCTTTCGTAAGATGACATTGATAAAAGGCCTGTTAAACTAATTGAAAAAAACACCATAGAAATTATAATAAAACACATACGTTGGATGGCTAGTTTCGCTGCAACAAATCAGAATAAAATCGTGAATAGCACACATATCTTATTTCAAAACGGAAAACACAGACTAAAACATATAAAAAAAAAGTTTTACAGGAAAATTAAATAACTTATCGTAGCCAAATTCCAACTATCAATTAATCAGCTCTAAAAAGCACTTGCATTGTTTGTCGAATAACCTATTTTATACCACAAAATTTTTCAAAATCAAATGCTAGTGTTGTTTATAGCTCATTATTTGATTTGACCACGAAACTTTATCTAGTGTTCCACAAATACTTAACCAATTTGTTTCAGTCTGCATTTTAATCACAAGTATAAAAACTTAGAAGATTTTTTAATAAACTATTTAAATAAATTTATATAAATAATATTATTATATTGTATAAATTTTAGGTAAAAAAATGTTTGAAAATATTATCATAGTTAAAAAATATATTCAAATATACTAGAAACAATGTTCAAAACCGTATATTTATTTATACATATCATGCTATCTTACAACTATTCTGAAGAATTTTGAATTTGTAATAAAGCTACACGTACTATATTTATGTGTAAACAAGATTATAATTTCAAGATGCTCCATTTTACCCCACTCAAATATCAAATAAACAAATTGTAAACATGAGCAATTTGTGTAAGTATTAGTAGTGACGTATAATTTTGATGGATATGACAGGCATGACGATGATAAAATTGATGGGCTGTGTAATGTGATATGAAAAAGAAATTTATCTGAAATACCACTTGATATATGCATAATTATCTGTCAATTTATATTTCATGCAAGTAGGGAAAACGACATAAGTCATGCGGAAAAGGAAGTAGAGACCCTTTTCGTTTCATAATAACACAGGCAATATAGTATGCAATACTAAATTTTGAAGTTCATAAAGAAGTAGGAAGTCGCTGTTATAAGATGAACTGAACGAGTATAATCTGCTTTTTGACGTAAATTAGTAAGATTATCTAAAATGCAAGACATATTTAACGCTTTTTTTCAAGCATAGTACTATCTATTTTGTCTTATTTGAACTTATGATTGATTATTGATGGTGAAATTTTGTTTGTGATTTTGAAATATCTCATTGTGCCTGTTTAAAAATTAGGTTCTAACTATATGATTCAATCTTGGCAGCTAAGAGTAAAAAATATAAGTTATAAATTACCTCAAATGGTCGCAAAAAAGACTGATAATAAATTTACTGAACAAAATCAGCATACTATTCTTCTTGAAACCAGAAAAAAACGTATTAATTAAATGAAAAATCCTTCCGTAAACAATTATGATGATGCATTCATTCAATTTCCTATAAAAATAACAATAGGGAAAAATAGCGCCCAACGTGGGTGAATTCATATGCGATATTGAAGTTATTGAAGTTATTATGAAGATCTATGAAGAATGAAATAAACACATGCATTTCACATTATTTGAACTTTATATCTGCACATTGAAAATGCATAAAACACTTCTAGCCGAGATGGGAAACGCTGAGAAATTTTTTTTTCGTTTGGTGAATGTTTTATTCAATGGCAAATACAGTTCCAAGTAAATGCAGTAAACTGTAAAATGCGATATCATAAGAATGTTATGACGTACTCAATTTTAAGTACACTTGTTTTTATGAGTTGGTTCATTCGACGCTGAAATATATATTCTGTGTTTTCACTGCCACTTATGTGACGTTGCGCATGAATGCAACTTGATCCTCATTTTCATTAAAGATATAATACATGACAGGTAGACAAAAATGCTTTTAGTATCAATAACCGCTTGATTTAAATGGGTTGGATTTATTATTGACTTGATTTACGTCAAACAACCATAATTTAATATGTATTATGTGAACTTAGTTTCTTTATTTTCATTTATTACTTCATTTGTTATTTTAAGTTTATTTTTATTTTATTAGCGAAAAATGTCGACTGGTGAGTAAAAGTTGAAAAAAGTCAAGCCAGGTAAAAATAAGCCTAAGGAAAAAATAAGGAAAAAACAAGCATCCTAGGGCAATTGAATTGTGTCATTCGTGTTTTAATGTTGCCATTCTGCTTAAGAACAGTTTTTGCCTATATAGCTATCCACTTTTTTCTGACATGTAAATGGTTTGCTAGTTGATATGATTTCGATTTTACCTTTGTGAATATACATACTTTCTAGGAGCTGGCAAATACTTCGAGGAACAATCATAAAAGCAATGAAACCACTTCTAAAATTTAACTTCATAGCACATACATATAGTTTTCTAAGGTCCAAAAAGTCGTCAGGTCTAATGTCGTCAGTGGTCGGATTAGTCAAGAATGCGTTACAAAATTATTAGGATTAAATTCTTTGTTCTTATAAAAAATCACCATAACAATATTTTCGAATATCTAGAGTTTTCTAGAGATTTTAAGCATCGCCAAAATCAGAGTATCAGCACTATCGTTTAAAACCATTATTTTACCTGATTTTTATATACCTGAAATCCGCAATATTTGGCTGGATTACCATTAATCTGCAGTATAAACTGTTTCATTTCGATCACTGCTTTTGATAGCTTGGCAAATCTTTTATTGACCCTGATGCCTTGAGCTTTTAGCTCAGTTATCGTCTTCGATGTATTCATTTCATAGACCGTTATTGGAATAACCTTAGGGATTTTCGTTGCTTAATGTCAGTAAAAATATTCAGAGAGATGATTTCTGTAGTGCCCGAGATTTTCGAAAATATAGGACAACTTTAACCCTTTGTGACCATTTTAGTATTATATTTCCATATATTTCTGGTGAAAGAAGAATTTGGGAAAAGGAATAAGCATAAAAAGGAAAACTGATAATGTTTTGTGCTTGGCTGTAGTAGCGCTTTTGAAAGTTTAGTAGACGAACAGTTTTTTTTCGAAATTTCGGATTGTGATAACTTGATAGTTTGTTGTTGTTAATCTTTGGCAGAAAAAGCTGTACAAAAAGTTAAAATTGTTTTTGTACGGACTCGAGTCTGTTACTGTGGATTACAAAAGCTGGGTTTCAGATAACACAGGCGTAGTCAAGAAGAGGGCGCACCAGTGCAGTGTATAATGATCTTGTGGCCCACAAGTTTTTAAATTCCTTGGCTCGTCGCTTAATAAAGCCGAGCTGCTTATTCGCACGGGAAAGAATTTGGTCGCAGTGCAAGGTGAAACGAAGTTTCCCATCCAAAACGACGCCGAGATCAACAACGCTATCAATGCGAGTTAATAACTTGCTACCGAGAAAGTAATTGTTCTGCGCAACCGTGCATTTACGGCTAAAACTTATAATTGGGCACTTATCAATATTAAGCGAGAGCTTGTTGATATTGAACTGAACAAGAGAGCCAAGCCTGGATAGAAGGAAAAGTGCATCAGATTTAGATTCAATGGTGTTTGACAGGACGTCAGCGAGATCAGAGATGAAAATGTTAAACAGAAGTGGATAAAACTTCTTGATATTTTACAAATTGGATTCGATTGTGGAAGTAGGAGCTTAGCCAGTTAAGTAAAGATCCGGCAAGTCCGAATTAGTGCAGCTTTCGGATCAAAATAGAATGGTCAATTCTGTCAAAAACTTTGCTAAAGTCTGTGTAGACCGCGTCAATTTGATAGCCTTTCTCCATTTTACACAGAACGTCCAAAACTAGAATTGTCAAGTTTGTGATAGTTGAGCGACCATTTCTAAAGCCTTGCTGATGCTCGTTCAGGCGGGTATCAACTAGTGGAGAAAGTTTATTGTAGACAACCTTTTTAAAAGGTTTTGGAATCGAATATAAAATGGCAATGTCCCTGTAGTTTTCGATGCAGCGTCTGTCGCCATTTTTAAAAATTTGTGTCACAAATGAAAGTGGCCTGCCAAAGAATATATGCAGGGGTGTTATTAGCTGCTCAACACACTTACGCAGGAAGATCGGTGAAAGATGATCAGGACCAGAACCTTTGTTACAATCGAATTCCAAGATAGTTTTATTTTTATTTGGCTGACAAAAGCGGTTGGAGCTGATTCCGAAGTTTGCATTGTTATTGAATATAGTTTGCATTGTTTAAAAAAACCGGAACTAACTTCTCTTCTATCATTTGAAGGGCATGGCGAATCCCTAGAATGTGTTGAAGCATCATTTGTTGCGCATAGCCTAAATCCAAAAGATAACGGTAGTAATATGGCACCAAGATGACCTTAAACTTCAGTTAAATTAAGAAAAGCCATAATTGACATTCCCAAACCGGTAAAAATATGCGTAAAATCGCTGAAATAGTTGATCGAGTTCCCACAATACTATTAAACATAATAAATCGTCATTATAGCACTAAAAACTATGAATATAAATCTAAATCAAGTTTTTCAAAACTGGTTCACTTCGTTAGATGAACGATGGGTAGTGCGACAAATAAAAAAATCATTTTTAAGTGCTTTTAAACTTGCTATTGAAGTCAGTCAGGTTAATTTAAAAAAATACTGGATTTCGCTTAAAAGTTCGGTGAAAAGGACTTTTTGTTTTGGCAAGTTCTATTCACCAACGAAGGGAAATACAGCGTTATTAGATCAGATGGAAGATCGTGTTTATGGAGAAGAATCAATGAAGAACTCAAAGAAGAACTCAAAGAAGATAATCTGCGGCAAGTGTGGGGCTCTACATCAGCGGTTTGACCTGGGAATATTCATATAATTGAGGGAATAATGGGCAAAAAAAACTGGTTGAAAATTGAGGATTGAATTTTTTCTTCTATGAAGACAGCGATCCCAATCCTATAATGTAGGGAAATGGCTCCATTATAGCTGTCCCCAAGTATCCGTCACCCGATCTAAATGCTATGCCGCATTTATGGAGTTACTTAAAAGAAAAATTTAAAAAAAAGCATTCTGTAACTATTAGAACTGTATTAAAAACAGGTTTGATGGAAGAATGGGACGAAATTGAGCCTTCCTTTTGTAAGTTGATGGAGTCACTGCAACATCAGCTTAATGGAGTTAAGAGCCAAAAATAATGCCAACTAAGCACTAATAAATAAACAAAAGTCCTATAAAACCGTTACCAGGAATATGTGCAAATTTTAGATTTTTTCGGAACAATTGTGTAACTCATCTTCCTTAATTCAATTTATTCTTTAACTTGATCCGTTTTAATTTTGTGCCACTGCGTATGTTTTTTAATAAACAAGCCAACTTTCAAACAAATTTACGTTCATATTTTCACCCCCTGCTCAAACTCTAAGTCAGCTCGGCCAGTATGAACGGCTCACCTGATTCCGTTGGAAAGTTTTGGTGGTAAAACAATTCAAAAGAAATTTTCGTATTGACCTAACGAGTGTAAAGCTTACCTCAATGCAGAAATTTCTTCTTTCAACACTCGTATTCGTGTGCTCGGTCACTCGGATTTATCACTGGTTCGGACATTTTATGAAATTTTTAGAGCTTTGCCAGTGAATCAGCAAACTAGTTCAACTAGAAAATCAGTAAAAAAAAAAAGTTGATGGAACACGCATCATCGCAGTCGACTCCTATCTCTACCTTCACCAGTAAAAATGGCGGAAAATATGGCAGCATTCGCCTTCTCGTGCAGGAGATCACTTCTGACTATTGTATATTGGCACTCAGATAAACGTGTGTGTTTTGAATTAGCGTAAATTAATTGATTTAATAGTGTGATTGAATTATATTCCTCCCCTAAGCGAAATACATCTTACCACTTTCCCTATTTTCTATCCCCAGCAGTGAGCTTAAGCAGATAGAAAAATTGGTCGAGTTATATGGCGCATCTGAACTCATCTGCAAAATAATTGGCGCGTGGTATACAAAAACCTGGCCACCCCTGACATAGAACAACAAAATATTGCTAAAAATTTTACAATTAAAAAAAAAATCGATAACTTTTAAAGACTGTATCTCGATTACTATTGGGTCTAGCAAATTTAGTATAATTAAAAAAACTTTTTTCACAGATTTTATCATAATACAAGTCTTTTGTGGTATAAATTGGCAAAAACTAAAGAAAGTCGAAAATTCCTCCTTTTTACATTTTGACAAGGTTGCGTTCGGTGCTCGACATCGCAATCTTAAGTTATTCATTAAGGCAACATCATAAACAAGTCAGCAAAAAATCAGAACTACCGGATTTAACGCAAGGTCTGATGTATAATGTTACTGGACTAATTTGCTTGCCAATAGATGCTATCATTAAATTTTCACATAATGCACATCTTATAATGGTAATAAGTCACAAATATTTAAATTTTCCAAGTTTGGAAAATTCCTCGGATGACAGCCTCAAAATTTTTTTTTATCCGTATTATGTCCGACAAAAACGAAACAGTTTTAATAGTGCTAGCAAAGTGTTGTTAGCTCGGGACATTTTCATCATTTTAGGAACATACTTGGTAGATAGTAATAATTTAAAGTGCAGAGGGTTTGTTCGCCAATATTTCTTCAAACTATATCAGCAAAATTCAGCCTCCCCGGACACATCCGCGCAAAAATGCATCTCTCATAATCAAAACACACATAAAGTATGATATCGGATATAAATGTTTATCTTATACCCCTATTACATCAAATTTATGAACATTTTTCGGTATTCATTATAATTCACAAGAGGCAGATGACCCATGTAAAATATCGTAGAACAATTTATACATACGATCCTATACAGGACCATCTAATCTTTTATTTTGATTTCCACGTTTACGACAGCCTCGGGAAGTATATCAAAACAGTATTTCTAAAATCACAATATTTTCGTAGCAAGCACATTTGCTTGTCACAGGATCTTACCGCCACTGTAACATCAACCAGCGAAATGTATGTGCTTCAACGTGTGCATCCATTCTAGTCCCGTTTTTCCGTCAGTTCATCAGACAATATCAGTCACCATAACTTCTGAGTAGAAATATGAACATACGGGACGTATACACACATAACAATATTCAGAAAGTTAAGAAAATGTTTTTGTCCTGCTGCGAGGCAACTGCTGAAAACATTTAAATGTTAACGTCCTAAAGCCACGTGCACCGAAATACGATGTTAGTACCTAACAATAAAACAACAACAACACAAGGTGAGCTTTTATGCTCGCCTTTCGACAGGATGTTTTCGGTGAGCTTATCAATTAATTACAATCATGTATGGACGAGTATACGGGCATGTATGTATAAATAACACGATGATTGGTAGTGTATTGGTTTCGGCATTGAGGATTTGCAAAATGGGAATTCTGTCAACAGAATCAGTTATGGCAATTTATTATAATGTATGCGTTTTGGGACTTGTCCCCTTGATTTACGTATCTTTTGAATCGGAAATGTTACAAATTGTTTTTGATGCAGATAGATTTAATCAGAGAAAATGGTTCACGCCGACAAAATGAATTATGTATTTATTTTGTACTGATTGAATAGTTTCGCCTCATTTTCAAGGTTACGATCTATCTGCAGTTACATTATGTGAATAAACTATTATATTTATCGTTAATTTCAATGCTAGGCTCAATGATTTCGGAGACATTTTTTCTTTTAAATTAAATGCTATAAAATTTTTCCTCAATCTATAAAAAAAATTCCGACATATCATCCTATATTATCCTTCTCTCATCGTACAGATTTTAATTATTTGCAGCCCAAAAAATAAAGAAAATTAAATCGAAAGGAAAATACTTTCTTCAGGAACATTTCAGTTCTCACCTGCAGAATCCCGATAAAGCTTAAGCCTATTATGTAGTCCTTATTTCATATTCAGTTTTCTTTTGCATAATAATATCTGTTCCTAACCAGGGATCACAAAATCGATTTATCTTTTCCTTGGAACGATAGTCGCCCCTTCATTAAAACCATCATCATCATCATCTCGAAAGAGAGGATATTTTACGATTCTCCGGATCAATTTGCTACAATCCCTTTTCGTATTATCGTCTATATCAAGAAAGAATGTTGACTACAGTTGCCCAACGGACAGAAATTTGCCAGACAAGGGAAATCTGTACAGGCCAGAGGTTTTGTCGAGGATAAACTTTTTCGTTCACTGAGGTCACTGGAGCATGTTTAGGTAGGTACGTATTATATGAATAGGTACGGCTATGTGGTATTTTGCGTTTCAGGGTACACGACAGAATCGATATTTGCTTAATTGGGGCTTGTTTAGTAATTTAAGTGAAATGTTTATAGTATGACCCTTCGTTAGGTGTAGCCAATCTATCAAATATATAATTTTTTATTCTCAGTCAGCATATTTTCAGGAGATCTAGTAAACATCCAGGAATGGATGAGGGGTAATTTTCGGTATCTGGAGTAATTAGTATTGAGCCACCGTTAATCGTGGGGTGGTCGAATTATTTTTTGAATACTTTTTTTTCTAATCATGTATGTATTGGATATTGTCAAATATAAGTTTGTAATATCATTATTTGTGTAGTTTGCTCTGGTGTCGAAGTCACAATATATAAAAGAGACTTCAGAGACAGAAGAAAGAAGTTTTGGTGAAAAATTCGATCCGAGAAATAAAGAGCATGGTCCTCACTAAGAATTTCAGCACCTACAGGTTATTCTGAAACATGACCCAGTACAAATTACGCCGCAGATACTGTAAGAATGGATAGAATTGCTAAACGATTAGCTCACTCCGAAAAAAAATCATTATGCTGCCAGCATCAAGGATACAAATGGTACATGAGACTAAAAGTTAGTTGAAGTCCAGCAAATCCTTGTAATCCGAAGGCACACCAGTTGAGCTGTTTATATATAGAGGCTCCACTTGTCATCAAACAATGCAGGAAGTTATATTGGACGTATGGAGCAATAAATTTGATTAAAAAAATTCGATTGAACTGCATAAAAAAACATATGTCACAACGTGGAGAAATTATAGAGACACAATACTGTAAATTATATAGACAAATTATATAGAGAAATTATAAATTATATAGAGAAATTATAGAGACACAATACTGTAACCTCTTACAAAATTCTCCCTTTTGTCTCTGATCTCTCTCTCACTCTCTACCCACTCTACAAGAGTGGGTAGCTCCATATGCAACAGTCATCATCGGACTATATCAATGTGGCTCCATCTTAGGTAAACCAACAATTGATCCAAATGAAAAAATGTCAGGTATTTCATAATCCATTAAGCCATCTGTTTCCGATTTCTCCATAGGGAGGGTGCCAATTTTGACAGCTGATCGCAGCCATATTTGTGTACCGCTTCTTGACATCACTTCTCAGTTGTGTTGAGAAAATTTTACAATTTAATTATGTTTTGTTTCACGTGAAATAATCGTTTAGGAATAGTCCAATTTTACTACGGAAATTCGCGTTTACCTCGTGCTATTCAAGGAGCAATTCAAACTCATCAAGTCATTTGTCGTGGTGGTCGTTCCTTCCTACACTTTCAAATTTTTTATTGCAGTGAAAAGAAAGGCCAGAAGTGTTGAAAATGTTGTGACTGTTCAAGCCAGTGTTAGTGAAAATTCAATCGTTTCAAATGTTTCAGATGTTCGTCGATCGCAAGAGTTAGGTTTCCCTCGAATAACAACTTGGCAAATTTCGAGATTGCATTTGAGTTGCCGCGATCCATACAAAATGGTACTGTCACAAGAACTGATTCTCACCGACGGTTATATTCGTCATTCATTTGCCGCCTGGGCTCTTGAGATGCTTGAATCCGACCAGAAATTTCATCGACAAATTCTCTTCTCCGATAAGACTCATTTTTGGAACAATGGCTTTGTTAATATGCATAATTATGGGAATTCGTGCTAGTATGAATAAGTCATCGGTCCTTATTTTTTCAAAAATGAGGAAAAAAACTACGGTTTTTGTTAATGTCGGAGTCTACAAAGCTATGTCTTCCCATATTTGGTGAAATCTATGTAAATGATTTTTGCCTCCAACAGGATGATACGTCACCGCATATTGCTCGCACATTAACTTTGGCGAAATGGTCCCATCGCCTGGTCACGGAAATTATATGATTTAACGTCTATCGAACATTTTCTCTGGGCTACTTTAAATCACATTTGCGTGTCAATAGATGAAACCGCGAGAAATTTCAAAATCTCATACAAATTAACATGACTGCTTAGTTTGGTCATGACTAACATAACAAATCAAGTAAAAATACCCAAACTGCTATCCAGACCGATCAACATCTTCAATGGACTCCAACGAGGAGATGGTCTTGCCTACCTTGTCTTCAACTTGGCGTTTTTCCCTATTGGAAGGTGAATGTCTTCAAAAAAATTTTTCATGGCTTCTGCCCTCGAAAGTGTTGGATTTTTACCGACTAAAACCACCTCCTTCATCTTCCGCATTCTCCGAGAGACTACTTATACAGGACTACTTCGCCGAGGTGGATTAGATCTGCCAGTCATTCCCATTGTTTGCGTGGACAATATTTAACCGCGAAAAAGCCTCCAATAACACTTGCCCTCTAGCATAATTTTCTTGCTTCCCCACTCCTCAGCACAGGCGTTGAAGTCACCAGCTATGAGTTACGGATTGTGCCATTGGTGAAATCT
This sequence comes from Nemotelus pantherinus, assembly GCA_963978885.1. Taxonomy (NCBI): domain Eukaryota; kingdom Metazoa; phylum Arthropoda; class Insecta; order Diptera; family Stratiomyidae; genus Nemotelus; species Nemotelus pantherinus. The sequence goes on along the minus strand of OZ022266.1, from coordinate 57,851,639 downwards.
ATGGGCGTTAGAGAAATCTATCTGACACTGCCTCCCGTCTACAAGAGGGACAATGGTCACCAAGTCCAGCCAGGTACAGCATTTGAAGATCTAAGCTAGCTGTATTAGAATCTTTAGAAGAGTTGGCGGCATAGAAACTGGAGCTGCACGGAAAGATGAAGTCCGTGGTGGCATTGTCTGTGTGAAAAACCTTTTGAGTTGGTAAATTAATCGCGATAGTTGAGCATCAATTTGAAGTAATGCAGTTCTTTAACTACATTGAATCAATAGTAGTAGCTGATAACACTGTGGAAGAAGAAACACTTGAACGGCAATCAAACAGATATTACTTCGATCTTTCAAGGATCTTCGAATTCCGAAATTTAGCAATCATTCTAAAGCTACGGCTGTTGGACCAACTACTCAAGTATGAACCCAAAGCGGGTGCTCAGCAAAAAGTACACTGACATCTTAGCCAGAGGAAAGACGTATTGAAAATGGTTGGCCCCGTACGAAAGGAAGACCAATTCCGAAGGTGCTGTTGCCATGAGATTGTGTATCTGCCTAAAAGCTGATATAGTCACAGTTAGGTCGTATGAATGAAGAGGATCCTACTCGGCAAACCGCTTCAAGATTCTCTGAGTTCCCAAGCTTTATTGGGTCACATTTTCTCCCGATCGGGATTTTAGCGCCGATGATAGTAATTAGTGTAAGAAGATAATAACTGCAAACAAGACACACTGAACGAGTCCCTTTCAGAACCTAAACCTCCATATTTACCGTGAAATCACTATCATAAATTCCTAGCTTCTGATAAGCATCATCTCGTTAACCATACAGTCCATAATTATCCACATTTTGCCACATTTCTACAAACCTTCACTTTTTGAAGGTAATTAAATTTGATCAGGATTTATTTAAATGCACATTACTACCTTCAGTGTTAATCACTAGGAAAGTTACAATAGTTATCCTATCAGAAGATTTTTTAGATAACAAATAACACAAGTACCTGTATTGATTTCACAATTTGTCGGGAAAATTGACACAGCAGAATCTTGGAGGAGACTGATGCCGTTTCTTCCTCTTCCGCAACATTTTTTGTGGTTTTCTTCCATTGGTTTTTTTTTACTTTTTCCCGACAAATTAATGGCTCTTACTTTGTTGATATTTCACGTCGGCTTACTCGCCCAGTGCTTATTGCTCTTCCCTTCGATTAGAGCACTTTCTAATGTTTTCGTTAATACTGTGGATTTACATCTTTTCCTGCTTTTATTCGATTTTTTCTTGGTAGAGCTATAAGACGCAGGCAAATAGTCTGCGGAGATACGTAGCTTATACCAGATTAGCTTATACACTTCTGTGTCTTCTCGCCTTGATTTTTTTGAGTAAGATCAATAGCATATGCCTCTGACTGCATACTTAAAGAAATGCTCTCAACTGGATTAGCAACTTCTGTAGGTTTCAGTAGGTTGGGTTTATCCTGGGTGAAAAACAAATCAAACGTTTAATTTAATCAAATTCTATCCAAGTGTTCATACTTATGACAAAAATCGAATTGACCAAAATGGAATTTTATATATGCGTTACGTTTATCTGTGCAATGATATTCAATGAACTTAACAGAAGATTAAAGCATCAAATTCGCTCAAACTTTAAGCTATAGATAATCTATAATAGCATCAAAATAAATAATATGAATAATAATATAATATTTTATTAACTTTCTTTTACAGATATGCATTCAGTCGGCATACATTCTGCGCTTGCAATCAAGCGCCAAAGGAAACGACGTGATGAACAGCGAAAAGCGAAAGAACGACGTTACAGTATACAAAGCTCAGAAAGTGGAGATACACTTCATTCGCCTCATGGTTCCACAAGAAGAGAATACCATCAAAAACACTACACATCCAAAAATAATGCCATGCTGGAAAGTCAGGTTAGCGGAATATTAAATTGGATATTCTGTAGGGTGATTTTAATTAGCTATGGATCAAACTGCTATTTCCAACTAGCAATAGCAACTGCTATTTTTTTAAATAGCAGCTACAAACAGCAGTCTGCTTTTTACAAAGACGATTGATGTGTCAATCCGACTGTGCTATTCAAATACTAGTTTGTGGATTTACTGTTTGGCATGCGTTGCGATCAAGATTTAGAAATTGCAGGAAGGTTTTCAGCTTTGTATGATGTATGCACGTGTGTACGTATGCATAAAGCTTCGTATACATAGGGCCAAGCTCAAAACGAATAAGTCGACTCATGGTCTAGTTAAACATTAAATATAAATTGAAAATAGGTAGTTCAAATGTAACAGTATCTTTGAAATTTAAAATATAGATAGTTAAGTTAAGCGTCTAAAATTAAACGCATTAACTTTTTTTTAAGTTTAAAATATTTAATTAATATTTATTTGATATGAATTTAACAACGTTTATTTAATATTTCTTTGATATTATCTAACAACATTTATTCAATATTTTTAAAGTTCGTTCCTCCAACAACCAACTGACATTGATTGGCAATTAATTTTTTTTTTTTTTTTGACAAATACATTTTCATTTTGCTTAAGCCTATTTGTTTTTACATTTTTTATTTGTATCAAGTAGAGTGTAGAGTAGTGGAGTGGAATGTATTTGTGAGATAAGTCTTCCTGTGTTTGTGTATACACAATAGTTTTCCAGATTGAGATAGTTTAGTTAGTCAATTATGTCAGAACATTCCTGTAATTGAAAAAGGTCAGTCATATTACAAGAGTATTTTATATATTAAAGTAATAATAAATTATAAAATATTTAGGTGCAAATCTGCATTGTATTGCGAAAAAAGTTGTGAATAAAAGTGAATACTATCGGACAATATTTTGAAATACATAATCTAAATTACCTAGACTGCGCCTTTTTCTAAATTATCTGTACTATTATGGCCAAAATAAATAGAATTTGAAAGCATTGGCCCAGGTCTATCATGTTCTTGGTTAGATTCGTATAGTATGAAAAAACCGACACCCACGCTGGGCGCCATATCACTGCACGTTCGGCATCAAACATTTTTGAATGGGAATTACAAGAAAAGTTCCAAATAGGATAAGCTGATTTAATTCTTAAAAAAGTATGAAGAATCAGTATGAGGAAATAGAATGAGCGTTGGATTTGAAATTGATGTCAATTGCACAATACGCTAGACAAGTGTCGAAGTTTTATGAGAAATCTAAACTCAATTAAAACATTCTTTAGTTGCAGGAAAAATTATAGAAGGAGGCAAACTATTTATTATTTTATTTTATTTTTTAGATTTTTACATTTGTCACAGATAAGAAATTTATTTTTCATTTTATTGTTCAAAATTGCTTGTTGTAAATAAATTAATTGATGAAATTATACTCTAGCGAGCAATTTTACTATGAAAGCAAAAATGTTAGTAAAATAAATATCATCTACCAGCATTTAAATTTGCAGCATGATCTTAATTTATCCACACCATTTGCCTGTTTATTACTATAATCTAATCTAATCCAAACTAATACAAAGCGAAAATAATTAACTCTCTCTACCAAAGAAATTTGTCTGTCAAGCGTGCAAATCGCTACGACGTTCTTTTGCTTATGTTAAACTACTCTGAAATACAAATTGCGATAAATTGCGTTTTCCGCTTCTTAATAACTTTCACACTGAACGCGTTCCTTTCAGATTATTGAAATTGTTAATTAAACCTCCACATTTACCGTGAAATTACCATCACAAATTCCCAGTGTCTGATAAGCAACATCTCGTAAACCATACAGTCCATAAACTGCCATCAAAAACGACGAGCATGAAAATTACCAACCATTCCTTATCAATTTCATGTACACGACACTATCCCAGAGAAGCAAATATCTTTTTATTGCATACTTAGCCGCATCTGGCTGGTTCAGATGAATTTCGAAAATTTCAATGATGAGGGAATAAATATCATCTTATCGAATATTTTCAATTGATATTTCTATGATGAACGTTGTTGTTTCGTTTTTTTCCTATACAGGTTGTCACGAGTATCGGGATGCTTCATATCGGTGTGGTTTTCATTGTGTTTGGTATTTTCTTACTGGGAGCTGGAATTATACCTGACGATACGCCATCATGGAATATGTTTGGTAAGGAAGATTTTAGATATTAGTAAATAAAGAACACTTACAGTTTTGTTACTTACAATTAAATTTATCGAAAGGTCTGGAAGGCATATTTGCGATGGGCGTATATGGCTCAAAGGAACTATACTAATTCTCAAAAGAGCAATGTATGCCCAATTCTGGTTGGCTGGATTATTAGATGAACATCTTAAGCTAATTTATAAAGAAATACTTAATAAAATACACATAAAAATCTTTTGAAATCATACCAAAATTTCCAGAGGTATTTGCTTTTTTGAAATTTTAGGACGTGATAATCCTTATCAAGGGCTAGTTTGACAATCTCTCATTTAACCCATCGTGAATTCTAAAAGGTGTATTCGACTTACTTAGAGACTTATTTTAAACCAAAGTCATCAGTAAATATAATATATAATATATAATAACAGACCAAGTATCGAACCTTGACAAACTCCAGAAAGAGGGTAAAATGGGAAAGTGGTAAGACAGCGACACAGAACAGCTAAGACCAGAAACATAGGATGACAACCTGTACAAGATACGGTTATATACTCCACAGCCTTCGAGATTTACAAGAAGAAATCTGTAACCAACATAGTCGAAAGCCTAATTTGGTCTAAGGCCTATTGTCAATATAGTGAAGGTTAAGAGATTAGAGATGAAAGATGTGACTTTTATAAACCCCGTGCTGCTCAAAAGCTAGAAAAGGATAAAGGATAAGACGTTACCTATTGCAAACAACTTTTTCGAGTTCTTTACCAAAGCAAGGAAATGAAAAATAGGACGATAAGGATTTATGGAGAAGAGACTTACTGTAGAACAGAAAGGAGCCAAAGGAGAAACTGAAGTTGAAAATAATAAACAAAAGGGACGGTGAAAGTTGTTTGCACAACAGGTTGGGGATGCCGTCAGGACCACAACCGACATAAATAAGGACTCAAGTTCTAGGACGTTGGTATGAATAAAAGAGAGGGATGACGAAAAAGTATGAGAAAATTCATAATACGTCATGGGGAAAGAAACAGAAAAAATATTTTGCAAAAAAAAAAACACAAATCTATTGCGGATAAGAAGTATTGACATCATTTAGAAACATTGAATCGGGGAAATGGTGGAAATTTTTCAAGTAGTGAACGTGAGACCAAAAGCGCTTGTATTGGTTAGAACGCATAGATGTGATGTGATCACGCATAGCTTGTTCGAAGGTAATTTTTGCAACTAATTGGAGTTTTTAGAATTCGAGGTAGTCATCATGATAGCCCAAAGCTCGATACTTAGCGCAAATCTGCATCTTTACATTACCATATTCCTCTATTTTTTTTAGACTGTGTTTTGATGTATCCATAAATGGCTCTGTCTGTCCGTTAGATGCGGATGAAATGGTGGTGTAAACACATGAGTAATAGCGAGCTCTTGGCAGAATCTGTGAAACTCGGCGGGTGAAAACTGTGTTGGCTAAATACCGTCGAACCTGACATTGAAGCGAAAATTGCCTCCGGTACTGACAATGGATATTGATGAGAGCTGAGTGACTCATTCAATCCCGTAGAATAGTCTCTACATAGTCGTAAAGATGCATTGGCTTTACGGACAGCAACTATCGGCGCTGCCCATACTGAGGACTCTACTGGTGATATAATATCCAACTCTCGCTTATAGCGGCACAAGTTCTGTTTTCTATATCTGGCAGAACCGCAAAAAGTGCTAGCCGCCTTGGTCTAAATACTGGCACTGTATTGCTTCTCAAGTATAAGTGCGCTTTGAAACTGGTACACAGCCCCAATTCAGCACAAAACACATTTTCGTATTTTTGTTTGACCGCTTCCGTGATGTCTGGCAGTACAATTGTTTTATTGCAAACGGATATTAATAGCAGATTCCACATTTTTAGTCGATCTATTCCATCATTCCCCAATAGATCCAGGCCATAGCATAAGAAGTAATAAATAGCATGGAAAGAACGGTATTGTGCGAGTTTTGCCTGATGGAAGAAAATGGCAGGGAGTGAAGGATTTACCATTAGCTGGCACCTAAGAAGAACCAAAACCAAAATAAGTTCACTTTATCATATGCATAAGTGAGAAAAGCATACTCTCAAATGACAGGTGAGAATATATACATCCGTGTTAGCTGATAGGTGAGAGTACGTATAATCCCATCAAGAAACAGTAAGCGTAGCGAACACTCGCTGGCAACAAACGAGATTCTCTGTAGTGGATTGCATAAAAGTGTCGAAGATATTCCTTTTACTCGCCAAATGGTATCGAAAGTAGTATTTCGCGTTAACTATCTTATCAATTACCATTTTTATACTCACAATAGGTTTTCAGAAAATCAATATTGCATAAATTGCCATTCGTTAAAATTTTGCAAGAACATGTATATTGCCTAGGGGGAATGAGAAATGTATCTGATCGTATAAAAGGGACGTGTCTTATTTTGGTGGGTTACTTTCTGTCTTTTTTCAACTTGGACTTGGATATTGTTATTTACTTCTCTCAGGCAGTGGGGAAATATCGCAAATTGTATCACAATTCAAGTACTTTCCGAGCTATATATAGTTCTTAAGCTATGGTTAAGGTGCCAATTGTGTCGGAACATTTTACATCTCTTGGACGAGTCGGCAATACGTAATTGACATACCGCTCATATGTTGTCGGCCCAAGTTTCCGAAGTAGAAGTCTTACCTTCGCCGCATCGTCCAATGATTGACCTTCAACCAGAAACAAGTTCTCGTATCTGTTGTACCAGGCCTCAAAACTTAGGTCTTCTTCTGCGCTGTAATGGTACTCAACCATGCTTGCGGCAAGTGTTTCCAATACTTCCGGATTTTCTCCAGAAGTTTCTCCCGGTGCTGTCCTTTGCATTATCTGAGGATGCTGCCAGTATTTTTGTGAGGTGCTCCATGAGATAATTTTGGAGCAGTTGGCTTCGGCGTCCATTTAGTAATTTAAGACTAAGTTTGGTTATCTTCACTTGCAATCACTTTAACTTAATGTTTCTTTTTTTAAAAAAAAAAAGATTCCCTCTTCATCATCTCAAATCGCTAAGTGAGTATGAGTGGTGAATGAGTGTGAGTGGTGTCTGATTGATGTGTGTCATTGCTTCCTTATGGATATTTTTCCCCCTAGTGTAAATGACCGAAAAAAATCTGCTTACCAGATCCCCGGCACGAACACTTAGTAAGAACAAAATACCTATTTTTAATACGACTTTAATAATTAATGATTATGTTTTTGCATTTAATTAAAAGTTTTGCATGTTTACTTTACGAACAATATAAAACAAAAACCAGTAACGAAGCAAATTTCACAACATTAACCTATCATTTTTCAGTGAAGTACCAAAATAGCGCAGAAAAAGTTAGGGCACAGCGCAGTTTTTTAAGCAAAACGTAATTTAACAATTTCATTTTTTTTTTACTAATATAAGGTTTGCTTCGGCAAATTCTGCCCTTAAAAGCCGCTTCCTTTTTTACATTTCGAATAATTTGAGTAGTTTCTTTTCAACTCGCTTTTTCACCTTAATTCGTAAAACTAAGGCACTTAATTTAGGGTTTTTATTAATTTCTCTGGTAATCCACTTTATAATTATATATATATATATATATATATATATATATATATATATATATATATATATATATATATATATATATATATATATATATATATATATATATATATATAACGAGTTTAAACGAGTCTAATACTGATTTTCGAAGAAAAAAAAAGCTTTCATGCACTTCGCCCGACCGCCAAGCGGCAACTGGTGGTCACGAACGCAATGCGCTCTCCCCTCTTGTGTCCTTATTAATGCTGGTTTTTTTTTCGTTCGATTTTCGATAGATTTCAATTGCTCAACTTGGCCCACACTACCTAAACAATGATGTTTTAAAAAACCAAAATGAGAATTGAGGAAAAGTAGTAAAACCCTTCAATTAAACATCTAGATATATGTTTTACTCTGATATGATGAATAAGTTAAATCATTTACAATATTTCATAGCTAACAGTTAGACAGATTATCAAAAATACCCTTGACTGAAAAATACATTCTTTCCGTAGTTCACAAAGCAAGTGAAACTCATTCTAATTGTATGTAACTGAACCTTTTTTGACACATTCCCATCCAACATTCCTTTCATTGCCGACACAAAAGTGAAAAAAGGACTACAACGTTTATCCAACCGAGCATAAAGGACACTTTGTTAAAAGAATCGAAAACATTCAGCTAGAAACTGCGTAAAATCAATGAGAGGTAACGTTTGTTTCGTTTCGAATGCCAACAAGTAAGTTTGCATTGAAAATGAAACTAAATCAATTTGGGTACCTTTTGAGCTCTTTTTTTTTACACAGGTTCTATTGTTCATGGGATTTTCATGCTCTAAATAACAAAGAGTTCTTTCCGTTCGATTGAATTAAAATCGGTTAATTATTTTCTATGGTAGATTTGCATTACAAGCAGCAAATGTTTGTTTTTTTATTCTTTGAAGAAAAGAACTGCTGGTAGAAGGCATAGTAGAAAAATTCATGAAGTGGAGAGATGTATCTGAAAAGTAGAAACAAAAACGAAATCGATCTCATCAGATCCGGCATAATAATTGCTTTTCTTTCATTTTTTTTAGAATCTGGAGGCGTTAAGCTAACTACGATGTGATACATACCTTAGTATTTACGCGCGAGGCTAGCAAATGATTTTAGTAAAAAACCGATGAAATGGATTGTATTTCAATTACTTTATTTATAAAATTTTACAATAAAAAAATACTCCTTGCGAATGACTGAATTCAGAAATTCGACCATTCTCTACGAATGTTTCACAGTAAGCAAGAATTTTCTTCATCTAATTTAGGAATTCAAAAATAACTGTAACTCTCTTAATTACAAGCTCAGAAATACGTCTAGCTTTAACTTATATTAATGATAGGGCTGCAAACATTCTGCCGCCCTTGAAAGGAACTTTTAAGACTATCGTTCTGGGTGCTACTAGGAAGATAGCATAGTTGATGTATCGGTCGGTGGATAGACTCGAACAAGGCCGGCTTTGCGTGGATAGACAGTTAGGACTTGTGCCAATAGCCAAGAGCATGGTAGAAGATCCTCCTTTATGATGACTGAATCGTCAGGTTTCAGGTTTTTATGCGGTTTCATTCATTTTGTGCGTTATTATAAATTATTTACGTATTCTGCACTCCACTTGCGCCAAAATACTTGTTGAAGTGTCCGTAGGTACTGCCAGTGCGATAAGTGATTAATTTTGGTGTCATCAATGTTTGGTTTTGGGTAAGATAGAAGCGTCCGCCCAACCAGAAAGTGACCTGGTGTTAAAGCCTCGAAACTATCTGGGTCGGTTGACTCTGGTATAAGCGGTCGAGAATTGAGACACGCTTCAGTTTGGCATTATAAGGTGCTTAGTTATTCATACGTCACATGACGTTGGTTAGATGGAATACCATCTGTTTAACGCCCGCTTCCCATATACCGTCAAAGTGGAGCCCTTTTGGAGGTATCGTATGCCAGGATATCATCCGCTTGCTGATATCGGTCAGTACTGCGTCGTTTTAAAGCTTCGAAGCGAGTAGATTCCCATATTCATGTAAGTGATTTTTAGCACCAAGAAAATTAATGCCTTTGTCATTAAATATGTGCGCACAATGATCTCGTCTGGCTATGAAACACATTGATACTGCTACAAAAGCATCTGTTGTCGTTTCAGACACCAGTTCCAGGTGCATAGCATTTGTTGCCAGGCAGATAAATAGCGTAATATAAGATTTGTACTATTTAGTACCTCTTCCCTTCCAGGCTCTAATATGAACTCGTCCCGCGTAATCTACACTTGTGTGGTAAGCACTGTGCTGGTAAGTTTGACATCTGTTGTTGACAGGTTTGTCCTCGACGGCTAACTAAGGCTAGACATCATTCTATGTGTTGACGAATTAGATTTTTGCAGCCTAATCCAATAGTTTATGCGAATTATTGTAAATGTTATTTTTTTACCGGCATTGAAGGATTTGAGATACATATCTGAGATCATTATTTTTGCAAGATTTCAATCTTTGGCGAGAATAGCGGGGTGCATCTGTGAGTGACTTATACTAGCATTTTGCAGCTTGCCGCCTACTCTTACAATATTATTAATGTCGATAAATGGATTAAGCTGTATGAGTTTGCTCTTACTTGACAGTGAGTTCTTGCTACTTAGGCAGGATATCTTCGTCGAATACGACAATTGTTGAACCTGTTGTATAAGGAGATTTACAGCTGTACGCAGTTTTGCAGCAGACAGGTTTTTTGTACACTGAAAGAAAAACTCTTGGTTGGTTCAACTATTTTTAATAGTATTGCAACGATTCATTCAAAATCGTTAAACGAATTAGGGAAAATAGTTATTTTTACCATGTTAATATAGTTAATTTAACGATATAAAAGTAGTTGGCTCTGGTTATACAAAAAATATCGCAACGTTCATGAAATCAACTGTTTTAATTGTTTCATAACCACGAAAAATAGTTGATCAATAGAAAAATATTCATCAATTCACTCAAAACTTCAACGTTTCGAATTATCAACAGTTTTTATGGTACTTAAACTACTTTGCAATAGTTGATTTCAACAAACGTAATTCAGTGAGCAACGTCTTTGGAATTATTCTACGCAAAGTAGAATGGTTTCAACATTTGGACGTTTTTCATGCTCCGAATGAAATTGTTTTTTGTTTATCAACCACGCGTCATGGTGCATAAAAGTAATCAACTATTTTTTATGGTTGTTTTAACTATAGCCCGTAGTTAACGCAAAAACAACTAAGGAAAATTGTTGATTTTGCCAAGATTTTTCTTTCAGTGTGCTGATTGATATTTTCAAAATGATATGGCATGAAATGCCGTTGTTCAGGCATCAGATGACATGACATAAACTGACATTCATTGCCATCGGATATGGCAGAGCTCATGGCCAATGTAGACTCTAGGTAAATTCAACAAACATAATTCCACACTAAATACTATAGTCATTTACTATTTCGTACTATGTATATTGTTGGAATACCATTGTTTGTGGTTGCTTACTTTTTTTGCACCACGGACGTTGTTAATCAACCACGCGTCATGGTGCATAAAAGTAATCAACTATTTTTTTTATGGTTGTTTTAACTATAACCCGTACTTGACGCAAAAACAACTAAGGAAAATTGTTGATTTTACCAAGATTTTCCTTTCAGTGTATTTCTTTGAATTTTAGGTGAAATGCATTTGTTATAAAAACGAATGCAGTAGGCTACCACTCTTTTCAATTTCCACAGTGATGAGAATCTTTAGAGGATGTCAAATGCTTCGGCTATAGTCAAGTGTGATATTGCTGTTGCTCTAACCTCCAGATCCGTATCCGTTTTAGTTGATTTCAACATTGTCTGTAGCATCTGTACATTATAAAAAAAACTAAGTCCTTGAAACCACAAGGTATGATTTAAGAGTTCTGATGCAGTCAGGCCTCTGGAAGTGCAGTCAGCAGGATTTTATTGTGATGTAACGTAGTGCCAATGATTAGATTATTGCAGGATGTGTGATGTTGGATTTCCAATAAACGTCTTCCATTCTGTTAGAATATCTGATAGCCATGCAATAACGATCATAGAGTCTGCCCAGGCAAATAGTTCAACGTCTTCAATATTGAGTGCTTCCTGACATTTCATCAAAAGTTTAGTAGCTAGTTGTGCTGCGCATAATATGAGTACTTTTTATGGCTACGATTTGCAGCAAGTTTATCCGACTCCTAACCAAAACGGTAATTAGTTGGGCCTACAGTAAGCACGTCAGAAAAAAATTGTCACGTTCACTTAATGCCTTATTGAGCTCCGAAAATATAAGGGTTTGGCTGGTCGAACTCCACTGATTGTAGCTGTAATGAAAAAAAATAATAGCTGTGTTTAATGACTCTGAAAAAAGAGCAGGGCATCGCAAGGCAAGTTAAAATAGAGCAGCTGTCAAAGAAAGTCAAGCAAGCTAGAGAAATTGAGAGGCTAAAAAAGTCGAGCAAGATAGAACAATTGAGAGGCTATTCTCAAAATTCATTACTTGTCAGAAGGTCAACCTGTGAAATCACTAATAAAAAACTGTACTTCACTCACAATTTTTGTTGAAAGTCACAGTTGACAAATAGATGGTTGCTTGCCAGAACTTCCTCTACAAGAAAAAGTAGCTCAAAGTTCGTGCTCTAAATTGCTCTAGTTCAACTTAGAGCAGGCTCATGAAACACAAATGCGAGCAACTTCGAGCAAGTTAGAGCAACTGAATTGCTCATGAAACACATTTTGCAGAGATATATCAACCTAGCTCAACCTAGAGCAGCTCATTAAACACATCTACTAAATGTTCTAAAAGTCTAATTTAATTGACATATTTTTCCATATGCAAATGATCGCAAATGAAGTTATGTCACTGTATTTCTATTGCCATTATTCCGATTCCACGTCGACAAGTTTAAAACTTAATTTAGTTGCTATTATTCATTTGCACTAATAATTTCTTGTTCCCATTATTGCTATCGCGTCCTAATCAATAAATACAATCGGAAAATTAATTACTATCGATGTATACAAAACCGAATCGATATACTGCATAACATCATTTCACCGTATAACCTTTGCATTCACGCACTAAATTGCGGTTGGCAGGAAAAGTACTACAAATTAGTAGAGATATGAAGAAACATGAATATAATATACAGGTACTCGTATGTTCAGCAAGCTTACGAAGGATGTGGAGAGTTCTCATCATAAGCTCTTTAAATACACAAATTTTCCTAGGCAGATAATATCCTTCCATTGACGTTGGTCTGATTTACTGATTCTGATTCAATGTGCTTAAAATGTTTTTAAGGTTTAAGGGGGTAGTACCGGATAGAATGCTAAAAAACAGCCTAATTTTCAATATTTTTTTTTCACCCCCTTTATTTTGTATAAATTTTAAAATTTGCACGGGTAAAATACACGTTTTCAAAATTACAAAAAAAAAATATTTTATTATTTTTTTCATTTTTCTACTTATATATAGAGGGCACCAAAGGTGACGTCTCGCAAAATGCCTCGTCATACTGCGGACAGATAATCTCAGGAATGAAGAATCTGAAACAAAAAAATCAAACCGCATTTTAAATATTTTTCGAAAAATCGTAGTTTTTTCACTTTGTTTCGCTTGCCAAATTTTTTTGGGCTAACTTTTGGCCTATATTGTGGCAGATTACCACACAAGATACTTGAATAAAGTAGTGCACCAAATTTGACTTAAATCGGTGTGGCCAATCCGGAGGATAAGTGCCGCAGTTTGAAAAAACGTCATTTCGAGAAAAAAGTGTTTAAAGCTTTTTTCCATTTATTTATTGAATATTATTTAAAAAATATGTTTTTATCACCTACAATTGCTCAGTTTGCAATCCCTGAACCATACATAAGTATTCTTGAGTCCACAAAGGCCAGTTGCTCTTGCAGTTGGGCAGTTTTTTTTGCCAAAAGCGCTTCCTTTGCCTCTTTTTCTGCCTAACTTATGCGCGTCTCATCTTTTTTTCGCAGTAATTAAAAGCAGCGGTCTGCCGTAAACATCTATAACTTCTTTATTTTTGGGAATATCTAAATAAAATTTTGAGACATGATTTCTGAAGATATAATAAATTGAATAATGCAAAAAACTAAAAACTGATTTTTTCAAAATTATAACCGGTACTACCCCCTTAATAAACGCCTTTGTTATTTTTGTTCCTCTTTGAAAGTTCTCAGAACAAACTAAGGGACCTAAGGGTGAAAAAATAAATAAAATAGAATTAAGGCAAAGGTTTCTTATATTTATTATAACCAAGGCACTAATGATAACAATATATCGATAAAAAAAAATTAAATTCAGTTATTTATCGATATGTTCGATCTATTTGCAGGTTCTGGCGCTTCCTGGTGGAACGAAGTAACATGTACTGGTCTATTTTCAACCGGTCTCGGTGCGTTTTTGCTTGTTCTCAACTGTTTGATCAGCAAAAAGGAAGAAGAGGACCTCGAAGATTATGTGCAACGTCAATTGACTCGATCGCGATCCGGTCATCGTTTGGAACGTGACGTCGAAACTGGTAACCTGACCACTCGTCATACGCGTAAAGCTCTCGCCATGAAGAATGAGAATTTCGACAATCTGTCACAATCGAATGTGACGCCCGAAACTAGTGAGATGGTCACACCGACAACTCCAGTTGGTAACTGTAAAGTTTATCCACAAAAGCATATCATAAAGTCGCAGAATTATCAGTAAACCCATAATTTCTATTGCTCCTTTTTTCTCTCTTGTCTGTCAATGCAGGTATAGGCAACTCGGGTGACATGCTATTGGAAAAGATCCTTGAGGAGGATAGCAGTTATACGGACGAAAGAAATTGCGGCAGCGACATACAATCACCAATGGGCAACGATAAGAAGTATCTGCTCAGCAATGGTCATACCGTCGGCGGAAACGTACCTATAACTCGGATTTAATAGACTTCGAACGAAATTGGTGAATGGATTACGAGGTGGTAGATGCTAGCGCTTAAGCATTTGCTTCCTTCCATTCTTGCAACGGTCGCCACAGTATTGAAACGATTAAATACATAGATTGACTGCTGAGATTTGCTTAACGGATTCTCGACGTGATTGAATGAATGTTATTCGGCACGACGAAAGAATCTAAGATATGGTGCGTAACTATGCCTCCTGCCCCCTTATTATTATTAAATTTAGTATTGTGAGAATTTGAAAAGACTACTTCTGAAATTATTTACTATTATATAGCTATTTGTATAGAAAAATGCGACGAAATAATCGAATCTTATCTAAGAGTATAGTTTGATATTGTGGTAGACATATGATTGTATATCGAACAGAACATACATCCGTTTCGAATTAAGAAACTTTTAAGATTACCGTGCTATATTAAATCAAAAATATTTTAAGGATTCCTAATCACTTATTTGTTTTGCAGATCTTATCACGTACGATATTTTTATTCAAGTGTCATCTGAGTTTTCAATTGTTCAAATTGAATCGACAAGTTTCAAAACTTTAGAAAGGTTTGGTGATGGTTGTAAAGGAGCACGGCTTTTGAATTCAAATAAAAATTCATATTTTTGCATAAATTTGAACTATTTGCGTTTGAAACAGAGGAGTGCTTTGCAACTTTCATAGCAAGATTATAAATTTTTATCAAATCATCTGTAATAATCTGCTGATTTCTCAAATGTAAATAAGACATTTTATTCCTTTCAAATACTCATACTTGCTACCTGCTTTTTTCAATTATTTCATCCTGCTTTGCTTTCAACTAGGTAATGCAAGTGGCTCGTTCAACAGAACTGAATTCCAAATAATACTGGATGGGTAATTGTGTTTTTTAAGTATAATTTCCCCCTTCCATTCAGATAATTCGTATCGAAGGATATGATCTCTTCTGAATATGGTCTGTTTCTTCAAGCATTTCTCGCATCCATGATTGAGAATCTCCATTAACTCGCCTTGTTGTAAGCAGATTTGGTGACTTACAGGTTCATTGCTTCAACTAATTTATCGAATTATTTGTTGTCTGTGTAATAAACTAAGGTTTCTAACGAACTTAAAATAAAGATTTTCGTTCAAACTCAATTGAAGCCATTGAATAGTAGCACAGCATTAAGTAAGCTATTCAGGATTTTCGTTTAAAGCCGGCGATACATGTAAACGCCTGAATTTAGACCGTTTTTCAAAGGCTTATTTAAAATAGAAGGAATAAATGAATCGTTTTGAAAGTAATCATGTTTATTCATTGCATATGAAAATACAAGAAACTGATTTTATTAAAAAAATTTTTTCAAAATGGCCGCCGTATTAAGCAATCTCCTAAGACCCTCGCGGCGAAAGGCATCAATCGGCGGGATTTTTAGCATCAGTTATAGCAATTTGAAATAAAAAAATGGGTTGGAGTGTGTTTATCAAACATGTGTCTTCTATTTGAACCAAGAAAAAAAAATGGTAAAAAAATCGTGAATTAGCACGCCTCATAAAAAAAGTACGATTTTTCACCCTTTTTTTCGACAGTTTTTGGGTCGAAAATGCTAAATTCAAAAATTTTTTGGCATTATTGAGGTTCAACTAGAAGCTTATACTATAGAAAAAACATGTGCTAAGTTTCATAAGAATCGGTTGTGAACTTTTTGAGTTATCTTACCAGCCAATTTGAAAAAAGTCGTTTCGAGAAAAACGCGTAGTTTTTACACACAGAAACTCTATGATTACAGCGACTTACCAACTAACTTACCCATACAGAAGTAATTCAGTACGTTTATTTTTTAGATGTTAATTTAACTATTTATGCAAAAAACAAAAAAGAAACTCAAATTTTTGAAAATTTAAGATGTATCGCCGGCCTTAATTCTTTTTTAAACTCAGTTTATACACGACTGGTATTCTGTTGATGTGATTACTGCCACCCTGAAGTAATGAGCTCTATCTGTTGCGAAATCCTGTTTGAACCTCTTTACGAGTCTACTTGTTAATGAAGTTTTCAACCAAACAAGACGTACGCAAATATAGTAAAACCCTTGCATTAAAGTTTAACAAATTAAATAAATTTATAATCAAAATAATAAAAATGCATAACAAAAAAATGTGAGTAATTTAAAAAATTTTTTGAGAGAAATTGAGTGGGGAGTTTATGCCTTGATCATAACTGTTTTAAACCTAAATCTGGCAATAATTGAAGAATAGTATTCTCCGAGGCTGTTGAATGCTATGCAACATCTTTTAATTGTCTCATTGTAGGTGTAGGCTATGTGGTGTCGGTGTTCATTCAGTAAAAGCCTGTGCGTCGTCCGCCTTACTGATTCCTGAAAATTTTCATATTGGATTGATCATGCTCCTAATAATGTCAAAAGTAAAAGAGGAGCATATCGAAGAGAGAGCTGATAAAATTTAAAATTTTGGGCTGTATAAGTATGATGATAAATTATCAAATTCGTATGTATTATACAGATCTCTCAAAGCAAAGAGCAAGAACTGCTTTTAGACTAATTCGAGCCTATCGCTATGGATGCAGACGTATTCGAGCAATAAGCGAACCAGAGCTCTGTACAATGACTTGGTTAGCCATACATTTTTGAATTCCTTCGCATGTCTTTTAATGAATCCCAACTGCTTATTAGCCTTCCCAAAGACTTGACCGCACTGTAAATTAAAACGCAACTTTTTATCCAAAGTAACCCCAACGTCAGTCACACTTTCAACATTATTTAACGGCACATTATTGAGGCAGTGATCAAATTTAAACTGGTGGTTTTACGGGAAAAGCTTATGACTTGTAATTTACTGACGTTAATATCAAGTTTATTTTGTTTGAACCACTTTTTAAGAGTTAACAGTTTTTATTGAAGAAAAACTGAGTCTGAGTTCAATTTTTTTTTGGATTACGTTTTCAGATCTTCTGCACCAAAAAATGTAAGAGTCTGATAAAACTTCAGAAAGATCCGATACTAAAATATTGAACAAAAGAGGTCTCAAGTGACTACCTTGTGGTACACCGGATGAAAGCTCAATGTTTTTTTTTGTGATAAAATACTTTGAAATTTAACGTACTGAGTTCTGTTTCGAAGATAAGAGTCCAACCAATTTACCAGGAGACCCGAAAAACCGATCTGAGATGAGAGTCATGAGGTTGGTAGTAGTTGACTTGCTTTTTCTAAAATCATGTTGATTTTCGTTTACGAGACATTCTATTAGAGCTATTAGCTTATCAGAGATATTTTTTGCAAACAGTTTAAGCAAGGCTGATGGCATTGCAATACCTCTGTAATTTCCAACCGACCATCTATTGTCATTTAAAAAAAAAAATAAGAGGATTTCCAAATCATAAGCACGAGCAAGATAAGTGATTCCAGATATTTGAGTATGAAACTAGGAGGGAGCAAGTCAGGACCAGTAATCTTATTGATGTTACCCGCAAACAAAATAGTCCCTGCGTTTATAGTTGTTTGATGTAGTAAATTTGTACCTGAAATATTAGCATAAAAATCATCAGACATAAGTATAATCTGATTCAAAAGTATAACCTGTTTTATAACCTGGCTAGCCTGTTTAAAATTATTTGTTTAAAATGTTTAAAATTAAAATTATAACCTGGTTGGCCTGTTTAATTGGCAAATATATGGCACAACTGGTTGTAATTAAAGAACTTTAGTTTCTACGGATCATATTTCCTTTGCTATTGTGACTGCTTAGGTGTTAGGTCACTAGCACACCATTTTATTTCTTCATACCTATTGAAACTGATTCTTAGTCACACATATAATTCATCGTATAGATAAGTTGTTTATTAAGCTCCCTGTGTCCTATGTTTTCATCGGAAAATTTATGGTAAAGTTGATAGGGTAGTTGATAGTTGATAGGATGCCTCTACATCTTTGAATAGAAATTGAATTGAAATTTCTTCCTTTTTGCAAAGCTGATCCAGCTTTGGACGTAACTGCAATAATTCTGTTTTTATTCTCACCAATTGTCCGCAGTCCATTGTTTTCAGGTTGCATATTGCTTGCTTCTCAGGTGTCATCAGCATTTCCATCAATTAACACCTTTACTGCTAACGGAATATTTTATCCTTATTTGCCACAGTACTCAGGTTGCTCCCCATTCGGTATCTGTTAGATCTCGGACAACATCTACCAATCGTGCTGTTAGCAACGTCTTCGGTCCTTTAGTAGGATTTTATTCTACAGGTAATTTAGCTTTAAGGTAAAAAACCATGACATTTTCAATAAAAAAAATTAGAAGTCTAGATTTTCTGACCGAGTCCTCCAAATTCGAAAACCGAGCATGGACTTCCAACTCATGGACTTCCCTATCAGAGTCCATCTTTCAGTTTTCCTTTCGCGGATGTCCTTCAGCCTCTGCTCTACCACGTGCGGGAGATCCATCAGCCAGGCCGCACCGAAGCAGCGTAGCCTGGCTCTCCCCAGTGCCGGGCAGTGACACAGAAGTTGCTGGATTATTTCTGAGATCCCCAGCTCTTGACACTTCATACAGGTGTCGCTAGTTAGGAGTCTCCTTTCCATGGTACTGCTACAAGACACTGACCAGTAAAGATTCCGACCAGTCGATTGCAGTCAGTCCACGTAAATTCGAGCAGATATTTAGTCGCTGCGAGCTTGTATGACCTCCACATGATTTTGGTTACCCTACAGGTCTGAGTTGCACGCCATCTGCATATCGCAACTTGCATTATTTTGGAGTCAATCGAGTATTTGATCGTTTAGATAGAAGTTGGAATATCTGCCGATCCTGATAGAGGAAGACTGGTCCCATGCTTGGCTAGCGCATTCGCCTTCTCATTTCCATCAATGCCTTTGCGACCGGGAACCCAGAAAATTCGGACTCTTCTGTTGTTACCCAGTCTATTCAGGGCCTGAATGCAGTCGAGTATATACTTCGATTTGTATATTGTTACATCAGTGCTTTTACCACTGCTGGACTGTTTGTAAAGATGTTGATCTCCTCACTTGTAGAATCTTTGGCATATAGATAGATCTGCATCTTAATGTATCGCAAAAACCTCCACCTGCAAAGGTAGTTTTATTCACTGCTGGCCACCACACCAATCATCCGTAAACATGAATCGGCCTAGCTATCGCCGTGTAGATCCAGTGCGTTAAAGCAAGGCTTAAACCCCACGTTTTACTCAGTACTCTCTTGCCGGCGTAAATCACGTTGCTTGCCCGCTTAACTGTCTCCTCTAAATTCACCTTCCACGTGGGCTTGCTGTCCAGAATAAGACCCAAGAACTTAGTTTGTGGCTTGAGACTTAGCATTTTGCCGCCCAACCTGATTGGATCTAATTCAGGAGTTTTGTACTTCCTTGTGAAGAGTACAAGATCAGTCTTATTGGAGTTGATATCCAGGCCCACGGTATTCGCCCACTCCTCAACCAGCTTCAGAGCGTACTCGATGAGCTGGACAAGGGTATGTGGAAGCTTACCCGAGACTAAGATCACAATGTCATCAGCATACAAACAACTTTCCAAAATTGAATTTGTAACCAGGTTCCACAAAAGAAAGGATAAAGCCCCTCCTTGCGGTTTGCCTCTGTGGCCCTTCATTATGATTTGCACCTCCACTCACTCCGCTGATATGAGCCTTTGCTTAAACATGTTTCCAGCTACAAATAACGGGGTGGGTATAGGTTGCCTGGAGGCTCTCCATAATGGCTATTGTATGCACATTGCTGAAGGCGTCTTCAATATCCAAAAAGGCTCACAAAGCGTATTCTTTGTAATAAAGTGTCTTTTCTATTTCCAGGACTGCCCTATGGACAGTCATTTCATGTATGCGTTTTTGGCTCTCGATAGAGCTTGAGATAGAGTTCTTGTTTGATATGGAGATCTAGTAATCTTTCGAAAACTTTAAGGAAGAAGGAAGTCAGGCTAATTGGTCTGTAGTCATTCGGATACGTATGGTTGACTTTACCTGCCTTCGGTATAAATACAACCTTAGCGACCCTCCAGTCTGCAGGTTCGTGACTTAGCACTAGGCAACCTTTTAAATGTATATAAGCCAGGAAACGGTGAGCATACCTGGCTTTTGAAGCATGCCTGGTAGAATACCAGCCAGACCTAGGGACTCGAAGAGCTTGAAAGTATCAATTGACCAGACCAGCCTCTGCTTGGTGATAACTTCAGCAATGCCTTCGATGTCATGCAGGTCGGACGCCTGCTCACCAGTGAAAGGGATTGAGCCATTCAGGCAGCCCGCGAAGTGAGTATTTATATGGATCTTCAGTGGTTCCAAGCTTTTGCTTGCCCACTCCGCATCCGGCTTACATACTAGGCTAGGCGTGACAATCCGTTTAGGCAGCTCTTTCCAGGAGCTCCATCTGACTTTCCTTATTTCCGATTTATATAGCTTAAGAACGTCCTTGTATTCATCCCAATATTCCCTGCAACCAGCTACTTTGGCTAACACCAGCCAGTAAGAATAAGCCATTATAAAAATAAATTTGTTCGTCCTATTCAAAATCTAAACAGTGTTAACATAACACGCTAACGAATTGAAAAGTGAGAGCTCATTGTTTTCAGTTATGCTATGTGTCGTCGTATCCTACTCGCAGTGTAATTGCAATCTTATTGCATTGGATTGCAAACGACTTAAAATTAAAAATTTCGCAGACTGCAACATAGCCATATTCTTCTGTATTTTTTAATTAAACATTGTTCCACAGGTTGTATGCAGAAACATTTCATATTTTAATGCTATTATGTCTTGGCTTAAAATGTTAGTTGGCAAACAATAAAATATACTATTGCCAGCTTTGCAGCTCCCATTGTATTCTAAATAACTAATTTTATCACTGCATTCTAATGCTTGCGCTTCTACTGACTTAATTTTTCCGAATCATGATAAACAGCGGTCATAAACCAAGCATCGTTTTTTTCACTCATAAGAATCTGATTATAATTTATTTTCTTTTTGGCATTATCCAAAATATCTCTTTTGCACAAATTGTTGCTGTTGTACTTTGCACTCCCAAAAAACAAAACCATCTGTTCGAAAATAGTTAAATTCTATAGAAGTATTGTGTATTTACAACTAAAAACATGATTTAAAAAAATCAAATCTAATCAACATTTTTCGACCAATTAAAATATAATACATAGTTACAATATTTACATGATAGCAACAAATTCTACTGTAAATAATATACTCCTCTCGATATTATTAACTAAGCTAAATAATAAAATAAAAAGCAAACAACATATATATACATATGTACAAAAAAAAATTTGTGTGAATCGTGAAAATATGTGATTTTTTTTTCATTTTCTAATATATATTTTTGATTATTGCTTCGAGCATATAAGTAATAAATAAGTATTAAATAACGTATGATTTAAAAAAATATTTAAATACATAATTACTCTTCTACAAGAAAAATGTATTAAAAATTAAAAATTTTGTATTTTATATAATCTACATGAATGATAAATGTTGATTAGTTAGCTTTGATGCAAAATGTACTTATGTATGTAAGCTGCACTTGTAATGATTTCTAATACGTCACAACATAAAATTAATTCATAATTTTATCGAAAGCTTTTATAACAAATTTTCGTGATGGTTGTAATATTTAAATTTAAACAGTATGTCGTTTCGTATAAAAATTGTATTTGGTGCAAATTGGCAGCAAATTATGAAAAGTTGTAATGGTGGTAAAATATTTAAAAGTACATAAATTGCATATGCTTGCGTAAACAGAACTTCAATTTATCTTGATAACTAGATACCACAAAAAAATTTAAAAAAAAAACATTAATCTGCTCGCTATAAATTCTTAAAAGTTTGGATAAGTTTAGAATGAATTTGACTGATTTCAAATTTCACAAAAGCAAAGCATTTATTTACAGTTTTACAATTTTAATCCGTAAACTAATGGTGATTTAAAATAAAAATTTACACAGGATATACAATACTGTAATTTTCGCTGACTTTTTATCTCAAGCATAATAAATCCGACAATCTATTTTTACTGACTAATTTAGATGGATTAGTTTAATTTAAGAAATTTAGAATAATTTTTCTGTAATTCGTTAGTGAAGCCGAATAAGTATGTATATTTATTATTAATGGTGATGAAATCATTTGGCAACAACTCACACCAGCTTTTTGGTCATCTCTAAATGAAGTTAAATGTATTTTCGAAAGATATTTAGTTTTTTTGAAAAAAAAACATAGCAAATCATTTCGTCGATTAATCTTTCGTAGAAATCTCTGAATTTTGTTTGAAAGTTTATCTTTTTCATAATATACATTAAGCTAAAGTTATCATCAACATAATTTTTAATATACACATGAATAATTTCACTACATTCTACTGATTAAAATAATTATTTTGATTATTTTGGTAAATTATTCTCCAACGCATCCTAGCATAGTCGACATTAACCATCGTATCAAAGACGAACATGATATAGTTGCTAATGAATTCTATGTTAAATTTTATGAAGCGTATGACAGATACATTAAAATTAATGGTGAGTAGAGATGTACTAAGCTGCTCTTTTTACTGTCCAGTGATCACAGAGAGCAATTTGAACAAATAGCAGTTTAGAGCAACAGTGATTTCAATCACAGGTACGATCGCAGTTTCGTGCTCGCTATTTGTGATTGCTCATTGCCTGTGATTGAAGGACCAGTTTACTGCCTGAGTTGCGATCGCATTGTATGCTTATCTCTCTTCTTGCCAGCAAAAGATGTAGATGTAAGCACGTTGTTCACATACTGTTTAGGATTTAAGAAAGCGCATAATGCAACGTTATCATTTGCTTCAAGATAACTCAAATTCACCATGGCTCCAATAATTGATCTGTAAAAGCTTGTATGCTTCTTGTCTTTCTTACGTGAATTGCCCTTAGAAGAACTTTTTTAGACAGGTCGATAAAGTAAAGATTTTTCCTGTAGTTGGATAGCCTTCACTACGCATTTCTCTAGCAACCTTCTCAAAACAAGCAAGGTGTGTGCAAATTTCAAGGGCTATGCACCATTATTGGCCGGTAAGC
Source organism: Nemotelus pantherinus (assembly GCA_963978885.1). Lineage (NCBI taxonomy): Eukaryota > Metazoa > Arthropoda > Insecta > Diptera > Stratiomyidae > Nemotelus > Nemotelus pantherinus. The sequence goes on along the minus strand of OZ022266.1, from coordinate 57,827,939 downwards.
ACTTGAATATACATTTGATTGAAATTAGCAAATGTAATTCTTACCGCCTATTGCAACTTAATGAATCATTCCATCATCAAATAATTTGAATGCTGACAATTATTAACATCGCTTATTACAAAAAAGGTTGATTTTCTACCATAAGCAGACTTTGGCTCAACCTTCATGTGCTTTTGGACTCACCTCGACGAAGTTTGCAATTGATCTAATTTTTTAATTGTAGATCTAAAAATATTTGGTAATTTGAAGCTAACTTATTAATAAGCTCTTTAAAGGCTGAGTCTTTAACAACTGAGAAGGGTTGATAATCTAAAATGAATAAATACATCAGCAATTTGTCTGTCCGGTCTTATTCTTTTTTTGAAAGAATTCGATATCTAAAATGTTGGATGCTCTGATGCTTTCTACTAATACATACACTTACCTGCGCAGCCTCGACTGCATGCGAAATTGGAACCTGTGGATCCACAATTTGTGCGACCCAATTTCGCGTTGAAGGAATTCCAATCACTTCCGATTGAGCTGATGCACCTGTGGTTGCAGAAACAACAGATAGAAAGAAAAGCAATGAATAGATAAGCGTTTCAAATTTTCTATTCTGCAAAAAAGCAGTGAGCTAAGAGGATCAATCACACTGCTCACTGCTCTTTTCAATGAACAGTGTGATTGGTAGCAGTGATCGGAAGAGCAGTCACATCTCTACTGGCGAAAATATAATCCCCAATCCCAAATTTTCTTTTCGACTTTATATTGACAATTGTTAATTATATTAATCAAGCTCTTCTATGTTCAATAAAAACTCGATGTTCTTTTCTTCTCCTCCTCAGAAGACCTGCAACTTTTTGCTGATCACTTACAAGGAGATTTTGTCCCAGTCAGCACCTTAACTTTTAATCAATTCCCAGGTGCGACTCAAACAAATTTTGCTGAGGATATAACCATATGGAGAAATTATATATTTACTGCCATTATGGAGTTTTATAGTAACAAGGGCCCTGGAACTGATTTCCTTTCTTCGGCTTCTCTACTTAAGTGTATAAAACAACTGACCTATATTATAGTTCATAATTTTCTCTCCCGTGGGCTATTTCCATCGTATAGGAAATCTTCTTTATCATCATCTTTGGCGCAATAGCCTAACTTGGGCCTTGAGCTCCAGAATTTGGGCTCATCCAATCATCATGGTCCTGCAACTTCGTTGTTACTCCCAGCGAGGATTTGCTATTGGCTTCTATCGAATCTTCATATCGTTTTCTCGGTTTCGCTTCCCTGGTGCTCTACTCTTTCACGTTCTTCTGGCCCACCCATTGCACTTTGCGCAACTTCACGCATACGGATACAAGTGGGTCGTCAAATAATTCCGACAACTCAACGTTGTAACAAAGTTTCCACTCTGTTTCTTGATTCACTGGGCCGTAGATTCTCCTGAACACTTTTCGTTTAAACATGTCCACTGCCTTTTCACAGTCGCTATTAGAGTCCATGCTTCGCTTCCATATACCAGCACAGATTCAAGGAGTGATTTGTTAATGCGAAGCTTATTTTTTCTATGCATGTCTCTGGAACTTAAAATGAGAAGTACAGATAAATAGGCTTTATTCGCGTCGTTTATGCGTTGTTCAATACCGTCCTTTTCGGCACCTTTTCTATTCAAGTTGACTCCTAGATATATTAGGTTATCGATATTTTGAAGCTTGCACTTTCCTAAAGTAAAATTTTACTGGGCTAAAGTATTCTTCCTCGTTTGAGTTATGAATTCGGTTTTAGTTTCATTGACTCGCAGTTCTGGTTTTTTTGCCTCGGACTCTAAGCTTAAAAACCCCATTTTGGCATCTGAAATTGATCGTACCATAATGTTGATGTAATAATACACGCAACCAGTTTGTAGACCTGAGCATTAGTGTACCCGTGATGTCAGCTGATGTCTTTCTGATGACGTGTTAAAGGTATTATTGAAAATAATTGGGGCAAACCGATCCCCTTGTTATAAACCTAATTCCATTTTGAAGCTGTCCGTTTAGTCACCAATTGATCTTGAACTATGACTTTGACTACGCGGGCAAGTTGTGTTGTGATACCAAAGCCAAGTATTATCTTATACAGAGTATTCTTACGACGATGTCGTATGCTTACTTAAAGTTTACAAATAGTTGGTGCACATCACTCTATTCCCACCACTCTTCCAGTACCTATTTTAACGAGAATATTTGGTTAATTCTTAGCCGTCCGCTTTGAAAGCCACCATAATACTCCCCGATAATACTTTCATGGCAGGATTCTTTCGGCGAGTGCTTTATATGACCTGCACAACAATGCGATACCTAAATAATGTTCACACCTCAACTTGCCTCCCATTTGGGGTATAGCACATATTATAATCTTTTGCGAATCATCTGGTAACTCCTTTTCTGCCGATATTTTGCATGTCAACCGGTAGAGAAGGTTATACACACCTCCCCTCTGGGGTAATTCTACAGGTATTTCATCTATCCCCGGAGCCTTGTTTTTTTTGTTACGTCACGAATCGCAGCCCGTATCTCATCTTTAGTTGATGGTGGGACTGGGGCATCTTGCTCACCTACCGAAATGCTCACAGCTTCGGTAATTGTTGGGGTTAGAATAGTTCTTGGTAGTATTCCAACCATCTATTTTGATCTCGACTGTATTCGACTATAATGGATTCTTGAGACCCGCTCTTAGTTGTTTGATAGAATCATACTTAGTTGTATGATAGAATGTTTATGGTCAGTCGTTTCTCTCTTCGGCACACTTTCGTTGCTTGCCGTCGCAGGATGCTGTGATGTTCCACTTTGGCCCGAGTTGGTCGCTCGATGTATTCTTTGTAGACTTGGTTTCTTTTATCAACTGTATCCTCACATTCTGCATTGTACCAGTTGCTCCTATTTTTCCTTGGCCGATGTCAAAAGATCTTTCCAGCAGTATATGTTGTAGCATCTCTTGCAACCTTCCACATGGACGTTAAAATATTTGATCTGGCCTGTTCAATGATCTTACACTTGAAATTCCAAAAGAAGAGTCCGTTAATCGTTGCGATAGGTGTTGCCGTTTGTCCAATCCGTTTCGGGGCTGTTGTCCTGTTTTGTTTGATTTTTATGAGAGTGGGTTGTTGATACCCTACTCCAAATCACTGTTCTATTTAGTTACCGAACATTTCCACTTACTAGATGTGTCTGACATGCTAGCTGTTTTACCCATTCTCCGTGAAGGATTAACATCACCTCTACCCACAGGCATTGAAAATAGATTGAAAATGTGAGAGGTAAGGGAAATCATTTCTGTTGGGATCATCCATCAAGTTACATATCAGTTCAAGGACTTTTTTTCTAAGAAAGTTCGTGTTATTTCTAGTGTGCCTCTAGGAAGTTAACTTGGCCCTCTTCTTTTTAAAATTGGTATATCAGACCTTTAAGAGGTTTTATCTGATATTTCTCATTTATCATATACGGAGGATCTCATAATTTATCATATCTTCAAGACAACATCCGAAACTTCCTTTTTTCAGTCAAAGTTAAACTCCCTATACCAAACTCCTCTTAATATCGTTAAGTACCATGCAATTAGCTTCTCTCGCAAAGGACCGCCTCAGCAACATATCACTCAGTAGGCTTGGCAACATATTAGATCTCAAATGAATAAATGAAAGCATACAGCGGGTCCAAACGGCCCTTATAACTGCGACATCCTGGGTCTGTTGAGTGTCCTCAGTCTTGTCCTATAGATCACCAGACTCCTTATGAATTTCGATATGTCTCCGGATGGGACTTTTCTAGTGCCCTAGATGGAGGGTTTAGATTTTCTAATACCTAGAAGATGGGCGAGTAAAGCTCCACTTAGGGTTCTTGCGCCACAACCACGGAGGACCACTGGTTCTTTTTCTCTTTCTGTATCGAAGTTGATATAATCTTTTGAGTGTTTCAAACCCTCCATATTAAGCCAGTAGCTTTCGATATTTTTTTAATTGCACGATTTGATTTTTCTGTCCGTATCAGCATCCACAAAGCTTCAGGACGGAATGGGACCATTTAATCCATGCTTTGGCTTTGGTATTAGTTTTCTTGATACGTTGGTTCCTATTTAATTAAGAGTCTTTCTTCCTTCTAAGAGTACAGTTGAATTTATTTAATCGCGATTGGTAATCTGGAAAACCGCCTAGCTATCCGAAATGATTTTAATAGTGACCTTTTTAGTGTTCCTTCTTTTTATTGCATGCGTGGTCTTGTGTCTAGGATATAGCTCTGCTTGATAGATTGTGGCCTCTTTAGAGAGGGGGGACATTTTGTGCCTGGGTCCAACGATTCCTGCTCTCACTCCACAATCTATCTTCGAGCCGTCCGTATACCACATTTGCGCTCGTTTCTGTGAGGGGGTTGAATCATTTTTTTCATTTGCTTCTTGTTGGTATTGTGCCCTTGAGCCTTTTTCCAAAGTTTGTTTTAGTCTATGTGATCGCTAAAACTCAGCATTTCCATTATGGGTCTGATTTCTATAAGGATACAATGGTCTACTGATTTAGGTCTACTGATTTTCACTTACAGCCCAGTTTTAGGCTTTCTGCTCTTTTTGCCGCCTCCTCTGGAGTTTTGAGGTCTAACGGCTCAAGCTCTAAAAGCAGCAGGTCCCTTCTTGAATATCCATGCACTATTTGGTACCCGGCTTTTGAAATTGACAGTCAAAGATTTGAGTCTACTCAGAAGCAGTTCTTACTTTTCGCCCTGAGATATCTTTTCAACCCTTGTGATTTCAGCAATCGACCGCCATACGAATATTACCTTAAACACGTTAATTTATTCCCACTTGCGTCGAGAATATAAATGCTATCTGCCCGCTTCACTTAAAAGATAAGCTTTGTGCTCAATCAGCCCCTGAGGATTATTATAATTCAAATTGCATATTGCATGCCAAAATACCACAGCATATGCAGCGAATGAGCCAATAAATAGGTGTTGCAAGATATTTAATAGCATAAGCCAGAACACTTCCCCTGTGATTTCTCAAGCAACCTTTAAAAATAACTTTATCAAGGCTCTCTCATCCTAGTCATTTCATCCTATTATCATTCTAATATACCTGAATTGTATTTTTTTTTTTCTTTTATTCTGCTGTTGACTAAACTACTTCAAACTTTTTACACTGACTAAACTTAGCTTACACTAATATTAAATTTAAGTCTTTTTCGTATTTTATTAATTTCACTATTATTTGGTTATTATGTAACGTTAAACCATGATTTGTGAATATTAATAAATAAATAAATAAATAATAATTTGATACAAAGCCAAATGAATCATCAGATCATACAAACACATGTGCAATCATCATATCATTATAATGATCCAAAATCACAATGACATATGAATTAGAAGAGATGCGAGTCTAAAAATCAATATATTTTCATCAAGTTAACTCATATTTTTAATGATAAAAAATCTAACTTTAAATTCACACTGAAATTAAGTCAAATCAATGTTGGAGAATCGCATCTCGAAAATTTAAATATCAAAAACAAATTCGTAGATTCAGTTCCAATATTTTCCTAAATACTTACACATTTTCTATGAAATAATGATTTTTCGAATATTTTCACAGTAACCGAATTAGTTTAGTCTGAATATAAAAAAAACTATAATATTAATGCCTTTACTACTGTGCTGTTTACTTTTACCAAAACATATGTATTTTACAAAATTATCTCTGTAAAATAATCCGTAGGCTAAATATTTGCATTACAATAAAAACTTTTTAAATATATTGCTACACTAATGATATAAATATATAAAAAAAACTTGAGCACAACAAAAAACGTTGATAAACATTTCAACTTGAAACCAAAAAAGTGTATTATATAGAGAATAGTGAATACGAGAACTCGATGTAAACAAAGATTCTACTTTCCAAAAAAATTTCTTATTAAAATGCATTTACATTACAATGCACAAGACGCCAATTTTTTGAAATAGATATCAGTCATTAGTATTTGTACTCAAAAAAATAAAAAATCGTAGTCTATAAGAGCCAGCCCTCATTGTATAATGTACATCAATTTATGAAAATTAAATACTGAAATAAATATAACTTCAGAAAAATGTATTTATGCCGGTCATTCATCCCCATTTACATTTCAACAATAAAAATTCTATAAAAATATTCCAGTATGTGTAGGTCGTGTGTAGGTAGTATTAACATCTTTTGAATGGAGGATTTTTTTCCCTTACATATTTACCATATTCAGGTAAATTTAACGTTGCACTGATGTTACACATATGTTTGAAAATCAATTAAAATATATTTCAGTGCTATATTTGTGGTGTTAGGATGTATCTTGTATATTTGATTGTAATTATTCATTCAATCGTCTAATCAGTACATTTTTTTATATCTTCCTAATTTATGAAATCCTTCCCTATACTTTTTCCTATGCTACTGACTACTAACTTCATACGAACTTTCTTTCAAATAAACGATAAACCAATTAGATTTAGCCTCACATAAAATAAAACTAACATAACCTAGCAAAAAATCTATTTGCATAATTTCTGACACTGTAATAGTAAATTCACAACAATTTATACAAATCAAATCGAAGTATGAAGCATATATAGAACTATTATTAAAAAATAATAACAAACATAAAACCTAAGCAAAATTCAAATTGAATACATCTTGACTGCAAATTGTGATTACTCTTTTTAATAAAAAATAAACAACAAATATCTATTGAAAATATAATACATACATACATACATCTATGCGAAGAAAATAAAAAATTTTTTGAATCAAACAAGAGCGAAAATAGTTTTAAAACTGTCAACTAAAAAGATGAATGATTCAAGGTAAACCGTTTGGAAAATTAGTATGGAAGTTTTGGAAATATAAATAGTGTACGTTTTATTGTACTGGCAATTGTGTAATGATGTAAAACAAAAACAAAAACCATGGGCTAGGCTTCTTACAAAACTCATTAATGAATGCGAACATTCATTTTTCTATACACCAGGACTATAAAATGTCGATTACTTCAAAGTGACATTGGAAATAAATTTATTTGAAATTCGATTAGAGTTTTTATTGAATATTGTTTATAATTAAGGGATTCGCCAGTTTTTGGAGCTCCATTGATAACTGGACTTTCTTAGGGATTGATACAATGGAAAGCATGCTTCTGGTACCGAGCTCATCAGACTGGATATTGATTATAGATGCATTTAATTTTAGCTAACTAATATTTCGTTGAGGTACGTAGTATATGTATTCTAACGGTGTTATTTCATATAATCAACGAACAAATGAATAAACTCAGGCTGCCGACCTATTTAATCGCTGGGACTAAATCCCCAAAGTCAATAGAATCTCGGCTGAGCACTCTGAATGCAGCCATAATAGGATGAAAATATGAAAAATCAGCAAGAGTAGATGCAAAAAGACAGCCCTGGTGGAACTGGGAACTGCAAAAGCGCAGGAAAAACACCAGAAAACTACTCAATCGAGCTTGTAAGAGCAACATGGAGGATGCACCTCGCAGAGGACTTAAAAAAAATTTGTGAGGGCCTCCAAAAGGGAATCATTCAGATCCGTGATGTGAGGCGACTGGGAGGTTCAGGAGTAATTTCAAGGCTTTGCAAGGTCCTGGAGAAGGATCCTTCAGCTGAGTTGGACTCTCGAAGATGGTCGAATAGTGATTTTACGAAATCCAAAATGAGTTTCTACAGTTTTGACTTTGGAATCACTTTCTGTGCGCTCTGTTGATTGAAACTTAAAGGAAATAGTTGCCCCTGCAGCTGTAGGATATGCTGGTTAAACTGTGGTTACCAGCGAAAAGGTGAGGAATGCAATCCTCAAAAAAGTTTAAATCGTCGGGCCTGGATTGCATCCATCTGGCTGGGAAATTCACTACCCTAAGGAAATCTAAAGGAAATCTTTTGGGCATGTCTAGCCCTGAGTTCTGTTCCACCACCTTAGCGACAAGTTAAGATAGTCCTCATATTCCAACCGGGAAAAGATGACTATTCGTATCCAAGCAACTTTAGGCCGATCAACTTAACTTTGTTTATGCTGAAATGTCTGGAGAGGCTTGTTGAACGACACATAAGCACTAAGGCGCTTAAGTCTAACCCCATAAACGATGAGCAACATGCGTTCCAGCGAGGAAAATCATGCTAGTTGGCCCTTTATTCTCTGATTTTCAGAATTGAGGGAGCGGTCTCAATTGGTGAGTGTGCGATAGGGGTATTTGTGGAAATTGAAAGGGCCTTTGACGGCGCGCCATACAGAGAGCTATGTGAAGCGGCGAAAGCTAATGGTATTGGCGAAATCCTAGTTTAATAAATTCATGCCATGCTGCCACAGAGATTGTTACTTTCGGAAGCCGGAACTGATTGCTACTTGAGAACGCAGTTAGCAGAAAAAAAACTGGAAGGAATTTTCAATATCTAAGAGTAATAATTGATATCGTGTTGGATACAAGTAGAGGATGTTAAAAATCATCACAACTAACGTAAATAAAAATTATTGATCTCCCACTGCAAGTGGTTACATCAGTCAGGTATGCACTATGAGCTCATGTCTGATGAGAATCAGTGCATACTCTCGAAACCACTTAGTTTAAAATATAATTTTCAATTTTAATCATTCCACAAAATCAATTCCATTTGATTCTGCTTTCGGAAGCTTATTCCGCAAAACGATTCAATTACCCGTATCAAATATTCTCTGCTTTGAGAAGCGTTATAGCCCGTCCAGACTACAGATACTTATGTATCCGCATACATAAGTATGGTCCACACTGCAGCGAAATATGTACAATTAGCGCATACTTTTCATTGATTTTCATGGCAAGGGTAAAATGTATCTGCAGATGTCGCTGCAGTGTGGACCATACTTATGTATGCGGATACATAAGTATCTGTAGTCTGGACGGGCTATTAGAGCCGATATACGTTGTCTGTTCTAATTTATAGACAAGAAGGGAACCGTGATCACAAATGAATAACCTTTATAGGTTACTTGTTTTCATAGTAACTATTAATCGTATGCAAATTTAATGGTAACATCATTTCAATCCTTTGTTATTATCGCAGTGAAAAGTTTACTTAGAGGCCAAACCACTCTGCTTATTTCTTTGCGATCCGATGACTGGTCTGAAAGTTATAGAAGTAAAAAGAACTTAGCGGCTGCAGCCCGCAAAAAGTTCAGATTTCTTTGATTGTTTACTACCATTACAAGGTCATAATCATTTGAAAATTTAATTGGAACATCTGATATAGATAAAAATAATCTCTAAACATAATAAAATAAAGACTTTAACCATTAAATAATCAATTAAAAAAAGAATATTTAATTTAAGATTTAAATTTATTTAAAAAATGAGTTTCATCATAATAAATACAAATAAGTAATATTCTACTAGAAGTAAGGACAGCACAAAAATACATTCAAAAAAACTCAGCCTACATGTATAATTATTACCATAATAAAATAAAAAAGGAAGATAAAAATTATAAAAATAAGGATATGGTAGAAATGAGACAATATTACTCACCACTAGGTCTGCATGACGGTCAATTACAACGGTCTCTGTGCAGCATGGACGTCGTGAAACTTTCACTTGGAAAACCTTACTTTCACCTGCAAATTGTAGATCGACCCGACTCCCAAGCACTATGAAAATCCTCCCGCGAAAATTGAATTTTTTTCGTCGTCTTTGCGATAAATATTCCATGACTCTAGACTTCACGCTTAGTTCACGAAAAATTCCCCACCACGAAACGCACCCACGCACAACTATTTGCCTGAATTTGGTGGCTCCGCAGTTTTTCGCAAAGAAAACTTGGTTGTAGCACTTTTGCTTGGACAATATTCCGCCGTCGTAATATCAAAGTAACGGTAACAACAAAAGAAAGTCACACACTGTAGCTATTCACGCTATCATTCGAATTTCAATCACAATATTCAAGTACACTCGATGCAAGGGTTGACACAATGGATAGCACTCGGTTTCATAAGTACTTTGCAACCCTGGCACTAGTACACTCAAACTCAAAGATACTCGGGTTCTATCCAAACCTCAGAAAATTTTTTGAAAAAAACTTCTTCTGTTTGAGCAAATTCATCGACCGATCAACAAAGTAACAGCAACTAATTTGCTCCAACAAAAGCAATATCTTCCTCCAGCTGACCAGTCCAGTTCCAGAGCCGAAGCAGATTATCTTGTTCGCAAGTGAATGCCCCATCTGCTTTTTCTTCTTTTTTCCTCCAGCCAGCTCTCAACCACACGGAAAATCAGCCTATGCACTGGTTTGCAGCCCATGAACTGGCTGGTTTGCAATGTACGAAGGATTTGGATGCCAAACAGCTTGACCTACACAGTGTGAATCAAGGTGGCGGCGCGGTTCCGGAAAAAATTCCTCTAATAAAAAACCTGAATAAAATGCGCCATTAATGGCAACGTATTTGGCCTCTAGCCCTAAACATAATTCAATGACCTGAATAACCAATTTTGAAACGTCTTTCGGAATCTTTAAAATGAAAGATGAAAACTTCACCAAGCCATTGAAAAATCTATCACAAACACAAATTGAAACTTTACTCAGTTATCACATGGTTGATTTGAATATTCATCAATTGAAACAGCTAATATTATTAATTTTCATTAGTTTATATATTTTGAATCAAATCTTGATATACTTTTTCAGATACAAATTACTGTTTTAAGCAAACACTTACAAAAAATATAGAGGCTGATTTTCATGAAAATGTTTCGCTATCGAAAGGTATAAAAAGCAAATCGATTAAAATTTCATATGCTTTTGTAATTATCAAATTACATTACATGCTACCCTTACAATTATACGATGGAAACCAAAAGATTTTTCTATTTATGATTCTTATAATAAACTTAACAATAGTTATGTATGTAGCAGATACGACCTGCTCGTATTGGTTTACATAAGAGCTCATTTGAAATATTTTAATAATTTTGAATCACCAGTTAGCCAGATTTTTAAACGGTCGTGTGAATATTAAACAAATTCTAATCAGATATTTCATTGTTCCACCAGCCTCGACATATATATTCTAGCTTTTAAAATTCAATGTTTTTGGTAGTATCCGAACGGAAAAGGTAAAAAAATCAAAATCAATTTGATCAATCATTTGAATAATACTAATTTAGGATCTTCTAGAAATCTTATTATTACTTTGCTTTATAAATAACTTTATGGATTGCGATAAAATTATAAAAACATAACAAAGGTTAAAATGAAATAGTTAACGATAATCATACATAAAATTGATTTACCGGAAATATATCTTTGAATTATGAGTCTCGTATGATAATCTTCCATGCATATTATACGGGTTGACATAATTTCCTTATCGCTAGCCACGTGGGCAAATCGAATCTCCACTTATCGAGACACGCTAATACCCCACTGAAACTACACTCCATATTATTAGTTTTTGTTCCCATAACATATCTGCGGTTCATTGCTTTGAGTTGCATACAACACAGAACTCAATATTGTACTTATCTGGTAAGCAATTTTCATGAAAACAATGACGACAATTGAACATAACTATATCCGTTTTCAGCGCGTCTTTGACAATAATGTCCCGACGACATAAGCCACAGGTATTATCATTGGTAACGTAAAGTCCATGTCGATGCGAATGAACAAGCTTTTCTTGCAGATTAAAGTAATCTGTCATAAGGATTTGATTGAAACCGTCCTGGATCGAAACTTGCAAACTATAGTCACATAGCATTTTAATAAGAGATTTTTTCAGTCCAGGAATATCTTGTCCCAGTTTGATTCTATTTACCAGAATTTCAGGATTTACGTAACCTTAAAAGAAGTAAACGAACATTCTGTTTAAGACACTAAAACTTTAAGGCTGAATTATACTAACTTACCAACTATACCATCCAAGAGTTTTGTCATTATTTCAGGCTTTTCAAGCGATTCATTGATCAAAGCTTCCCACAAATCAAAATCATCATGTTCTTGACAAAATTCCATAGCCATATTAATGTCTTTTATCTGAAAAGGATATAAATTTCATACATAAGCCAGTTAATTGACTAGGAATGTGCATTACTTACATTATGCATGATAATGTTCAATGCATCCTTTGTACATCCCATTCGACCCAATAAGTACACCATTTCCGGATAAAAAAGCTCACGTTTACATGTATCGAAGGCTTCTTGGATTGGATATCGATTTGAACGCTTTAGAAATGATAAAAGCTTACTACGATCATATTTTGCATATAAGTTCACCAGTTTATAGTGAAATTTGCCGGTATTGTCAATTCTGTCCAGGGCATCTAGATACTGAGAGCATAGCAGAGAACAGGCCATTAGGAATTGTGAATGTTTTTAAAATGATAAGTATAGTACCCTAATAAAATTTCGAACTTACTAGATACATGTAGTCCTGGCGTTGTTCTAACTGTTGTACGACTATTTCTGGTGGAATTTTATCCTTTTCTAACAGCATGGAAACCGCACGTTCAGGATCCAGTTGTATTAAAGGAATTATCATTTGATGAATGACGCCATACAGATTGTGCTTCTTGATTAAATCGAACACGTCTTTATTTTGGAGCCTAGAAGTTAAAGTCTTTTTTAGTACACTCTTAGTAAATTACTTATATACTTACTTTAAATACATGGTAAGTGCATTATCGTACTTCTTCTCATGCGAATATAAAATGGCAAGCGCTTCTAAAAGCTCATTTGCATCTTTCTTCGAAAAATTATCGTGGATTGCATTTATGACAGCTGATGTATTATACAAACTCGGTTGCCATTCCTTGACTAAATTCAGAAAACCCTATTAAATATCAGTATTAGGACATGCAGATCATTCACTTGCAAATTTAACGTTACCTTTGGATCTAATTTTAAATATTCGAACAATACCATTTCGTACACTTGAGGTTTTAATTTACAGTCATTTGTGCGAGGTAGATAAGCACTAACCGATCTTAGTTGTTGTACTTTGACAAATTTATAGACCTCATCCTCCCATAGTGCTTTATTTGAACCGAAGGCACGTAAACATAGTTTTGCTGCTTCGTCGTATTGTTGTTGTAATATCAGATGATCGATATAAAGACTGTGTCAGATATAGATAAATTAGAAGTGATTTTGGGAAAAGTTTTAAGTTCGATATCTTACCGTGCAACGTGCACTAATGAAACTTTCCCACCATGTGCACTAATTACTTCCATGGCCTGTTCGAATTTTCTGAAAAAAATGAACGAGGCTGAAGTTAATTTCGAAAACAATATTTAAAGATTGATAAGCTGATTTGAAAAGCTTTGGATATTGTAGAATACAATTTTGTGACAATAATATCTTGAGAAGCACTATGCAGCCGAAAGTATTTATGGAATTATATTTATATGTCTCTGTGTCTATATATACAAGGAAAGAGCTTGACTAATAAAGAAAAAAGGTTATATGCAAAATCAATAAATAGATGGTTTCTACTCGAATCGTCTCCATTAATTTGGGTGTTTTTTGTTTGCCTATTGGTATCCAAAACAAAACGGCTTCATATTGCCACGATTTTTATATAATCAAAAGATGAAATAATTGTTTACGTTGTAATATGGCTAAGTAACATTTTTAAATAAGGTTTCAATCGTTTTATTGAAAAGCTCAAATTAAACTGTTAGGGCTAAGTTGCGGAGTTAGAAGCGAAATAATAACGATGCTTTCACTGTATAGATACAAAAAATTCAATACAAACTAGATATAAAAAATCACTACAGACTATATACAAAAAAATCAGAGAATGTTCAAAGTAATGCACGATTGCAAATTAAGTTTCAATATGGAATTGTTTGAAAATCCCCTGAAGGTAGTACTTATCATTGATTGCATTTTTTTATGCATTTTTATGTCAAATTCGTAAATGGTTTGCAAAAAAAGGGCTCTGAAAGGGATCAATCGGAATGAAAGCAGTGATATATATGTTGTGGAAGCGTTGTTCATTAGCGAAGATAGTTTTTTTAGGGCCAAGAAGGGGAAGAAGGGTTTTTGGAAAAATTAAGAACTATCCAAATCAATAATTCTGAGGTATTTTGCATGTTTATTTCGTGAATACTTTATATTCGGTTGATATTAATTAAAATATAGAGAAAATGAAGAATAATTCCATAGAATTTTGCGAAAGAAGCCAAAATCATTAATCTTTTAAGGGAACGTTATTGTTTATGTATGATTGCGCTAATTTTGGATTTGATAATGTAGTTGATCTGCTACAATTATAGTTTGCCTACAGTGTAAGAAACTAGCACGTGCTGAAAATGTTTTATTGTACTGTTCGAGTGAAATTCAAGCATTTTTGTTTGAAAGCTAAGCGCATATCATTTTGTTATTATTGATTTTAATTATTGTCAAATAAATCAATTTTAATTACGAATTGACAAATACTCGAAATGAATTTTATTGATGTCTTAGTGATTAGCCCGCTTACTTGATAAACGTATCTGCAGACATTAAAAATTAATGCTAATAGAAAGCTAGCCCCAGAACTGAAGACTATTAGAGCCGACAAGAAACTTAACCGTTCATTTCGTATAGATTGGTATAACAAATTCTCTGGTAGCTTTACCGATAGGAAAAGCAGCTCTCATGCGTATTATTTCATTCAAACTCCACTAACATTATAAAAGCAAGCTTTCAATGATTTGGAAAACCTAAATGGTGTCCTATCTTGTCATAACCTACTCGCAAATCACATCTGATCGCAATCAAGCTTAAAACTATTAGGCTTTCAATGAATCAATACTGAGGTGAAAGGATATTTCTGCCAAATATAAGTTCAAAAACGGTTTATTGACTTAACGTCACTTTTATCACGTCTGAACTTGTCATTCAGAGGTCACAATGAAGCAGGGGTCGATAATGTAGTTGGCTAGCTCAAAAAATCTTTTGAATGAGCTTTACAATGTGGAAGTTCCGAGACCCATGGACATAGCTCAGTCTATCACTTTTCAAAAAATACTTTGTCAACTTTCGTTTCAGTGCGTGATGTTCATTTTTTACCGCTTCCTTAGCCGGGAAAAACTTAAATGCAATCTCTTTGCTTTGTACGCCAGCAAACGAATATGAGAAAGTTGCTATGATAGATAAGTTAACCATAATAGACTTAAATTTTACAATTCTGGTTACTTCAGTAATTATTGAGATGCCAATTCTAGCGTTGAAAAGAATTTAAACTTGTTCTCCGAATATCAAGAGTCAAAACTATTATCGGTGTTATAGCTGCTAAATATTGAAAAAAAAATCTTCAAAGAATTGGAAAGCGAAAGCAACTGTATGACGATGTCGTTCAACATTTTACCACCACAAAACAGAGAAGGATGAATTATGCTTTCAAATAAAATGTTTCTACAGCATAATTTACAGTAAACATTAGTCATAATTCCGTTCCTCATCCCAAAGCCCCAAAAAGTGCATTGGATATTAATTTAAAATGATTTGACTTTCCTCGAATGAATCTAAGATTCACTGCCTTTCTGTGTCTAAATGTGTGACCACTCATTGAAATATATATTGTTTTTAAAGGAAATATTAGTTTTTAAATAAATATATTATTTAAAATTCAAATTGTTATTTTGACACTTAATTGAAATTATCTTGAAAATATGAAGTCGATTTCGAGTGAAGTTGTCAACAGTTTCAAATCTTGTTTCCGATTTTTAGCCATTGGCAACTCGTAAAATGCTGTGAATTTCGATATGCATGATCTCTAAATCAATGCTCTACTCAAATCATCTCTAACAGCAAAACTGATCACTTAGAATTTAAAAAACTCGTGAAATATTATCATAGTTAGAAGCTGAAAATAAACCTTGACAAAACTCAGGTAACATTCGTTAATGGGTTTATATTTGAAACATGGGTTTATATTTCATAAAAGACGTTGCAATTGGAAGGAATTCTTAACCGCGAATATAAAATCAACTCTCTTCTCAACGGCGTAACAACCAGTAGGGCAATATAGGTCTGCCACAGAAGGGGATCTAGATTTCCTGGTTTTGCGCTGCCGTCATTCAGAGATATATTTCAATATCTTTAGCATTTCACCCCACCGAAGACGGCCCCTGCCTTGCAGTCTTTTTCCAATAATCCTGCCCTCATAGATTTTTCGAGTATACTCGCTCATGCGAGCTTAGTGTTCAGTCCACTACAGCCTATTGATCCTGATCTTGTTCGTAATGGCTCATATATTTCAGTGTTGTGAACGCGGTGGAATTGTTCATACTCATGTTTTACATGAGAACTACCGAGCTTCCCACGAATACATGAGAACTGGTAAGACCATCATGATCTTGTACAGATATCCTTCTCAAGGGTTAACGCTAGATTCTGCCTTATGGGGCTTAACCCGGCGGTCCACGAAAGGAAGGACTGTGAGAGTTGTATGGTCATCAGCGCTTTAAGACTAGAAGATTGGCAAAGGAAGCAGGTCCACTTGCAATTCTGGTGAGGTCCATCTTCACCTCTATTATATTGAGGACATATAACGCCCATGCTAGAAAACGCGGCAATCTACGTCGAAAGTAATACTTAATAATGCATTTCTTAGCCAAGCACCGGAGTCTGATTTCTCCTCGAGTCAAAGTCAAATCAATATCCGGATAGGTTCTGAACCAAAGCCACCACGAAGCTAACCAAACGGCCAAACCTCTAATGACAAATTTTCGAACACTAAAGTGAATATGAGGATGGTATCTGCCGGCCATGGTACTGAATGTTAATTGACTTTCGGAATCGAGTCTGCGACATCGAAGTACGAACGAAAGTTATACTGGTATCGAACTGGTTCTGAACCTGCACAACTTAGAAATTGCCATGCTCAAGGTCATTGTCACATCGGAGGCTTCCTGCATCAGCTCAAAAGATGGCGCGACGCCAGATCCGTGTACCATCGTGCAAGTGTTGAGTAGGAGATGAGTTGCTACACACTCCATACCGGGTGACTACTTTTAAGCTTACCGGCCTACCTTTTTCGGATCAACTCCACGATATAAAACTTCCTACATCATCTAGGTTGGTGTAAGGGTGCTATTTCGCTAAGTTCATTGTCTTTCAGTTCTTTCAGTCAAGCAGGTAAGTTTCACATTCTTTAGTAGCTCACTAATTCCAGAGACCAATCATCACCAATCAAAGTAGGTGTGAGAGCGCTGCTCGCCCTAGCACAGCGGATCATTTCCTTGCATTTAAATGTTACATAAAGCTGTTTGATTACACGACTAGCAGTACAACCCTACGTTACAGCATATACTAATGTCCCGAATTAGACATGAAGCATCAAATGAAGCATCTACCTCTAAGGAAATGTCAGCGAATCAAAGTGAAAGTGCAAATGTTATTATTCTAAAACAGTCCTGTTTTGAACGTTTGAATAGTGGACAAGATTGTGAACAAAAGAAGCGTGTCTCCAGAAAACAATGGAAATATTCATTTCCTTGACTTATAAGCAGGGATGGTGGTGAGTTTATGATGTGTGCCAAACAGTCATTACGAATACTTGTCCTCATTTCCAAAGGCATCAGAAAACTACAGACGCACATCCAAAAAGTAAAAGAGAAAAACGAACAGGACAATATCAATAAGTTTTGCTCAAATGTTTCGACAAAATCTATTATGGAAATGGTTTGCGATGCAGAAATCAATGTTTTATGATTTTGTATTATTTAAAGCTTACCTATAAGCTTTTGGGATGTTTAACCGGATGTTTTAAAAATACATTGAGATAAGTAGGCAAATTCTTATGAGGTTCAACTTTAAAAATGAAATCGCAAATTAATTTTCTATTTTCAAGCCTCAAAATATATTAGCCACTGCTGAAACATCTTTAATTTTTATATTGAACACATTTCCCTACTTAACTGAGATTTGTGTAGAAGTGTTTGAGGAATATCGAATGATTTCTTTGAAAAATGGTCTTAACTTTAATAAAAGATCGGAGAAATTCTATGAAAATTTACATTTAGGCTACGACTCGTATGACTTTCTTTTGTTTTGTAATGTATGTACTTCTGTCTTTAGCATGATCAGTTTACCTTATAGTATGAAACTCATATTTTGTATGATGTGATATGAATTACACATCTATAGTTTACCTTCGACTATTTTATGTTTATTTTCGAGAATAAAACGAGGTCTTGCTGAAAAAAATGTTTTATAGATTCATGCATTATCTCACATACTTCACAGTCTGATAGGTCACCTGGGGATCTGGTAAGCAGGTTTTTTTTTGCCATCCACACTAGGGAATAAAACTAGGTATCTCTCTTATATTTCAATTGTTAGAATTGTTGATACGATGGATACGTTACTCATACTAATTTCCATGAATTTGGATAAGAAATGAAGCTTCTGAAGTGGCAACGCTATTTCCGTTACCGGCGCTACCTCCATATATTTTATTGTCCATTCATTTATGTATATTCCTATGTTTTTCGCCATATGAAGGATTCTTTGACGGCTCGCTCATTCCGGCACATGATACCAAAGTGGTCAGCAGGATGATACTCACTCCGACCTCTCGTTTCACATTTTTAATCACCAAGTTCAAGGCGACGCAGGATATGGTGTCCGCATGCCGTAGATTGTTGTTTGATGTAAATGATTGTGCAAGGGATCTAGCTACCATAATCTAGCTTTACACATTCGTTATGATTAGTCTAATCAGCTATAATTCCAAATCAGCGTGTATCACCGTTTTCGAATATGAATGCCATACGAAAATTTCCAACACGATAGGAAAATCCCATCCGAAAGCAATCTATTAAAAATATATTGTATATTTACATAATATATAAATATATAATAGTCCGAGGAAGATTGAGCGCAGGAACTGTTCCAATTGAGTACCAAAAAGGTTTATTTATTTTTTTTCACGGAATATTTCTATGTGGTTTTCAAAAGATAGTCGGACCTAAATCAGGAGGAGGAAGGTGTGAGTTTGGTGGGCATGAAGCAATAAAAGTATTTTAAAAGCCATCTGCAAATAAATTGCGTAACCGTCTTTATCTCTAAAATCCTCACTAAACAGTTTTCTTTTTGCATACTTTTAATATTTGACGAAGTTAATGAAATAATCTTTTAATATAGTGGGAAGGAATATATTATTATTAAAATGTATACATATACGAATATAAAAAAAAAACCAATTATATTAGATTTCAATACATTTTATCAGTATAAGAATTACTAAATATATCATCAAAGATAAGTTCAATCTAATGACTAGAATTAAATAAAGCTAGACTGCTTCTTAAGATTCGTAATTTGTGAAATACGGAATCCTAAATCAGACTTAAACATAACTATGAAAGCGTATCACAGCATTTATCTGATGTTTTGCTCCAATCGTAGAAATACTCTGGTGGCCGCTTTACTATCTTTTCGTTATTCGCTTCGAACGTACAAAAGTTATTTTCAAACAAATCATACATTTGCTCTTTCGTTCGTTTATGCAGCACCAGGTGATAGTTTTTGCACTTTCTAGGCATGTATGCCGTATCGAATCGGACATCATGTCTTCGATAGATATGTCGCAGCGCCGCTGTCCACACGCCTAACGATATATCTTCACTTGTGTAAGTATTCAATAACTTCGAGTTTACGTCAATATACTGGGCAATGCCACGACTAAACACATATCCTCCGCCCAAGGCGTATGGTAGATACCGATCACAAAGGTTGAAACTCGCTTCTCGCCATTGTCCTCGCGTCTTGATTTGTGCTCGACCGTTAAAGAAACCCCAATAAAGCTCTGGAAAGGGACTTCCTTTGTACTGCGCCGCATTTCGAATTAGTTTCCGGTCGTATGAAATCAACTCGTTTATGAGGTAATCTAGTTTCACATATGTGTCGTCGTCCGTTTTCAAAATGTAATCAAAAGAGTACTGGTTAACTACAGTTTCGATTGCAGTCCTTACTTTCATAGTAAGATTAGTATAGGAGTCGGCAACGTTCGGGAGCAGGAGCAAATCTTCGTTTGATTTCTTTTCCTTCTGTATTTCCTGCAGAAGTGTTGCACTCAAGCCCTTAGTTCCTATCACAAAGAAATACTTCGAGTTTACTATTCTTCTATTCTCCGACTCATTTTCTACTTCATGCGATAGCCAGTCCTTAAAGAGGTTCAATCGGTTCATCTGATCATTAATATCTTCTAATTGCAAGAACCCTTTTTCATCATACTGCGGCAAGTAAACAAATTCTTCCGGATATTTACTATGACGTATTGGATTGATTAGTTTCGACCATGTTTCGCGTATCGTTTCGCGTCGCTCGAAATAGCTCGGTGCAGAAAATATTAAAACTATCAGGAAATATTCGCCACTGTGGTGAGCACTACTGGTCGATGATTGGGGTTTTGTTGTCTTTTCGATATTAACAAGAGTGTTTGTAAGAAAACATCCAAAGAAAAATGCAAACATAGCACTAAATAGTGTAACTAAGTTATTCATGCGCCTCATATTGCCAAATTTGAACTATTCTTTTAACTTATAAATAAGTGTGCACTGCTCTGAAAGTTGATCGACTGTGGATGATTTGACAGCGGCAGCAGCGGATAGCTGAAGAAATGTCAACATCTTGGGAACTTTTATGCGAGACTAGCGCTCTTAGTGGCGAGTTTTGTACTTATTTGTTATCAACATTTCTATTGGACGATTCTGTAGTTTTATGCAGACGAATGGGAAAAAGTTGCAAAAATAAAGTACTTTAGGTGGAAAATCTATTACAGCGTAAGTTTAAGCACAGCTAATTTCTGAATGAATTTTCAAAAGCATAAGTAGGCGATTGAGATTGTTACATAGGATTTTGAAAGAGATTGAGATTGACCATTTTCGAAACAAATCAGAGGCAGGTTTCATACTTGTGTTAAAAATAATAAAAATAATAAATAGCTAACTCACTTGTGATCGATAAGCCACTGCACGCGGTCATCATTTTCGTACAGGCTCGCTACCACAACATCCTTTGGTGAAACAATGAAATACCTGCTTTCTTCGATCAAGCAATCTAAGTGGTAATCATTAGCTCTGTATTCTTGATATCTATAAATTCATTTTAAATTTGTAAATTGTAAATTATTTACTGATTTCAAACACACTCACCCTCTCAACGACAAACTATCAGTGCAAATTTCTGAATAATCACTAGTCTTATATTGTAATACACTTAATATGGGCCTCAGTGCCTTATTGTTCTCAGCATCACGTTCTTTGGGATAGCCTAAAACAACTAGTTGATTAGCATCTAATGGAGCTACACCGCAAACATAAAAATCAGTTTGGAATGTTGATACTGAAATTAAAAAGTCACGGTTACGTCTGTTAGTAATATAAGTAAAGAGATCATCTCACTGGGATCGACTATAAAGCCTGGCAAATCGCGTGTCGAAACTTCAATGGCATTCCGTTTCCGTATTATGCAAATACGAATAGTGTCCACCCAGCCGATGAGTAATGTTGTTGCATTAGCCCAGCGAAGATTACATCGGAAGCTGTCTAATTTAATACTGTAGAACGAAAGAAAAAAATGTTTTAATTGGTTGGCAAATGTCTTACAGATGATACATACCCATTTTGTTCGTCCCATTTTATTAAGCCTAGCGAACATTTCTCATTCAAATCATAAACTCGAACACCTAAGCTACTAGCCCATGCAATAAACTGACCACTCCATGCTACAGCCGACACTAGACCTTCTGATTCGCTAAGTATTGCCGGTCGCAGTCCTTTTAATAAATTCCTTTCATATAAAGTTAATTTGTCGTCTCCTGCGTGAGAAAAAAAAGTCAGTATACAATCGCGAAATGATAATAAAGATATAGATTATGGTTGCATAGTTTTTAATTGTATCATCCAGACATACTTACCAACAATAAATCTTCGCCCTGATCCCGATTTATGATAATTCGGGTCGAGTGCAACAGACCTTACAAACTTGCCAACTTCTAGTTTTTGATGAGATTCGTCACTATACAATTCTGTGATTATAACCTGTTTAAATCGAGCAAAACATAGGCGCAAATTACACAACATGGAAAAACCTATACGAAATTGGGGAGTGTACAAAAAACTCAAATAAACAACTCACCCTGCCATCATCTGAGCATGTTGCAACATACTCGCCTTTCGAATCGATAGAAATGCGGTTTACCGATACCGAGTGTGAGAAGTTCTCTTGTCGGTTTAGAAATGAGTCAACGAAATTGCCCTGATGATCAAGTAGATAAACGCCACCGAAAAATGTACCGAAGAAAAGAAACTGGAAAGAAATCGAACTTTATCACAATGTTCAGGACGAACGAATTTTGAATCGCAAAGTCCTCGAATCCTTGCTTAACTTGGCGCTAGTCTTGAAAATGCGAATTGGTTGCAATAACTTACCCTCGTATGCACTGCCACACATGTTACTGCATCTTTGTTGAGAATATTTTGCAAATCGTTGGCAATTCGAACGTATTTCAATTTCGGTTCCACCTCTTCTTCAGTGCTTTCCGTCTCAGTGTCCTTCATTAGGTATTTTCCAATTGCAGAACATTCAAAACGAAATTTATTTTCATCTTGCGGTTTTCTGGTAAATTAAGAAGCGGATATACTTACGCTATTGTTTTCAGTCATTTTCAAGCAGTCCCACACCCCTAATCCGAAGCTATTTCTCGACAAATTACCACAAAAGACGTAAACATGTCACAATTCCGTCTATCGTCTTGGACAAAATGCCATAATCATATGGTTTTGGCAAGTCAGAAGGGGAAGCTTGTTGTGAATACTTGGCACTAAGTGGCGCTAAGGAAAGTAAAGATAAATCGATTAATTTCACTTTTTATCATTGCAGTGTTCATTTTTCTATTTAATTTAGATTTAGTACTATTCATACTCAATTAATGCGTGCATATAAAGAGACTGAAGTTAATAGTAAACCTGAAAAGGCTGCATGCTTATCATAACCGGAAACTGTCATACTTGATCAACTGTCACCAAAATTGGACGACAGGAAGCTAGTCATTTCGCCAGATGACATTTGATCTGTGAAAGTAAACAAAAAGGTGATTGGTGCTTAGAATTGTTGCCGGCAATCTTTGGACTAGGAGAATAAATTAAAATGAGCAGAGAAGGTGAGGAGGCTAAAATGGCAACGAAACGAAAGGATATTCCAATCAAGAAAGGAACATTCGATAAATCAAAGAATAATCCAAGAACGAGTAAATTTGACGGGTATGTATGCATTGAATCATGAGATTTATCTATATCTCATAAAGATAAGAGCTGGCTATTAATATTCGTGTTTTCTATTGAATAATTGATTGATTATAATAGAAATATTAATTTTGCCTAGCAGATAAGTGATTGAATTTTGTGATAAACATCAATAGATACTGAATCCTGAAAAGTTATTTATAACATTCTGCAACAACAAAATCTACCTTTCAATGTTAGCCACAAGAAAAGTATTTGATTACATATCAATTATATTTCCATAGAAACTTATATACTTTTGTGAGTACATACAAATATTGAAAAATCGATATTTTTCTTGTTTTCATTTTCATACATTAGTTAAAAAGACACAATTCCTTAGCAAAAGAAACTATTGTCGATTTTTGTAACTTCGATTGGTATAAACCTTTGTAGCAAGTCAATTATACTTTGAAATCAATACAACAATTGAAGTAGGAAATATCCTAAATCAATTCAATTGAAATGATCCAAATAATATCAACGAAATTGTGTATTTGTTTAAAGTAATCAGTTTTGGTTTACTTATTTGCATCAAACCAAGTTCCAGGCACAGCTTGATAGTTAATATCGATTTTTACATAAAAAAAAAATAATTTCTATGAATGAAGTTTTGTAATCTTTTATGTGTAGACATATGTATAGTTGCGGTCAAAAAATAGTCACCAAAGTCACTTGAACTCTTCAAATAGATTTAATAATGAAACAAACAAATAAATTCATATACCTGATATGAGAAATGAATGGTGCAAACGTATTCTTAATTTTATGTAGAAATTCCACTTGAATAACAACATGAAAAAAATTTTTGTAGATTATGCCGCACGAAATGGATTTTCATGCGGCCGAAAGTAACACTAATATACCATTACTAGCGCCAAACTGAAAACAAAGCAACATGAACTCAAAGCTTTCTATTTATATTATTCTTTATTAACTAACACTTTGCGGCATAGCCTTTATTAGCAACAGCTGCGCAGTGTGCAGGTATGGTATCAATTAGATTTTGGCACTTTTCACCATGACAATTTTTCCCGGAACTCTACACTACAGCCCAAAGTTCCTCTTTACTCCGTAAATGGGTTTCAAAGATCTACTTCTTCAGCAAAGCTAGCATATTATCAATTAGATTGAAATTAAAGGACTGTGGGACCCATTCCGTCATGTTAATACCGATGTCCTGTAAGAAGTTTTGAGCTTTCCGTCTTGTGATCATCGATTCGTTGTCTTGCAGCCAGAACCAAAGTAGTGGCATATCCTCCGACGCATACGGAAGCAACACTTCCTCCAATATTTGGACGTAAATATGTTGATCCATTATTATTTTCATTCAACGAATGGGTTCAACGCCACTGTACGAAAAACAAGCTCATATCATAATCGATGTCCCGCCGTGCTTTACGATTTATTGCGCGAACATTGGCTTGAATGCTACATTTACCAGTCTTCTAATATACTTTTGAGATCCTGAAGCAACGTACAAGACAATTTTCTTTTCGTCTGTCCATAAAATTAGTTAGCAGAGGCACTTTCATTGGGCTGTAGGCGTTCAAATGATTCTGTTTCAATCGTCTTCGCGCAGTTTCCACCTTGGCAGAAACATTTTATTCTTTTTTAAGTTCTGGGGCTGTCATAAATGGAGCCTTTATACTCAGCCGCCAAGTTTTTTTTACAAGCTGAGACACCCTAGTTGTTTCCTACCACGTGTTATGACTTTTGGAGAGAACGTGATTGCAATCCTGGCCGTTTTGTTCGAACAACTAATCGTTTGTATGATCTCCACATAATAGTTTCTTGTAATAAATATTTTTTTCATGTGTTCAATGTGTGCCTCTACCCAATTTAAATAGCTTAACTGTAAATTTGTGTATGTTATTGAATTATTAATTGCAAAAACAAGTTATATTTACCTTTAAGGCATATTTCAGGCAACAGTTTATAACACTATTTGAATTTGAGTTTATAACACTATTTATTTACACTAATTGTCGAGTGGTGCTTTTATTAGCTGCGCGCAAAATAACCCTTTTTAGTATGCAAAGAAGAATACTTTTATAGCGGTACCGTCAGAGATCATAGTTGAAAAAGAAGAAGCTTTCTCTAGTAAAAAATCGAGAAATAGCAATTTTGGTATTTGGTGGAGCTAGGATACTCAACCAAATACCAAAATCCGTTGATGCAATTTTCTTGATCACAGCGGTGTTCACCGATTTTTAGAACAAACTCATATATTTCCCATAAAATTTATGGTTTTTACAATTAAAATTCATAATTTTTAGAAGCCGAATTCATAATGTTTTCAATTTAAATTTGTTGTTATTCAGGCAATATCAGACTTTGCTTTATTTTTTTCTGTTTCTGACAAATCGTTTATCGGAGGTGTACTGATTGCCATACGTAACCCATTTCATGGAGCACTCTGTCATGATATTTATCCTTCTCCTCCTCTCCACATTCAGTGTGATGGCTCGTATTTGTTTTCCTAACAATCTTCATCTAATAGTCCTTTTTGCATATCTTCCTTTTTGAAGTCCTTGCGCTGCTTATAATTTTTTTTTGTCGATATATATTGTTACCTTCATATTTTTCTTCCTTGTGGCTCACTAATAATTTGTGGTAATTTCAACATGTCTTCCGTTGACTGGGGCCCAGATTCGAATTGCATCAAGTCTAATAATCAGCTTTCCATAGATTATATGCCCTTCCTTCTCCTTAATTCCATTTCGCAGCTTACAACTGCACGTCACTTGAATGCTACATGTAACTTATCCTCTCTAGTGCTCCTTCTCCTGATATATTTGTATTTATCGCGCTCCATCCTTTAGTATTAGTAGACCCTCACTAACCTCGTCTCTATAAATGCCCCGCTGCCATACCCTTCGAAGAAAATAATTTCAGTTGCTCCTCGGTATAATTTTCGAAGAGCTCATTACTCAGAAATTGCATATGAATTTGAAAGAAATTAACTGGGTTTCATTCTTCCGCGAACTAAATATTGATTATGTGCTTTCCAAATTTTATTCTTATCTCCATCTCTTTTTGTGCTCTTACCTTTTGTTCTTAAATCTACTGATCCTCCTTGGTTCAGTGAACAAGTTCTGAGGACAATTCAATTGGAAAATGTTGCTGCCTCTGATCTTGTCAAATTTCTGACCCTGCCTTTCTCAGCTGAAGTAATAATAGAGCAAGTATTGTACGACTACTTTGCTACTTTGTCATCAATTTTTTCTTGCAACACTAACCTTTTTTGATAGTACATTCATTTTCTGAGGAAAAATTTTTCCATTCCGTACCATGTTACTTTCAACGGCTCTACTTTCTCAAGTCCGCAGGATGTAAGTGAATTTTTCGCGAACTTCTTTTCTTGTTCCGTTAATAGTTTTCCTCCCTTGTATATATCTGATTTTCCTTCTCTTCTTCTTCCTCTTTCTCTAATCCATACAAACCCGATTGAGGTTGAGAGCTTATTGCTAAGCTTTGATCCGTATTCCGATGGTGGATCCGACTGCATTCCCAATTTCCATGCATTTCCCATGTTTTCGTCATAGTGCGTCGACTTTTCTATCTTCTTTAATGTAAGCCTTACGTGTCCTCCTTTCGGCGTGGAAAGTTTCTAATCCAATTCTATCCAATTTTCAAAACTGGTAATATTCCTTCGGTTTCAGTAAGCTTCTTGAAAAATGGTCATCTATCCAATTTATCCCATGATTCTTTCTATTCTGTCTAGTGAACATACTTTGACTAACCTCATCTTATTCTCAAACAAAGTTGGCGTTGTCGTATATCGTACTTTTCAAAAGTCTTTGATACTGTTTTCGACATCACCCGTTTGGTGGGATTGACCATAAATAAACTTATTAGAGCACTATACAAACACAAAAAGCAAAACATAAACTTCGTCTTAACAACACGCTGATACGACGCGCAGTTAAGACACGATGACTCATGTGTGGTCAATTCCAGAGAAAGATCGTCCTTCGGAGAAAAAAACAAATCGCTTTGCAATTCTTCGGCTATAACCTTCCACCAGTACAGACAATACGAGAATCGGTGCTCGAATATGCTAGTCAGGTGTGGTCTCCCCGTTTTCAGCACCTTTCTGAGGCCATGGAGTGTGTAGCGAAGGTTCACACGCTATTTATTCTTTAAAATTAATATTACTTGCTCCTCATGTGTTATTCTTTATGCAAATTCCTTCCTTACAGTCACGTCGACTATTCCTTGATGAGTACTTTCTTCTCCGTGGATGTGCACGTGCAAATTTATACATAAAGAGAACTGCTGCATATTAAAAAACTAACTTTTAAATTCAAATGTTAAAGCTCATAAACCTTATTGAAAAAAACAACATTGAAAATATTATTCTAACCATTTTTCGTTTTCATTTTTCCAGTGTTACACCAGGCACTCAAGCAAGACATCACAAATGGTGGACAAGCATTGTTATCATAACAGCCGCTGTTTTCGTCACACATTTTCTCAAACCTCAAAAAGATATTAAACTTGCTGTTCATAATGAAATAGTTCCGTATCGTTTTCATAAACGAGACTGTTCGCAGCAGTTACTTGACGAAATGAAAGACTATCCTAGCTGCGTTCCAAAACAATGCGGACGATTCGTCACTGACAGTCTAATTACTACCGAAGAAGCCAATGTTCTTCTCAAGACCGCCGAAAATGGGATTCGATTTGCCGGTTCATCGGGCGGAGCATCGATTTTAGATTTGCATTCGGGCGCTTTGTCTAAAGGCGAACAATTCATCAATGCATATAAAATACCAGATTTTAAAAAATTGCTGACAAATGAGTTTATAAATGTTTATCAGGTTTGTTAAAAAATAACATGCGTTGCATGCCTAATGTACAGTTGAAATAAAATTTTATGTTTTGTAGTCAGTGACGGCAAAAATCAAGAAGAGTATTGCTACGAATTTCGATGTCGACGAGAATGCTCTGTATTTGACGCATCCTACATTTTTCTCTAAAATTAGCAATGTGACTGCAAAAACAATTCATGACGAGTACTGGCATCCACATGTTGATAAGGTGAATAATATAATTATTTTAAAAATAACTTATGTTTAAGCAGTACAACATTCAGCCGTAAAACTTGAAATTTATACTTTTAAAATTTGGTTTTCATATAGGAGCAATACGAATCATTCCATTTCACCTCCCTGCTGTACCTGAATACTTATAAGAAAGATTACGATGGAGGTCGTTTTATATTCATCGACGGAAAAGATAAAAATGAGACTAAATATTTCATTGAACCCAGAGCCGGAAGAGTGAATGCTTTCACTTCTGGTCACGAAAATGTTCATAATGTTGAAATAGTTACTTATGGAACAAGGTAAAAACAGTCAAATATTACTGAAATCAATTAGTAGTAATCATACTTATTGGTTTGTTTCAGATACGCAATAACTGTGTCTTTTACATGCAATTCTGAATTGCAAGTGAATAGCAATTTCACAGCAAAGTTTGAGGAATAGCACTAATTTGCCAATTGTTTGCAAGAGATGAGTGCTTTTTACATAATATTTATTGTTAATCATTGGAGGCGAGATGAAGTATTTCATTAGATATAAGTTAATTAGATATAAGATATTTTTTTCTTGTTATATTAATTTTAATTTACCCAAATCATTGAAGTGTGTTGCAAATCTGGTCAAGCTAAATTTATGCTTAAAAAATTGTTCGCCTTTAAAACCAGTGAGAAAATTTTCAATGCTATATGTTAAATCACTGCTTAGCAAACAAAGTATGGAAAGTACATGATCAAATCATTGCCCTTTGTAAAACGTTACATGGCACTTAACATTAGCAGCTAGAATGCTTTTGATAACAAATTCAAGGGTAGATCTGATAAGTTTCAAGGCTTCTGGTCAACGACCGTATTCTGTTGCTCACTTTCAATAAAATTAGTGATATACTGATTTCATACACTTTCAGTGTTAGACATTCGTCTGCATAAATTGCAATGACAGAAAGAAAAATCTACAAGCAGTTTGTATGAAATGTTTGACGTATATTATTGCAACGTATTGCTCAGTAAGCTCAATCTAATGTTGCTTGGAGGTTTTTTTATTTCATATTTGAGACTGCAGTCGATTCTCTATTGAGTATTTAATAAACGTGAAAAGTTTATTGAGCACTAACATCCATTCATGCTGAGCGATATTAACTGATCGCGTGATAGTTGATCAGTTAGCTTAAAAATATTTGCTTCTGGATTGAAATGTGACTCATTCGTACTTTCCTCATTTGATTTCAATTATCTATGTTTTGTCTAATCTAAAGGCGAACAAAACATAGCGTTTCACTTACTTATCACCCCATCACATTTCTCACACATTTATTCAAATTTCTTCACATTTTTTAAATTACCCAAAGATAATGTACAGTTTCATTGTGCTTGTTGCTTAGTTTGGTTCTGAATTAAATTTCGCAACTGTCACACGTTTAGTTGTTCAACTAAATTTTTTGAATCTTTCATTGTCGATTCCTTGATTGGATCTGTTCACTGATAAAATTTGCAAGGAATATTGGGCATATATTCTTCAAATTTGCAGTTGATTTGTTTCAACAAAAGTAGTAAATTTGGGTTGATGATTTTGAGTACGTAGGCTGTACTGTATATACAAGCGTCATCTAACATCCAAAAACCACACCGAAAATTGCTGTTAACAGGCACAAAAACTTTGAAACGATAGCTTGCCTGGCTTGCATTACAGGAGCAATAAACTTCATCCTCACGGCAGGGATGAAGGACTTTCTAAACATTGAACCAATTCACTTCAAAATCCAAGAGAAAATGGCAAAACACGTGATAAAACAAAAACGTTCAGGGTGACAATATAACCAAGAAACAAATGGAAAAACGGTCCATTCCTCTCGCTGAAAGGAGCGTAAATGCGGTGTACGGGCGGCTCGAAGATGAATTGTGGAATGGGAGCAGAAGTTCTCAAGACTATCAATCGCAATTAAATAAACTCAGCAATACTCTTCGAGGCAAAAGAGGCTCTGAGTGAAATAGGGGAGCTTATAAGGGTCCTGGCCATTAGGGCCATCGAGCAAACGAGGGGGCTGATACCAAGGTGACAGAAGGCGTTGAATTGCCCTACATTGGCCCCACTATGTACTACGGATTTTCGAAAGCAGATCCAGGCAGGGAAAACAAAATATGGGCGAAGAAAAAGATCTAAAGGCACTGGCTTAATCTAGAGAAACTGGCTTAATCTTGAAACGCTCGAAAGATTACCTCAGCGTGAATACAAAAATACCAAAAGAAAGAAGCAAACTATCCACTACTTACGCCAAGGTCAAGCTTTGATGCTGGTTTTAACCACAGTAATAAAACAAAAAGGGTAATTCCTACTCAAGTTTCCATGATAAAATAATGAGATACTATAAAATATTGAATGCATGGTGACGTTATACAACGAAATACGAAAATAATTTATAATTACAATTCGAAGGAAAAATTGTCAAAAATAATCTTTATTCACAGGCGTTAAGGATGGTTTTGAGAAGTTCATTTAGTGGTCTTCTGTACATTACTTTTGAATTGTATGGGAAACGGTGCAACATGTGGATGAATTCGTAATATTTTTGCAAGTCCAAACATATCGACAAACGCACATGTTTTTTTAAATACTTTTAAGCTATGTACAGTCAGAATATTATTGTATTTTTTCAAAATAGTGTTGATTCACTAGTAGCCGTTCCAAGCACATGTCGTACTCAGTTGCTAAGTCTCCAGGACTTAACCATATCTGCTCTCAAGATTGACTTAGCAGCTCCGGTGTCGATTGTGCTGCTATAAACTTAACCGTCGATTTTCCCTTGAAGACTCAAAACACTTTCCCGAAAATACAGCCTGGCAACTATGATTGTTTTTGAGGCATCGGCTATGCGGACGAGCTTCTACTCTTCGAATTTAGCTTCTACTGACTTCGTTCTTGCTCTCCACTGTTTTCGGCCACGTGAATTCATCATTCTTCTGGCATCCTAGACAGTACCTGAGCTCATATTTTCCACAACAATCGCGACTCAGGTGTCCTTTCCCACCGCAGTTCCAACATAGGGGAGCTTCACCAGCTGGCAATGTTCTAAAGATAATTGTCTTTTGGTGAACACATTCCCAACAATGATTGGGCTTCCATTCCTTCCAATAATCACATTTAAAATGTCCCTTTTTCCACAATTTCAGCAATGAAGAGCTCCACTCGTGGTCGTTTCTCTGGTTGTTTCTGTTTTTGATACTGGCATTTCTCATACCCCTCACGTGCTTCTACGTCCCGTTAGTATGTCCCTTTTGTTATGTCCAGATCTGGCATAGGATAGGACAATAGTGATGCAGCTGTTACACAGTTTCTCCTGGCTTCTGGATTCGCGTCTTTCAGGTGACCCTCACCGTATCGCATATTTAGAGCATTTGTGAAGCTGTAATAACTGGAATAATTTGCAACTGGTATGGTCTGAAGAACTTCAATAAATGTATTGTGGAGCAGTTTCAAACTGCTTCTTGTATATGATCCATGTGGTCTGCACATCAAAAATTGGCGCTTTCGGTCCTTTATTGACAGTTGATTCAGTCTGAACAGCTCCCACAGTTTTGATTGACAAGTTTTACAAACTGCTGTCTTACTTCCAAAGTTTGAGTGTTTAGCTGATGTTTTATTTCTGCAGCCTGAGCTGCTACCACTGTTATTTGAGTTCTGTTAACTGTTTTTCACTTTTTAAAGCCTGTCGCTCAAACTATTTCTTGATTTACAGAGTTTGTTGATCAAGTTTCTTCTTCAAATGCACCTTAATGCTTACAGATTATTGGTCTAGTTTCTTGTTGCTGCATGACAGAAGCCATTTTGAGCATTAAATTCATGATCGGATTCTTTTTCACGCAATTTTATTCTTCCTGAGTGTGATCTTGGTCTATTTTCTTATCTGGATATTCAAGAGTTTCTGGATCGATGCTATTCACTCTCAAAATTAAACTAATAATTAAAAAACTGTTCCCGTACATGAAAACTTTCACAACTCGCATAATACAATTTCGCTTTTTATTGCCCGGTATCCTGGGTGGATATATATGCGGATTTGAAATGCGGATATCACAAGAACAGCAGTTTCACTTTTTGTTTCTTGATGTTACATAAATGCTAGCGCTTTTCCTAAAGCTGCATTGACAATGAAGAATTAATATTTCATGACATTGCTCCAAATCTTACTCATCAAGAGTACTTTTATAGTCTCTTCAAATGAAAGCTTCCCCCCAAAGTGTTATTCTGAAATGTTTAGTAAAAACCAAATAAATCTTAACCTTACGGCAATGAACGAAATCAAGGATTATACACTCATTTATAAAAACTTGTAGCTTCCCAACTAACAATTTGTGCCCATTTGTTACTAAATGGACTTTTTTGACGCGAATACGTCGTGAATACTATGTCGAGTCGGAATTGTTTCGTCATTTTTCCTTCAAAGTAAAATTCCTTGATAGGTAAAATTTTAGTAACGAAGTGGTAAAGACTACTTTCGACGCGTCTTTATAGGCATTGTGTCCATTAGGGATTAGTTCCTTCATTGCGACTTAATCAAAATCCCAGTAAGGCACATTGTACGTCAAAGTTACCACACATATTTCCTTTCATATTCCTATGCCTAACAAGGAAACTCGCATGTAACGGTTACGTATTGGCGCCTATGTCCATGATGGTTTCGTTCTGACAATTCTTTAAACGTCAATGTGGAATCTCACAAAACGAGTTTAATAAAAAAAGTCTCCACCGTTCGGGACAGCTAATTCCTTTTAAAAAAATATTAAATAAACCAATCAACTAGAAATTCAGTTTTCAAATAATACGTTTGATTTGCAAATTAGCAAAATGAATTGGCAAAAAGTTTTCTACATTTGTAATCACAAATTGACTATCTTCTGAGTATATCCTTACACATTAATGTCGATGGTTACCTCATCATTTATTACATTCGTAATTTATTGTAACGAAACGAAAATTTGCTCCACCCTTTTGTTGCGAGTTATCTTCAATATTAATACAGGCAATGATTGGGAGTGAGTGGGAGTGACATTTCAGTGAAAATTAGGCGTTTTGTTTGCGATTCTACCATCAGCGCATGTGTAAAAGGTATATTTACTTATACGTTTTTGTGAACATATATATCTTACTTGGTATTCTTATAAAGATTTTGTTTAGTTTAACTCATATTACGGATGCGAAAAATGCACAGTTATTGGCGGATACGAAAATTTAACCATGATTTTCGGAGGAATCAATTGTAAGAAGAGAGCAGATGCAGATTTTAGACGACGAGCTGAAGAAGATCATCACAAACAATCAACACGCTTTGAGAGGCTTTCGGCTGGCATGATCAAAGATTTCGTTGTAGCCGACTCCACATTTATGTATTTCGACATTCTATATTATTTACTGTATTTACACATTACAACCTCTTATAATTTGGACCCCCGAAAAATATACATTTGATTCTAAATGGTAAGGGTCTTTTAGTTGAATGTAATTGTAGTATGCTTTTTGAGATACACCGCACTGTAAGAACACTTGACTTTATAAAATTCTGGAAGCATGCCAACTTTCGAACATTTTGAAAGCATATCGGTTTTATTATTCTTAAAGAATGTTTACCGAAAAGAATTTACAAGAATTTTCTTATTCTATCTTGTGTGGTTAGGATTTGTCAGAGTATTGCGTACTTTTCTTTTCTTAGTATAGCTAAAATATTGATTGAAGACTTTTTTATTATACTGTATAAAGAAATTCATTTTTGGTCAGCATACAATAACAACTAATGTCTACAACCTTTGCCATCTATGTCATTCGTTTTAGTCCTCTGCCAAACTTTTCTTCTTATAAAGCTGAGAATTATGTTGGTTTTTCGAAAATGTTTTTAGGCACATTATGGGCACATCTCGATTCTATGTTACTTTGATGGCACTACCAAGTAACAATATTCCCAAACTAATACTTCAACAAAATCAACAGTGAGTGAACTATACTTTCGTACATCTGAGGTACGTGCATTTAAAAGCCTGAGTTTCTACATTCAGAATTCATACTGCAGTAGTGTGTTAAATACCAAGTAAAAGTGCAAAAAAACAACGAATAGTAAAATAGAAAATCCAGCGATGCTTAAACATTTTTTGTTGAAGATTTCGCTTTTATCCTTTGTATCGCATGTAGACATTTTTCGGTCTTTTGAAGATAATATCCAACTCCTGCCAACTAGTATGTTGTACGATATATTTATACTTAAATTATTGTTAAAGAATAGCTTTCAATTAAATTTCATTATAATTGTCGCATTATTTTATACCTCTATCGAGAGCTGGTCACGACTGTTCTAATAAAATAAAAACAATACTGTTCCACTTGTTGCAGTTTCCAATGGTACTTTTTTATCCAGCTCTCGACTGAGGTGCAAAAAGCGCACCTAGCATTGGCCAAATTTATGTTAAACCAACTGTTTCACCTTGGGTTTCGAGCGCATTTCAGATTAGAAACTAGGAAGTAACGACGACTTCTAAAAACTACTATGAAGGTACGATATAGTCAAAACTACTATTCGGTAACATCCAAAGGCACAAAGTGTCAACAATGCCTTGAAATGACCGATATAGGCACTAACTGGGATCATTTCCTTCAAAGGACAATCATGGCGAACAAATTTGGGCAATCATGGCGGCTAAGAATTGCAAACTACTTTCAAGTTAAAAATATCCAAAATAGTAGTTTTGATTGATGTACTAAGCACAGATTTTTCATGTTTGAACATGCTATACTTGTTTGATAGTGCAAAATTTAGTTTTTGCACAAAGTATAGAATATTTTATGAAAGAAAAAAATACCTATTTTAGCTAAAGGCTGATACAATCGCAGGCGCGTGGTAGTTTTAGGGAGTATCAACACTACCTTTGCAGTAACGTTTGAATCGTTCGTGTTTTATCACCATAGAATTCAAAATTTTCAATTATTATAATAATAATTAAACATATGCTGAAATACAATATTATCTTCATTGTATAAACACTTAACACATACATAATCATTTTGCATAAACTCTTCGTATATCATACAGATAGCTATGAGCGTGAAAGAGAAAGATATTGGGTATCGGCAAGAGGATTGTTTGTAAATTTGAAACAATTCCAAATGTGACGTCGCGATTACGAAACTTTTTGAAAATTGTGACTAAGATTTTACGTTGCTGTTACGTCTTTGCGACTATAAGTGTCGTATTCTTAGTCGCAGGTTAGGTATAATGTTTCGAAACCATTACTAAGCGGTGTCGCGGTAATGCCGTCACAAGGAAGTAACTACAACGTAACCCTTTCCATGCAATGACTACTTTGTTTCGTTGTTATTACTGAACGGCGTTGCTCCAAATTCGAACCTACGACGTAACCACAAAGTCGCTAATTCGAAACATTGGTTTCTTTGTAGGCGCAACCTTAGGAATGGAAACGTATCCACGCCCAAAATGTTCAACAAATTGTTAGTTGGGTTAGGATTTGAAATTGTTTCGATTGTAACCAAAAGTTTTAATTACGGAAAACTTTATTAGTCGCACTAGAGGACTTCTCGATTTAGGAAAAGGCTGTTTGGCATGCATGCAGCACGGCTAGGTGCCCGTTACAACCACTTCTACCGGAGCTGCACTTGCAAAGAGGAAGAAGAAACAGTTCTTCACCTTCTGTATTAAATTAAAGTTTCATGCAATTAAATGACATCACAAATTATGGTATTTATTAGTTTAGTTTTTTAAAATAATAATTCTCGACAATTTCACAAAAATATACATATCAATAAATAAAATTTAAAATCTATTGGAAAATAATTGCACTAGTAAATCTTTCTAAGCGTTGTTTACATTAGCAATTAAATAAAAAGTTACATTTAAATACCATTTTTTTCTAGTGTTAATCAATAAAATATGAAATTTTCCATTGACAATAGAATTACTTTGTTTAAAATAATTGTTGTGCAAAGTCTATTTACTTATTATTATTCAACAACTATATCATTTCAATCAATTTAGAATGAATATAATAAAAACATAACATACTTTTCTAATCGCGCTAATCATAATGTTTTGTCAATAGTTTGAATGTGTTGAATAAATTGTTGTTTATTTGGTTATTTTCCTGTATTGTTGTAATCGTTGGAGATACGGTTCATGTTTCCATAAAATTTCATAGATTTGATCATAGTCAAGGATATTTTCAGCAGGTCCACCATATTCAGCTGGAAGATTCTCGTAGCCAATATGGTCACGTAATTTGTTTAGGTTGCTGCCGTGAAAGTACATCTAGTTTTTTTTTTGGGGGAGAGATTTTAACGTTAATGTAAAATTTATAATTAAATATAGCTAAATATAAAATGAATGCATATCAATTATGAAACAAATCAGATGCGAAAGTTAACATTGATTTTTTGATTAGTTCTAGTAAGCGCGTGTGTTATTTTCGATAATATATTTTAGAATTTTCAAAAAGTTAGTCTTGCCTTGTCCTTAATTTTCTTTCCCAAAAGCGGCATAATAAGCGAAAGAGCTGTACTCATTATATACGATGTGTTCACAACATGGAAATGGGTTTCTTTAAAGGGAAGGACATCGTTTTTCTTGTTTGCCGATTTGATTGTTTTAGGATTCATACTCTTCAAGAACGATCTTGTCAACCTACAACAAAACGAGAACAAATTATTCACATTGAAATAACTAGAAATTTGCAATTAATTATATTTTACCCTTTCAAATCCAGTATCACAGTTACACCTTTCTTTTGTGTGCTAGGTAACGCTAAGGCAACTTCAAATATCAAGTCATCGAATTCCACCAAATCATAGAAATAGTTTGGGAATTTATCAAATGCATCAACTAGAATCGAAATTGATTGAAATTATTTGCGGTATGTGAAAAATATGGAAATATTTACTTACCTAAACGATGAACGTAGATCGTACGACCGTGCTTATCAGTATGGGGCAAAAGGAATTTAGTTCTTAGATCGATGATTGGTTTTAAATCTCGTGGTAGTCTCCTGGCAACCCATTCAGGATGCTTGTGCTGTAAAAGAGTTGTTCTTTATAAAAATTTACGTATCCATATGCTTTAGAATATGTCCTGAACTGACTTAAGGCGATCATTTTGTATTCACAAGGGGCAAAGAGGCAAATCAAAATTTTGAATGAATTTATCCTGAATATTAAATGAATATATTTCGTGTATTTATTAGGGTTTAACTCAGAAGGTAAGAGTTTAATTTTTAAGCGTATAATTTTAGAATTAGTATAGTTCAGCATTCAAAGAAATAGTGATGGGTTTAAAGACTAGTTAAATATATAAGTTTAACCAAGATACTATTTGATTAATGATCATCACTTCACGAAAAACAATCTTTACACGTTTCATACAGAACACTTGTCGTAAGTTTGCTCACCTTAAAATCATAATATTCGTGAATTTTCTTAAAAGCCGTATCGACATTCCATTCGGAGCCTTCAAGGAACTTTGTCAAAAACACATCTTCCGTTCCAACATCGAGTTCGTGACAAGCTGCTAAGTGTAAATATTATTTAACGTATGCACATTTTAACACATTTACTGAATATTTACATTCAATCAGGGCCCGTAGTTTGTCGATTTTCATTCGTTCGTCTTGAGTATATTCGTGAGGTATTGTCGGAATCATTTTGTTTAATTCGATGATAATACACGACAAAACTTAAATAATAAAATATTGAACTTCGCCTGCACGAAACGCAACTTGTATTTTTTCTTCACTTTTCACAATATATAAAACTAGCACTCACGACCAGGCGGACTCAAAATTCGATCTTGTCTTGCGAGCCGTTGAGGCAAAACTGATCGATGCGACAAATTAACGTTTAACTTGTATGATTTTTCGAATTTGATTAGAATTGTTAATATTTTACTTTCTTATCGTTATGTCACTTGTTATTCTCTCCAGGTCATTAATCTATTAATCTAAACGCAACCATATAATTGTCTCCTCACATCAGTACAGAACACGATTTCTATTACACATGTTAACGCAAACTATTAATGTACAATTATCAACTGATCGGACTATTGACGCTAACCGAACGAGCTTTGTTAGGAAACTGAGTAATATTTATTCATGTGCCCAATACCTTCATCGTTCGGGGGTCAAAGTTGAATATTTCCATCGAACAGTTGTCAGCATGATATGCGAACTAATTTCAGGTGAAACCTATTTTTCGTTAATTTTTTGGTGAGCCAAGCATAAAATTATCGGTTACGCGTCAATGCTGAGTTGTATAATATTATTTGTACTAATATTCGAAGAACATTACTATTAAACTCGTTTTAATTTAGTATGCTTTCATAGTGCACGCTATGATCTATGCAAATAAAAGGCTATTGTAGTCTGAGGAAATATGATTTTATTCTATTTTGACTAGAAACAGAGGAAACACGTGGCAGCCGGCCGGAAACTGACTGATTAGTATAATAAATATTTATTCTAGACAAGCACATCTATATACATGCAGTACTAGTGAATATTTATGAATAAAAGGTAAAGTTGTTAATGTAGTGTATTAAGGTATGCCGAAATACTTTGATTATTTTTACTTCACTGTAGGCTGATAAAAGTTAAATATATACTATAGACCGCATGTGCAATAAATATTCTAGTGCATAGGTAAAAACACAATTTTAGAGCAAAAAAAAAAACAAACATTCTATTAGCAGTAGCTAGGTAGGAAGGTGAAGTGGCTGTTAAACGGAGAGTACCAACCGCGAGATACATAGGCATAAGAGGCCCATTGTGATAACACATATTAGACTTTCCCTCAGTTGCTGTTCTCAGGAAACTATCCGATTTCTTCAATTAACTGCACTATTGCTTTTAAATCGATTAAGGACAGACCAGTCTAACATGAGAGTGAGATCGTTCTTCTCTTTGCCAAAGTCGGGCACTGGTACACGAGATGTAGGGCGGATTCCTTTTTGTTCTCCGAGTCACAGCTCTAACAGAAATCATTGTACCCAACGCAATGCCGTCCAATGAGACAATGGCCGTGAGGACGGCTACAAAACATAGAAGAGTACTGCGGGATGAATTGCTGCCTGGTTCGACGCTAATCATTGGAGGCCCAGGACTATCTTGCGATAGCACGGGATGATTCTTGATTCCAGAACTTCCTAGTGTCCCCGAGGTATTTAGGCTGGATGGCTAGTTTGACCGGAGACATTGGTTTTTCTATAGAGAAGGGATATGATTCCTCCGGCAGCAAGATATCAGACCTTGCCAGTTCGTCGGCCACATTCGGCTGTGTAATTATTTAGGGTACCTGGACATAGGCGTAGTCCGGATACCCAAATTAATTAGTCCGGATAGTCCGGATACCCAAATTAATTGCACAATCGTATGTCTGGACATCTCCCGAAAAAATGCACGGGTTTCAGGAACAATAACTACATGTACTCTCAAGAAGGCAGCATTAGCATTTTCAGGCCCAATCCTTTAGAATATCGAATTGCTAAATTAGCAGTACCTTCAGTAATAAAAGAGGCTCGTGTAATTTAATGGGTAGAGCACTGCTTATTAGTGCGTGGGGTCAGGTTGAGACGGAGGACCGCACACCTAGCCTCGAGCTAGCCTAGCTCTGAATAGGTTTTTGAGTTAAATCAGAGGTAAAATAAGTCGTCTATAAATCTAATCACTTCTCACTCGTATACGTTGATTGTAAATTTGTGAATGAAGCTCTCTACCAGCTTCAACCCTTTGGGATTACTTTAGGGTACAACCAAGTCGAAGCGACGAGACCGTCGATTCATGAAATCAGTTTGGATCGATCTCATCGCTACTATCGCTTTGACGTTTTGGACGCTGCTTCGATATGGAAATATATGAACGATGGTAGCGTCTTGCTTGACTCGACGATTTCGTCGCGCCAACTTGACCGTACCATTTTTTTTTCTTTTTAGATGGTCAAAAAAAGTCTTGAAAAGAATTCTGTAAGATTTTTACTTACTAAAAAAAATTTCATCTATAGGCCACAAAGGTCAACCCGGTTGTGTTTGCTCACCTATCGGTGCCTAATTATTTCAGAATTTACCACAACTTGTGGGTCGGTAAGGCAACCCTCCTGAGACTTGTCATAGTTAGAACATAAATATTAGTACAGGTATGTAGATACCTGTATTTTTGAATTAGAAAACTTTTCACTTTTATTTTCACTTTCAAACGGAACAGTCAAATTGTTCTCAAAAACATAAGTCTGCAAATAAAACAAACACATTTAACGTTATTGCTCGAATATTTTCATATTTGCTAACAATATCATTGATATTGGAAAATTGAGTCAATTCATGATTAGAAAAAACAATTTCATACTTCATAGTAGTTTCTACTTGAAAACAAATATCTTTAACAATATTATCTTTTCAATATACTCAGAGTATGTTCTGTAACAGGTTTTCGTTGCTTTGTATATCTAATTAATTCGAATTATACTCACCTGTTCATATTTGACTTGATAAAGTAGGTAAGCAAACATGCGTACATGATGCAAATTTTTAGCCTGTGTGTTTTTGTATTCTGAAGATTATCC
This sequence comes from Nemotelus pantherinus, assembly GCA_963978885.1. Taxonomy (NCBI): domain Eukaryota; kingdom Metazoa; phylum Arthropoda; class Insecta; order Diptera; family Stratiomyidae; genus Nemotelus; species Nemotelus pantherinus. The sequence continues at coordinate 57,786,993 of OZ022266.1, read as the reverse complement.
GAAAGATTGGAATGCAAAATAATATTCTTCCAATGGCAATTTGCCAAAACGAAATTTACTTTTACTATCTAAAAGCTCCGAATGATGGCCACTTTGTGGCTTTGCTGAGTTAAAGCGTTTTCAGTTTTCAGTGAAACCGTCGTTGGACCCGGTAGAGTTCGTGATCAGATATAAATTTTGTTTGAAAATTGCGCGAAAAATCCTTTTTGAATAGATACGAAGTGAAAGTGTTGGAATGATAAGTCAGTTTGTTCATGTGCGCGGTGAATTTGATGGAAATTTATTGGACTTTCGAACAATATTTTTAAATTAAATACTAAATGAATTTGTGCTAAAGTGTTAAAAATTGCATCCGGTGCCTATTTGGGAACGCACCTTTCCTTAAAAACTTTAAAATCCACTCTTCTACTGAACCATAATTTTCGATCGAATTCAATCTAAATATTTTACAAGTGAGCCCAATCAAATCTGGCTAAATTTGATTTAATCTCGATAAAAATGTCCCCTTTATGTGTTCATTTCAAATTTATCTCTCACGAATAACATATTTACGAAAAACTTTGAAAAAACGTCCCCAGAGAAATATATTATTTTTAGAAATTCTTTTCGCGTTCCTAATATGATTCAGTGCGTCCTGTCAATTCTCACCAGTCTTTTGTTTTCGACAACGGGTCGTGTGTGACGATCAAAGCATTATTTTAAACAATATTCTATGTGAAAGTGAATACATAGTTTCAAGTAAAAGCTTTCATATGAACTGTAGTTGTGCTTTGTGTGAATTAAAAATCAAATTTGATGAGGATATACTACGAGTAGAATCAGGAACGAAATTACGAAAGATGGCAAATAGATTACCACCGAGGCGAATGTATTCTAGAGAATTGCCGCTACATCGTTTTGCTAAAATAGAAAACGATAAAAATGAAATACTAGGTGGGTATACTTTAATATTTATAGGCATGTAAGCCAAAGAGTTTTTCTCGTGTATTGATCTTTGTAATGTTATCCAGTTTATTTATTGAAGATAGAATTGTTTACGATCAAATGAATTCTTTATTATGAATTGTAAGCTTATTAGAGTCTGTTTTTTTTTTAGTAATTTACTGAATTTAGTTCGCTCGGGCCATAAAAATGTTTAAGTTAAGACAGCAGAGTCAAGTTTAATCGAATTTTTTTTTTGAGAATTTCCTTTTTTATTGTTTCTAAATTAAATTTCGAAATATTTAAACAATGTTGAAGGCTTTAAGGGGTTAGTCCACTGTTAAACTGCTCCAAATGAACTTTTTTTTTTAAACAGCTACCAAAAAAAAAACTATTCAAGATATCGATTTGAAATTTTACATGCATCTTTATTGAAGTTAAGAGTTAACATTTTCATTGGAAAAAATTATTAGAAAACAAAATGGCGGCCGCTCCAATGGATCGCCGCAGCGCCGCCGAAAAAAAAAGCAAATTGCGCCTCGTAAATTCCTGGACAAAATAAGCATCTGTGAACAAATTACCAAAAATATTTCATTAGTTTTGAGTGTAAAGGACTGCACGGGCCTAAATTTAGAGCCCTACAGCGATTAAAAAAAATTTGGTATACTTTTGAATCAAAAAAATGAATCAAAAAATTTTTTTCAATCAAAAAAATGTTTCCCAAATCGTCAAAAAATTTTTTTTTTCTAAATTTAGGCCCGTGCAGTCCTTTATAATCAAAACTAATGAAATATTTTTATTAATTTGTTCACAGCTATAAGTGTTATAAATTAATGTACATATGTGTAAAATTAAAATAAATTATAAACTTAAAGAAATTGCAACAAGTTTTTATATTCCACATTTAAAGTTACCTATTTACAGTCTTTTGATAATGATATTTAATTTTGGAGTAGTAGTGTATTTTATAGCACTTCCTTATCTTAAGTGTGTGGCTTTTGGATCATAAATTTTTTCAATTGCAATTTTATTGAAATTGAAACTTAGCTAGAGGCTTGCTGAAATTCCTGCTTAAGTACTGTATACTTCCTAAAATTGCTCGAAATAGTTTTTGATGTCATTTGTTTGATAAAACAATCTTTATTATAGTTTTTGTAAACAATGTTAAGGATATTCACGAATAAATGGTGTAGTAAATATTATCCTAAAAAACTCGTAAAAAGTAGCCTTTGCTACATAAATTTCATGCGTATTAGTCCAAAATTTACGTCTTTTTAGGGTAAAATTACACAATTTGCTCGTAAAAAAAATTACACATTTAAGACGTAAAATATTCTTTGTACGCACTTTTGTAAATTTACATCTATAATAGTAGGAAACCAGTTTCCTACTATTGTAAGGGTAAAATTCATCCAAAATTTTTTTGAGTGCAGCTAAAACTAATTTACAGCTAAAACTAATAAGTTTCATTTGGTTACGGAAACAAATATAATGAAGAAAAATTTACTTGAGCTATATAGCTTCTAGCATCTGATCAAGTGGAGATAGGATACTTGTATTAAAAAAAAAACAGGTGAAAAAAGTTAAAAATATAGTAGTTAAAAAAATAACATAGAAACTTATTCCTTTGATGGTTACATATTACTTCAGCTCATTTACGAAAACAACAATTGCCTCATGAGCTTGGTAAGATATCTCAATTTAATTCTATTTGTTTTTGTATACAATGGAGCTTGCTTCGAAACAATCATTTCACATGAAAAACATCCATGTGTCTCATTAAATTACTCAAATCAATAACACTGGGCAACAAAATCGCACTTTTTTTTTCTGTTGCATGAGGTTTTTTAACGGAACATGACTAATTACACGTTGCTGAGTTCGAATCTGACGTCACTTTTCCCACAGATGATAACAATATTCTAGAATGCAACGAACAAGTGAAAACAGATGAAAAGAAATGGAGACGCTAGAAAAAGGCGCGGACCATCTAAAGATAAAACCGGACAAACGAGACGCCTTGGCGATTATATGCACCGGTCAAGTTTGAACTTTGGATCAAAGCACACACCACGGTCTTTAAATTTGTCATTTTATACTTGATTTCAGAGCACCAGTCACACAGAGTACAAAGATAATTTTGTAACTGGAGGCAATCGTCGATAGATTTAACTACTTTGAAAACCTTCATCAGCAAACTAGAGGCGGGAAAAACTAATAAATTACGGGAGATCATTGATAAAAACTCGGAGTAATAATGGACCAAATATCGAACCCTGAAGAACTCCGGAAAGCGGACAGAAAGGGGAAGAGGTGGCGGAATATAAAGTTACAGCACAGGTACGACCAAAAACATAGGATGAAAACCAACACTGAAGAAGACTAGGCACCACATAACCTCCAAGCTTTGCAAGAGGTATTCCGTGACACACAAAATCAAAAGCTGTCGAAAAGTCGGTGTATTTCACATCCATTTGTTTTTGCTTTTCTAAAGCAGAAGCAATCAAGGACCAATGATCAAGAATCAAGGATTTTGAAGTGAGAGATCTACCTTTAATAATTTTCTTAGGAGGTGGAAAGGAAGCAGCCTATTTTGAACAAGTCTTTCAAGAACTTTACCAATTGAATGAAATATAAGCAGAATTGGTAAAATATAAGCAGATTTGCAACTGGTTGGGAAGAGTGGTTAGAGAAGAAGATTATGTTAAAAATGATAGACAAAGGAACACACAAGGACGATGTAAGTGACTTGGCCAACAGGCTCGGGATACTATCAGGAGCACAAAGAGAGGGAATATGGGAACTTCACAAGGTGAGATTTAATTGCGTTGAGAAAGAAGGAAGAAAAGTATTTTGCAAAGAGGTTGCAAATTTCTCGTGGACTATAGATGATGGTATTATCAAGGAACATGGAATCAGGGAAACAATGTGAAATTTTCAGGGAACGGACTGCAGAACATAGGTGTTTTTGTTGATTAGAGCAGGTAGAGGACTCAACGCTTGCAAAGTAATCGCGCAAAGACTGATTGACGGCAATTTGTATATACATTTGTATATTCATGGAAGACAGGACTCTATGCATTATAGTCAACACTATGTGTATAGCAAAAAATTCTGCAAGACAAGATGATTTTCAGTATGGAATCAGGGGAAAGTTGGGAAGAAGAAGGATAGCATTTGAAAATAGAAGCAGAAGAAGGCTAGCATTAAAAAGAAGAAGGTTTCCATTTAAAAGCAGAAGAAGAAAAAGACAAGCATTAAAAAGGCGAAGAAGAGGATATCCAGCATTCAAAAAAAGCAGAAGTATTAGGCTAGCACTTAAAAAGAGGGCAAGAAAAAGGCCAGCATTTAACAGGAGGAGAAGAAGAAGTCTATATAAGGAAAAGAATAAGAAGGCTGGCATATAAAAGTAGAAAACCAGCATTTAAGAGCAGAAGAAGAAGACTTTCAATTAAAAGGGGGAAAACAAAAGACCAGCCCTAAAAAGGAGAAGACGAAGGCTATTATTTAAGAAGAGATGAAGAAGGCTATTATTTAACCGGAGAAGCAGAAGACCAGCGTTTAAAAGCAGAAGAAGAAGAACAAGAAGCAAATCTGCATTTCAAAACATAAGAAGAAGAAGGGGATGGGAAAGAAGGGGATGGGAATGGGAAAAGAAGAATGCTACTATATAAAAGGAGAAAAGGAAGCAAGATAGCATTTAAAACCAAAGCAGAAGCAGGCTAGCAATTAAAAAGAGAAGAAGCTACAAAAACTGCAATCAGAGAAAATTATTTTTTGGATGTGCACAATGCTGTTTTGTAGCATTTTCTTTCTTCGCTGCTGTAGCAGTTGGATAGAAATGTACTTAAACATTCATTAGCAATTTTTTTCAAATATATGTATGCAATTTCTACATACAATTCATTAACCTCAACTATCTCCTGAACATCTTCAGTCAGCCCACCACCATCGTTCAGCTGGGTCATGATAGTGCCAAAATAATCAATTAAAAAACTATCAAAAAACGTGCCCCTAAATTGAAATAGTTTCAAATTCTACTTACTTATTCGGTATATTTACAAACATATATAGATCATTCCATTTATAGGACTAAAATAGTGGACTTCGCCTTGCTTTACTTGATCGTTAATATAATGATCGTTAATATATTCTTCGTACATACTATCGCTGCGTACGAGAACATTAAACTTGACCGCCCTGAATGTAATTGACGTAGTCTCCTCAAATCACTTCAAACAATTTTTTTTTCTCGTTTGTTTGTTTTTGAAAAGTGTTACACTTTACACATCGCACTGATTACAGTTTTTTTTAAATTATGAGCCGTTTAATTACAATTGAGTTTCGATAATAAAATCTGTGTGTATGTCAAGTGGAATTTGAATTAAAATTTCAGAAAAAAAAGCACTCAAGGAAATGTTATTGGATCTTGCTTGCCGTGCTATCACTAATATATTCATTCGCGCATCGGATTTAATCTGCCTTTGCCCTTTTGTGACGCACATCATGTAAACACAAAACAATTGGTATTTCGATGTAAATTAAAGATACTTGTGTTTTTTTTTGCGAGTAGTTAACAGCTGTGTTAGCATATTCTTTAGACAAAAGAGAAATGTTTTGTTATCATCAATTTCGTCGATATTTTGATTTTTGTTAAAATATTTGTATTAGTTCTATCACTTAAACAAATATGTAGCCAATGGATGCTAATATAGCAGACAATACAATGTATACACATACTAGTACTAGACATTGTGGGTAAAATGTCTAGTGGTTATGGGTACCGAAAAGTATTGGGCACTGTCTCACGATCTATAGTGTCTTATAAATTTGTGTAATAAAATATTTTAATACTTTTTTAGGTAAACAAAAAAATTATGATTCATTAACATTCTTTAAAAAAAAGTGTATAAATATGCGAAACCGAATCATGCATTTTAACAACATTCTTATGATCACAGATTTTTCGCATAGTGCTTAAAAATAACTATGAAATTTAAGATTTTTTAGTCATTAGAGACAATTTTCTATAACTTGTATTTATAAAAAAAATATCGAACTACGAACCGAATGAGAATATAAATCTAAACTGGCGTAAAAATCACATATGCTGCCCAGAAGATTTTATCCTTAAAATAAATACAAGAATTTTCGATAAGATTTATAGTTCTATAAACATAAAGTGCACATGTTGGTCGAACTATAAATAATGAATAGAATCTAAAATCGTTTCGATTGAAATATGTTTCTGTTACAGAATGTTGGATTGAAATTTCTGAAAGTTTTTTTAGGGTCACTAGAGGATTTTCTTGTAGTAATTGCTTGCCCTGAATTTGAATAGCATTTAAAAATAAAAATAAAACTGCTGAAAGTAACCGAAATAGGTGACATTGAATTCCATTGGGAAAGAAACCTTTCGCATGTGGCAAAATGGGCAAATCACATATGGATACACAGATAGGCCATTTCTTTTATGCAACACATAAGTCAATAAGTCCTGAGGATGACATACGAGTATATATGGCGCCACTACTAAAAAAAATCCATATTTACTTTAGAAAGTACCAACCTTCAAAGGATACGTGTCAACATGTAATGACAATCTGAGTATTAGCTTGTGATTTGACAGCTATTTTAATGAATTAATTTTTGTTTATTTTCAAATCAATGAATTCAAATCAATTTCGTGTTTTGATTTATCATTGTTTTTTGACGGATTAAAATATTATGCTGGATTTACAATCAATGCAACACAACATTGTTGCCATGCTTTGTCGGTGGAACGCGTTATGCTTGAGTTACAATCAATGCAACCAACATTTGCTGCCAAGTTTTGTTGGTGGAACGAGTTACAATCAATGCAACACAACATTTACTGTCATCTGTCACTGGCTATATTAAAGAAGTTGCTGTTCGATAATTTGGATCCTTTAAAGCCTCGGAAAGATATATCAGTGAATATTTTATCCTCTAAAAGCTGCGGAGTATAATGCAAAGCAAAAATGAGACAAAAAAATACAATTTCTGATTGTCATTTACATATGACAGTTCCGATTTCCCGGACTCTCATAGGAACAGGTGGAATTGGATATTTTCAAAAATGTTGTTGCCATGCCAAGTTTGAGATATGAGCAAACTCTGCTGCCAAGCAAAGTTGTGTTGCATCATTGTAACTGCTCTCATACGTTCTCCTGGGTTCAAACTCATTTTGACGTGCAACAAATGTTGGTTGCATTGATTGTAACTCTAGCTTTACAATCAATGCAACACAACATTTATCGTCATCTGTCACTGGCTATATTAACGAAATTGTTGTTTGATAATATGGATCCTTTACAGTCTCGGAAAGTGATAGCAATGAGTAATTTATCCCTTTAAAGCTGCAGAGTATATTGCAAAGCGAAAAAGAGACAAAAAAAACAAATTCTGATATTCGTTTGCATATGACATTTTCCATTTCCCGGACGTTCATAGGAACTGGTGGAATTGAATATTTTCAAAAAATTTTTTGCCATGCCAAATTTGAGGTATGAGCAAACTTTGCTGCGAAACAAAGTTGTGTTATTATTTATTTATATGCATACGCGGATAAGAAAATCCATTATATAGAGAAAGATACGACAGTAGTTGTTAAACTAAGTTAAAGCTAACTAAAGTAAATAGAACGTTAAAGTATGAACTAAATAATATAAACTAGATTTGAAATTATAACAACATGAATAACAAAATATAATAATACTGGTAAAAAAAAAATGACAAAATACTAGTAGAAATAACCAAGTTGAAAAGGGAACGCAAATACCACAACGCTAGCTAGAAATGAGCATTACCACATGTTTTAATTCGAGCAAATTTATGTTGAAAAGATCTGAATGCTCCCATAATACATTTCCCAAGCGTTTCAATCTCTCCGACGGAGGAAACTGGCCATGATTGGTTTTATAAGTATGCAACATAAATAAAACGTTCGACCTCGTCATTCTCTGAGGAACTCTAAATGGTAATTCCTGTAAGATGTTGGGAGCATCCAACTTATTGTTTAATATTTTATATAAGAATATGGCCTCATGACAGGTTTTACGAACCTCAAGAGAGCTCATATTTAGCACTGACATGACATAAGCGTAATCAAAATCACAAACATTTATTGTGAGCTTGAAGCCAATGCACCGAAGGAATTTATTTTGGATTCTTTCTAGTGTCCTACAATGAGACGTAATAGGGGTTCCATACCATCGAAGAAAATTCCAATTTGCTACGAACTAAAGAAAAGTAAAGTGATTTTAAAGTGAATATATTATGAAAACCCCGGGAGTTGACATGTTCGCTAAACGATAAATTAGCGTCAAATCTCACTCCGAGGTCATTAACGGAAAAATAGGACTGAAGGGGCGTGCCATTAATGGTATATATGAATTGGTAATCGATTCTGTTACGTTTAAAAACAATATAATGGCACTTGTTTATATTCAATTCCAGACTGTTATTCAAACAGTAATCATAAAAACTATTCAGATTGAACTGAAGGGTTAACATATCACAACTAGACGAAATGCTTATGAACATTTTACAGTCATCAGCAAATAATCGAAATTCAACATTGTTGAATACTAAACTTATATCATTTATATATAATAAAAATAAGAGCGGACCTAGATGAGAACCTTGGGGGACTCCCGAGGATTGGAAAAATCTGTTTGAGTAATTATTGTCAATTTTCACTACAAGCGATCTACCTCTCACATAGTCACACAACCAATTGAACAATGGACCATTGAAACCAAAATTCAAAAGTTTCTTAAATAATAGCTCATGATTAATTTTGTCAAACGCTTTGGTGAAATCGGTGTATATCGAGTGCACCTGATGTGAAGACGCAAAGGAGTTGAAAATATAGCTCTGGTAATAAGATTTGCGTTGACAGATTTCCGACTACAAAAGCCATGTTGATTAGGTATGATTAAATGCCTTAAAATCGAAGTTAAGTGATCAGTGACAAGGCTCTCAAATATTTTTGGAATTGTGGATAACAGACAAATAGGACGATAATTACAAACCTCAGATTTATCGCCAGACTTAAAAATTGGAATCATATAGCTACATTTCCATATTGAAGGAAAGATACCAGCTGACAGTGATTTGTTGAACAGATTTAAGAGTAACTGCATCATTGTAAATGCTCTTATACGGTTTCATGTGTTCAAAATCGTTTTGTTGTGCAACAATGTTGTGTTGGATTGATTGTAACTCCAGCATTAGGTGCGTTTTTTCGCACACCCGAGCAGATCTAATTGTGTTAAGTATATTGAATACAACAACAATTTTGTTGTCACAGTAAAGGTTTGGCTTGCCAAATGTGAACTGGACTCTGCTCCATCGAAATCACCCGTTAAGCGTTGGTTTGCTGACTTGAACGTACAGAAACCGCTGATGCTGAATACTCTGGACAAAATATATGAAGTGGATGCACCGCAAAATATAAAAAAAGTCCATAAAATTGTTTTGGCTAACTGAACAATGAAGCTACAGGAGATAGCAGATACCATAAGGATATCAGAAGGCAGTGTTAACACTATTTTACATAAACATATTAGTATACGAAAGTTTTTTTTTCAAAATGGGTGCCGCATTAGCTCACAGTGACCAAAAACAACAACTTGGTGTTGATTTAGAGCGTTTTTTTGAAAGGATTTCTTGCATCGTCATGTTACCCCTGCACTCCAGAAACAAAACAATCACCAACTGAGTGGATAGCAGTAGGTTAACTTCGTCCAAAGCGAAAAAAAATCAGCTGGCAAGATTATGGCGTCCGTATTTTGGGATGCACCTGCAATAATATTCATCGACTACCTTGAGAAGAGAAGGAGCATACCTGGCAAATATTATACGACGTTATTGATGCGTTTGAAGTACAAAATCGCAAAAGTAGACAAAAAAATATTTTTCACTAAGGTTAATGCTTCGCGTTTGAAGTCGATGGCAACAACGGCAAAAATGCATGAACTGCACTTCGAATTCCTTCTGCATTCACCATGTTCATCAGATTTGGCCTTTAGTTACTGTTGGCTCTTTGCAGACCTTAAAAATGCTCTAGGGAAAGAGATATGACTGGAAAGAAGGAGTGATTACTGAAACTGAGGCCTATTTGGGGCAAAAAATAAATAAGTCTACAAAAAAGGAATCGAAGAGTTGGAGAAGGTTTGGGATAATTGTACCACCCTTGAATGTGACAATGTTGATGGAAAAAGTTAAAGTTTTCGAAAATATTTAATAAAATAGTTTCTACTAGGCAGTCTAGCTTCCGATACAGACGTTGAGTCAAAACTTTGGTGTGCGGTAACCTTTAAAATATTTTTGCTCCTATAACTTTCCATGCAGCCATCGGCTGAGCCAGTCGAGTAAACCTTTGGTATAACCTAGAAGAAAAAGCCTAGTAAAACGCCCAGAAAACTCAATTTTTGGAGTAACACTATGAGTGGATTAGTAAAGATACTTTGGGATAGTGGTGGAATTACGAGGAAGGAAAGTCAGGATACAATTACATTTGTACATCTATGGAGGAAAGATTACGACCAATATATTGGACTATCGAGTATACCGTTCTGGTCCTGCGTCTCGAGTATGGCCTATTATATCATAGCAACGTACATTGCTGTGTGAGATGCGTGTGGGACTCAAACGCGGAAAGGATGTAGGCTGGGCTAACATGCTTTTGAGTGTTATGTCGCCTCTACTTTGTGGGCCATCATGTGGCCCATTGGCCCAAGCATGGAAATGGCAATGGCCGAGGATAGCTTTTGGGGCGGTTTTCACACACATCAAAGCGGGCCATCAAGCGCAACCGAAAAATCGTGACTGTCCCATCTAGTGTCCAGTGTGTGGAGGTAACTTTGTGATGGTGGCCATCATTGCGACCATTGCAGTGGCCGATGATGATCCAAAGTGTGGAGGTAGCATAAAGATCATAGTACGTGGAGAGGCTCAGTACATTTTTCACTAGGCTGTTGGGATGGTCAGGACATTTGATAAGGATTTTTAATAGATTTGTAAGGAACAAATCTATTCTAGGAATTTTGGCTGCGGTATAAAGGGTGGTATTGTTATGTAATTTGTAGGAGTTGGGTATGCGGTCGAAATTGAGGCAATGTCGTAGAATTTTCCACTCCGTTGCTCTCAACCTCTCCATTTGGTGTGAACAGGAAAACTATGAGAAATGATAGGTTGAATTAGTTGCTTGTAGCAAGTAAGCTTGACGGGATTCGTGAAGTGTATGGAGTAGTATCTGAGGGGTAATATACTGTGGTACGCATGCAGGACTTTTAAGAGGATATTGTTCAGATGGAGTATTGGAGGTAGTTTAGTGGTCAGAATTACTCTTTTCTATTTAACGGTGTTATGTATAGGAACGGAATTGTTGTTCGTTTTTAGTGTTATGGAGGCAAGATGTCGTCTGATAGTTCAGGAAAATTTAAGATGATTTCGAATGATGATGGATTCACACTTGGATGGATTGAGTATAAGGTGCCACGAGAGGGGATATAGATTTACGCTCCGCCTTTATTTTTAGACTTCAAGCGAATATAAAAACCATGAGATCATCAGTAAACTTTGAGAGGGAGTTGAGGACGTAGAATATCAGATGTGCAGATTGTGAAAAAGATGGGAGAAAGGACAGAGCCTTGAGAAATACTGGCTACATTAGGATATGATTTTGATAGGATTTTTATGAGGTGCTGTTTTTTTTTTGCTAAAGAGGAGCTGTACTTAATTTTACTAAAAAGCGGATGAAAGTAGAAGGGGGAGAACATTTTGTGTATGAGATCTTCTTGCCGAATGGTGACAAAGACTTTTTCGATATCGAAGAGACAAGCTGTGATGGGATTTGAAATACACATAATTTATATTTTTAAAAAAGCTTGTTAAGTTTACATTTTCTTCCTAAGGCAGGTATTTTTTTTTTAATGCGAGTATTTTTCTACTAGTATTTGTCATTTAGATTCGATTACAAACAAATTAAAATTGAAACGAAAATATTAAAATTTTGCATGTAGTTACTAGTATTGGTGTACCTTTACGCACATGTCGGTAAAATCAGCTATCGCTAAAGTAACATAGTCTCGAATAATGATCCATCAAAGATCGATAGATGCAGATTCTCTTTAGAACTATATTTTGGGTCATGAAACAGGAGCTATATAAAGTCAGAGTCAGCATTTCGAAAAACTAGCTTCAGCAGCATGAAAGCGGATGGTATATACGAGTATATAAAAGAATCCAACGCGAAGATAGCTAAAGTTTTGAGAGGCTCAATGATGAAAAGACACCATCATCTAGCTTCAGTGATGAAGTGGTGGGGATTCCGTACGAGGCGCCTACTGAGCTTGATTGTTACTGTGAGCAGACGATCAATTTACGAGAAAGCAATATTTTATATAGTGTTATGTGTCTTATATCCGGAGAAAAATTGAATATTTCAGTAAAATTCATAAGGGAAAATGACTAAGAAATCTTAGTCTGGTGCTATCAAATTTAGAAGGGTTTTTTGGTTATTAAAGTTTCCGAAGTTTAAGTTCATCCGACTTAAAATTGGAATCAGTGTAACTTTCAATTGCTTAGCACTAGTTGAACATAAGTACAGAACAAGATTAATCACGAGGGTTCGAAAAGCAATATCTTGATCTCGTGGTGAATAGTGGCATTTCAATTTTCTCCGGACTGTTTTTAGTTCAAGTAGTATTCAATTGGTGCATGCTCTTCGAGCCAAACTTTTCTTCTCTCGGAAGTTAGCGAAAATATCTTTAAAAAACTTCAATGAGATTTTCTGTTTTTTAAATTTACATACTGAATTTTTGCTTTACTTCCGCCCGAACGAAAGTAGAACAAAAAACTAATCAGGTGAAGGCAAAGTATTCATACGTCAGAAAATATTAATTGGACTCTAGTTGGATGAAGCCATTTTCACCGTTTTAACCAACCAACAATGTGTGTTCATTAGTTTTTAGTAAGGTTATAATATAATCATGGGTTATTTAACACTTACTTATCTATGACCCCTGTCACCAATAGACACAGAAAAAAAGCAGATCAAGAAATTGAAATACAACTAGCTTTTCAAGGAAAGGTCTTTTAAACACAATATTTTACTTTGAAAGCTAGAAAAAATCAAATTAGGTTAATTTGAAAACTCCTAATAATATCTGAACACAAATTCGTGAATAATTGCTTTACATCTACATATCTAAACATCAAATGCAAAAAATTAATCGTGAAATAAATTATCTTTCGAATACATACACATAAGCTTTAATTATTTGTTTGTTTACATTAAATGAAAGCAAACAGATCCAAGTCTGGTCGTAATATGCGAAACATTTGGACGAAAAATTTGTTTACGCTGTCTTTCACCAGTCAGTTTACCTCATGAGATTGATTGAAATTGAGTGAATAAAATTGAAAAAAAATCATCAAGTTACTGAATTCGTAAAATTGGCAAGCTCACACCGCAGAAGATACTTTTTTAAACACCTACCACTGCTACTAATTATATCTTTATCGAAATACTGTAAAAAATCGATTTAGAGTATATAATAAAACAGTTGATTTAATCAATTCGTTGATGATAAAATAAAACATTCAACAAAATGACCTAACTAGAAAAACTAATGAGAGTAGATATGTTTAATGAATCTAAATTATTACATTCAATGAATGAAAATGAAAGGAAAATCAAATGAAAGGAGGTGTTTCGAAAAAGAAACGATGTAATCTATATATATACAATACAGGTCAACGGTCTGCGATTAGCAAATATTTTTCCAACATCGACTGAAATATGACTTCATGGATGAATTGATGAATAAGTTTTTCATGATCATCATGGTCTTACAATTAATTTTCGCATCGTCGTGAGTGTAACCGGTAGACTAGCGTTTGTCGTGATTTGATTCTGCTCATTATAACACATTAAACATTTAGCCAATCTTGTTTATCTGAATGTTGTTCTATCTATAAATTGCTCGGAATTTCGTATCATTCAATCTTATTCAGATGTCATTGAAAGCTTTTTTGCAGGGATATTTTTTTAATATTGTGTAACGTCTTAAATAGCTTAGCCGAAAATGTTACTATGGATGAAGCATCAAAACAATTATTGGGAAAATATTCTTGTGAGAAATTCAGCTGATAAATATTTGAAGACTTAAATCGGTTTATATCTCTAATTATTTGAGTAAAAATATTTCTTTGGAAATTATTTTAGAATCCATATTGTTATTTTACTTTCAACTCTTCATTCAAAAGTATATTTTGGCAACAAGTCCAGATGACCCCTGGCACTGCGACCTCTTGGGTCTATTGTACCTCCTCAAAGCTATTTCCTATAGGATACCCAGAATCCTTATGAATTTGGATATTTTCCCAAAGAGGACATATCTAAGCTCCATATAGGACCCTTATACTACTTTTACGGTATCGAAGCTGAAGTATTTTTTAGTGTTTGAAATCTTCCAGACTAAGCCAATTGTTTTCGATATTTTTCTTAGTCCATGAATTAATTTTTATCTCTGTATCAACCTTCGCAAAGCCCTTGCATGGAGTGGGACCAATCTATTGTAATTTAGCTCTTTTTTGGCCTTAGTATCAGCACACTCGTTTTCTTGGTGACCCTTATGAACAGGAACCCATATCAGCTCGAGACTGCTCTATGCCTCTATTTCTCGCTTCTAAGTGTATAGCTGACTTTATTTGATCGCAATTCATAACCTTGAAAATCACCTGGCTATCCGATAGAAAGGTAATACTGACCATTTTAATTTTCTTTACCTGTATTGTGTGGGTGACCTTAAGTGTAGCATATAATTTGGCTCGATAGATATTTGTCTCCTTTGGTAGGAGTGCATTTTGCACTTGGGTTACACGATTCTTGCTCCCACGGCGCAGTCCATATTTCAGCCGTCCGTATATAACATTTGCTCCATTTTCTGCGAGGAGGATTGACCATTTTCCCATTGTTTCGGTTGCCCTAGTCATTATTTGATCGCTGCTCAAAATTTACATTGTGGATCTGATGTTCTGCAGGATACCAAGATGGCCTTTTAGGTCTCCTAGTTTATACCTCCAGGCCTGTTGTAGGCTTATTGCCTGTTTTACTTCCTTTTGGATTTTGAGTTGTATTGGTTTAAGATTTTCCTGCTGTTGGAGTGGCGCTTATTGTTCCTGTCATCAGAAGGCAGACTTGTTGAACCACCACACTGCTGATTCATTTAGGATGATATGTCTCACCATTTATTTCTATGTCCAGAGTGTCAGCGTTGGAGATAGTCCCCAATCGGTCCAAGAATTAATTTTTTCCGCCCAAAGTGCTTTAGTGGCTTTTGTTTAAATTTTTTTTTGTTTAAATAACTGTCACAGGTTAGTTTCCTGACCAGGTAGATTTTTTTAAAATATTTTACCCTTTCCTGCAGATGTCATCCACGTATCTGAAGGCGGTTAAACTCTTACTTTTGAAGATCAAAGAAGATCGTCAGCCAGTAGGAACCATAGCAGGAGGATAATGCTCTTCCACGTGGACATCGAATCAACTCCTACCTCAGTACTTTACGCGCCCAATTCACCACCCCGTAAATGATTTTTTCTTCTCCTCTCTGTCCAACGAGTCGTGTCCTGCTTTCACGGACATAGAAGGAACCCTTCTACGTCCATGAAAGCGAATAGTGCGATTTCTTTACTGTCCAATGCTTTTTCTATTATTTGTGCCAGCTTATTATGGCAACTTAAATTTGACTCTTTTTTAGCCAAATGGAAATTTGTGTAATGGTATCTTCAATAAGAGGTCACTCCATACGTATAGGTCGGATCCGCTTATCCATGGTTTTCAACATGAAATTTATGAGGCTGAGTGACCTGTATGATTTCGGAAGTTCAGTTGGTTTGTTGCTACCCTTGGAGATGAACATCATCCGCACCAGCCTTTACGATTCTGATATGTAGCTAACTTTCAAAAAAAAAAAAAAGTAATCCTACGACAGCCCTTGTTGGGTCTAGGAGTTTCAACCTCGCTATAAAAATGTATACCAGGATGGATCTCAGTTTCACTGTGGCTCTTTGTAGCAGAGTAGGAATGATCTCATCTGGTCCTGGTTTGACCATTCAATCTTTTCGCACGAGCTTATTTGTATAATCAGCTGCGAGTGAGAGGTATGCTAAGCGCGTGTGTCTTCTTCCTCAGTCTCACTATGATTATTAATTGTGTACCTTGGGAAATGTATTCTTAGTAAGACTTCTAGTATGTCCTCGAAGCTAGTCGTCATCTCTCCATCTGGAGTTTGAAGTGGTCCTATATGATTTTGCTGGCTTTTGGACAAAGCTTTCTGCATCCTTGCAGTCTCTGGAATACTATTGAGACTCTCACAGAAAATACTCCAAGTATTTCGTTTGGATTTCCTTAGCTCTTTTTTGTATTATAAGATTTTATTTTTAAAGGCCTACCAGTTGGATGAATTTTAGGCCCTGTTCAACTCTGTTTTCATAACTCTTATTTTCTAACTCCGTGTTCCACCAAGGTGTCCTCGTTTTGGAGGCACTAGTTTTTTTGAACAGTTGTCACGGAAGGATTCGAGGATTATCCTGGTGGCTTTGACCACCGTGCACTGTAATTTTTTGTTGTAGTGTAATTCGGATGCACACCATGAAGCCAATCACACCACTGCAAGGCAATTTTGATAGTCTTCCCAATCTGTGCACTTTGATTGCTTGTGCTTTGCCTTTTACGCTATCTTTTCTCAGTTCGAAGTGTATGTGCTTATACGAAGCCCCTGTTAGGATGTTCCACTTCTTCATTAGGTGCACTGCATTGTTTGAAACCAATGAGATGTCTAATACCTCTTGTGTGTTAGCTGTCAGGAACTTTAGCGTCTTACATTTAGCGTCTTAGGAACTTTAGCGTCTTAATTACAGCTAAATTGCTAGTTAGGAGGAATTTCAAGAATGATTCACTTCTAGCGTTGGCATGCCGAGTGGTGTACATTGGCATTTTGTTCTTTCTTCTAGAGTGATCTGCCAGTACCTTGATGTTGTTACTTGAGACTTGGTCCTCATCTACAGGACAGTAAGGTGAAGCAAATATCGCCTCTAATATACCTCCTTCAATGGGGACCTGCGCTCGGACCGCCATTGTGCCCCTGTTGGTGTAGTCAGGGCTTTACAAATTGTGCAAATGGTGGCATTTTTAATTAGTTATTAAATTAAATGGCTTATCAACAAAACTAAGAACTCGCATTCAAAGCTATTAGGGTTGAGAACGAGCGTTTTAAATTACAATTTGATATTCATTTGGAACTCGATAGCCGCACAAAATATCAAAATACAATCAATTAAGAACTGACAGGCTGTAATTATTTGCCTTTTGGGTTTGATTTTAGTTGTGATATAAATAAATCATCACTGTTTCCCGACTATGCCACCTTATTTCTTCCGCATAACGTCCCAGAAAGTCTAACGATGTTCCCTGGTTTACTCCGGAAATTGCTGCTGCGCTTAGGACAAAGAATCCCTCGTAATATGTTTCCTAGTTAAACTTTTGCCACCACGGCTGAAGAGATTTGTGAACTCTTGATTTTTCTCCGCATTTCCTTCCTTATAAATTTCTCTTTCTCCTGCCCATATTACTTTCTCATTTCCTTCGTCATTTAGAGCATTTTAGAGCACTCCCTTCGTTTCGTACTAACCCGTTAAAAGTAAAATGTTTAATGAATTCTCTCGATTTTAGCTCTGGTTCTGGCTCTGATAAGGTTCCTCACATACTAGCAAAGTTACTATCGTCTTCACTTTGTGTACCTCAATCCATCGGTATTTTTCTTTCTTAAATCAAGTGATCCTGCTTGCATTTGCAATTTCTGCTCAATCTTGTTTTTATCTTGTTTCAGCAAGCTTCTTGAGCGATTTGTCTATAATATAACCCATCCTATATTCGAATATTTTCTCCCCAACGAGCAACATGGATTTGTCAAAGGAAACCGTTACTAACTTGCTATCATTAACCAATACTATTGCTACTGCTATCGATCAGCAAAGACAGTTGGACGTACTCTACACTGATTTTTGGAAAGAGTTTGACTGTGTTAGCCATGAACTTCTTTTTTTGAATCAGGACATATGTATATAGTTCCTATGGTCCGCTGCTCTCTTGGTTTTGATTTATAAATGCACTTGTGCTATAACTGTTAGCTTCTATTCTTCTGCTCCCTTCTAACCCACCTCAGGTTTTCTGCAAGGATCGATCCTTGGCTTTTGGTTGTTCCAAATTTTCATAAATGATTTACTATATCTCCTTAAAATTTAGAGTAATGGATCAAATGAAAACTGCTTACAACTCCAGAATGACTTACGCACTTTAGGCAACTATTTTATTGAGAACTATCTTACTCTGCATGTCTCAAAATGACGCGATATATTATTCACGCGTAAAAATTGACCACTAGTATTTTCTTATTCCGCGTCTGTCACCTTTCTCGATACCGTATTCAATTTTAAAGACCTCGAAGCAATATCCGACTCTAAGTTCTTGTTCCATTGACACATTTTGGATATAGTCGACAAAGCGTCCAGGCTCTCGGGTTTTATAGTCAAATCATTTAAGTATTTTACAAATATCTCCATTTGTTCACTTTTGTTTTTCTCCTTTGTCTGCAGTATCCTCGAATACTGTTGTCAAATATGGTGCTCACATTTTCAATATATAATTTATGCGGTTGAATCTGTACGACGCAGGTTCACCCACTCTCTTCTATGGTATTAAATATATAAATTACTGATTTCTATTTTCTTCCTTATTCCACTAGATAGAAAATGGCAAGAAAAAGCCGAACAGGAGCTCGGTGAGACATCAGATATTACTAAAGCTCGAATTGTACAGTTACGACACATGTTAGCGGTAACTGACCTTTTGCCACATGGACGTCGAGACGATGCGTTTCTTTTGCGCTTTTTACGTGCCAAAAAATTCGACGTAGAAAAGGCATACAAAATGGTAAGCATCTTGTGTTGCAAAATTATTTGTATATTTTTAACAATTTCATCCTAACAGACGCTGAAATACTTCTCCATGAAGCAACAATCTGTTGAACTATTCAAAGTATCGCCGGTGAGTCAGTTACATGAGCTACTAAAAATGCAGATGCAATGGATGCTTCCAGTTCGAGATGCAAACGGTAGACAAATCTACATATTTCGAGTTGGTAAATATCTTATGGATAAAATTAATTTAGATTTTTGAATAAATGTAGCAAGTATTTAAATTATTTACAGAAAAATGTGATCCATACAAGTGTCCTGTAGAATATGTGTTCAGATCAAATGTTTTGGCTTTGGAAAATGCCGTTCGTGACCCTGAGACGCAAATAAGTGGAATAACAGTATTGTTAGACATGGCAGGAGCTGGTCTCGGTCATGCAAAGTAAGTTGTTTGTTAATTATTAAATCAGTTTCCCTCATTAATTATCGTTTAATTTGATATTGCAAACTACTCCTTTGTATTTTTCTACACTTTTTAGATTTCTTGCCCCAAACCTGGCTCGAAAGACAGTCGAAGTAATTCAAGAGGCATTTCCATTGCGATTCAAATCATTTCACATTTTAAATCAACCGTTTTATTTTGATGCAGTTCTAGCTGTGCTGAAACCATTTCTCAAGGAAAAAATTCGGAACAGGGTATTCTCATTTTCTATAGTTTAATAGTCTAGTCAATTAATAACGTTCTATTTCATTTCGTTTAGATATATCTACATGGAAATAACCTAGCATCGCTACACGCTCACATACCAAAAGAAATCCTTCCAGTCGAATACGGTGGATATCAATCTAGTTTCGATAACAGTACATGGCGGAAAGCTATTATAAACGATGCGGAATATTTTCATTATCTGGAATGGTATCGAAACTGTATGTGGAATGATCTCGACGAAGAAAGTTTTTGCAATGAAAGCTTATCAGATTTTGATAGTCTTCATATGAATGGACTGGATATTCCTTTTGTAGATATACCCAGTATAAATGTAAATGATTGATATTTTTTTTAAGGATTTATTTGAAATAATTGTTCATATATTTTGCGGAAAAAAAGCATGCGAAATGCATACTGATTCAAAGGTTTGGAGTGAATCTTTAATGAAACATGTAAAACGTTGCATTTATCTAATTTTTTTTAAGTGATCTGGATAAGACGTGGTAATCCTCAGCAAGTAAAATAAATGACAGTTATGAATGATGATGTAATGTTAATAGCTGAGTCTACTGTTTTAATTTACTTTTAATAATAATGGCAAAAGAATTGTTTTACATATCAATTGAAAATTTAGAGTAACCGTTTGAGCAATAACAGAACGTTTTAGGATTAACATAAAAAGTATACTCAATGTATATACAGAACGTTTGTTGATATTATGAATTAATTTTATCGCTGGTCGAATAATATATTCTCATTAGAAAATATGAATTTAATATTTGAAATCATAGAATACTACAAAATGACATGAAATTTCGAAAAGTAATTTGGTTGATTTGTTCAGAATTTAATAATTTTACATGAACTTTCCGAAAAAGTGAGAAATACAGCCTAAAATACTTAGATTAGAGTATTAACAGAAACAAAAATAAATTATGTTCTGAAAGCTACTTTGAAAATCGCAAAATTTATATGAAATCAGGTGTTTTTAAAAGGACGGTAAGTCAGTTGATTTTGTTAGGCAAAGATAGTAAACGATACGAGAAAAAGAAAACAATATTTTTGTATTCCTTTCAAAAGAGCATAGTATTTCAGCATACTAACGGGAAAAATAAATGTTTTCAAACATTTTATATAGTTTTTATTTTTGTTGTTTGGCAATTCCAATTCATTTATTGTTTACCAAATCTTATCAAAATATGTATACAGAATAATAATTAGAACGATCTAAAAACGATGAAGTTATTGAGTATTCGATAATTCATTAGTAAATTCAGGTTTTCTTCAGAAAAAAAAAACAATTTTAATGGAGTATTATGTTAAATAAGAATCGATTGCAATAAAAAGGACATTATAGTATTTAGTATTATTAAAAGATAAAGTATACTTTCTTTTATATGATTAATAATTGATTGGATTCAAAGGTCATCCTCGATGATGTTAACTGTCTTTGTAATTGTAAAATTCAATAGTGTATTTGTAATGGGGAACTTGGAAGATTTTCGTACTATTTAAAAAATTTGCTAGAGAGAGATAATAGCTATCATTAGATGAGTTTGTGAAGCTTTTAAATGCATCCCTTAGTAACGAATTTGTGTGATTTTTTAGATATCGTGCTCTTTTAACCCACAAATTTGACACATGAGTGTGATGACATGAGTGTGAACACATATTACTAAAGCATCCTACAGTTCTTTATTTGAAAAGTACCAATCCTTTCTTGAATTTCATGTTTAAGCTATTTCGCATCTTTCGCTCGAACGATTATAGCTTATTTGCTGAAGTGCCGAGATTGAAGACCAGATGGGGCATCCGTATCTAATTATTGATCAGCTATGAATCAGCTGCTAAGATCAATTTAGTGTTCTTCTATAGACTCGAATTTTAGTGAAGGTTAGGCGTTAGCGTATTGGAAACAGTGTTTGCTCTAACCGGACTAGCTCGTGAGTGTTCATCAAATTTAAAAAGATGATGAAAGCGTAAACTAAGGTGCTTTATTTCGTGTTGGAGCGGCATTTCAGAATCATTTAATGACAGTGTTAAGGGCAGTTTTGGGACATTCATTGAACCGTTTCCGAAATCGTTGCGAAAAAATAATGAAAGATGGCTTTCATTATTAGATGGCATTAATATTATGTTAATATACCATTTTTACAGTAAGAATTCGTATCTTGCTGGTGCGAATCAACGTATTCAAGTGCTTGATAAAGGTTTCTATTATAATATTATTATTCCTCTTAAAGGTAATTGTATTTGGAGCAGTTTATATAAGAGACCTGTGATCCATACTGAATCGAATGCTTTTTGTATGTCTAACGAACACATCACGGTCACCTTTTTTTATTTCTTAGATTCAGAACTACGTCATGTTGTATTTTTAGTACAGCGTGCTCTATCGAATGATGTTTTTTTTTAGATCCAAACTGTTCCTCAGGTACAACGGAACTGTCTTCGCTTATGTTGTGAAGCTCACTGTATGATGAGCTATTTTTAATAAATTTTTTATTGAATTAGAAAATATCCATTATTAATGCATTTATTGAAAATAGCCAATAAATATTGCTGAGCTTTTTGAGAAAGTCCTTTGAACAAAAAGGAAGGAAGGGAAAAACCTAACCGCAATGCAGCAAATAGTTCTTTCTGAAGGTATTTCTGAGAAAATGAATCGTTATTTGTTTGTGATCACGTCATAATATTTTGTAAGTTAAAAATGTTACGGCATTACAGGCTAGTTTTTCATTTTCAATTGTAGTGAGCTGGTGCTCAGTTATTTTTCAAAGCCCAAATTCTTAGTAGGAAATAAATATAGCGGACAGTTCTACGTGAAGCATATTTTGTAAGTGTAAAAATCGGCAAAAACAAGCACAAGAAAGTAGTTGACCAAGGTATGCGTAGCCTACTTGTCAAGTTTAGCATAGCAAGGGCACAACATTGATAGAGTTGAATCGTACTAGGATTTTCACATACTAGGTATATTTTAACATACCTAATACAAGTACAGAAAAATACCTGTTTCAATCGTACTAAATAGTATTTTTTGAAGTATATACATATATACTTACAATACATTCGATTTGCAGTGGTGTAATTAAATGGTATGATATGCACCCTAACCCCAGACTCAAAGCTCCCAAGCTACTAGAATGGTGATGGTGTAAGATGACCATCAAAGAATTCCGAGTCACGAGTCACTGCAGCCTGTCAGTAACTTGCCAATGGTCGGTTACTGAATTGAGCTCCTTGGCAAGTCTCTTGCGAGTATAGGAGCCATCTAAGGGAAAACAATCAAATTCAATCAATTTAATTTGTGCATACATATAATAAAATTTTCATTTTCGTATATGCACAAAACACCTCATGTATTTGTTCAAGACGAAAAATTTACCAAGATATCATCAACTAAGCCTGTTGCTAACTATATGAGTTTTCGTCGATCGATCTATGACACTAGTCTTTTTTTGGTTAAGCTAAAACAGTCGTAAATGGTATCAATGCCAAAAATCATACATTGCAAAAATTTACAATTTTTTCCCACCATTCTCAAAATACCCCAATAAAATACCCAAAGTAAATCTGTCTAAGTTTTAGATAGGAGATGTTCTATACTCTGACGGCGTCATAAAATATAAAGTTCTAACGTTATCAAACTAAGGAGCTAGTACAACATTTTAATACACGAGTACTCAGATGAAACCTTTTTTAAATTAAAAAATCATCAGCTAAGTGTGAATAACTCTCATGTATAAAGTCACAAGTACGCTAGTATGAAATACTAGGCACGAAATACTAGCTAGTACGAAATATTTGTTAGTATGAAAGTATGAAATACGAGTATGAAATACGAGCACATATCAATATTAGGATACTATTCCGTCGCTGTTTGATTGAAATGAACCAAATGGAGGAAATTTATTGGTTAAATTCTTGATTACATATAAAGTTCACAAAAATACTCGAACCTAATATTTTTGAATTTCGTACTAGATACTGGTTGTTCTGAAAAAATACATATTCCTGATGTACAGCTCATCTCTAAAATACCTTAAATACGGCTCATCTCTAAACATTGACAGCTGAACAAAAATTTTAGCTTACAGTGATTGCGGAACAAAGATAAGGAGAATAGCCGAAAAGTTTAACAGGGATAAAAGTACGATCAGTAATTAGTTGAAAGCCCCTGAAAAGTACACAGAACCAAGAGGTCAGGTCGTCCGTCTCAAGTCAGCGAGAGGTCTAAAAGAGAAATACAATAAAAACTTTGGTTGTTAATAAAAAAAATTAACGTCAGTTGAATCTTTCCATCTATACACGAAAAGTTCAGTAGATTCTAAAGAATGAGGAAAATATCTAATATGGAAAACGTTTGCAGGTACTAAGGCTGCTGCCGCGCCATAAATTTGCGCTTCTAGAATTTCCTTACCGGTATAAATTTTAGACTGATGGATTTCGTCAAATTCAGTGGTGCAAAAATATTAAATTTATACGTCATAGAAAAGGAGGAGCAAAGGAGGAGGAGACGTGATATGGACAGCGTTTTGCTCTCGGTAGCAGTCTGAAAAACTTTATATTTTACAGAAAATGAACTCATTTAAGTATTTTGCAATTTTAAAAACCTTAGGATTTTTTTTGGAGAAGACTGAGAATTTTGACAATGCAGCTGTACACTCTGCCGCGTTCACGAAACTTTTTTTTTGTGTTCAGATACGTACCATTATTGAAGTTGCATGCTATAAGTCCTGATTTAAATCCAATAGAAACTCAATGGACACAGCAGAGCTAGAAATGGCCATTATAAACGAATGGAATCATATCGGGTTTTCAATCTCTTATTAATTCCATGTCCCATCGTTTATTCAAAGTGCTAGCAAAATAAGGGAAGCCATATCGACTATTAACATTTCTTTTGATGTGAAATATTATTTATAAATTGTGAAATAAAATACATGTAAACATTTTTAAGTATATTATTTTGCCCAGAGATTTCAAACGTTAGCTGCGTTTTTTGCGCTTCGATTGAGATCTGGTTAGGGTAGGTAGCAATGGAAACAAGAAAAACTGGAACAGGATTTTTGTTTTTAATGCTGCCTATGCTAAACAGCTCTCGATAGCGGCGTAAAAACGCGCTTACTGTGTTGTCTTGCCAGCAACAAACTAAGTAGTTGAGTAAAAATTGCATTAAATTAACAACTATTGTATTTTTTCGAATAAAGATGTAGCTACTAATTTTTCATTGCCTGATGTTATTATTTCACGCACTGTATTATACCATGGACTTGTTAAATCGTAGTTCACAGTCTTCAATCAAAGACAATTAACTAAATAAAGTTTTGATTTACTTGGAAAAGCATGCTACGCATATCAATAGAGGAATTCTGTCAATGCCAAGTAATAGATTTCCCCAAGATTTCCCACAGAGATATTGTATCTTTTCAATATGGACAAAAATATTGACACGTGTTTGTATTACGTGTGTATATCGCTCACTTTAATATTCGTGTACCTGGCGTGTCGAGTTCTTAATTGGTTAGGCCTGCTTGTTTTTATCCATAATTGAGGTATGTGCAACTACTTTATTTTGCTATATTAATCAAATTTTTTATATCATTTTAGTGAATAAACAGGTTGCTCATCATTTTACTAGTATTTTTTTAAAAAATCAACACATAATCACTTTTTACTGATTAAATCAAACCTTACAATTTTATTTATTGTGGTTTTTTTTAAAAATTGGGTTAGAGTAGTCTTAAATTTCTAGAGCTTCAGAACATGTGTCTATTGAAGAAGATTTCGAATATATCTAAAAGTTTTTATGTTACCTCAGTTTTTATTACTCGGATATATAACTGTGAAATATATGAGCATTGAATTATACATTTTATGAGAATTTTTTTTATTAACTTGCGGTTCTCTGATGCATGTAAAATTTTAATATTACTGGCCAATATCAGATATCTCATTTGATGATATAAGAAAGTATAATTGCGGTACGCGATCATGGATGCTTGCACAGTTAGGAAATAGAAATGAAAAGTCTAATACATTTAATAGCTTGGAATATCTTAAAATAATCGAAGTCGTCTGCTAGTATGAACGGAATTCGAGCGATTTCACAATAGAGCGAACTTTGCCAAGATCTAGAGTTTTATGGCTTTAGATGTAGCCATTATTTATGATGAAATAAAATTATAAATGATGCAATTTACCTTATAACTGATCTAGAGTTACTTAAGTCATATAAAGGTCAGCGTATATCTAATCGAGATCCGAGTCTCCAAAAATCTGAGCATCGAATTTTTTCTCATCGAGTTCAAAATTCAAAATCTATAGAGCCTAATTAACCAACGATTTTAAATATAAGTCAAATTATTCTTTCAGAAGCTAAATATGCCATTTCCGAATCAAATTCACAGATTTTCGAGACAAATCCACAATTGTTTTGAGTCCAATTTATTGATTTGCGATACATATTCATAGCATTTGGAGTCAAAGTCATAATTTTCGAGAGTCAATTTCATATTTTGATCGAGTTAAATTCATACATTCTTAAGGTTAGTTATCCTTCGAATCAAAATCAAATTTTTAAAGGGAGTTTGGAGCTGTTTAATGCAAGTATCTACATCATACTTTGCTGATATCATTCATTGGATTGATTTCAGAGCTATTTTTTTTTCAATCATTCGATAATACCAAGGAAATTATTCGTTTCACGAATACTATATAACTCTTTTCCTTATCAAATTATTTGAGATGTGTTAGTAGAGATATATTATTAGAGATTATATTATAAAATATAATATATTATACAATAAAAAACTATGCTCAAATGCGCTGCGCATACGCAGGCAAGTACAGCAGCCGCAAAAAAGCAGGAGAGTTCGGCGCCAATGAAAGCATCTGCAACGCAATCGGAGCAGGTCGTCACAACGGCTGAATAATTTGTTTGGAGCGCCCTCGAGTTCATCATCGTTTGCATCTAAATTGCCTTTTTTGAGCCGCCGAAATCATTTTTTACTGGCAGATGATGGATTGCAGCAGCATTTTCGCACGTAGGGAAATAGTGCAGCTGAAGCTTCCGCAAATTCTGCATTTTTTTCGGAATAATAAACAGAAAATATGACGATTTTTTTTTCTTCCATGATGATACCAAGGCTCGTAGGATGCTCTATTATGCTATAGCACAGCCTTGACGGAAGGATAGTTACGCAAAAGAATAGAGGACGGGTGGAGATTGCAGGAGATAGCGGTGCTTGTTTCGCTTAAGCAACCGTGGCTTGTAGTCGGCGGAGAATACAGAAGACGGAATGCTGTTCATAAAGGCATTAACGCTACGACTGGCATTGACCGAAAGAGTATGAGAGTGAGAGCTTCGGATGTTGCGCGTAGCAGGTGCTCTACCAGGAATCAGACTTGATATTGCACAGCTTGAAAACTTTGCGTTGGACTTTGTCCAGTTGTCCAGTTCCGCTAAAGCAGTGCGGCCTGCCCCAAACCGTATGTGGGGGTTACACTCAGGTCTTGGTCTTATGAGAGTCGAGTAGATATGCGCTATATTTCATGGAATAATGTATATCTTCTTTCCCTGAAGGAAACCAAAATGTGGTCTGTCCATCTAACTTTGCTGGAGATGCTAAAATCTAATAAGCTTAGCGATGGCAATTCAGAAATACCTACACCATTAACAACAATAGTAAGGCTAGCAGGAGAAGGGTAAAAATTGAGTGAAAGAAGACGGCATTGGGTTTTGGGCGCATTAAATACAACACGGTTTGTTGCGCCCCAAGTGTTAATTTTTAATAGGTCCCTGTTTAACGATACCAAAATGATATAACAGAAGAAGCATCCCCGCGAGAGCGATAGTCTGTGAAGTCAAGGGTACTGTCGTTCGCAAAGCTATTAATCGGATTGAAAGTGAAGGAAAGCAAAAGGAAGAAAGCTGATGAGAGAAATGTACCTTACGTCTCCCCGGCATTAGTAGTGTGGATACAGGATTTGAGTCCATCTAGAACAAGTCGGAAGGAATGATCGAACTTTCAATCCATTGGCGAAGGACGGAGTGAAGACTAAATGTATGCAGCTTGGCTGATAGAGCTGGAAGAACTTCGAAATAACAAGAGAAAGTTATGTACTTCGCCGAAGTTATGGAAAATATGGTTCCATCTCTCAGTGAGAAATGTAAGTAAGACCACAGTGGGGCTCCTAGAAAAGGAATTCATACTGGCGGTCGTCGATAAGATGGTTTAACTCAAGTTAATTCATTAATTTTGAATTTATAAGAGATTCAAATACCTTAGACAGAACCGAAACGAGTGCAATAGGTCCGTAGTTAGAGGGATTACAGGCCTCCTCCATTTAAGGCATGAACTAAACTTGCTCAGGCATCTATGCGGAAGGGAATTTTTCAGTCGAGTACGACAAGTGAAATAGATATTTCAGTCCAGTACGGTAGAGGTTTAGCTAAGGCGAAGCATTTTAGTACGAGGGGCGAAATACCATCAGTTCCAGCAGATTAGGAAACAGCAAGCATAGCCAGTATTTTTCATATTTCGCAATTGCAGAAAAATAGAGGACTTTGTTTGAAATCGCACATTGGAGGACTAGGAGAATTCAGCGATGACGGTCGCAAGTAGGAGTTAATAGAAAAAATCACAGCATAGAGGTTAGTAAATACGTCAACACCATGAAGAAGGAGTGGCACCGAAGAAATAGAGAAGTTATTCTTGATACTTTTAATAAATGTCCAGAAGCCTTTGCTTCATTTCTTGTTCCGCCAAATACAAGTAAAGTAACATTTTAGAAAAGGGTGGAAACATTCCTCTGCTCAATAATATAATGTTGATCAGAGGAAAATATTCGGTAGACCAAATGGTTTGTTTAGTTTCTTTTTAAAAGCACACATTTCGAGCTTACGTGTTAAAAACAGACAGTCTTTCAGCTAGCCTATTTTCATTCTTTTGATAAAGTTTGTATTGTTTTATTTATAATTGTACGGCGACATTTCAAGGGTAACCTGTTTTTTTTTTCTAATTTTCAATCGGTCTGTGACCGGAGACCAATAGACACGGAAGGAGAGGCAGATTACGCTCGAAATATCGTTAAGAAATTGAAAACTTCCTTTTCACATCTTTGGTTTTGATAGCCAGAAAAAATCGAATCAGTCAAATTCAAGCATTCATTTTCACTCAATAGCAAGCAGTCAACATTCTATCCACCAACACAATCTTACTATCACATGGAAATTGTTTTTGTACAAATATTTTGCAAGCATAGTTTTTGCATTTCAGTTCCTATTTTAAGCAATCGTTTACCAACCTTGAAAAATTAAATTATTGTCGAAATCCCAAAGCTCTAAAAGATGCTAGTAAAATCTATAGATTTGTGAAGTTTTATACATTTTTTGAAATTACGCTAGTAGACCAAACGCGAATCACTTTGTTACAATTGAAATATTCGATACTTTTTTCATGGAAGCTAGTTTATTCGTTATCAATTGACAAACATACATTTCCATGTCTTAAATACTAATTCATTCAACCATTCAAGTCGAGACTTTTAAATTTATCAAAATTGTAAAAACCAGCACGGACCTGTCGCCCGCCGAAAAACCGTCCGTTGAGATCAACTACAGCTACGAAAATTAGATCGGAATTAACATACTACGTTGCTACAATATAAAAAAAAATGAATTGCGAGTGGCTCGCTCTTACCTTTTATAGCACTTTCAATTCTTTTGAATTCGACGAATATTCGAACTGCTTCTTCCGCAACTACACCGGCAAGTTCATGGATGACGACCATTACAACATCTCCATACTTTGTATTGCATTCGTCCTTGACTTCGGGTTCCAGTTCACTATCCACGTCACCTGGCCCGACCATATTCTGTAAATTAAGCGATAAGTAACGGCAAATTAACGCATTTCTAAACTTCACTGAAAGTTCATTTAACAAATTACTGTCGATATACTTACTCGAAGCAATACAACTTTGCTGGGTGACTTCATAATTTCCGTGATAGTAGGTTCAACTTTTGGTTCGACAGGTGCTGGTGCTGACATGGGCGGGCTTGGAATAGCAGGAGGAGGCATTATCAGTTCTTTTTCATGGATGATTCGTCCACCACGCTTTGATGTTTTTTCAACTTGCAATGCCATGGACATGCCTTGTTCTTGCTTGCCAAGACCTTGTCCGTCTTTGAAACCATATTTGGCCATGATTTTTGCCGCAACGGAATTCGCCCCATATGGGATTGTAACAACACTAGCGCTGGAATAAAAAAAAATGCTATAAGTTTTAATAACTACTGATGATCTTGTTTTTCCAAGCCTTTTGGAAAATATAGTTTTAATTTTAATGTGAAAAGTGTTTGTAGATTTTACTAAAGATAAGGAATATTTAAAATGTTGCTAATGTTATTTTGAAACAGTTTCAATTTTTCTAAATACTCTACATTAGACATAGTCTATAAATACATTAACTTACCTTTCGTTACTTTGTGCTGCAGCAGTATTACTGTCTTGTAGCGATGGCGGCGGTGCTATGGCTGCTCCCGGTATACGAGCAGCATTAGCCGCAGGAGGTGATCGATTGTAGGATTCTTCTTCAGTAGCACGAGTAGCGAAGCCCGATTTCGCAGGTGGCGACTCATCACGAGTCTGACCTGCACCGAAACGCGAATTTCTACCACGTTTTCGATCTCGCTCGTTTCCACGTTTATCGTTGTCACGTTTATCTTTCAATAATTTTTCATATTCATTCGGCCACATCGGATCATATTCGTCGACAAAATCCCAAACATATTCAGACGGATGAGATCGAACGCTCGGTTGAATTGGTTCTGCGATTTTCGTTGTTTGGAACCTGGGTTTCAGCAATGGAATCGAAACTTCATTTTCATCACCGTCACGTTTAGCTGTAAGTTTGAATACCGGAGCAAGTATCTTGAAAATA
Source organism: Nemotelus pantherinus (assembly GCA_963978885.1). NCBI lineage: Eukaryota > Metazoa > Arthropoda > Insecta > Diptera > Stratiomyidae > Nemotelus > Nemotelus pantherinus. The sequence continues at coordinate 57,756,407 of OZ022266.1, read as the reverse complement.
AAGATTTATTGAAGAAAACACGTTTTCGACCTGGGTAGTTGACATACTGTAGGTTTTCTTGGCGGGTCCCGACGAACTGGCGGTACTGTAGCCTTCTTTGCAGCTAGCTGCGTTTGTAGCATTTTAATTCCTGATGACCAGCCATCGATTTGACCAACACGTTGTTTCGTATCTAAATCGTCGTACAAATCCATTTTGTTTTAACACTCCTCAGCTTTCTATAACAAATTATGCATCGGCAAATGAATTCTTATCGTCGAATCTTAATCAAATGTCAATTTCACATTCGCGAACTGCAGCCCCTGGACACGGACGGTATAACTTTCCACCAATAGCCCGCGCGACCGATTGCGAATGGGCAAACCAAAGACGTATGAGATTTCTATTTTTCATTTTCTTGTGGGGGCATAGGAAAAGGCGCGGCATTTCGAAATATTTACTGTCTATTGAAATTCGATTGGTATATTTTAATTGCAGCAACTTATTTTAGCTTAGATTTCCATAAAGAAATAGATTTCCATAAAGAAAGTGGAGTCATTGTATACATATATGCGAATACTTACATATATGCAAAACAATAATATTCATATCTGCAAAACACTCAATTGTACCATACATGGAAATTTAAAAAAAAAAAGTGACTATCACATAAATAGTTAGGTATTTCACTGAAGTATATTAAATAAAGCAAATGTATTATAGTTGGAGAATTTCCTTAAGCAAACTGATATAGCAAATATAACTGAGAGCGCAAGTAATTTTTTATGGTCTGAGTTTAATGGATATTTACTTTGTAGTTATCAGGGTGAAGCGATCAGTACCGCAAATCACATTGTCTCTTATAAACGAATTAAAACACTGTACCGAACAAGAGCCTCCCTCTTTCTTTTACAACCGGACTTGGGACACGGCTTTGGCGAAATTACGGCTCTCGTCCTGTTTATATACATATATACATATACATATATATATATATATATATATATATATATATATATATATATATATATATATATATATATATATATATATATATATATATAAGTACACTGTAGAAGAAATGCAGGAAATGTTCTTTGATGAATCTCGAATTATCGTGGAGTCTGAACGAGAAAGGTTCGAAAACAAAACAAGTGTTGGCGTTGCTAATATTAGTTTGCTTTCAGGTTGATGAAAGGTTGGAAACCACGTAGACTCGGGGGTGGTTTTGGCGAGAAAAAAGAATCTGGCCAACTACGTTTTGGCGGCACAGCCCGACCATTTCAAAAACTCCTAGATCTGACGAGTAGAAATATTCGTTCAAACGAAAAGCATAAAATATATTAACGGTTTAGAATTAGTCCAGTAATTTTACTATAGAGATTTTTACTTTAATTTATTTCGTCAGCGACTGATTAAATGATTCTTAACTCAACAATTGTTTCTGCTTGAGTCTTCCTCTTGTAATTGGAGCACAATGTTGATTGACCGAATAATGTCCATGGCCCAAAGGCAGGGACAAGCGCAATGTAATGTCGGAACGAATAGGAAATACGAAATAATAGTTTAAGTAGTCCTTAGTGAATGTGAAACATAAAAAAATATATCAAAAAGAATTTTAAAAAATTCACAAAATTTTTATGAATTGTTTCCTGAGCGACTCCATTTTTGCATTATTTTTTGCGGCTGTTTTCATTTTCTTATAACTCACTCTTCTCAGGGATATCTCTATGATAGCATTTTCAGATCCAGCATTTTCTCAGAACGAATTGGAATGCCATCCTGACATGAGTAATGTACTATCACTCCCTAAGCTCATCTTCACTTTTCATGCTATAGATCATAGTGTCTTATGTATTGTAATTCGGACCAAATGTCAGGCATATTAAACATCCCTTCAGTACGCTTTCATGGAATTTAAACGATCGTCACCAGCCACGTATGCTGTTGATAAAATGCAAGTAATACTCTGTGGTGAATCCTCGTGGTGCTCGATCGCGAAATCGGAAACATTAGGGACGCTTGTATCGATATAACAACTTGATTTCAGGTAAGTGCCGAGTTGGTAGCTATGTCGACTCGAAGGATACTTCGGCGAAACTGCGCTTTGGCGGCAGAACACGGACATTCCAAAAAAAAGCTCTGACCGAACACTCCTATGTGCCCCAATCACAGACATAAAATAAATTAATAATTTATTTTTCAATTTGGAAACAATGGATCAAAAATACAAAAACTTTAACATATTTTAATTATATCTTGCTTCTGTACAGCTATCCCGATTTTATGGAAATTTTTATTTATTGTTCTACTAAATCAATTGAGAGTCGAAATTATTGCAGAACCGCAGCATTGGCAACAACACTTGGATTGTTCACTACCTCACCCAGGCTATCTAAAACTTCCTTGCGATAATCGTCGAAATGGCCATCGATCTGAATATCAAAATAAATTTCGTCAGTTTCACTTAAAGTGTTGATGGCGGTTTTCCTTACCTCGTTAATAGTTTGGTCTTCGATTACGTATAGCGAACAGTTTGTTTCGCGAATTAATCGTTCATCGTGAGAAACGATCACTACACCGCCTTCGTATTCGTTTATAGCTTCTTCTAAGGCGTCAATTGATTCAATATCTAAATTATTTGTAGGTTCGTCCTGGGAAGGAACATAATGTCACAAGAAAAGTTTTTTCAAGATGCCGGATTGCTTACCAGAATTAACACATCTGGTCCACTCAGACACAGCTCGGCCAGCGCTACTCTTGCTTTTTGTCCACCAGACAAATCCTTCATTTTCATTATATGAGCATGACTGGCCAGACCGAACGATCCAAGAGCCTTCCGTGCCTTCTCGTGCTGCAAATCGAATAGCCGCTGCAGGTACTCGGCAGGAGTCTCTTCCGCAGTCAAATGCTCACCGGAATGCTGGTCGAAACGTCCAATTCTCAAACGATGATTTTTCCTAACTTCACCTTTAACCGGCTCCAAATCTCCAACAAGTAGCTTCAAAAACGTTGATTTCCCAACACCGTTGGGACCAACAATAGCCACGCGACTGCTCAAGTCGATACCAAATTCGCAATTGATGAATAGAGACGGTTGACCCGGAAAATTGAAGTAAACACCTGTAAAGAAGTGTTTGTGGGAGGCTTTAATTTTGTGTCTGCTGTAGATGCCTTACCGTGTAAGCCCAAGATCGGAGGTTGCAATTGCGATGGTTCTGGCAACCGGAATTTCACGATGTATTCCTTTGGTCGAGCCAGTAGCTCTGTTGGACCTTAATCCTCTTCATTCTTCGTTGCCTTACCCTTGTTTTTCTCCTGTTTTCGCATAATAGCTTCCTTTTGTTTCTTTTCCTAAAATAGGAATAAGTGATTGCAAGTTATCATATAAACATCCCTTTAAAGTAGATTTCATATATTCGGGACGAAAAACACTGTTACTTGGAAGCGTCCACTTACCGCCGCTTTTTTCGATTGCCCATGAGCCTTCAATTCTGTCAGTCTCTTCTCTTGTTTTTCATACTCCTTAATCATTTCTTTCCGTTTTTGTACATACATTTTTTTAAACATGGAGTAGTTTCCTTTGTAGTAGTATAATTTCTTGGTATCTAAATGAATGATTTCGTTACAAACATTATCCAAGAAACTTTGATCGTGAGAAACGATGAGTAAAGTTTTTTCCAGCCTTGCAAGTAGCTAAATTGGTATAAACAATTAGTTTAATGATTTTCTTCTTCTGCAAAAACATATTTATCAAGCCAAATTACAGCGTTCAAATCCAAGTGATTAGTAGGTTCATCCAGCATGAGCAAAGTGGGTTCCATGTACAATGCACGAGCTAGCGACACACGCATCCTGACACAGGGTCGTTGATAGGATAAGCCTGTGAAAATGAAATAAACCACTGTTATTTGCGGACAATATGAATTCAACCATACTTTGCAAATGCTAAATATATATATATATATATATATATATATATATATATATATATATATATATATATATATATATATATATATATATACATATATATATTTATATATATAAATATATATATATATATATATATATATATATATATATATATATATATATATATATATATATATATATATATATATATATATATATATATATATATATGTATATATATATATATACATATATATATATACACATATAAATATATATACGAATTGAAATGATTTAAATTTTACTTACTGAAGAAAACTCAAAACTAATGTCTGCTGCACCTCGCGTAGGGTCGTTGATTGGAGAAGCCTGTTGAAATTAAACAATACACTGCTATTGGCGGACAAAGTGAATTCGAGCATACTTTGCGAATGCTTGAGTTTAGCTTGAACAACTCAATTTCAATAGCTTGTGTAAGTTTGCACTTATTGGATTAATGATTAGATTAACTTGCTTGGATTGTTCTACCTATTAAAACAAAGTATTTTACGTGAAACTACAATGTTTGTAGGCGAAGATAAGTAAGTTCTTAGCGCGCCGATAAAAGAATCTGAATATATATCCAAACAAAAATAATAAATATATATCCAAACAAAAACTTACCGAGCTCTCCATACGAGCACCCGATAGCTCAGCTGAGTTTCTTCTTGTTTCAATGTTCTGAAAGTGGCAATTTTATAAATCAAATTTAAGCTCAAGGTAAACGTTATAATTACTTACGCATGATTTCCCTTCAACCGCGATAGGAACTGCATTAGCAGTGAGAACTATCCGGTTACCTATTCGAATGAAGCACTCGGTTTTAAAATGCTCCGAACAAATCATAGCTGTTTTATTTAGATGCAGTTCCGGTAAACCCAAGGCGCTTTTCCACATACATTGTTCGAGCTCCTTTTTCGGAAATCTAAAAGATATTGACGGCAAAGTTAGTTTTACATCATCTTGCCCCAAACTTCTCAACATTTGCACCGCCTTTGATACGAAAGAGCACAAAGTGTCATGGCGACCACCAAATTGTTGACAAATTTAGAAATATTGAAAAATTATTACTTTTAACAGGAGAAGACGATACCAACGATTGATTTTAAGCTTAAACCTTATATTGATCACTTACTTGTGAAAAGAAATCCCGGAAGGCTTGCACTGCCTTCGATTTTCGCAACTTGGCACAACGCACTTCATTTTCACTTTCTGCCTTTTTCTCTGTCTGTCACTGCAAAAAAATACACAAATATACGATCACTATTCACATTTTCACATATCTCAAACATTTTTACCTTGAATCCTTAATTCGGAAATTCACAAAGGTCACTTTTATTTTGGCGCGCACAAAATTACTGCACAACTCACGTGTTTCACCGGACTTGTCAGATTGACAATGAGGTCGAAATGGCGGAAAATTGAGGGGAAATGCTTGGATTTGACAATGAGTTGCAAAAAAATTACTACCATCCCCTTCAATGTAAATCTTATGGGCATGTCCACTCCATTTCTTCTATCTCACTGGCGAACTGTCACGCCATTTGGGGAAGTATTAATGTAGGGCATAGTTTAGTTAAGGGAAATTGCTGAGGAGTGTTAATCTTTTATTGATGCGAGAGATGTCACTGTTTATGGTTAAAAAAAAATCACATTGGATTTTAAAATTTAATTCGTTCTGAGCCAATGCATTTAAAAAAAGAGGATAACATGCCGATGCCCATAAAAATTCATATCAATGATGCTGAAAATAATTTCGAATGATATCCACTTGAAATTCAATTATTTTCATATTGTTTTCAAAAGATTATTCCATTTTTAAATAAACGGTCATTCTACGCCTGGGGAAATTTCATATCCCATCCATTCGGGGAAATTCCTACCAACATTCGGCAGATGCATTTCCGTGCCAAAGTGACATTCCTAGGTAGAATCAGCTGGACGATTACAAAAACTTCATTTCGTTGTCGGGATTTACGTTCGCCGATATATTGATGAAAGAACTACATTCTGCACAAGAAATGGTAGAAGATTATTCCTACTATATATACATTTCGTTGACACTGATTCCTGTTTACTTGGCCTTCCGTCTGATACAATGGATGGGATGGGAATTGTTCATAAACAATTAGGAGAAAATCGCGCCAAAAATCATTTCCGCTCAGGACTTCGTTTATTACGACAATACACGATGATACACGAAACGAAAATTTTCATTATGGATTCAGATGAGGAGTGGTACGCGTGCAGTGTAGTGTGAAATATGAAGAATGTATGAAATATAGTGAATAATGTAAGTGTAAACTATGATTTCTTGTTGATTTTGTTGTTTGTTTGCCAGAAAATATCCTTCTCAAGCCTTTGCGTATCCACTGAGCTGTGTAGCGGACGGGAAATGTGATCTGATCAGCATGCAACGTTCCCGGTCCATGATGATAGATCGACGTTTCAGCATGATCTCCTTCTCGAGTTCCTCGCGTGTTTTCATGAGCATTTGTTTTGTTCTTTCGGCTTCGTCGGCCTGCTCCTTCATTGCAGACATTCCATTATGGATGGTGCCAACTTCTTCGACCAACTTATATTGTGTTGCGTCCCGACAATTTTCGACGTGCGGACGATGGGTTCGATCATCTAGGCGAGTTTGTGCCACTTTCATGCCAGCATCTAGACTGGCTATTCCTCGAGTCATTTTCAGGATCAGATTCTCAGTGTCAGCTAATTTTTGCAGACACTGAAAAAGAGAATTTCGGAATTTTATTTGGTATAAGTTGTGAAAAGGATTTCTTAACCTCCTTCAGTTCCGCAGTGAGTCGTTTCTCTATTTCTTCCATGCAATTGATACGAGCTGTGAATGCAAGCTCGACTGCATCCGCTTGATTTCGAAGGTCCCGAGCCGCATTCATGATAATTCCATTAAGAGTCCCTCGTAAAGCTGTCTGCGGTGGAGTAATTTTTGCATTACAAGAGTTTGAGTTCGAATTGAAAGCAGGCATACGTTGACAGAATATGAAATAAATCTACTTAGCAACATTCTCAAGGTAAGAAAAGATTAAAACAAAAACTACACAGCTTTTTCCTAGACTAGTAAAAATTAATGTCTATGCTAAATTGGGCGGTATTGGTAGTAAAAATCGTAACAATATATCAGTAACAATCTAATTTTAAAAAGTAGTTTCGTTTTAGAGAAAGGATTAAAATGGTAAAATGATCTTATATCATCATATGAGCGTTAAATTATATTAAATTTCATTGCTCGCAATTAAATATACAGCTGCGGACACATAATTAGAAACGCTAATAGTTCGCTTACAAATAAAAACCTAATATTTCCAATGAATTCTTGAAAAAAATTCACTTAAAGCGAAGCAGCTAAGCCTTTAGGTGAATTTTTTACCTGATTAAATGACAATTATATATATTTATAATAAATATATTATAATAAAGGGCTGGACGATGCTATCTCTAAAAAGAAGACAGGATAATAGAGTCATACATTTTGAGCAAATACGTAATTTGAAACACATAAAATTAATTTGAAAATGGATTTATTTAAGCAAGTGTTTTACCAAATAAAAACAATAAAGTACGTAGAAACATATCAGTAGCGTGACAGAAAAACCTTCTGTTTCACAACTTCGAACAACTGGTCAATTTTTCTGAAAATGTCTTACTATTACGGCTTGTTTTCTCTCTCCCAAGTCTCCCCACAAGTGCTCGATGAATTAAATCTAAACTTGCTGATGGCGAGCCTAAAACGGTGATGCTACTGTCTTCCAGAAATATTTTTGTGTGTCGGGCCGTATGTGTGGGATCGATGTCGTGCTAGAACTTTCATATAATAGGAAGATCCTCCTCAGCACATGGCAATATAATGTTTTCTAAGATGTCGACGAAGTTTTCCCTGCTTAATATTCCTTCTATGCGGTGTATTGGTCGAATACACCACGAGAAACATCCTAAACCATTGATTGAGTCACCTCCGTGCTTAACAAAGGTTAAAGTGTAGCAAGGGTTAAACTCCTTCCTCCTTAGTCGCCTTATCTTACTCCTGCCATCAAGGCCAATACTATTTATTTTTGTTTCATCGCTCCAAAGAATAAATGTCCACTCATTTTTCGATGTTCCCGTGTGAACTTCATTCTTTTCTTCCGATTATTTAATTTATTTACCAAACAAGGCGTCATACACAACAGCAAAACATTAACAATTCAATATAACAACAAAATACATATTTATCCAACACATTAGAAAACAAAATACATCACAACTTTTATTTTATTTACTTTACTTTAATATGTTTTATTTTGATTTAAGCTAGTTTGATGGGAAATTAAGTGGGATTAGGATGTTGATAAGGCCTTTAATAAGTTTGTTTTAAAAGTGTATTTAGAGATCCCTGAAGTGTAGTTGCTGCTTATAGAGTTGAATATTCTACAACACCTATTTATGGGCTCGTTATATGCGTAGGTAGTCTGGTGATTGAACTCCTTGAGCAGAGTTGCATACCTAGTGCGTCCTGGGTGGGTATTGTAAATAATTTTGTTGGAGAGAACTTCAACATCGACTGCACCACTTATAATATCAAAGGTTAGGCATGCACTTAACAGTATTCTTTTAGAAGAGAGAGGCATTAAATTAAGAAAGCTCAGTCTGGTTTTGTAAGAAGGAAGATGTTGGAAGTCTTTTGGATCATAGAGGTCTCTCAAAGCGAAAAGTAAAAACTGTTTCTGAACAGATTGCACTCTATCACTATGTAGCTCAAAAACTGGGTTCCATATTATGCAGGCATACTCCAATAGAGGACGCACCAGAGTAGTATATAGTGGCTTGGGCCCATATATTCTTGAGCTTTTTAGCACGTCTTTTAATGAATCCGAGCTGTTTATTAGCCCTGGCAAGGATTTTGTCATAGTGGAGGTTGAACCACATCTTGTTGTCCAATACTACTCCAAGATCTATAATATTATCAACCCTATTCAATATGGTGTTGTTAAGGCAGTAAGAATACTTTTTGATCGTATTCTTACGGGAAAAGCTTATTACATGGCACTTGCTAATGTTAAGATTTAAATTATTCTCATTGCACCACTGTTCCAGAGATTGAAGCTTGGATTATAAAAAAGTTGTGTCAGATTGCGTGTTTACGCTGTAGTAGATTTTTAAGTCGTCTGCATAAAAGAGATGGGGTATACCAAGCAATGTCTCAGAAAGATCAGAAATGAAGATGTTAAAAAGCGGGGGACCTAAATGACTGCCTTGCGGTACTCCAGAAGATGCAAAAACTCTTTTAGATAAGTGGCCCTGGAATTTAACAAGCTGAGTTCGATCGCGAAGGTAAGACTGGAGCCAATTAAGAAGAGACCCTGATATACCAAAGTTGCGAAGCTTGTATACTAGAGTTTGATGGTCAACCCGGTCGAAAGCCTTACTAAAGTCCGTATAGACTGCGTCAATTTGACTTCCTTTTTCCATTTAACAGAGCACATCAGAAACCAGGATCATGAGATTGATAGAAGTCGATCCAACCTTACAAAATCCATGTTGTTGCTCATTTAGAAGAGGGTCGATAATGCGAGTTAGTTTTTCACAAACTAATTTCTCAACTACCTAACTAACTTCTCTTAGCTGCCGTTAGCAGAGACTTCTTCCTGGCTATCGTGCCATGTAGTCTAGCTTACACAAAACGTCCTCTAACTGATCTCACCGAAATATCGCTACTTGCCCCGAAAAGTTAGCGATGAATATTGACAGCTGATGTTTTTGAGCTCCATTTCGATGTGCAGACAATTTCTCTATCCATACTATGAGTTGTCTTTCGGGCTCTTTTACCCCGGGGAATATTTTAGACAGTCCTGTGATAGTCCTGTTTAATACTTACACACTCTATGCGGCTGGTAATTTTTCGATATGACAAGTCTAACTCTGTTATGTCTACAATCTTTTGTCAAACTAGAGGAGTGCAAATCTTAGTCTTTCAAATCATTATTGAAATTAAAAACTCTTTTTTAAATTTTTAAAACAACATTTAAACTGCAACGAATGAACTGAACAAATTTGCATACGATCCTATTTATAGTAGAATACAGTGTTTCTAATTACGTGTCCGCTTGAAATTTTGGGTTTTCCAGAGCTTTATTATCCATTCGACCTTTTAGAGGTAGCATCGACTAACTCTTTGCCTCCCTCATTTACCGTTGAATCAAGTAAAAAACTAAGCTAAAGGGAATAAGTTACATCTAACGATTATTGACAAATTGGGTTTTTCTTAGTAAGCTACAGGTGCTTCTAAATATATATCAGCAGCTGTATAATGTTTGCTTTTGCTATCTTTCACCCTTTGATTCTTCTGACTTCAATTTGAGGTAACGGATGCGGCTTGTCTGTGAAAAATACATGTGCCGTCAGCAAAAAGGGAGATATGAGATCTCCTGGTGCTAAGATATCTGCTGTATACAAACTGTACAAAATCGGCGACAAAGGGAACTCTTGAAGAACTTCTGCTTCTATAGGTTGTTTTTAAATGAAAGGATGCTACCAATTCTGACTTGAGGGCTCTATTTTGAAGGAAAAATCAATGAATTAGATGAATGCAGTTGGCAGCCCGAGATCATCTGGTTGACAATAAGCCCAGCGTGCCAAACTCTATCGAATGCCTTTGTGACATCGAAAATCACAGCTTCCTTTTATTGAGACCTGTTCTAATATGCTTGACTGCTGCAGTTCTGTGGAGTAAATTTGTTTAAAACCAAACTGCTCCGCTGGCAAAGAATTATTTACTACTACTTTCTCTTTTAAACGTGTTCCGTGAGTTTAGCGATAGAGGAAACAAAAATAGCATTGATAATAGCTGAAACTGTCTCTAACCTGTTGTCAGGCAGGTAGTTATATCATCTGGACCTGGAGATTTCTTCTTGTTGTCTCTGACTCAAGCTTTTTGATTGTTCAAATGATTTTGGCTGAATTGGGTCTACTTTTGAGCTGTACTGTTTAACAATGGTCTAACAAGATCGTCGTCCGATGAAGTGTTCTCTTGGAATTGGAGTTCTAATGAATCCGCAAAAGCCTCAGTTTTATCTAAATTACTATACTTTATGTCAGAGGGCGCTCGGAATATTTAGAAAGGCTACTCATGAAGTGCTCCCACTGTTCATTCTTGAATTTCCTGACACGAATGACATTGGTTAGCCTGCTCGCTTCCTGCTTCAATTTGGGATGGTCATTAATTCTAGCTCGTTTTTGAATGCGATTTCTCCACTTTATGATTATTTGGATGGAGTTTGTGAGCTCATAGGGGTCTTGGTTGTCCGTAACTGGAGTTTTTGGTCGAGGAGGTACCTTTGGCCTGAGAGGTGGTAAGGAGCTCAATAGTTCCTTCTCAATCTCTTGCCTTATGTGGCACTTGGATGTGTTAATTGGACCGAGAAGTCCGGAAAGCTTACTAGTTGCTAGTTATTTTCTCTTTAATTGGGACGTCGATGAGGATATCTTCAATTAGAAAAACCACTGGCTTCTGACCAAAAGGGAGCTTATCTAACACAATTATATACACACTCTGATTTATATTTTCAGATATGCCAATGTCTCAGACATGACTGTATAAAATGAGTGGGCTCACCGGTAATGTGCAGCACGAGACAATATCTGCAGTAAAGCTATAAAGGTCTTTCCCTGCTTGGTTATTTCTCATTGATTCTCATGCGCGACAGCCTTGAGATCTTCTGCTAAAAAATGGCTTTCGTGATCTTCGCTAAGATTTTGTTCGTTGGGATCTCCATAAGCGGAGATAACTTTGAATTTGAGAAAATTATTTTCCATTTGAATGGCCGTTGCTTCGATTCCACTGTGGATCGGGATCTGCATGTTATTATGGATAATATGCCTTCTTATGAGGACTACTGTGCTTCCTCCCCTGCCTGTTAATATATCATTTCTGTAAATGAGATAGTTGGGGATTCGGAGCTGATGTCCCGCTTTCAAGAAGGTTTCCTGTATAAGTAAAACATCAATTCTGCAGTCGCTCAGAAATTGCATTAGATCACCTTTTTCAGTGGCATGGATTTAGCGTTCCACATACGGATGGATATTCGATTGGCCATTTTCGCCATCATGTCCTTCATCATTGTATGAAGTTGCTTTTGCATGATTACCAGGTACTGCCCCATTTGTTTTCTGCAGTTGGCGAAAGTCGAAGAGTTTGCTCTTGGAGGAACTCGGTTTTCGGCTGGATCGATTATGTTGGTTGGAGGAGGAGAGGAAACCGAAGCAAGTCTGGCTACTTGAGCAAATCATTTCTTAATGTTTAAGTTAGCTTTAAAACATCAAAATTGTTGGTCCTAGATGTTAGTTGCAATTTGTATGGAACTATTTTCCGCATAGACCATCGCACTACACAGCCTTATCACCAACAACAATCACAATTTTACACTTGCCGGAAGCATCTGTATTCTCTAGTAAATCAGAAGGCATTTTCCGATTAATATCAGAAAATTTTGAAAAAGCAAACAAAAGAGAAAATACGTTCCGCCTAACAGTTCCTGCAGCAATGCTCTCTATTTGGGAAGAAGAACCCATAAAACAGTACCTTCTGCAAAAATGTATATTCCTTATTATCACTCGAACTATCTAAAACACACGAGTTACATTTACAAATTATGAATTCCAAAAAAAAAAAATCAAGCAAAATCAAGCTTTTTCTATGGAGCACAGATTTGCTGTTGTTATCAAGTTTTGACAATTCAATTGATTCAATTGATTTTGTTAATATATTAATTAAAATAAATAAACAAATTCTACTAATTTTGAAATAAAAATTCAATAGAAACAAACGAAGGTATGAAAATTCCCTTACCGATTTTTGACGGCACTTTTCCGCCTCATCCAATATCTCCTTCGAAAAATGTTCCCAGTATTCTTCTGAAGTTTGACTGCAAATATTCAAAATATAATTAAAAACATAAAACAAAAATATCTTGCTATAACCGACTCACTCTGACGGAAATCTAGTAGCACCTGGATGAAACAATGTTATTGTCGAATGATTATTATAAGCCACATTCATTGTTTCGATTTCATTCGAAACTTTCTTATCGCTCCAGTCCATTTCCAAACGTTGACGATTTTTTCGGTTTTCGTCCTGTTGTGCTTCGACAGTTGCCAAAGTTTTATTAAAAGTATTTCGAATGTTTTCAATAAGTTGAAGTTCTCGGTACATCTCTTCTTCGGGTTGATCATAAATTCTTTCCGATTCGGGACGAGTACTTCGTCGCTGAAGACATTCGGTAGCTGAAAAATGATAAATGGAAATAAGTGGGCGAAAAAGTGATGGTCAAGTTCAAATTTTTCTGATTATCCTGGGAAAGTTGATACATTGATGCATGCAACAAATATTTTAGCAGGTTTTACCAATTGAATATGGCATTCCCAATACAACCAATGATTGCTTTAGCCTAATGCGTTCTTGGCCAAGCTGAGTGATTTCTTCAATCATAGCCTCAATGGCCCTTTCTAGAGTGCATTTCCACTTCGTTACTAATTGTGATCGTTCCCGCAAGCTTTGTGTGCTTGTTGCTTGTGTTTTATCAATTATCGAATACGCGCGAGCCATTGTATTCTTGCAGTTGTGTTCAGTTCTGTGATATAAAAAAATTATCGTAATTTTGTTGAAATATTATGAATGGTTTGTAAGCTCGTATTCAAAATGAAATGCATGATATACTTACTTGTTGACATGGAGCAGCACGTTACAGGTTTTCGACAGCATGTGACGATTATTCATTCGCCAATCGGCAGCAGTAACACGGCCTATCAAGCCAGAATCAAATTGATGTCCTACGTGCTCACCACTAGGCTCAAGCATCCTTGCCTGGTCCTTTGTGATGAGGTCATCGTTTGGCTGCGGCAGGTAACATGGAGGAAATTTACTCTCGTCCGCTTTTCGAAAGTCGGAGCCCTGTGAATATGACAGTTTAAAATGCTTTTGATTGAAAGTGTATTTAATCTTTTATACAACTGTTGGCATTTCTTGCTGCATGTGTTCCTGCCGTGTATAGTCTGGCACTGTTACTACTTCACGATAATCTCCACCACCATCAACACAAGTTTCTCCATGGCAAGGGGCTGCGTGCGCGTTACCTTTATCACAACAAGGAGGTCCTGGTCTATTTGTTAGACATTGCTGGTTAAGGTCGTCAGTTATTTTTCGTACTTCATTGTATCGAACATCTTTGGTTGTGCCTGGAAACGGACTGATACCCCGTGGTCCTCCAGATTCCTGTTAATCAAAGTTATCCAATAAGTGCTGTCAAAAAATGTATTTTTGATTACCTGAAAACAACCTGTAGGTGGACAAGATGAACAATGGGCGCCTTGGTTCATTTTTGCAGGCGTCAGGCAGGTCTGGACCAACAATAGTAGATCTAAACACTCCAAAAATATATTATAGAACTATTATATTGAGAAGAACATGTGTTCAAAAATGTATGCTTTCAAAATTCGATTTTGTTGTTGACATGTAAACAAGTCAGTTGCTATGTTGTTTAAAGCATTTTCGTATGTATGTAGGAAAAGTCGAGGGTCTTAATCATAGCGTTAAAATTATCTATGATCTGTGCATATATTTTGTGCATTGTTCGATCTATTACTGATCAAGTTTTTTTTGTTAGAAAAAACAAATCCCCGTTCTCCAACTAAAATCGATGTATTATGATAAAGGATAGGAAAATTATATTTAATCATAATTGTTCGCTACTTATTTGAAAATATTTTTGGATCATTTTCATATAAGAGATCGTCAGTTTTCAAGCTACAAGGAAGGTAATTGATAAACAAGAAAAAAAAGAGGTGCTAAGGATGGAACCCTAACGGATGCCTGAAGGATAGAGAAGGGAGAAAGAACAACCATTAAAGTTAAAGAAGGGTGATGGAAACAGTAAGAATTGCGGACTTTTTCCAACAATATTCAGTGATTTACCCCGCCAAATGTTTTCGTGAACTCAGTGTAGATAACATCAGCTTAATAATTGACTTAAACCAATGTGAATTCTATTGTAGACGATTTGTTCAAGCAGAGAAACAGGAAAGGAGGGATATCAGACGGCAACTTTAACAAACGGGAAAATTTTTGGCTTCAGCTCAATAGAAAGGTCCAACACAAATTTAAAAAAAAATAGACGAATCCCTAAAGATGAAAAATAGACTTAACGAAACTAGAGCCAATGTATGGAGATAGAAATTTCAACCTCAAGAAGACTAGTCATCATAACATCAATAGGCGTGTTTTTTTTTTGCTCCACCTATCTTTTTGTTGTTGTTTCCAATGCGTCTGTCCTGGACAGCATTGTTCTGGTATGGATAGGGGAAGTAAAAAAAACACGCCTAATATCAGAAGACAAAGATGAAACCAATTCCCTTGAAAAAAATTTCCATGTTAGAAAAGGCAAATAAAAGAAAAGGCAAATAAAAAAAATAACAACAAGGAAAGAGATCACAAATATCTTGAGGAACGGAAGCAATGGTTTGTCCTATAAAAATTGGTCAGTAACTCGCTTCTTATTCTACTCAATTCAATTTATTTCGCATAATATTACAGTTACACTATTGTGGAAAGTTAGCATAGAGTTTTAGATGATTATCGTCTCAACAGCTTTAGTACTTATAATTGGCATTATCACTGATTAATGAATTGATGCTAATTAGTTTGTAAGCTCAAGGAAAAGCGGGTAAACATCTTGTATATGCAATTTTTTTATTTTAATATTATTGATTAGGCCTAAGATACTAACTTACTCCTACTTATAATTTAACTTATCCTATGTGTTAGCTAATGCTGAGCTTACTATACTTAAGTATAGCGCACTGCTGTTCTCATTACTACATATCATGTAAAAATTGAAACAAAATAGAGGGTTGTCGCAAGTATTGGACTTGAGTAAGAAATTTCTTCACTGCTACTTTACGTTTTTTTAAAATCATTTTGACACACGTTGCCTGGGTAAACCTACAGATATTCGTCGCTGGGAATGAATACTACTTTTAATCTTGACAACAAATTCACTATTATTTAAAGTAACATCGAATGTTGGATAAATTTGACGGGCCAACGTTTTCAATGTCTAGTTTGATCATCCCTATAGATTCTTTCAATTTGAATGATCTTTCGACATCGCTTGTACCACTGAATAACTGATTTGTTGAGTATCGCTTTCGAAAACCGAATTGAAATGCGGGAAGAATGCTATTGGCAGTTGTAAATTGGTTCATACGGCAGAACAATCTTTTCGAATATTTTCTCAACCAAACACAATAAGCTTATAGGTCTGTAGTTATCAGCCAAACTAGGGATCGTTCCAGGCTTTAGAATGGGGACGACAGTCGCTTGCTTCCACGCTATTAGGAAGAATGATAATTTCGGATAAGCGTTAAATATAAAATTCAACTGGACCCCTGCTTTGCTGGGCAACTTTTTTAGGGTTTTTTTGGGATTCCTTTTTGTCCTCTAGTTTAAGTAGGATTGTTTCTTCGGCGGAGCATATTCATAGTTCTCTGGACCATTGTCTTGGTGATGTGGTTTCCCATACTAGCTGCAATACATTGAAATTATTCAAAAGTTCTCGCAATCAAACCCGCCTTCTCATCACCAGAAAAAGCATGTTGTTTCCCTGCCGGTAGAAACGGCATTTGATTGATAGAACTTTTCGTGAAAATTTTATTCAGCCTCCAAACTTGATGGGATCTTTGTTTGAGGTTGTTCAACATATTATTAAATCATTTGTTCCGCAGGATGAGATTCCTTTGACGGATATCACGTGTAAGAGAAATAACTATACACCTTATATTATATCTGCTTTTTTGTCATCTGTGTCTAATCGTGCTGCATTGACGGATACGACGGGTAGTTTCCGCTTCTCTTGTTAGTTTTGAGAGAACAACCATACGACCAGAAAGGCTTCAAATAAATAGAAAAGAAGCTTCTTCAATCATATTTTATTGGGCGACTAATCGTAAACTGCGGTAACGTTGAAGTGCTTCATCAACTGCAAAGAAATTCATTTTGAAGTATATTATGTTCATGCAGCGCTTTAGAAGCTGCTACGGAATACCAAAGTGTACACAGGGGTAAAATTAAATATAATAGAATACAGGAGAGTAAGAAGGACAAAGAGCTTTATTAATTTGAAGCCTTCGAAAGAAAGACTAATTGACTAATAAGCAGTCGCCCATGAATACTGTTCGCGGTTTTTTATGACGGTAGCTAGGATAAACGACTACTATTCACTCACAATAAAGGATGTGATATTTAAACTACTAGTATTGTTTACAGAAATAACATTTGACCTCTAGCCAGACCAATAATTTACATTTTCAATAAGAATATGAAAAGTACTTAACTAAGTCAAGCAACTGACTGATGTAGGTGGCAAATAAATAATCACATCCATAACAGTGCTTGATAATCTGACACAATTAAAGGGTTAAGTGAACTCATTCTAGAATATGGCTGCCGTCACCTTTGTGTTTGAAGTATTAAACCATGCAAGGAGATCTTTCCCATTAAAGTTGACATTGGCATCGCAAGAAATAGCCAAATCCAGCATATCAGAGGACATTGTAAAGAAACAAGTCTAATGCTTGTGATGAAGCCAGAAGGCAAGACTGCTTTACATCAATAAAACAAGTTATGAAAACTTATACACAGAGTGGGCTATTTGTCTATTCTGACGTTACCCTATTTCTTATTGGAGCCAAATTCGAAAAAGATATCGTTGCAGTAGATTTATGCTTCGATATGATTGGTGGCCGTTCACTCGACTGACATTGAGGAACAAAATATCTCAGGTAATGCAATACATTTCGTGAGGGTGGTTTGCCATTAGAACGATGAGTGAACGATAATGAAAAATGTAATGATTACCATCGTTTCCTGGTAATGGTTATTTTTCATTACATTGAGTAATCATTACTTTTAAGTCGTGCATTACTCTTTGAACACCACTAATACATATGTGAGAAAAGTTTGAATGTGCTAGGATATTGGTTTCTCATTTAGCCTCGATGAAGGTTAGGAATATCGGTTCCTCATTTAGCATCGATATACTTAAGTATTTAAAAACAAAGTAAAAAATAAATAACAAGAAAATATAGAGAGGGAAAAATAGAAAACATAGGGTGTTAGATTTTCAGTCCTATTTAGCTATTATTGTACATCCAAAACGCTACTGTTGATGTGGGGTGTATAACATTAGGCCATGACGATCCCTGTCGACGTCATTTCACAAGAATGACGACGGTCTTGACCCGGATACGCACACTCGGTAGGACTAATAGTAGCTGCCGTTGCCAGATTCAACAAGAGACCAGGTATATTCAATACTACTCTGCAATGCAAAATATCTAAACTTACTTTACACGTCAACTCAATATATATTTTTTAGCTCCTCGCAGTAAATCTACAACCCACGTTGGGCGCCAACTCGTAATGTACTTTTCGCGCATAATATTAGACTTTTTTTGTCCGCCTGTTGAAACAAGGGAAAGATAAATTGTTTGTAATCATCCAAAATTTAGGTTGTAGGATTTATTAACAGTATTAACAATGCATACGGTAAATACGAAAGTAATATTTGACCTCTAGTGAGATCAGTAATTTGTACTCTCAACAAGAATTTGAAACGTAGGTACTTCATATTACAATTCGAGTGAAGCAACTGACGAGTATTTTCAGATGGTAGGCCAAGAATCAAATCCGTCTGGATCTCCAACTCATGCTTCCAACTGATACTGATGTAGCGATTTACATTTTTTATGAAAACGCGATCCGTGCTGTAACCTCAGCATCTCAAAGTCTCCTGTTTAGATTTAATAGAAGGAACCTACCCGAGGGCAGCCTGAAAAGTAACGTAACTGACTACTAGATTGAATATAAAATTCGTTTCAGTTATTAAAAGATTATTCTTTTCAAGACAAATTGGCTTTGTAATAGTCGTTTCATGCGAGTGGTCTGTCTATTGCGAAGGAAGGCTGCGGTTCGTAGAATACCTAAACTAATCTTAATATCCATGTGCTGTCGGTTTTAGGTTGCTGAATGTGGTTTCTTAGTAACGCAACCTTTCTTTGGGATTGAGCGCTCGTGAATCGAAAAAGTTTATGTAAATAAATATAACGCAAACTTTGGCTGACGCCCGGAAATCAGGTAGACAAGATGTTTCCATGAAATTTCGCTGAAGCATTGTAGTAAAAAAGCAATCAAAAAGTAAACAAGTTTTAATTTTTCGTGAAAATGGAAAAATAAGAATTTCGTGCAGTTATTATACATTTCTGTTTGAAAAGGAAAAAACTAAAAAAATCAAAGAGGAATCAGATGAAGTTTATGATATATCTACGCCATTATTAACAATCGTTTGCTTTTGGGTGAATAAACTTAAAAGAGTTCACTTCTGTACAAAAGATGAACCACTGTTGAGTCGTCTAAAAGATGCCACCACTTACGAAAACATCAATTAAGTACATGATCTTGTCTTGAATGATCATCGAGTGAAGTTGTATGAAATAAGTGACATGATCAAAACATGAATAGAATGTGTTGGCATATAGCATATACGAGTATTTTCCAAGAGGATTCGCTTATGAAAAAGCCCAATTTATGGGTAAATACGGTACCCATAAATTGGGTGCCGCATTTTTTGACAGTGGAGCAAAAATAAAATCGACTAACTATTTCTGATAAACATCTAAGCAAGTTCAAGCTCCTTCCAAGTGCATTTCTTCAACATTTCATAGCTATTGATGAAATTTGAACTCATAATTACCCACTAGAAACCAAAAATGTAATAATCCAAAACCAAAATAAATAAAACCAAAATAATCAAAACAATAGGTCTGTTCCCGTACTTGAATCTATTATAATATATTAAAATAGATTCGCAGCAAGTCGTTTTCGTACTTTTGCTGCAAGCCAAATGCAAGCCAAATTTTGCAGCAAAAAGAAGCCAGCTGCCAAATTCTGTTACTGCTGCAGTTTGCTGAAATACGGGAACAGAGCTATTGAGTGGAAGCTGGTTCGAGTGTATCTAAAAAAGCCAAAGTCGTAATAACAGCTGGAAAGTTTATGGTCACTGTATTTTGGATTGCTCGGAACATAATTTTCATCAATTATCTAAAAACGAAAAAAACTATAACTGGCGTGTACTCTTAATTGTTGGACCAATTGATTGAAAAAAGAACGAGAAACCGTGTCATTTCCCAGAAATATATATTTTACTCTTCAGGCTGCCCTTGTATTTCCATTTTTTTTCAAGCATTGGGAGAAAATAAAAGACGAGAAAGAGTGCGATGCGACCTATTCTGAATCAGGCATTTTCAAACTAAAGCAACCTTTAGAAAGGCTTGGAAGGAATTGAACATAGGACTTATGAGGCAATAATCAACCCTTCCAAACATATCATAGTCAAAAATATCTACGGAGTATTTACTTTGGGAAGTCGCCCAGAAAATCAACAAACAAAGAAACCTACTACCTAACCTATTTGCTATCAGGAGCCTATTTAAGAACAGAAGCCAGTGCTTGGATCCGACAGGAAATAAAAAGAAACTGTAGCGCTTGCAGTTCGTCCCAAGAAAGTTTCAAACCATTCAATGTTTCCTATTTTCATAACTTTCAAAAGTAGGAACTTTTGTCTTTTTAAATAAAAGTATTTCGTTTCCTCCTCATCGATGAGACTAATTCAAAAAGGAATTTCGTTACTAATTCAAAGCTTTAGAATTTATTATGTAAAGGATTCGAGGCTGAATTGGAGGCAAGAATTCAAGGAAAGCAAGCCATTTCCCAATGTTCGTACTGAAATCTTGAAAAGGACTTTTAGAAGCGAAAGAAAGCTTCCTATAAATAGGTAAAAATAATTTTTTTTTGTATAATAAAAATAGATTTTACTGTTATGTAATTGGATGAAAAGTATACTAAACTTACTACAAACATCAAAAATTACAACTATTTTAGCCTACTTTGTTTATGTTAATTTTGGTGTTTATTGAAGTGTAAAGTGTTTGTGGATGTGTAGTTATGATTGTGTACTATCCTTCCCACAGATTTAACCCAACTGAGTGAAACCACACAGAAAAGTTAGATTTCAAACAAGGACATTGAAAGTATTTATAGAAGTTCTCCTGAAGAGTCTGACATACACAAAAATAGCCTCATACTAGACCACCGATCCAGTTTTTTTGTGTAGAAAACATAGAGCTCTAGAGAAGGCTTTCCAGGTCGCCTATGAAACCTAACTAGTATTATATTTGAAGAAATAAGTACGGATCTGATGTTTTGTTCGATGAATTTCAAAGGTTTTAATACGGTATATACCTAATATCCCTTCATTTTAATTACATTTTACATTTAAATCTCTCTACAAATCACATCGCTTAATCGATTTGTTATCTGACGATGATACTATTTGAAATATTTCTTTTGAACGAAGTGCTCCTACCGGCTATTTACAAGAGGGCTTATCTGAAATCGAAAAACCTCTAAAATATTAGAATGTAAAAAGAAATGAATTAAAGTCAGCACAACTAACATTTACTTTTTAATTAAACTTGTTAAAGATCAGGCTTAATCATAGTTCCGTTTCTCAAAGTTTAATACTTCTCCTGTTTGACTACTTAACGAGTTTTGCGCTTCTTCTTCATCTATTAAATCATAGAGCAGTCACAATAATTACCTGAATGGCCAATTCTACATACAAAACTGTAAATATAGTAGAATACTAAATAGCAACTATGAATCACATATATATTTACCATAACATTCTTTTACTACTTGTTATCCATTCTATCCTGTAATATTTAAATTAAAAGGGTTACCTTCATTGCATTGTCGTCTCCGGAAATTCGATAATGACATCCCAAATCAAAAGTCAATTAAACTATGATTGTAGGCTTATCTTTTGTAAATAGTATCCTATCGTCCTGAAATAAGATTTGAATACGAATTAATCACCTTAACGGATGTCACATACAATTATAAACTCAATGCTTCCCAAATGAATGTAATTGACTTCACACCCTCTTCATGTGACCGCACTTAATTTACAGGCTTTCTTCCCCTTCACTCTACCTTGGAGAAGGGAATTTCATTTTCCACTAGTAGACGTTATACCGTACGACACTATCAATTTCAAGATATCTAGAAAATCGCATTAAAATTAAATCGGTAGCAAATTGAGTTGAAGTAAGAAGAAGGAAATTTCGTGAAGTGTGAAGATTGTAAATGTATTCTTCCACGGGACCGTAACTACTTACAAAGTAGCTATTGTAACTCATAAGATACCGAGGTCGCCCCCGAAAAGATATTATCCAACAATTATTATTATTGTGTGGTAGAACGATAAATTTTTTCTAATTTAAATGTCGTAAAGCTTGATTTATGTGTTGAAGTGAATTTCTTTTTAAGGATATATGAGATGAAATATGTAATAGGATAGAATAAGTATGGAAAATATATTGTATCGTTAATTATGGGTATGATTAACTTTTATAGCTAGTTAGTCGAACGTGTTTTAATGTCGAGCTTTTTGTAGATAATTTTAAAGTTGTGTAAAAGATAAAAATTGTCAATAATATTCAAATGCATTCCAACTTATGTTTCATAATAGGATAGATAGGAAATGTGGGACTAAATAGAAAAATTTGGATGCGCCGATAAAATTTCAAATTGTTTCAGAACCGTTAGAATAAGGTAACATACCCAGTAGTTGGGTGCACCACTTTATTCTGATGATAGGTAGGTGGGTTTTGATGAAATCTTGTTATTGCAGGTGCTGAGTGACCTCGTCAGCCTCATCTGCTCGACCAGTGTAATTTCGATATCGGTTCCACCTATACCTCCAACATTAGCTTATTTGTTACGTGATATGCAACTAATCGTTTCCATATTTGATCAATCCCGTGGGCATTTTATCGGCTTTTAACGATTTTTCATTTTTAAGTCATTTGATCGCACGAATGGTTTCTTGGTGCTGGCAGCTCTCGTCCTTAATAAGCTAACGGAGCATCTAACTAATCGCTTTGGATTAAATAGATTAAATTATTTATTTAAGTGACTGAATTGCCACTTTTCCGGCCGCAATTAAACCAGCCTGACATCTAAATCGTTAAAGGTCGAAATGTTAGGGTAGGTATCTTCAATAGTATAGTTCAATAAGCTTTGTGTTGGAGTCGCTCAGCTGTCACTTAAACATTCATTCACGCTAAACCAGCTCAAATGAGTGCTTTCTTTTCAAACTTTGCCAGGGCTTTTTTTATCAGATTTCGGTTCCCAGATAACTAGGCGTGAATCTAGCCGTCTTAGTCGATCTTCAGTGTTTTTTTCTGTTTCGTTTGCTCGTACGGAAGTCTATTTTCATTTGCCTTTGTTGCTTCTTCCTAGAATGCACAATGCTATTAACCTTGGCCCTTTTTACGGATTTTAATCATCATATATATATATATATCAGCAAAATGATTAAGGGAGATAATTTCTGGAGTGGCCGATCCGATTGAGCTGGAATTTTCGGAGGACATAGATGTATATAATGGGTGGTGTATATAACGGCGGCGGGCATTTTAGTGAATTTTCAGGTAGGCTTATATTTCTATGCAGAGTACATTTTTGCTCAAAGTAAATATTGAAAATGAAAACTTATTATGTTTTATGTTTGTTTTTGATACAAAAATGGTACACTTACTGGAAATTTTGAGCCTTGTGTGGGCGCTGAGTGCCTAAAAGTAAGCAAGGATTTTTTTCAAATTTCGATTTGTCGTAACTTCTAACCAAAACAATGAATCATCGTGAAATTTGCAGAGCGTATTGATGTGGACAAAGGCTTGACACACATGGACCTTCAAGATTGTGCGGGCAACCCTGTAGCTACAGCAGGCTGCTGAAAAAAATCCTTCAAATCATCAACCCTCCTGAAAATTTTTTGATTTTTGATAATAAATTCAAATTATTGATAAATTTTGATTTTTGTCCACAACTTCAATATAAAATTTTCAAAATTCCGCGGTGCACAAGAACGGCAATCCATGATCAAATTACCTCTGTTTTCAGCACTCGAAACTTCTATTCATGAGAACTGACGACCGAAATTTACAGAAAATGTTGGTATTATTTAGGAACAGGTCTGATAGAACTGATTTTAAAATACGGGCAACACTTGGTAGTGGTGCCATTTTGAAAAACCACCTTGAAAAAAAAACTAGTTTTTGGCCTATAGCTTCCGATTTAGCCACCAGATTTTACCGAAATTCACGCAGTAGGTGAACCTTACTCTAAGACAGCTTACATAGAAATTTAGTTGAAAAATTAGTATAGGGTTGCCAGCTATGACAATTTGAGTCTCCTAAATATTGTAATTTCGCTCAGGAAAATAAAGGTTTTTTCCCTAGAACTCATGTGACAAGTGGACCTTGTTTCAATTCTGTATGAATTTCGTTGGAAAATCATGAAAGGGCTGCCATCTATAATGAATTTCGTAATTTATTGACATTTCTTTATCGTGCGATATTGCCATAAAATTTCCAAATGGGAATGATAGAAGGGTTTTACGCCTTCATACATTTTTAAGTCCTTCAAAGATAATTTCTTCGAAAATTAGTTTTCTAGCGGTTCTGATACGCTAAACTTTTTTTAGTATTGAAAATGTTATCTTGAATTCCATTTTAACCTTAGTTTTATTTTTTTTTAAATTTTCTTAGTTTTTTGTAGTTACTTTTAAATTACTTAGTTCTTTCTTACATTTATTATTTATTATTATATCTTATTTTCATTCTTGACGCTGTAATTGCGCAATAGATAGTAAATAAATAAATGCAACGTGCAATACATTTATCGCCGTAATCGGCTGCATGTTGCATTTAAGCCATAGGACTCAGTGACATTTTGACAGGGAGCACTTAGCTTAGTGCCATTGCTCTGCAGAGCAAATAATATGATTAGCAGGAAATTATATCATCTGTGCTGCAGCAGGTATCGCCTGGCTTACGAAGAGGAGTTTGGAAGATTGACTCCAATTGCTGGCAAAATCAGTTGTGTCATGATGTATATTTCGGCCATCTTTGCTGGGAGCTAGAGAGTCTCCACAGAATTGTCTCCACAGAAACGATACTAAAGCATAGCAGATACAATTTCTTGGGCTAAAAGAAATCATCGTGATTTTTCCCAGCATAATTCACCATAAACAAATAGTCTGAATCAATTTCTAAAAGTGGAATCTATAAACGTGACCAGTGTTTCGACTGTGAAAGCCCAATTGAAGATCAAAGAACTTTTAGAAGAAAACTTTATTTTTTGAAAAATAATAATCGAAACAAAATGGGTTGAAAAATCTGAAAAATACACAATTTTTTCATAATATTTAGTTTGATCTGAGAATCATGTGATATTTGCAAATTTACAGTTAGATTCCTCGAAATTGATGTGTTTATATCAAACAGATTTTTCTTATTCGCTTAAATGGAATGTATAATTTTTTTCGCATTCAGTTAACATAACCACTTAAATATATAGTAAAGAAAAATTGCCAATATTATGCATACATTTTAAAGTGTCGAAAGTTTTGTGCTGAAAAATCTAATGAATTTTTAAATTTCAGGACCAGTCAAGGTTTTTGCTCCAGGACATAAATAATTGGCCCAGAAAACAGTAGTCCGTCGTCGTACGGGTTCCTCACGTAAGTGCTAATTTTTATTATACTATTTGAATTACACTTTTTTATTATAAATTATTTCTAATTATCGTAATTAATTTATACATTAGATTTTGTTTCATCATGTATAATAATAATTTAACTGATACTCATAAATTCAAGTAAAAAAAGCATCCGTACGTTGACAGTATGGCTCAATTTTCCTGGAAAGTTTACTCATTAAGTGCAATTTAAGATCATTCACAAATGCAAATTAAGATCGTCACTTGTGCATTCTGTATTTAGTTTTGTAGAAAAAGTTAAGCAAAGGATGAATTTTATAAAAAGCTAAATAATTCCAAGCAGAAAAAAAAAATAGATATGCGCAAATCTCTAGTAAAGCTGCGAAAGAAACCAAAAGACAGAAAAATTGATGAAAGAGTGTCGCTTTGAGTTCACGGGAAACCTTGCATTCAAATATCGATCTATGCGTCCGACATTATTATTAAAAGCACTTTAAAACCATGTTAGTTTAGCAGAAGTAAAATCTAATGCGAGTCTAAGTGCTCCGAAAACAGCAGCAGACTTCGAAGAAAATTACTGAAAAAAATTATTGATTGAACAGATAGAAAGGCTCTCGGGAAAGGCGGATATCATGGTCGATCCGCAAGAAAAATGACGCCCGTTTCTAAAATAAACCGATACAAGCTTATCGCTTTTGGTGGAAAGCATATTGATGCACCAAAAAGTTTCTGGGAGCAGGTTTTGTTTACCGGCGGAGAGTAAATATTGGATTTTCAGTGTAAAGATTGCAGTTTTATTGTAGACAATACCGATATAGTCTTAAGAATATTAGGTGAAAATTTTGTTTAGAAAACTCACGTCCTACATGGAAACATGATAGAGGTCACAGTTTGGAGGAGTGTAGAGGAGGTCACATTAGATGATCATGATTATTTAACAATACTTAAAAAAATATTTCTGAAATTATCAAAAAATTGGCTTTGGTAAACGTTATATCCAGGGCTGTGGAGTTAGTAATCTGAACCTTTGACTTCGGTTCCTGGAAACTTAAAGGGTCCACCTATGTCTTCGACTTCTGTTTCTAAATAATTATAGGAAATATTCTTATGCCGTCATATATTTTGCCATATCTTAGTCAAAATATAATTTCATCATTACCAAGTGACTCAGCAGAGTAATTTTAGAGTTTTGAATTTTAATGGCTATAGTTCTGCCATTTGAATTTTTTTTATTTTTTATTATTGAAAAAATACAGTTTTATATATTATTTATAGTAAATTATAATCTAACATCATTATATAAATCAAAACACAATCAATCATTAATGAATCCTAACGCATAAACAAAAAAAGATTTAATTATAACTATAAGTTCTTAAGAGCAAAGTGGCTTCTGCAATATCTCCTTTAATCGAGGCTGTCAAATTCGACTTGATTAGAGGGGGTTGCAGATATAGAGAACACGGTGGATGGGAAAGCAATTCAAAGCCCAATTCATACAACTTTGTCATTGTTTTGCTATTGATGAAACAACACTTTTTTTTCCAAATGAGGCCGTTTTTTGGTGATTTCATCGTTTAAACGCTCCAATAATGCTATGTAATACTCACTGTTGATAGTTTGGCCCCTTTTGAGGTAATCGATGAATATAATACCACGCGCATCCCAGAATACTGATGCCATTACCTTGCCAGCCGACTGTTGCATCTTTCCACTCGGCTGACTGTCGATTGGACTCTGGAGTGTAGTGATGAATCCAAATTTCATCCAAATTCGTCTTTATTACGGTTAAATATTGCTAGACATTGCTGTGAATCATCACAACGTTGCTGTTTTTGATCGATTGTAAGCACGCGCGGCACCCACTTTGCACACAGCTTTCGCATGTTCAAATATTCATGTATTATATGTCCGACACGTTTCTTTGATATCTTTAGAGTCTCAGCTAACTCAATCGACTTTACTTTACGGTCATTGAAAATTATTTTGTGGACTTTCTTGATGTTTTACTTGAGCCAGAGGGTCAGGTACTTAGGGCTGATCCTTGCCTCGAAGCTACTATGGACCTACAATGTAGCAGAAAGAGCTAGGAAGGCTTTCAACGCACTTTACTGCTGTAAAAGAACCATAGGAGCGAATTGGGGATTACAACCACGTACGATTGCTTGGCTTTACACTGCTGTGGTTGAGCCAATTCTACTGTTTGGGGTGGCGTCCTGGTGGCAGGGTGCTATTAAGACTACCTGCAAACAGCAGCTTGAAAAAGGGCGGAGAATGGCTGCACTACTTGTAACTGGTGCGCTTCGCGCCATCCCTACTAAGGCACTATTCGTGTTACTTCATTGGCTGCCAACCAATGTACTTATCTAGCAAGCTAATCTTGCTGCTGTGAGACTGAATTGTATTTCGGCATGGAATAGAACAGAATTCGGCCATGCTAGGATTTTGGTCGAAGGAGTTCCCGCTCCAGCGGGTGTTGACTACATCGCTCCGTAGTGCCTACTAGATTTGGAGTTCACAACTCGCATTCCTGGTAGGGATGAATGGCGTGATGGTGTCGCCTTCTAAGTGGTTTTTCAAGATGGCACCATTGGCACAGAATTGCCCGCATTTCAAAATCACTACTATCAGATCTGGTACTATTTAATACCAATACATGCTGTGAATTTGGGTCGTGAGTTCCCGTGAACGGAAGTTTTTGATGCTATAAATATAAGTAAATTGGAAAAAAGGGTTACCGTTCGTGCCCGTTGTAATATTTCAAATGTTTTACTTTGGCCATGTAGACAAAGCATAAAATTTATATATGAGTTACTTTTTTCCAAAAAGCGATAATTTTTTAGGAGAGTCGATGATTTGAAGGTTTTCACTTTCAGCGCCTGCCCTACCGACAGGGCTGCACCATGCTCATTAAAAGCAATACAAATTTACAACTTAATAGTATCAATATGCCCTGAAAGTTCTATAATGATTTGATAGCCCTGTCAAAAGTTATCGCAATTTAAACATTTTCAAATTTTGTCGATCTCTTTTTAAGCACCTAGCGCACACATGGGGTTAAAAAATTCCAAAACATCTGATTCACATTTAAAACACGTTTGAAATTCATTTAGTTAACTTTATTTTTGCAAAAGTTATTTGTGGACGGAATAATAGATATATTAAAAATATCGCTAAAATGGCCGCCGGCGCCAAAGGCTTAAAGATTATTAAGTTTTAGTAAAACTTGGCACTATTCTGCATATACACTAATGTATCCTGAAAATTTAAGTTCAATGGGCTGGCGCGTTCCTGAGATTTTTTCACTGAAATTTTTTGATGATATATATATATATATATATATATATATATATATAATATATATATATATATATATATATATATATATATATATATATATATATAATATATATATATATATATATATATATATATATATATATATATATATATATATATATATATATATATATATATATATATATATATATATATATATATATATATATATATATATATATATATATATATATAGATATACAGATATATATATATATATATATATATATATATATATATATATATATATATATATATATATATATATATATATAGAAATATATATACATATATATATAGAAATATAAATTTTTGGCCAAAGTGATTGATTTTGATATCACTGTGATTCGAACATTTGTAAAAAATACTATTGAAAAAATGTCGAAAAATTTTTAGTAGTATATATTTATGTAAAAATAGAAATTCATATTTAATTTTGTCTAAATTTCTTCCATTTTGTGTTTTATTGTTTTTGGTTTCAATTGATTTCTTTCTTCTTTACCCCGTTCCAAATTATATATGTTTGGGTCTCTGCTAAAGTGAGGGACACAGCTAGCTACACGACACCGGTGACACGAGAACTGGTGACGGCTGCTCACAACTACCCTGCGACAGTCGACACGACAACTATTTATAGTCAAAGAATTATTTTAAACAAATAAACATAGTGGGATAATGTGTTTGCACCTTTGTTCAACTTACTCTCCTTCAAAATTTACAATAAAAATTGTAACTTATTCAATGCATGTTGTAGTTGGTTGTTCTAAGCAATAATAAAAAAAATTAAACTTTGAATGCAAATGGGCGTGTCTTATCTTATTTGTCATAATTCCTATCTGTACTACAATGAAATTAATGCCAGACTGCATAATTATATACACCTCGAAGCAATCAATAGTCTATCTTCCTTTGACAAGGTTCTTCTTCAGATCCAATAACTTCCTGTACAAGTTGATTTCCAGCAACAAAATCAAATTCTCTCAGATCACCGAATATATACAAAACTCACCGTCCTGTCACCAAAATCGAATCCATCTAAAATCGACGACATGATGTAAGACAATAAACAGACCACGAATCAAGTGAATACTCTTGACAATTGAATTAATCACCGCAAAGGATTCACTTATCTCGACATCGCTGTGAACAACACTTTGAATAATTTACAAAAACCCGATTATAAAGCGCGCCTTGCTACTCGAACATATACACAGAACATAATAGGAAAGTGGGCTCCTGCAGGAACGATGTCTGCAACGTACGTACATAGGTACGCCGATGCAGTACAGTACTGTTCTGTGGACTGAGGTAACGGAAAAGAGCAAGTTAGAATTGTTCGCTTAACCTACCGGCAACCACAAATCAGACACAATTCTATCCCATTAAGGAAGCATTCAAATCACTTTGCATTCAATTCGTTCCAAACTTGTCTGCTGGCTGAACACCCTCCGTTCCAACATAGATTTTCACGGTTAGATTCGATTCGCAATGTCGTCCCAGTCACTTCATGGTTTTTGATTCGATACTGTAGCGTGAGGTAGCGTGGGGTATGCAAGATTGTTGTCGGTATAAGGATTTGAGTTGAAGCCAACAAGACGTGCAATGTTACTAATAAAAATAGGTACTAAGTTAGTATCAAGGATAAAAACAATTCTCAGACTAGATGGCAGTAAAATTCCATTTTTTTGGCATGAAAATTATTTTCTTGAACGCAGTTAACATTTATCTGCAAGCAATGTCTCCGAATGCTGCCTTTTCCGCTACATTCTGAAATCCCGTAAGCACTCTTCCTTGGATGTCCTTCTTTTGAACAGCCTTGTACTCTTCTTCTTTGCTGCCTATCAACCAGTACGATCTTCGCTTGAATAGAGTTATATCGCGCTACGGGTACCAACCCTTATAAGCACAAGGCGCGAGCGAGTTTCAAATTTGCAACGATTATAGGGGATTTTGATTCGACGACACCCTTCGTCTTGTATCCCGTTAATGAAGTGTGTGGGCTCGCAGTTTTAAATTTACTGAGAAAAAGTAGAGAGGAAGCTCGCAGTTCTCGGATAGAGTTCTTTAAAATGCGGTTAGTGGAGCAATGAAAATATTAATTATTTAAATTATATTCTTATAATCTGGTGAAATTGCACTAAGAATATTTTATTTCATTCGCGTTTCACAGAAACGGTGGATTTAAGATGCGGCCGGTTTTATTTCTGTGCTTAATATTTAATTGCGTCCAAAAGAGAGGCGATTTCGTTCGGATTGCTACTATTTTCTCTCAAGGATTTCGTAACCGTCTTAAGATAAATTCGAGTCTAATTAATTTTTATCGATGATAGAAGGTTATCTTTAGAGTGCACTGCAAATTAGTTTCGAGGTTAATGTTTGTTTTCAGTTAGAACTTTTTTAAGAAATTATGTGATGAAATTAGCGCTGCAATTTAAGAGACTTAGGTTTTCATGGAATTTGGGGCAACCAAGACTATTAATTCTGTGTAATAATAATCCAGAATGTTGACAATGCTATTGTTCTCACTTTGAAGTATTGGTCGTCCTGTAAGTAACTTTGAGTTATAATTGTATGTGGTGAAAATACAAAAACCCAAAAAAAAAATAAGAATATATTTTCAAACAAGATGCAAATGAAAGATACCCACATTGGGCGCAAACAAAAACAGTTATAAAAACGCTGTGTCTTTGATGATTTTTTTAATCCCATTACTAAAATAAAATCCTGTCTTCAATTTTTTCCTTGAAAAATTATATGCGAAGGAATAAAATGATATTAGCTAAGACTTATGATAACGGTAAGACAATATTAAATTTTAATTACAATGAAAGACGCAGCAAATTAAAAGAATTAGTTACATTCACCTGTTGTCTTACAATTGCAAGAACTTTGATATGAAGTTCTATCATCACAGTGTTTCAGATGAACGTGCACTCTTTACCTCACAACTCCCTCTCTATGGTCAGCACCTTGTCGTGGTGGAGGGGCTTGTATTTTGCAAGATGTCATACTTAGAGTGAATTGAAAACAGGTGGCAGCCAGACTGAGTCTGAAAATTCATTCATGTTGCGCTCGCTTAGTGCGGTAGAAGCTTGAATTCTGTAGTGCTCAACCTCATGTATGGCTGCAGTGGGGATCCTGGTCACAGTGGAAGATCAAAGACTACCATCGAGGCTAGCGTGCTTTCCAAATTCCTGACTGCGTCTGCTCTGGATGCAAAGATTACAAAGGCGAGAATAGCGTTAGCTGAATATCTGACTACGGTCGTGCCTAGGGAAAAGATAGGCACTCTCAAATCCTCACAGAAAAAGAGGACAGATATATTGAAAGTGACAGCTCTAGCTACCACTAGCAAGACACCCGCAGGAAATATAAAGGGAAAAGTGCTCTGTGCTCTGGACTTTGCAAACGGTCCAGTCGCAGTCAAAAGAGCGGGGAAGGTACCAACAAAAGTACAAATATTTCTCATCTCTTACAACTATTTCTCTCTCAAAACTACAAATATTTCTCATGAAACAAGATGCTATGTAGTGGAACCTCAGAGCCTACGAGGAGAAGCAAGGGAAAGGTTGGCTGGTGATAGCAATGTTGTCAGTTTGGTGCAAAAATATATCGAACAGATTTATTTATTTATTGTCCAAATCCACAGAACAAATCCAATTATAGATTAGACAAGAAGAAAAAAAACTCATATATATATGGGTTTATATATATATATATATATATATATATATATATATATATATATATATATATATATATATATATATATGTATATATATGTACATATATATATATATATATATATATATATATGTACATATATATATATATATATATATATATATATATATATATATATATATATATATATAAATATAAAAATATAAAAATATATAAGAAAAAAAAATAAAGTTAACCCTAAGAAAATTAGTAAATTTATAATGGAATAATAATACAAAAACGAATAAAAAGCTGATCGACTGAAAAAGAAACAAACAAATTGAGTAAATTAGGACATATTCCGAGTATATGAAGGAACGTTATTTTTTAAATCATTTTTAAACACAGATAACGCTCGAGGCAGACGACCAAGAGCTATTGTGCTATTGTGCTGACGAGGCAAACGTAAGAGGGGGGAAAGCAATAGGTGTCGGTACGGGCATATGTTACATTAAAGTTAAATAATGTTCAATTAGAACGGCCCGATTCTCTAACAGAAATTTGAATGCTGGGGTCAACCAATATACTGCCGTTAAAAAGTTTAAAAGGGAGACACTCGTCGAGGAACACTCTATATGACTCAACGGACGGGATTTGAAGGATGGAGAGGCGCATACTGTAATCACAATACGGAATACTGTACTTATAGAACAAGGAGCGGGTGAATCGGCGTTGCACGGATTCAACCGTATCGATCAAGTATCCGTAATGTGGACACCAAGTTTGGCAACAGTATTCAATAACACTACGTACGAAGGAAAAAAACAGATACAGAGAAGTGGAAAGATTAGCAAAACGTTTAGAGGATCTTATGATGAAGCATGAAAAACGAGAAGACTTGGCAGTGATGTGTAGAAAATGCAAGTGGAACTTCAATTTAGAATCAAAAATCACGCCAAGGTCCTTGATACTAGAAACAGCATTGAGAAGAGTACCAAGGACACAGTAAGAGAATAGCAAAGGGGAGGTTTTGTGGGTGAAAGACATTTGATGACACTTCACAACATTCAAAGTGAGGGAATTAGCAGTGCACCAGTCAGCCAAAGCATCCAAATCGCTCTGCAATATAGTACAGTCACTAGCGGATTCAATCACTCTGAAAATTTTAAGATCATCAGCATAAAAAAAAGCAGGGTGAGTTAAAGAGGGAAGGAAGATCGTTAATAAACAAAAGGAACAATAAAGGGCCAAGAATGGATCCTTGCGGAACTCCTGAGGTAGGAAAAAAAGGTGTAGAGGAGCAAGAGTTAACAGTAACAACATAAGAGCGATTACAAACGTAAGAGGCAAACCAGCAAAAAAGGGCGCCGGAGAGACCAAACCCTGCTAACTTTGACAGAAGAATATCATGGTTCACAGAATAGAAGACCTTGGCAAAGTCGGTATAGAGGACATCTGCTTGCTTTTGCTGGTCGATTGCGGAAGCAACGGTGTTTGTCAAAGGCAATAGGTTTGTAATCGTTGACTTACCTTTGATGAATCCATGCTGTTCACTGGCCAGCAAGGGCTGGACGAAAGGGTACACTCTATTGTATACGACTCTTTCGAGGAGCTTACTAAAACATGGCAAAAGGGATATGGGATGGTAATTAGAGATGGAAGAAATATCACCAGCTTTATGGATGGGAAATATGTTGGCAGATTTCCAAAGGGGTGGAAAGGTTGAGATGCTGAGGTTGAAGATTATTGACAGAGGAACACACAAGGAAGATAAAAGTGATTTGGTGAAAAAATTCGAAATGCCGTCAGCACCAAAGCTAACGCTTGCCTCGAGAGACAACTTTAACGACTCGACTTCCAATCGATTAGTAAAAAAAACAGAAAGGGTACAATCAGGTGCGTGAAGAAAGGTTGATGGTAAAAAGTTGCTATGATTGGAGGTGAAAGAAGAGAAAAATTGAGCAAAGAGCTCACAAGAATCTTGAGGTGAGGACGCAGACTTATCATGAAGATACATAACAGAAGGAATGCCAGAAGATATCAAACCAAAAAGGCTTAGGATTGTCAGAAGTTATAGAAGTTTCGACATGCTCAAGGTAAGCACGTATTGCGTCATTAGCTGCCCTTTTAGCAGCAGCTCGCGTTGCATCTTTGGCTCTAAAAGCAATCGCGACATCGACGGTAAACCATGGAGGGTCGGAACTTCTTTTACAGCGGAAGGAAGAAGTGCAGCAGGAAATTAAGTTGGACAAGAAGGAATAAAATTTGGAGAGAGCATCATCCACACTTAGCCCTCTGAAGAAATTATACCAGTTAGTACCATTTTTTTATTTTATTTATTTATTTATTTCAATGATGAGGATCGGGGCGCACATACGACGATAGATAAGGACTCAAGCAAAATGAAGAAGGGTGTAGGTTAGTCAGAACGTGATCGAGAATCTTGTTGTTAGTGTTGGGTATATTGTTGAATTGGGAAAATGAGCAAAGAGACATAAATGAAGAAGTAATGAGAGAAATATTGCTTGAAGACAAAATACATGAATGAGTATCATCCCAATCCAGCGAAAGTATATTAAAGTTACCACATAACAGTAAAAATGCAGAAGGGAAGCGGCCATTGAGATAGGAATAGATTCCCGCAAAGAAACGTTCATATACCAGAACGGGGCTACTACAAGGGATGTAGATTGAGGAAACAAGCAGCACTGAGGATGGTGGAGGAGAAATACGTACAATCACACATTCAACCGGGGCAGAAGGAATGAAGTCACTGCAGAGCGTTCCGTTCAGAGATTTATGTATACCAATTAACACACCACCTCCTAATGATAGATGATTGGGAGCAAAGCTAAGTTAACGGCATATTTGGGGTTTGATTCTAAATTACAATATGATCTTGATCTTATAATGGCCAGAGCTTCTAGGATTGCTGTCTTTTTTCTGCGCTCTTCGTAGATCTTTCTTAACATTTTCACCTGTATTTATTTATTTGTTACCTAAGTATGTGGTATTCTTGAATACACGTGCCAAATTTGGTATCCTCGTTGTCGGTGTTTATCTGACGCTATTGAATCACTTCAGCGTAGAATCCACTACTGTTCCTACTCCTAGAATCCGCTCCCATCTCTACTCCTCTCGTCTTTCAATTCTTCACATATCGTCTTTCGAAACAGGTACATTGTTTCTCAATAAGTGTTTCCTTTTCAATCTTTGTCGAGACATTTTTTGGTCAGATTTTAGTTCCCAGCAGTGGCGTGCGCAGCGAAAAGGAAACGGAGGCAATCGCCCCGTTTATTACATAAATACTCTTAAAATGTTGTTGTATTTAACTCTGAACTACGAATTTTCTGTACTTTCACAAATTCACTGAAAATTAAGGAAAAAATGTGCCGAATCTGAGTGCTTGCCCCCTTTAATTTAATGTCCTGTGTACGCCTCTAGCTCGCAAATAACCATACGTGAATCGAGTCGTTCTGATGGATGTGAGTTATTTTCTATTCCTATTCACTCGCCGGTGTTGCTTCTTTTCAGGTTGATCTTCTCCCGCCTTCAATTTTAGAATTCAAGAATGTATTAAAATTGTTGCCTTGAATGCCAGTAAACTTAAAAGTTACTGGAAAATAAAAAAAAACAATTGAAAAAAATAAATAAGAAATAATTGACTAAATTTAAAACTAACGGCAAAAATAGTTTTAGATTTTTTCAATTTAGTCTAGTCAAGTTAGTTTTAGATTTCTTTAATTATTTCTTTTTTTCTCCTTCAATTGCTTATTTTTGTATAATGTTTCATTATTGACGGTGTTTTTGGATGAGATTGGTAGTGCAATCGGTAATAAATAAGGAAATAAAATATATAAATAATATTGGCTTCTTTAAATAAATTCTCCTTCGTCATATCTCAATATATATTGCTTGGAACAATTTTTGTTCCAAAATCAATTTTTGTGTCCAACCCTGTAGGCGCTTTACACATTACAGTTGCTCACCACTGTCGGTTTAACTTTAAAAAAACTAATTTTGACCGCTTGTCCAATGATTTGAATTCAATTAATTGGTTTAATTGCTTCCGTGGTCTCGATATTGACTCGGCTGTATCTAGATTTTACGGTATTCTTACTGAGTTGATTTCGTCGTATACTCCTGTTTTTAGTTCTTGTAACCCCCGTGACCCCCTTGGTTTATCGCGAGGATAAAGTGTGTCTTTAGAGATAAAAATTCAGCGAGTTTGAAATTTTTGAATTGTCGGTCTGGTGAAGATTATGTTATCTTTTCCCGTTTACGTTCCTCTGCCAAGAAAGAAATTAGATTAGCACTACTCAGCTATTCCTCGTCTGTTGAGTCTTCTTTGAACTCGAATAACCCTAAGTGTTTCTGGTCTTTTGTCCGTTTCTTAAAAGCTTCCTCCTCTCTTCCTGACTCCCTAGCGTTTAATGTCTTTACTGCTTCCAAACCTCTTGACATTTGCAATCTCTTTGCTATATTTTTTTCTTCTGTTTACACTATCCCATTGATTCTTGCTACTGACTGCTTTTCCTTTGATTTCCCTGCTAGCCTTTCCTCAGTCGTAACTAACCCTGTAGAGGTTGAATTGCTTTTGTCCTCAATTGACTCTAACTGTTCCCCGGGGCCAGATTCAATTCCCAATTTTTCCGTAAAAAATCATGTGTTTTCCCTTTGTGCCCCTTTAGGCATCTTATTCAATGTCAGTCTCTGTGCTGATAAATTTCCGTCCTCTTGGAAGCTCTCTAACATTCTTCCCATTTTCAAATCGAGTGATCGGAACCTTGCCTCTAACTATCGCCCTATCTCCATTCTTCCTTGCCTTTCCAAAATTTTGGAACGCCTTGTTTTCAATCGTATCTATGATACCCTCTACTGTGTCTTTGCAGCGCAACAACATGGGTTTCTAAAAGGCTGGTGTATCTCTACGACCCTTGTTGAGTTTACTCATGTAATCGTTTCTGCAATTGACAGTAATAATCAAGTTGATGTGATTTATACTGATTTTTCCAAAGCATTTCACGCTGTTAATCATACGCTGCTTCTTATCAAACTGAACCATTATGGCATTCGTGAGCCTTTGCTTTCCTGGATCTCCTCTTTTCTAACTGATCGCACTTGTGTTGTCTCCCTCTTTGGCTTGTCGTCCTCACCTTTCCCCCATTCTTCTGGTGTTCCTCAAGGTTCCATCTTAGGACCACTTTTGTTCAATCTATTTATTAATGACTTTCCCATGGTTTTTAAGTCTTCATGTATTCTATATGCAGATGATTTAAAAATCTTCCGAGTGATTACAAATACTGCTGACTCCCTGCTTCTTCAAGATGATTTGTATGCTCTCTCTGGCTGGTGCAACATGAACGGTTTGTCCCTTAATGTTTCCAAGTGTTTTTCTATATCGTTTTCCCTTAAGCTTCACACTAATGTCTTTCCTTATGCTATTGATGGCACTATCCTCTCTTGTGTCGATCATTTCTCATATCTTGGGGTCACATTTGATCGCAAACTGAAATTCGACATTCATGTCCTTACTGTCACTAGCAAAGCTTCTCGGATTGCTGGCTTTGTGGTTCGTTCTACTTGTGTCCACCTGTTTACTACCCTAGTCCGTTCTGTACTTGAATACTGCAGTCAAGTGTGGTGTCCTCGTTTCAAATACCTCTCTGACGCTGTTGAATCAGTTCAGCGCAGGTATACACGTACATTACTTTTTAAATATAGTCTGCCGTATTTACCCTATAGTGAACGTGTATCTCTTCTTAACATTCCTCTCCTTGAGTAGCGCAGAGTTAACTTGGATGAGAGTTTCCTGTTCAAAACCTGTCGCGGCTACCTATCTTCTTCATTACCATTTTTGTTCATTGAGCGGGAATCCGTAAGGCCAATCAGTATCGTATGCTCGTATTGACACTTTTTTCTACTCTCCCGTTTTGCGACTCTTACGCATGCACAATAGTCTTCAACTTGGTCCTCTTCCACAATCTATTGTCATTTTCAAAAATATGGTTCGTAGTAAAATGTTCAATTCTAATTAATTCAATTTTATTTTCTATTCTTGTTTATAATGGATTCTTTCTTTTCTTTTTTGCTCTACTTAATATTACTTTATTATTTAATACTTTAAGAATTAATTGTATATTTTTATTTTTATATATACTTATGTATATATATATATATATATATATATATATATATATATATATATATATATATATATATGTTTGCTCTTCAACTTCTAATTGGATTTTGGTTTTTTCTTGGTTTTATTTTTGTTTCGAATTAATTTTATTTTCTATTCTTTTCAATGGATTCTTTCTTTTTCTTGTTCTACTTAATTTTACTTTATTTAATTTACCACTTCAATTATTTTTTATTTACTTATATTTATATTTACTCATTTTCTTCTTACTATTTTTTTATTGTATCCTATCTATTATTGGGCTGATTTCTTGTTGAATTGACTATTCGTGTTTGTAATGGATTTTTTTTTATTTGTTTTGTTTACTTAATTTTACTTTATTTTATTCTAATTTTAATTATTTTATATACCTATATTTATCCAATCTGTAATTGGACAGTTTGCCTGTTTTATTGAATACGCATCAAATAAATAAATAAAATAAATAAAGATTATACTTTATCGAAGACCATATTAGACCATTCTTCTTGTGTGATCTAAAAATAGATCCAACGCGTTCCCGAATTGCTGGATGATTGGTTAAAAGGCATGGAGAGCGATCGGTTTGATGGTCATTGGGAAGGGTATGCCAACGAAGTACAAGAGGGAGGAACATTTCGCTTGCTAAGGGTAGTTTACACATTAGTCCATGCATCCAAACCGGTTTTTTTAGAAGTTGGGGGTGACGTGGAAGTGCAAATGAACGTACCCGCCTTTTTCTACCTCACTGACGCCTTATAAAAAACTGGCGTGGACACATGGATTCATGTGTAAACTTCTCTTTAGATTGGTTTAGTTTTGTTGGCAGGCAAAACCATCGAAAAAAATGCTGCTTCGAGAGGTATAAAAAAGTGATAGTATAGTTGTCAACTGATTGAAAATGGTGATTCGGTGTATGGAAGATTGCTATTCAGTACATTATATCAGCTCGAGACCGCAAAATACGATCATCTTTGCGGAAACCTAAAATAGGATACTTTGAAATAAATTATTGTCATATACTTCGAAAAGGTTGACGATACATGGTCATTTTCTCAAATGGGAATAAACAAGGTTTTTGTTTTTTTAAAAAAAATAAGGCAAAAAAGCTGAAAGCTATAGTCAATAGTTTGTCTCCATCATTTTGCATTTAATCATCAATCAAATTGGCACTACTCCAGAATAAAAACATTGAAAAATAACTGTCGCTTGCCAATAAAAAGATGCACTTTAAATTCATTTTACCATTAACTCGATAACATAACTCGAAAAATGTTTTTCCGCAATCTGATTAAATATATCATCCCCCGATTCATCCCAAATAATACAAAACATCCAATTATCTTCAAACAACTTCGAACAAAACATATTCTCAAGACTAATAAAGTTTCGGATAAGTAACAAAGATCCAAACAAGATGTTGACTTAAGTCCTCCATAAAAACAACAATTTCAAAAGTTCTCTCATGCACAAGATATAGCCAGTCATGTTTTATACGTTTCAAAGTGAAACATACTCGTAGTATGTCCTCGTGTCGCGTTGTAGTATGGCTCGCTATAATGCGTTCATGAATCCTTTGCAATATATTCTCACCCCTTAAGCCGACACCAATTTCTTGGATCATATACAGATGCTATCTGCGAGCAATTTAAAATGATATAACCGTCGAAGAAATGTGAAATTTTAAAAAGGAATAAGACGTTCCGACACACACAAGAGCATACCAGTTTGTATATATGTTTGGAGCACAGAACGATGTGAATTGGGGCTGCCCCGGGGATGAGAACGGAAGACGTGACCATATTTCGAAAGGCCATATTTCATTCTCTTCATATTAGGAACACCGAAGAACTTCACTCAGTGAAATATGTCTTCGGTACTGGGCAAAGCGAAAAGCGATGGAATAACTTTTTGAATTGATGACCTTTTTCGATGGCAGGTTCTCGAAATATCCTTTTCTTCTTGCAATAGCTCTTCGTTTCGCTTCCTTTCTTTCTAATCCTGTATAAATCTAAGTATCAAAGAAATCAAATTTCTAATAAAAAGCTATATTTTGATGGTTGTGAATAATACGTTGAAAAGAAATTTAATTTCGAACTTAATAAATGATTTTGAGTAGATAGTTTGTAATCCTGTATTTGCTGGATGAGAAATAATGTTTTCAAAAGACGAGCAATTTCTTATGGTATATGTTGCAAAGAAATTCGGTCGAGCGTGAAATAAAGTCCAATTTCGATTTATCGCGTTTCAAAACACTTTAAAGTATTTTTTTACGTTTGAAATTGAGGACTAAAATAATATAAAAATTCAGAAATACAAATAAATTCACCTTATCAATAGAAATAACAAAAATCGTTTCTATGTAATTTTCTGTAAAATGATATCCTAATCCTAAGTTCAATTAACATTTCGAAAAAGCTCTTGAATATATTTCTACATTAATTTCCGCATGAAAATTCATTAAATTTCCTCGTCGCGAAAAAGAATCTATTAAATCAAAAAAACAATAAAACATATTACCGAGGATAAAATCAAAAGTGGATAAATATATGATTTATGTGAAGAAACAGTCAATAAATTTATTTTATGGCAATCGAGAGAGGCTTTCCGCTACTCTACTTTCTACCGTTTCGGTTTTATCTCCCCTTGCGAAAATATAAGTAGTCACCCTTCGATGAGAGCTTATTTAGAAGTGAAAGATTTTACTTGATACTTTTGGTGGAAAATGTTATGGATGAAATTCCGGAAGAATATGTTTATTCCATTTATTGAATCTTATCCCGTATACTGTGAAAATAATGTATTTCGCGTTTGGTGGGGACTCTCAGTGGTTTAGTTTAGGTTGGTATTTGCTCTGTAGATTTTCATTCAATTATCGTTTTTATGCTTGAGCTACTTACTGCTGGTAGTTTCTCTTTTACAGTTCCACTTTTTTGATAAACATTGATAACTGTATAGTATTCTCGTATTATTAAAAGTACAGATTTCAGTTGTGAAATGGACGCTAATAGGCGTCTAAAAGGTGACACATTGCAAGCAAGGTGATAAGAGTCATTTTAGTACCGAATTTTTTCGTTAAATTCAGTCTCACAAAAGTTAATATTCTCTACAAAGCTTCGTAACAAAAAAATCAAATATTATTGAAAAAAATCATCAAACTAAAGAAATCGTTAATCCTTCCTATTTGTTTGACACAGTTAATAATTTAATTAAATGAAAATTTTTTGTGCAAATTTTAACGCGAGGTTTTGAAAACAAAAGAAGATTGTAGTTTATAAGTCTTACTAGTCCAATAACTTAATACACCAAACATTGCTTTAAATCTAGGTAGGTAGATAGGTTGAAGTGGCTGCCAATCTACAGACACACATAGGCACAAGAGAGGCCCGTTGTGATGCCACAGCAATTTGTGACTCTCTCTTACTCACTGAACTCAAGAAACCATCTGATTCCTTTGACAAATCGCACTATCCCCTTTAAATTGACCAGGGACAGTTCAGTCAGGTTTGAGAAAAAGGGTGCACCAAGTGCCACCACTATTCTCCTTGCCAAAGCCGGGCACTGACAGATGAGATGGAGGACGGATTCCTCCTTGTCCTCAGAGCCACAACTCCGACATAAATCGTTAAATCCTGTTCCTAATTGTTGCGCATGCCGCCCTATGAGGCAGCGGCCCGTAACAACGCCCACAGTGCAACGCAGAGCGCTTCAAGTTAAGCCTAATAGCTACCTGGTGCGATGCGAATCTACCCAGGACTGCCTTGTTATCGCACAGGATGATTCATCTGCCTAGCTAGTTCATCGGCATCACAGTTACCCTGAAAACCCTTAAATCCAGGTACCGAAGTCAATTTTAGAGCCGAATATCTCGACATATCCATAAGGGATGCACGGCATTTAGCAACAATCATGGTTACTGTACAAGGACCAGCAAGGGACTTAATAGTATAATATCTGTGAAAATACCAATATTGACGCCGAAAATTCAATTGCAGAGAAGCCAGTCAATTGTCTGAAAAATGGCCGCAACCTCCGCCTAAAAGACACTACAATGATCTGGTAGGCGGAAGAACAGCTTGAGATTCAGATCATCTGAGTATACACCACTCCCGATTCTATTGTTCAACTTTGAGCCATCGGTGTACACATGGATAAGCCCACTTTCAAAGGTGACACCATCATACCATTCATCCCTACCAGGAATGCGAGTTTTGAACTCCAAATCTAGTAGAAAGTACGGAGCGATGTGGTCAACACCCGCTGGAGCAGAAACTCCCTCAACCAAGATCTTCGCATGGCCGAACTCTGCTCTATTACATGCTGAGATACAATTCAGTCTCACAGCAGCAAGGCTAGCTTGCTGTAAGATCAGTAGATTGTTTGGTAGCCAATGAAGCAGCACAAAAAGTGCCTTAGTAGGGGTGTTGTAAAGTGCTCCAGTAGGCAGTAGTGTAGCTACCCTCCACACATTTTCAAGCTGACGTTTGCAAGTTACCCTTAAGAGCAGTCTGAAACCAGAATGCCACCCCAAATAATAGAATTGGCTCAAGGCACAGTGGTAGAAAGCCAAGCAACGGTACGAGACTGCAATCCCTAATTCGCCCCTATGGGTCTTTTGCAGCAGTAAAGTAAACTGAAATCATTCTGCGCTCTTTCTGCTATATTGTAGCTCCACAGTAACTTCCAGTCAAGGATGAGCCCTAAATATTTGACCCTCTAGCTCAGGTCAAGGTACACCCCGTTTAATTTCGGTAGGAACTTTGTACTTCTTTGTAAACAGTACTAGCTCCGTTTTACTAGAATTCACATTCAAGCCGCACTGGAGGCTCCAAAATGAAAGTATGTTAAGAGAGTGAGTGATTGAACCTCTCCGATAGCGCAGATAAATACTTTCCCGACACTGCTACAGCTATGTCGTCCGCATAAGCAATCACTTTGCAGCCGGCATGGTTCAGTTTCATTAGAAGAGTATTCATCGTGATGTTCCACAGAAGAGGAGAGAGGACTCCACCGTGAAATGTGCCCGTGCTGACCACTCTTCGTACGCAAGCATTCCGCAAGGAAGAGATTACCAATCAGCCGCTCATCCACTTGCAGCACCGAGAGTGGCTCAACAATTGCGTCGGACTTTACGTTGTTGGAGACCCCCTCGATATCCAAGAAGGTGGTAAGCGATATGCTCGTGAAAAGGAGTTTCGACAAACTCGCTTTTGGTATAAGCGTGCAACTTTAGTTTCCCGCCAGCCAGTGGGAACATATGAGAAGCGTAGGCAAGCGTTATAAATCTTTGTGAGCCATGGTAACGACACTTCCATGGATGGCTGAATATCAGCCGCAAGGACGCCATCAGGGCCCGTAGATTTAAACGTTTTAAATGAGTTAGTAGTCCACCTCAGCTGAGAGTTCAGTCATTAACGACGGCGTTGAGCTGGCAGCTTGCTCCA
Organism: Nemotelus pantherinus; assembly: GCA_963978885.1. Classification (NCBI taxonomy): domain Eukaryota; kingdom Metazoa; phylum Arthropoda; class Insecta; order Diptera; family Stratiomyidae; genus Nemotelus; species Nemotelus pantherinus. The sequence continues at coordinate 57,712,192 of OZ022266.1, read as the reverse complement.
TTTGGTACGCCGCTTCCAGAGGAAAATAATTACCTGGAAAATGTGCGTCCATGAGAACGTTTAGAGTGTCTGTGCTAGAACTAGTACAAATGCCCTTAGGGTTCATTATGCACCACAAAGCCTTCGTTGTCGTGCTTAAAATCTTACGCTGAGCCTTTCCGTGTTTCCATAGAAAGATCTCCATGCGGCCTTCTTTGCCTTGCGTATGAAATACTTAAAAGCTCTCAGTTTCGTTTTATGCAGTGACTAGTCATTAGAGCTTTTCGGGCTATTAAACACCCTCTTACACTCTCTTCGCAGGTTACTGATCTCCATATTCCACCAGCAGGACTTGTGATTCCCCCTGCCTCTGGGTGGATTATATGCGGCCTTAGACGCGGAATTGAAAGCACTAGTAAGAGTGTCAACGACTTGATCCCATTCATGGTAGCAGTCAGAACTCCTAGGAGCAGTTTCCAGTGTGGATCGGACCAGGGGTTGAACTGTTTCTGTTACTAAGGGCTACCTGCTCAACTGAGCTGCGGCCATCTATATTGAACGATATGCATCTATGATCAGAGAATGAATACTCCAGTAAAACCCGCCAGTCATGGAGAAGATGCGAGTGTTGCTCACTAGGGACCTCCCTACGGTTTGAGGTGAGGAAGGTCGATTCACAGCCAGTATTGGCGGTGAAAAGGTCGTGGGCAAGGATGAAATCAAAAAGTTCCGCACCTAGGCCATTTATGTTGGAGCTGCCTCATACTTCATTATGAACATTAGAGTCAGCACACCAATACTTATGGCTTCGGCCACATCCTCTTTACCTATGTCGCAGAGATAGCTAGGTCGCATGATCGTGTGCCATGTAGCAAGAAACAAACCAGCATGATCTTTGATCGATTTGCACTGCAACAGCCATGTTATCTTTGTTACAGAAGTTGTGTAAGACAAGGACGTTAACGGTTTTCTTGACAAGATAACAGATACGTGGCTACGTGACTTATGTAAGCCATCGCGTGCTATGAATCTATTGGTGCGTAACCCGCAAACTCAGTTGTTTGCAATCCATGGTTCTTGGATTCGAATTAGCCCCTCCTCTGTCCTAGACAAGCGGAGCAGCAGGGCGACTGATGCTGCTTTGGAATTTTGAAAGTTTACTTGAAGTACCTTCACCATTATTAATTATGGATTAGAAATAGGTCGAGGTCGTCTCTCTCGGACATAGAAGCTGCCCCAGCCCCCTCCTCTGCATTCAGAGTCAGGAGATCCAGGCAGCCACTCAGCTCGGAGGTAGCCCCGACGCTAACCCCAGGGAATAGGTCGAGGTGCTCTCTCTCGGACATAGAAGCTGCCCCAGCCCCCTTCTCTGCATTCAGAGTCAGGAGATCCAGGCAGCCACTCAGCTCGGAAGTAGCCCCGACGCTAACCCCATTGAGATAGAGGGGCTCTATATCCGATTCTTCCTCAGATGTTGCCTTCAGACAGGCGGCAGACTCCTTTTCAAGTGGTTTCGCTGCCGTTTGAGCCACCTGCTTTGGGTCAGGCTTCACAGATTTTAGATCTCTGGAAACATTACTCTTTGGCCTGACGCTTCGATGAATCCGTAGAGCCAATTTCTCGACCCTTTATCTGATAATGCAGTTTCGGGCATCCAATACCAGCAGTGCCTCTTCATTTATGAGGAAGAGGGCCTCCTGCCGATTATCTACCAGCTCGCCAATCTTTGCAACCCTCCAATCCTCCGTAGGAAAATCGGAGCTGAAGAGTCGAACTATATCCAGGACTTCCACTGGATCTGAATGAAAACATGGAATCCATGTCCTGCATCTTGGCTGACTGGGGATCTCATCCTTATACACAACTTTTTTCTCGGTGCCTGGCCAGAGTTCACCCAGCTCGGAGATTGCCCGTTTGTAGAAATCGGATTATCGTTGGTCTCCGCACGCAACCAGCTTGACTCCTTTGCAGCAGCCGAAGCTTCGTTCACCGTAGGTGGTGAACTCGAGCTGGCCTTCTGCAGCTTGCAGCATCGATACTCCAAATAAAGACTCCCTAATCTTTAGCCAGTTTTCGGAGGAGATGATTTCATCTCCCTTGCTGGTATCATTACGGCCCAAACAAAGCACTCTTTGTTCATTTCATTAAATTGCTGAATTGCCTCAGAAAGAGTCGCCAGAAGTTTCTTCTTTTTGCAGCCCTACCTGCCCTAATTTTTTCGCTCAGCTGACTTCTGTCGTTTCCGAGCTTAATCTGCAGGGTTTAGAGTAGTAGTAATTATTGTTTTTGCCCATTGAAAGGACTTTTTGTGCTTGTTGGACATTGTGTCAGGGGGACGTTTTCTGACTTGCTCAGAACTTTGAAGACTGCTCTTTTACTTCCGTAATTTCGAGAACAGTTGGTTGAAAAGCGTTGCGTTCCTGAGAAGGAGGTGGCGCCGTAGGTAGCGCTTGTTGACGGACGGGCTGGTTCATTTGCCGTAACCTTCCCGCCACGCTGACCAAAATCGGGCTGCTTGGCTTTCCTCGGGCCAGGCTTGGTAACCAAAGCCCCGGAACTAACTGAAGCAAAAGTTAAGAATATTCATTTGTCATATCTCCACAACCTTCCGAAAACAAAGCAGCTGCACCGGTATACAGTGGAGCTGACTTATTCGTCATGTCTCCACTATCTCCAGCAGCTTTAACTTCAGTATGCGGAGCTGGCCCACTCGCCATATCTCCACTTCCTGGGGTTTTAGCTGGAACCGACGGCATAGCTATCTTTGCCCCTTCACATTAGAGGATAGATTGTGGGTTTATTGCCAGGCTTGTGTCTGACGAGTTTCGGTTTATTGGACATATTTTGTATGTAGAAAGCGTCCCTATTCAAAGCTGCTATCTCAAGTCCGATTGTGTAGCCACCTTGATGATCCCATGGCTATGTGTGCAATCAGGGAGGCCATGCAAGGGTTGCCACAAGCCCTCATGGGGAAAAATGGTCAGAACCAGATCGGTGTTAATAAGGAGTCCGCCTCAACTGTACTGTAAGTTTTGTTGTATTAATCCGGAGCCGTTTACGAAGCGGATTTCACTCCGTCGCTACCGCGCCTGAAAATGAAAAGGTCCAGAATGCCGCAACCACCAGCCCAAGTGCAACAAACAAAATCATACTTCAAAGAGAAATCCGAGGATGAAAACAGTCGCGAAGAGAGAGCCTAGATCATTTAGCGTAAGCCAGGATGCACCGCAACGAGGCGATCTAGTTCACATCCCAACACAACTTGAAATTAAAAAACAAGGATTTGTCTACTTTTAGGCACTTTGGGCGACATACAGCTCAAAATTTCCAATTCACGGCTAAGCTTGAAATATTATCAGTTTCTGAGGGCTGACGAATATTTGATGTATGTTGATTTTGAAATCTAAGCATCTTCTAAGCACTTGGCTTTGCCATCAATATTTGATCAATTGTGAATCTTTCAGCTCTAAATATCCATAGTATTCCTGCAGCATTCGTTTTTGGTTCGATATTATTTGAACTATATTGTGAATGGCATTCGTGATGACTCGCTCACCATATTTTATGAGTTCCATTGTAATTTCATCGATGCCTGGCCCTTTTTTTGACTGTCGATGGCCAGCTCAACATTTTTTTAGCGTTGAAGAATTGATTTTTTCTTGCCAATATTACGGGAGAACATCGTTCTTGAGAGATGTGAGCAGGTTGGAGGAAGTCTACAATGTAAATAAATCTTTGGGTCTTGTATTTGTTTTTCGTCTCCGATGATCGCGCTCCATATTTATCCTTAGAGAAGTTTGTTTTCAGTAAAAAGCCTCCCCTGAAATTATTCACTATTTTGTAGACTTGTGTCATTTTACTGCTCGCTAGATTGTTGCCAATTTCTGTCAGTTCGCCAACATATCTCTTCGTCCTTATATTTCGCTTTATGTGTCATCTGGATGCTTAGTTCTTTATGGTGAATGCATCTTGGTATTCTTGGTTAAAGCATTTGTTCGTTTCGCATCGAGTCTCGTATCCGATAGATTGCTTTGCCACTGTTTCAAACTTATTCCTGGTAGCTGCTTTTTACCTCAACCTAGCAGTATTGGAAAAACACCTTCAACGATGATAAATACGTTTTTTCCTCATATCATCAATTTTGTATATGATTTCTGGGAAGATTTCATCTACAACTGAATTTCAAATTCATTTTTCATAAATCTTTCCTATACGAAAATAATATTTACTATTTCCAGGCAACTACTTACATGTTGCATTGCAATCTCCATCCAATATTTGGACCATTTTTAATACGAATGGCATTATTTGCCAACGTCCCACAAAATCCCCTGCATATCTCAATTTTAATAAAATACTCGCGAAATCCCAGCAATCTAGAGTAAATAAATAATCGCAGCACAAGTGCTTATTAGCATTTATACCATATTTTTAATAACATGTTAATGCATACTCCCAATAAAGCGTTCAGTAAACATGTCCTTGTTCAATTCGTGCAAAATATAGCATAGATATTATACTCTGGCAGGACTATGTGCGCAAACTCCATCACGAAAATGGAACAAACTATACCATCCCAGCCGTATTTTCACACAGAGCATCTCAATTATGTTTTTCTCGTTTTCCATCGGTTTCTCCAGCCTTGTAGACTTGCGTTACTAGCAGCATCCTGTCTGCTAATTTTTTATATGCAAGTTTGTAGTAGTGTGGACCCAGCTCCATTCGACTGTACAATATTCACGTGTATGAGGATTTGGCACGTCGAGTCGGTTTTTTTTTTGCATGACAACAGTAAATTATTATTGGTGTTGGCACAAATGTTTTCATGTACACCTGTATGCCAAGGATACGTATGGATAAGTAGAATGCTTTATACGAATGTTGTAGTCGATGGGACACAGCCCATTGCGAAACCACGCCTTCGAAGTTTGTAGGAGTGTATGGTGCTCGACTCCTACCTGTAGCAATATTTTGCACACAGGACCTATAGGAAATTTTGAACTCATTCCAACACCTTACATGGAAACAACATAATTAAATGTCTGCCATTTTCGTGCTGAATGTGTCATGGAAATTGAAAACTAAGAGTGATGTACCGGGATATTTATTGAGATTTATTTTGAAATTTGGTTCCAATAGGATGCAATCTGTATTGCATTCTATTATATTAGAAATTTTATGGCAGGATGGATTTTATTTTTTATTTATTTTAGGCTAATATAAATAGCAAATATTCAAGAGGACTTAAACTACAAAAATTGATTTTTCGATATTTCCTATAATGCACTTGTAAATTGTTAAAGTTGTTGAATTATAGTAGATATATTTTTTAAATAAATAGACTACAAAAAAAACTAAGTTTTACGAAACCTGAACTTATTTCACACTTCATTTTCTGCAAAACTATTATTTACTAAAATCTTCATCCTCCCAGCCTTCCAAGCATTATTCTCTTGTATAAAGCTTGAATCGTTCACTCCATCCCTTTTACCAATTTAAAACTATCCAACGGACTCCTTAAACCAATCTATCTTTACGACCACCATGTAATATCGTCGATCGATATATCGATTGTTCTCGTTGATTTTGATTTTAGAATATAAAAGTTTTCGCATTTTGCTTTCATTATTTTCCGATCGCCGTCACCCGACTGAATCAATCGACTTTCCATAATAAAAAAGGACCTTGAACTTGCTTCATATTGTACGTTCTACAAGCCTGATGTTGCTGGACGTAGCGTTTATTCTGAAGCGAAGCTTACAGTATCTGGTACATGGAACTAAAAGTAACTTTTCGATTCTAGATTTAAGATGAAATTGGTCGCAGGATAATGTTGAGTGTAGTGTATGTTAGCATATATAAGCATATGTGGCTATGTTCTTTTGATGAGTGTCAGTAGAGTGTGTTTCTGTGTTGCATGGGAATTTTCGCTGACATTGATGATTTTCCATCATCGATATCATTCTTATAGAGATTTAGTTTGCTCCAATGGGACTAACAACGATTCAGCTAAGTGGAGAGTCCACACTGAAGTTACATATAGTCGGACGACAATTGAAGAATAGTGTTGAATGACATAATTTACATGATTTGAAACATGATTTTCAATGCTTTATTTATTTGTTAGCTCTATCCTGAGTAGAGCCGTCTTAGATCAATTGGGGGCCCCGGGCACTTTAAGATAAATGTAGCCCCTAAGACAGAGGGTTGTTAACAACAGCCAATAGAGAAAAACAAGAGCAGGTTTCCAAAATTCTAGATATATTTATCTGTTGTTTTTATATATTCAAAGTCACATTAAATTAATAGGTAACCAAAAACCGCAAAAGTAACTCTTTAACCATTATACGCAGATTAGTAATTAAAAAGTCTATGTTGATTCAAGGGGTACTTTGCTAGATTTTAGACAAACAAAATCATTAGTCATTTCTTCAAAGTTTATCGCTTTGAGCACATAACACTCTATGGACATTAGTGATAAACTGGTTAATCTTTCTTGAAACATTGTACTTATTTTTGGTACATGTTTTATTTTTTTCAATTTTTGAAGGAGCGTTCCTCACTGCAGTTAGTTACCCTCATTCATAAAAAGATTCTCTATGCAATTTCTACATTTGGAAACGTGTCTTCAATTTTGTATTCTTTCAAAAGATGATATATTTCTGAAATATTATTAGTTTCTTGATTTTCGCTCCTTTGAACACTTTTCAAGTATTCTGTTAAATGCAGGCATTCCATTTTTAACTCTTTCTCCCTAACGTCGTTATGGTAGATTTTAGTGAATTCTTTGTGACTTTGACTCAACTCCTTGGGACTCAAATTTTTTAAGCGAGATAAAAAACCGAACCGATGACTTATTTCCTTGTACAAATTCAATTGCTGTTTTAGATGAACGCTCAGGGTATCAATTATGAGAATAAAAGTTTCTACTTTGAAACTAAAATTTATATTTCTCATTTAGTTAGACTGATGGCGCAGAACCATCAAATTATATCTGACGTGAGCTTCTACCTCTTATTCTTTGAGATAGGTTCTTGTAGTCACACTCCGGATTTTTCTCTTTGGCGCACGATTCAAAGTCATCAAATTTATCCCTGGCATTAATAATAAAGTCAACAAGTGAAGCTAACAAATTAGTTGCAACGTCCATTGTTATAGTTTTTTTCTGAAGATAAGTATTTGTTGTGTCTTCTCTTTCAATATGGTGTTCCGAATTTCTGTCAGTAAGATAAGTTTCTAGCTTTCCATTTTTTTGGACAAACTAAGAGCTTCGCCTAGTTTCTTTTCTTGTCTGCATCCTACGCGATAGACGTTAAAGCTTCTATAATTTGTTTATAACCTTGATGTAAGGCGCTTACTGCATCAGCTCGCGCAGATCATCTGGTTTTTTGAACCTAAATACTTAATCAATGTATTCCATCGGTGAGTAGAATCAAAGAAAAATTGTACAGTTTCTGAACCATTTGATAAAAACTTATTGCTTTTCGTACACACCCAGCGGGATGAATAACTAGCAAGTTTAGAGAATGTCCCCCACATGATACAAAGGTAGCAAATTCACATTTCTCCTTGATTTTCGCTTGCAAACCCGCATACTTTCCTGACATATTTGATACTTTGTCGTAGCTTTGCCCTCTGCAATCTTTGATTCGTATATCATGATTCTCTAAAAAAATTCAGGATGGTTCCCGCTAATAATTCTGATTTGTGCTCCTTGGTAGGTATACATCCCAAAAATCTTTCAATTGGAGCACGGACTTTTACGTATCGAATCATAAATGTTAACTGGTCAGTAAGAGGCAGATCGGGCAGGCTGTCAAAGCTAATAAAAAAAGATTTAGCTAATTTATTTGCTTTATAGTTTTTTAGGACCTGTTTTCCATTACGGCAATAAACTCATTACAAACATTGGCTGATAAATAAGAAATGTGTCCCTTTTCAGGATTTTCAATTTTTTTATATGATATGCAAGCAATTTATCATAATAACTTCACACATTCCAAAGATTTCATTGTCTCCTTGAAACGGAAGCCCTCTCAATACCAAAAATGTTGCAACTGCCACAACCCGTTTAAGTACACTTTTCCAGTAATCTATTTCTTTTTGATATTGACAAAGCAAGTCTGTATCTACTCTACCAACTTCTTAACTTGACGTAAAACTATGTTATCAATGTATTTTCAATCATTAAATCCATCCGGAGAGTATAGGTTTACATAAGAAAGGTTAAATAAGCAGCGAGAAAGGCAAAATACAAATTTCTTCGAAAGCGAATACAGCAACCAATTTCTTTCAACACTTTCATTATTTTTTAATTTACTGGATAATTCCGAACAGAAATGCCGTCCCGGCCGTGCGTTTCAAATAGGAACAGAAGGAATTAAAATGCCCTCCTCACACATTGAAGATCGATTCGTTTATGTTTATTCCAGTGATGCCCAAACTCACACAACCCAAAATGTGCATTCGTGTTAACTGAACAAGCTCCACTCAACACCAACGTTTTTACAATAATAACACATAAGATTGATAAGATACTTTTTAAAAGTGGGATCATATACATATGAAAGTTTAAAAGCCCATTTACCCGCGAGTGTAGGCTTGAGCATCACTGGTTTATTTATACACAAATAATTCAGGGATATCACCTAGTAGAAAGCAGATAGAGCTGCCAGTGTTGGCCTCCAGCTCATGAGATTACTATAAAAGCAGATGGATAATTATTAAGTATAGTCAGATAATTATATTTTAATTTTCGCAAAATAAATATATTTATCGGTTAGTGATCTGGACATAAGGGGCCCTACAGATCACGGGACCCTGGGCACTTACCCAATGTGCCCATGCGCAAAGATGGCCCTGATCATCAATAATTTTTCAGGATTCAAAGCTGGTGCCATTCGTAATAACCAGCTGGAAGTGTGAAATAGCTACTCCACTTTACTCTTGATTTCACTCACGTAGCCACCTAATCATTGTTGCACGTAAAAATATGTAGTCCCTGGTCGTGCCAAAAACTATGCCGCATAATAATGGCCAAAAGACAATAGACCAGTAATGAAATAATGCACGCTTTAAAAAGAAAACCAAACTATTTGAAAAAAATTATCTGATGGTTGCTTTTGGAGCATGGAACTATCAATATGTAGTAAAAAATGAAACAACAAAATATACTACTAGTACCAAAATTATTTCGAATTCAGCTCAAAGTCCAAGCAGCCATGAGCCATTGTTCCATCCTTAATCAGTATCTACATATCGCTCAAATTTCGATTGGTGAAAGTGACTCTGAGAGTAAAGAATCTAATCTGGTTTCACGACAAAGGACGGAAATTAGTAGGAAAGCTAATAAAAACTTCTTGCATTAATGAAATTTGTAAATTATTTTTTCATATTATCTCAACCATAACAACTTCTTCCTAATCGTACGGTCGATAAAACAGAAATTCTTAAACTTACTACCAAATTGAAGAGTTAAATAGTAAGGATCAGGATCATCAATTCTTTAAGTGATTGGTCGCTTTACGTTTATCACGCTAAAAGACCACAAACGAATCTTCAATCACATTTTGAGCGACATGCAAAGCACAACAGCTTGCACTGCAGCCTCAGTAAATCCTGTGTCCGTGGGCTGCTCATGGTTAGATATTCACTAGCGGTGCGTTCTGTTAATCCGAATGGTCACTTTGACCAACTTTTTGCCTTTGTAGAATCTTTCGACCATTCCATCGGACTGCGTGTGAAATGGAGTGGTCCCAGTTTTCTTCATGCCCAAGGGGCCACAAAACTCCATAAAAGCCTGTCACTCGAAATTTTGACCTTGATCGAAATGAAGCTTTTTAAGGACTCCGTACCTACTGGCTCAGTTAAGGACAATTTGTTCCGCCACTTGCTGATTTGGAATAGCGTAGACTTCTGGTCATTTAGTAAAATAGTTGGTCACTACTAGCACGTATCTATTGCATTGCTGTGACATCGGAAACGGCATTGCCACATCATCATCATCATCGGCGCAACAATCGAGGTCCGGTCCTGGCCTCCGTCAACAGTTGTTTCCATCGGTCTCGATGGCGAGCCGATGTCATCCAATGGGGCACCCCAAAACTATCAGCGTCCTAGTCAATGCCATCCCTCCAACGCAGGTAAGATCTCCCATGCTATCGTCTGCCGTAAAATCTGTCGAAAAGAGTTTTCCGAGCAGGATCCTTTTCGCTTTATCCTAATGCATGCTATCGTCTGCCGTAAAATCTGTCGAAAAGAGTTTTCCGAGCTTTATCCTAATAATTATATCTGCTTCTAGGTAGATAGCACACAACTCATGGTTGTAGCGTCTCCGGAATCGCTCTTCTTCACATATGGGTCCAACGATTTTCCTCAAGACTTTCTTCACAAATGCGGCTAAGAGGTCAGAGTGCCTTTTGTTGAGCACCCAAATTTCGGATCCATATGTGAATTTTGACAGGACCAGGGTTTTGTACAGCAGGAGCTTTATTGCTCGAGTGAGATTTCGGAATTTGAAGAGCCTCGACTGACTGTAGTAGGCTTTGTTGGATTTAAGCAGCCGCCCGCATATTTTTTCCTCGATGTAGCTATCGGCTGCTACGATTGACCCAAGGTAGTTGAAAGATGGCACTACTTCAAATTCATGCTCAACTACCCTAAAGTTTTGACCAACTTTAGGTGATCTTCCTGCAGATGCTTCAACCATATACTTAGTATTTCCTTCATTTATGTGCAGCACCAGTTTTTTGTCGCTCACTCAGTCCGGATGAAGGATTCTCGTACAGCTAGTTACGATCTTCCAATTATGTCTAAATCATCTGCATAGGCCAGTATCTGGCGAGACTTGGTGACGATAGTCACTCTCGTTGACGTGCCAGTGTCTCGGGTTGCTTTCTCCTACGCCAGTTTGAAGAGGAGGCAGGCCAGACCATCTCTTTGTCGGAGCCCATTGAAGATGTTGAACGGTCTAGATAGCAATCCTGCTATTTTAACTTGGCTTGTTACATTAAACAACCTACACAATCGTGTCAGCTTGTTTGGGGTGCCGAATTCTCTCATGGTTTTATACGAGGGATGATCCAACAGTAATGAATATGAACCAAGGTGATTAAACTTAAAAAAAAAGTATTTATTTTTCAAAATAGACTCCTAACAAGCTAATACATTTAGTTCATGTTTTTCCAATCCCAGTAAACACTTAGGAAAAAATTCGTTGTCTTTACTCTCCCAAAGCATGACCATCATTTCGCTATCAGCAGCCATCACTTCGCTATCATCTTCAAATTTCTTGCTCGTTGCATTGAGCCAAGGAAAGAGTTTGACGTTATTTGGAGCTAGATCTGGCAAAAAGGGCGGATGTTCAAGCAGTGTGAATCCTGTTATTTTAATTGCAGCCATCGAAATTGCAGCCTTGTGAACCGGTGCATTGTCCTGATGAAATGGCACTCTGGCTTGCAGTTTGCCGTGCCATTTTTCCTCAATAGCCTTCCGCCAATTTTCTTATTTGGACTGCGTAGATTCCACCATAATATTTCCTTCAGCGTCCCAAAAACGGATACCATAACCTTCCCTGCCGAGCGCGACACTTTGAATTCCTTCAGCGTCGGTGAAGAGGGCCACTTCCACGTCATCGATTGCTGTGTGGTTTCTGGATCAAAGTAGTGGATCCAAGTTTTGTCCAAGATCACGAAACATGACAAAACAAATTTGTTGCGTAGAATTAATTAAATGATAGATTTGATTAAAGACGATTTGAATAATTACACGATGTTAATGGGAACGTATGACAAAAGGATAGATTTCCGTGTATATACATATGTACAAGTATGGGTAAAGAAAAACAAAGTTGCCACATTTCATTTCAAAAAACATATACGATGCTGCCGCCTGGACTGGAACGTGTCCATTCAACATGTCCATTCAACATGTCCATTCAACAAAATTCTCCTGACCTGCCTGGAACTTTTCCAGATTCACCCTCGAAATGTCGATTCGTTTCTTCTTTTGCTCGTCGGTTAACATTCTCGGCTCTCAACGCGTAAAGACCTTCTTCATATGTAATTCGTGAGCAACGATTCTTTGAACACTGTCATTCGAGATCCCTGTGACCTCAGCTACTTGCTGATGGTCACTCTTCGATCTACCAACATGACATCTTTGATTTTTTTCACATTGTCTTCAGTGAGTGACGTGGTTGGAAGTCCTTTGTGGTGTTCGCCTTCATTGGATGTTCTTCCCAGCTTAAACTCTTTGGCGCAGCGGGCAACAGTAGAATATGGAGGAGCAGAGTCCCCTAATATTTCCATCATGTCGCCGTGTATGTCTCTGGTAGAAATTTTTTTCAAACAGAGGTACTTAATAACAGCTCTAATTTCGTTTTTCTGCATTTTGATGTTCTTTCTTCGACTGTTCGTATTCAAATGAATGTACCTCCCTGGAATCATGGCCTACTTATATGTTCTTTTTTATGCTGACTTAGTGAGTATATGAGGTAGTAAAAGAAATTTTTTTTTTTTATTTACATCCGAACTTATTGATCAACCCTCGTAAATTCATTGTTAAGATCAAAGTGCTTTTACACTCGAAACAGGTTGGAGCACGTGTGGTAGAATATGCACTCAAAATCTGCACGTTTCTTCTATTGTTCATCGAACATTAGTATTTTTAGCGGCTCAGGTGCGCTAGAGTTATTTTTGTTTAGCTGGATCTAAGTAACATATAATTCATCTTTGAATCGTCGATCAACATTCTTTTCATTTCCCTATGGAAAGTGTACTGAAATAATTTCCCCAAGCATATCTTGGCTTCGAGTATTACAAATATGCATGACTGTATTCACACTATTAATTCTTCGATTGAAACAAAAACTAGGGTATCTTCCAACGAAATCTCTTCCCTATTTTCAAAGCCCTATTTTCTACACAATATCTCAAACAAAACTTTCGGCTTTAAATTCAACTCCTTTATTTTGAAATTGTCCGGAAAAGGCAAATTGTGCTCGATACGTGACTAAATAGTTATACGTGTCTTATCGCACCGTAAAAAATATAATATCTTTCACATGCATATTCATCCATCTATGCATGTAAGTATATGGGTGAATGCTATCAAGGATATGTCTGAGTTGAAAGCATAACCCTTATAATTTTTAAAAATAATTGTTTTTTTGTCATTGGGGCCTCATACCTTAAGCCTTCATATGTTCATGTGCATTATCTATTACTGTACACATCGCGAAAAAGGGATGAAGTAATTTAAAGGGGGAACGACAAAAATTGCGAAAGTTAATACTTAGGTATCTACTGCATGTCTGAATATTTGTTTATTAAATTAGAATCTGCGAATTATATCAGCCTAAGCTACTGATACCTGTACGAAGACAAAAAATTTGAGTATTCGATACAAAAGATCGAAAGAGAGCAAATTACATTTTTTTTTACTGAAATTCGAATTATTGTTTCCTGATTTGACATTTATTATTCCAACGTGTCATACATATAAAAAATCCAAAAAAATCCTGCAAGCGCATCTCACAAAAATTTTTTCATACATGATTTATTAACTTATCGTATCATTTTCGTATAATATACTCTATTCTAACAACATAATCGACAACGATGTTAACCGAAATGATCCCGTAGGTCATAGCCATGTATCGAATTTCTTTCGTTATCGCAACGCGATGAGAGAGGGTGTGATGAAAAATGGTAAATCGTTTATCCAAATTGTTAAGCATTAATTTGGTGTCGATTTTCATTCCTTCGGGACACTACATGGGGAGTGAATTCCAAATGTCGACAGAGTAGTACTGAGGTTTTTCCTTAAAGTCTTAAGCGATAATGTATGGTCGGGCCAGGAGATATGTGGAGCAGGACGGAATTGTTGAATTAAGTTGAATAGGATTTGACAAAAGAAAAGTGTTAAGTTTGTGTGTTTGAGTTAATAAACATTATCGTTAAAATTGTGTTGTGATACATCAAAAATTTTAAGGTGTTTAAAATAGGGCTATAAATCAATTTAAATGTGGGACCAAAAAGTTCCTTGCTGCTGTTTAGAATCGATTATATTGGTTCAAAAATATGAGTCAGTATATGAAATAGAATTGCATCTGTACCATTTGGCAACTCTCCCCTATTTCTCAGTGGGCGGTATTACCTATCAAACACTAACAAATATGACCATCTCAAAGAGCATGTTCACGATAATTGACCACAAAAATTCTTTCCACAATTTCAAACCGAAACTGAATCAATCCTATTCTTGGACCGTCCACACTGACTAGTTAAAAGGGTCCTGGTCACTACTATTCAGGGTTTTTTTTCTTTCTCTTATTCTATTCTCCATTGAACCGAGCTGCACTCATGGTTCCATCGATCCCCATCGAACAATACGTAGAAGAAAAAACGTGAAACATGCAAGGACTCGAATACGTTCGCCCCAAGATGTCACATACGAATCTAATATAACGATTTGGTCAATTTGTAAAAGAGATCGAATGTCTGAGATTGTCCTGTCAGAGTGGCGAAGCGATGCGATGCGATTCTTTTCATTGAATGATGTTGATAGTCTCCCCGGGGGGAGTCCGTTGCAGTGCATATTAGGTGAGTTGAACTATGTAGTTCAGTGGAACAAGGTGTGAGTAAATGGTAAAACCAATAATTCGAACTCAATGTACATGTGTTCGATAGACGAACGTGATTGGAATAAAAGATAGGATGCTATCAGACGATAGATACTTTGATATGTTGTTAATAATGAGACGAAATCTATTGAAATAGATTTTTGCGGAATGAAGTTGTCAGACGCAATGACGGATATTAATTGGTGTTAATGTTTATAATTGTCAGTATTAGCTACTAGTGCTTAGTTTTTTCCTCATAGAACTAGGAGCATCGAATAATTTGGCTGTTACGACTATCAAGTTGACGCGTAAGAACATCCACAAGGCCACCTCAGTATCACCTGATGGAATGCGCTGGATTCTCCAGTTACATAGAAAATTTAGATTGGATGTGCTCGACTTTAACCATCACGATTCGCCAAGTAAGCCAACAGAAAAGAATGCGACTATTTCAAAACGCAAAAGGATTAGATTAGAAATCTTGGAAGAACAGAGGCTACTACAAGCAGAAAGAGACGAAGAGTACTTGGGAAGAAAATTCAAGTTACTCATGGAAGACAGCGCAAGTGACGATGAAGTTCCAGTTATATCTTTAGAAAGCAAACTCAGGTCGGAAAACGCAAATCAACCTCAACAGCAATCATTATCAGCAAACGCCGACAAGACGGAAGTAGTAAATGCTGCAGCACAGCTGAATGACTACGACAAGCCGAAGACTAACCTACATATATCAAAAACAGAGCAACCATCGAGCTGAATTCTGAATCAAGTTCACCAGCGCGACATTACAATACTCTCTTCGCTACACCATAAAGAATCAGTCCTGACCACGAAAACCGATGTGGGTCAAGGATCTTCAGAAATCTCATCGCAACAAATAGCTGCCAGGCAGACTCTGGCAAGAGAGTTGCCTGTATTTAGTGGAAACCCTAAAGAGTGGCCATTATTTATTATATTAGTATGTCTGCTAGTACTAACAAATTATGTGGATTATCCTTTTTTACATCAGTTTGACAATCTCAATTTTTGTGATTGCCAGCTGGAGACCATGGTTTTCCATCCAGTTACTCTCCTCACTTGATTTAATTTGAGCTGTATATCAATTGATTGTTTTCCATATAATATCGGACCATGATTGTCCATCTCACTGTGCATCTACTCCATGTATAGCATCACTAGAAACACAATGGGTTTGGTCTGATAACATTCGGCTCTTCGCTTCTTCGTTTTACTGCATGTACTTATTGCTATTTGTAGAGATGGCTTCAGTAGTCCTTCAATGAGTTTCCTCGCCGTATCAAGCATTCAAAGAGATTTGAGAGAGAGAGATAGAGAGAGGGAGATAGAGGTACGTTGATGCAATGTTAGAATCAAAGTGAGTGGTACCACATGCCAGCGGGATCGAAAAATATCTGCCAGCAAGAGTGCATTATACATTCATATCATCGTTACCGGGTATTTCTCCATGACTAATTTCAGCACTTCCGCTGGGATGCTGTTGGGGCCAGAAGCCTTTCGGTTCTTTGTTTTGCCAACGAACTGTGAAGTTCATCTTTATTGAACAAAGGAATATATTTTTGACAGCCTATTAGAGCGTTTTATATATATATATATATATATATATATATATATATATATATATATATATATATATATATATATATATATATATATATATATATATATATATATATATATATATATATATATATATATATATATATATATATATATATATATATATATATATATATATATATATATATATATATATATAAATGCAGTCACTATTTCTCGGGAACGTGCCATCCAATTGAGTTGAAATTTTCAGGATACATTGGTGTATATGCGGAATAGCAAATTATCTTTAACCAAAAGCAAATTATCTTTAACCCTTAGGCGCTGGTGACCATTTTAGTGATATTTTAAGTATACCTATTATTCTAACAACAAATAATTTTTGCAAAAATTAAGTTAGGAAAATGAATTTTGAACATGTTTTAAATGTGAATATGACAATGTTTTGGAAGTTTTTAACCATATGCGTGCGCTAGGTGCCTAATCGGGAAAATTTTAAAGTTATTGAATTGCAATAACTTTTGACAGAGCTATCAAATCATTATGAAACTTACAATACATATTGATATGACAGAGTTGTAAATCGATGTTGTTTTTAATGAGTATGTTGGCAACCCTGTAGCTACGACTGGCATTGAAAGTGAAAACCTTCAAATCATCACTACACTATTTAAATAAAGTAGAATAAGTGATATAAAAAATATTTTTATTGTTTATTCGATAATACTAAACCAACATGCCACAAACATTAAAAATTAAAACTATCTTAGCCTGCTTGGTGTTTATTAATTTTGGTGTTTGTTTTAAGTGTCAAGTATTTGGGGACTGTGGATGTGTATTTATGTTGTGTATTAGGTGTTCCCACAGACTCTCCGGAAAAAATGTCGCTTTTTTTAAAAAAAAGCAACTCATATATAAATTTGATGCTTTGTCTGCATAGTCCAAGTAAAACTTTTGAAATTTTACATGGGACAAGAACGGTAACCCTTCCCCAATTCTCTTATATTAGAAACATAGAAACTTCTGTTCACGAAAACTCCTATAACTTCTAATGCAGTCAGGAGATCAAAACGAAATTCATATGGAAGGTTGACTTCAACGTGAGGCAGATGTGGTATCTTTGTGACTTGGATGCTGACAAAAGGTTGCCAGCACGAGGTGGTTTTGCTATTTTTATATCAATAAATGCTTGCATTAGGTATTCATATGGGAAATATTTACGATGAAAATAAATATCCAATGCTTAAATTTTCTAAGTTCTTGAAATTTTTCGGATGGCAACCCCAAACACTTTTCTCTCGCTATAACATACGATCAGCTGATGAAAATGAGATTCATAGGGTAACTTGATTTGGATGAAAAGCAGTTGTGGATGCCTTTTAATTGCAGTGCTAGTAAAGTGTTTCAAGCACTGAGTATTTTCTTCATTTGTGTTACAGAATATGCTGTTTTCGAAGTTTTGCAAGATAAGCAACAGGTAATAAATATAAGAAACAAGTGTTTGTCTTTCCTTAATTTTGAAATGCATAAAACTAGCAACCCTGGAAACCATTCCGCTCTATTAGTTAAAATGCATTGGTGATTTTTTCTCCTTTTTTTAGCCTTTCCAAACTCTTTTTCATCCCATTGTATTCTGCGGCAGTTTGAGGTGGTTCTGGTGCACCTATAAACTGCTGAGCCATACGATAGATGTCTGATAGATGTCATGTATGTATAGATGTCCACAAATAAGCCTGTTATTTGGTAGTTTCCGCCGTACCATCGAGACCTTACAAAACTCGCTTGATTTCATCCATGGTAGAGTCCTTCATCGTATCTGTCACTGCTTGATCTATCGCTAAGCCTAGTCCACCTTCGCCGCCTTGCCAGCAACGCTGTCTTCAAGCGACTCCAATACTCTTTTCTGTCTGGTTTGAAAATGTTCTAGACAAGTAACTTTCGACTAGAGTTCCGCGAGCTTTGAGAGAAGGTGATATACAGGGTGTCCCACGGCAGAGTTAGAATTTTGAAACCAATTTTTAAAAAATCCCACACATTTTAGTCAAAATGTATTTAATGAAAATTAATTAATAGTAATGCAGATTTCATTTTTAAAAAATTATGGTTTTCTATTTCGTAGCACGCACTTGCAGAATCTGTTCACCGCATTCTGCATAACACGCCTGAGCATGCAGTTTCACTTTCGCGTACTTCACGGTGGAGATTTTGGCAGCTCGGCGAGATTCCTTTGAGTACTAACGTAAACGTTGCTCATGAGATGCCGCAACAAGAAAAAGTCCATGGGGATCAAAACTGGTGATCGCGGAGGCAATGCGATATAACCAAAGTGGGAGAACAATTTTTGGGGAAACAGCTCACGAAGGTGCTCTATAATGACTCTTGCAGTGTGAGAAAAGGCTCCATAATGCTGAAACCACGTCCATGAACTTTAGGCAAGATGTTCTCGAAGCTGGGGTATAAAATAACTGGATATCATTTGTATTTGTGTCACATATAACAGTTGTCGTTGCACCTCTCGTATTTTCAAAAAAAGGCCTCATTATTCCAGTCACTGACAGGACTTTTAGACTATGTAACCGTGTTTGATGTTTTTGTCTGGGATTTACCGTTGACCAGAAGTGGCAATTTAGTTTATTGATATATCCATTCAAATGAAAATGTGCTTCATCACTTCAAAACACAGTATTCAAAGTGCCAGATCTCTCAATGACTATTTGACAAAAATTTTTACGTAGATTATGATCATTTTCCGTTATTGCCAGGATTGTCTGGATTTTATAGGAATGGAATTGTAGATCACGCTTCAAAATCCTGTCTACGGTTGATTTGGTGACGTTTCAGGTCGCTGCTGTTTTGAGTATTAATAATCGCGGATTGTGACGGACGCTAGCTGCAACTTCGTTAATAGTTTCTTCCGATCTTGAAGTTCTGTTCGGGCTCGGACGTGCTCGAAACTTCTGTATCCATTTACAAGTCAAGTTTTCCATTGGTCCATCCCGTAAACGTCTGATATTGTAGTGGGAACAAAACTGCATCCAAGCCGTAACGTACGACTCTCCTTTTTTGAAAAACATCGCGACTATTGAATCCTCACGGACGATAAATCTAGTACGCTCCTTCCCCTGCGCTCAATTTAAACGGTGTTTTAATATAAAACTTTAATTCTGCCGTGAGACACTTTTATTTATGGTCACTTCTAGAGTACCTTCCAAGCTACTCGTCAGCGTTGAAAATAGATCCGAGGCGACAGTTTAGTCAGGTGTAGACTCTCCGAGCTCCGGTCTGCGGTACGTACGTGATGAGCCCCTGTTTCGTAAAGTTATTATATCTAGCCACAATTTTTATAATTATTTTTTTCCGTATGTTCTCAATTAGCTTTCCCACCCCAAAGCTCTCGCGTTGAAGTATCCAGCCACTACCAGAGTTCTTAGAAGATATCAGAGAGTATCTTCTAGTGCTTCCATTTTCCTGCGAAATTTCCTGATGGTGAGAAAAAGTAGCTGACAAAGTTGATGGCTCGGTTTCGAACCCAAACATATCAATTGCCGAAACTCCGCCGTTCTTATTATTTCTTAGAAGTAATAATTTGGGAGAATATATATTCCGCATATTTATAAATTCTTTCTAAATTCTACTTGCGTTTTGAAAATAAATAAAGGTTCCTACAAGAATACTAATACATCGCAAAATTTTTACATTTACAAAGTCCTTAAAATGACGTATAATAACTGGTTCTGAACATCAAATACAATTACCTTCATAAGCCTGGTAAATTGTCATACTATCAAAGTTCACAGCTTCCAAGCATACTAAAATTCACTTTGCACTTTTCAACATTCTATTCACACTTTCAACAACTCTCCGAGAATAAGACCATTCATAACGAAGTAAGCTCACATAACTACACAAGGCGTTCAGTGGTCAGCAGTACGGCTACCACGTGTCCAGCAAAGATTCAACAACGTGTAAATGTAACATCCTAAGATAACAATATTATGGTCAAAGTTTAAACACTTTGAAGCGATATTAACACTGTTTACCCTTTTGTTCTCGGAAAAGACCAGAGAGCGCCGACTTCTTCGTGATTTCAACGTTCATAAGGAAGGACCGTCATGATGATAGTAGTCTTTCTAGGATACCGTTAAAAAATGAAGAGTATATATTTAGACTTGGTGGAGGGGGGAATGTTTGGCCAGTGGTCACGATTATAGCATGTTTACCTTTGATTATATGGCACGATGGCTACTAGGAATCATGCTCTATCAATGCACATAACTCTAGGACTATATCTACTGATACTATCCTTTCTTTGGCAGACACCCTTGGACAGGATATATCCTACGGATTACACCGAATCACTCAATGCATGTCAGGGAGAATGTCGGTTTGTCGGGTCAGGGTTTTGTCGGGAAATATCATAGTTAATAAAAACTTTTTTTTTCTAAATTGAAGAAGGGTTGGTTGTGGCAGATAACTTGAAAAGATACGCAGACTGAATGTGTAAAATTATGAATCAGGAATCAGGGGGGATAAAAATATATATTTTCTTGTTGTTATAATTCGCACTAGAATCTAAATAATACATTGTATTGATCTTACAAAAAAAAAGGATTTAAAATTTAATTAGCGGCACATAATATTATAAAAACAACGCAAATTAGCTTTAAACGATATAAAGTGCTTATTGGTACCTATTGATATGCAAACAAGAAATAAATCAAGTAAATTATAATCTACAGAATCGAATAATACTCAACAGCATTCCCAGTCGATAATTCTTTGTCAAAGAAGATAATATTCAATAAGTTCACACTTCAGCATGTGAAGTCACTCATATTTAAATTGCAGTCCTTGATTTGAATCGGTCTTTTTTTATTATGATATTAACACTCGCTTCCGAAACAATGTGCAAGTAGTTCTTGAAATTCAGCCCTCTCACACGCTGTGCGATTCACAATGTTTCAATATTCCTCATTTTACAATCGTAATCGATTCACCTTAATACATTCAATCGAATCTAGCCCGCATTGTATCCATTCTACAATATTTCCTATTGCAGTTAAAAGGCATTAAAAGATTACCCCAGTGATACAATTACCGATGCTAAAATCCGGTCATAAGTTTCCTATGCGACATGTATCTGTGCGTGTTGAGTAGCATCTAATCCAAGGGTATAAGGGTAAATGGGGCCGTTAGTGAATCTATACAAATTGGATTTTATCGAGCTCTCCTACAAGCCCACATTACGACACACATGGACATAAATATGTGGCGCATTTATGTGGCGGTATGGCCGGGTTAGATTGAATGGACATTGTCCGATAAATCGTAAATGGTAAATTTTTCTGTAAATCGTCTGTTTAGAAGGATGTAGTGACGCGTATGACGGTAATGAAAGAAAATTATGCGAAAATCTGTCCGCAATCTTTCACTGTTATCGGGATATGTTTGATGAACGGGTTGTACGGAATCGTATACATAGTAAGTTCGAGTTAAATGTTAATGTTTCTTGATAAAGAACATCCAAGGAGGAGGCATTGCTATTATCAAAAGTTATTGAAGTCCAAGAGGTAGTTTTGCAAGCTATTACCAAAAGTTGAATGCATGAATCTTAAGGATTTTGTGAGGACTATTTCGCTTTGCTACATAGCTCCACAAAATGTAAGATAGGACATTATGACTGGAGCAAAAAAAATTTAATAACGGCCACGTGGTGGTTTTCAAAACATTGAAATATTGTATAGTATGTGCAGTCCAAATATGTCGCTCTTGTGTTGTGGTTGTTAATTCTTGCTCTTCTACACTTTTTTTCCTACCTCAGGAGTTCCGCAAGGATCTATTCTTGGTCCTTTATTGTTCCTTTTGTTTGTTAACGATCTTCCTTCCCTCTTTAATTCACCCTGTATTTTGTACGCTGATGATCTCAAAATTTTCAGAGCGATAGAATCTGCTAGGGACTGTTCCTTATTGCAGAAAGATCTGGGTACTCTGGCTACCTGGTGCGCAGTGAATTCTCTCACTTTGAATGTTTCGAAGTGTCATCAAATGTCTTTCACCCACAAAACATCCCCTCTTCTGTTCTCCTACTGTGTCCTCGGCTCCCCTCTCAGTGTTGTTCCTAGTTTTAAGGACCTTGGCTTGATTTTCAATTCTAAACTGAAGTTCGATTTACATATTTTACATGTCACTGCCAAGGCTTCCCGTTTTTCCGGCTTCATCATTAGATCCTCTAAACGTTTGTTAATCTTTCTGCTCCTCTATATCTGTTTTTTTCCTTCGTTCGTAGTGTTCTTGAATACTGTTGCCAAATATGGTGTCCACATTACGCATACTTGATTGCTGCGGTTGAATCCGTGCAACGCAGATTCACCCGCTCATCGTTCTACAAGTTCTGTATTCCGTATTGCGATTACAGTATGCGCCTTTCCATCCTTCAAATTCCTTCCCTTGAGTTACGAAGAGTGTTCCTCGACGAGTGCCTCCTCTTTAAACTTTTCAACGGCTGTATATTGGTGGACCCCAGCATTCACATTTCTGTTAGAGATTCGGGCCGTCCTAATAGAACATTTTTCAAATTTAATGTTACATTTGCCCGTACTGACATCTATTTCTTTTCTCCCCTTTTGCGTTTGCCTCGTCAGCATAATAACCTTAACCTTGGTCCTCTGCCTCGAACGTTAGCTGTGTTTAAAAATATTTTAAAAAATAACGTTTTGGCAGGTACATGAAATATGTCATAACTTAGTCTTTTGCTGTATCTTTTTTCGGTCGTTCTTGCTTTTAATTACTTTTCCTTTCTGAATTTCATTTAATTTAATTTCATTTCAATTTTTCTTTTTTTATTTAATTTTGCTCTTTTAACTCATAGTTTCGTGCCTTTTTCTTTTTATATTTATATATATATATTTCTTTTTTTGCTGTGTCTAATCTGTAATTGGATCTGTTCTGTTGATTTGGACATTAGTAAATAAATAAATAAAAAAATAAATAAATAAGATGCACAAAAATCAATCGGAAAAGTTAAAGCAGATTTACTTCATTTATCCCGTGGTGAAAAAGTTTAAAGCTGGGGAATTGACACATTAAAGATGATATTACGGTGCCTTGGACTGAATTATTAGGGGCGACTGAAACGTATTGAGCCTAAGTATCATTAAGTGTTACTAATATCTCGTGCGAATAACCTTAGTAGTATAGTTCCATGTAATTAGCATCAATATGAAGGTACAGTTCTGCCTTGATTAAATGCCATCAAAATCCTTATCACGGTCAAGACCATAGCTCACATTAGCAAGAAATTTGAAGAACGCCGCCAGAAAGTAGTCCCTTTCAACGATATGTTTCAGGAAATAAATAAAATTACAGGCCGTAAAAAATGTAGATGTAATTTCACTTCTAACGGTAGTTTACTTCTTGTTGATAAAGCAACTGCAAATGCTATTGCTGCTGCGTTCTCTCTCATCAGTCGTGGTGAGAAGCATATGTAGCTCTAATTTTAAGTTCGCCTCTGTCGTTAAGACTTTGGTCTCTAATTTTCGGCAAAGAAATCAATTGTTGACTCTATTCAGGTTCAGTCTTACGAATCCCTCCACGAACTCAAAAAAACATGGTATCCTTGCGAATAAAAAAACTCTCCTAATCCTGGTATCGACTCTTTCGTCTAAAAAGTCTTCTAGAGAAAATGTCAACTTTGATTTTAAAAAAGATTCCTGCCTGCTTCTTTCAACACCTATACATTTTATTTAAATTTTGCTTAAACATTGATTATTTTCCCAGTACTTAGAAGCGTGTAAAAATATTCCTTATCGCAAAAGCGCCAGGCTCCTGTGATGGCCTCAATGCGCGTCCAATTTCTCTCCTCTCAAATTTGGAAAAAACTGTTGAAAGGATGATTCAAAAACATTTAAATTGATGAAAATAACTACAGGGGATACAATTCATACAATTCATACAATACATCAGGGATACAATTCGGTTTTAAAGCCAAACACTCAACTTGACGCTTTTATGATTTTGCGAAGACCAGCTGACGATATCATCCAGAACAAGAGAGTTTTGGGTGCTTGTTTGATTGATCTATGAAGGTTTTCAACTCCGTTGGGGTTGAAGGCCTCCTGTTTAAAATTATCAATTTTAGTTTACTAACATGAGTAAACAAAATCGGTTATAACTTTCTTAGTAGCAAAAGGGCATTCGTCATCTTCAGTAAGACTTTCTCTCAATTCAATTATAATACAAACTCCATTCTTGGACCAATTCTTTTCAACGTTTTCACTGCAGACATTCCAGGAAATTCATAGGATTCTCCCACAGGTGGAACTATCAATTTTTACGCGGATACCCTCCTCTTCTAAAATTCACAGCATAACCTGCACTTTGATAATAGCTGTGTTAGAAAGGTACGCGAACCAAATAATTGAATATAATGCGAAATGGGACCTACAGTTGCATGCCAGCAAAAATAAACTAATATTTTTCAGAAATGACCACAACAACTTCAGGAACTGATTCAAAGCTCTCAAAAAAATCAAAACTATTATTAACAATCATGCAATCACTCCTTTGAAAGCCGTGAAATACCTCTGTATGAAGTTCAAACCCGATGGAAGCCGAATTCCATTATATATCCTGAAGCCAAACTCCATTATATCTTCGAGAGTTAAGATTATTGCCTAAAAACAATTAATTAAACCGGTCCTCTCTTGCGATGCTTTTTTTTTTTATTTTCCAGCCCTTCAAGTCAAACTGGAGAGCTGGCGGAATTCGAACGCCATATCCTCCGAAATGTCATCTCGATTCAAGATAAGGCCAATGATCACTATTATCGGAATAATTACCTCTACTGAAAATCCAAAATTACGTCTCTTTCCTTTTATTTACTCGAATTAAACAACAATGCTGTTCGTTGCACTACAGAGCACTGCAATCAACCCCTTGATCCAAGGTCTGGGTCTAAAAGATCGTAACTTGATTTTATGAATAGCTCATCGCCCATTCATCACTTATTAAGTTCCTTGTAAACATGTTTTTTTTTATCCTCCTGGTCCGATATTGAACTCAAATAATAGTCAAATATAGTTCAAATTACCATTTTTTTTACCACTTGAGGCAGTTTTCATGGAATCATTTTAACTCAGCAATTAAGATTGATTCTCAGACAAATCTTTAAAAGAGCTAGAATCCCGAAATGCCAGAATTTCTTAGGCATTAGTCTAACAGGCACAGCTCATAAGTCCATCATTGCCTTAATGATGGACTTATCCATCATTGCCTTCTCCATTTCATTCTTTAAAAACCTATCTCCCCCCTTGGACAATTAGCATCATTATCATATTTTAGTAATCGAATCGAAAACATGACTATGTCTTAGTCATCCGCTCATTGTAAAAAAATTGGAATCATTAAATTGTTAGTCATGAAATTCCCGTTATGAAATTCATCACAAAGAAAAGCAAAAATCCAACGGAAATTTCCGAACTGATATCTAAAGTTTAAGGGGAGTCTGGACCTTCATTTGCCACCATAATACTGATAACAGACTACTATTGAATCTCGTTTTGCGAACCTCCTATGAGCTTTGCGCTTTTAAATTCAAAAGCTCATTGTTCATTGGAGATTCGCAAAATCAGATTCGATTGTAGTCTGTCCCTAGTATAAAACTTTAGAGCAGAAAATTCGTGCATGGCAGGGAGTCACAGGAAGATAACCAAAGGTAAGGGTGTCCGAATACTGCCGTGACCACAGAAAATATTGAAAGAGTAAAAAAAAATTGTTCGAAAGAATCGGCAAATCAAGTTGTGGCAGATAGTTGGAGCCTTAACAAGGATCGAATCGGCTACAAAAAGGTGTGCACCTATGGGTTTTAAAGATGCTACAAGTTTTTGGACACCAATGGCGGTAATCCTGATAAGGTTTTTTCCCATTACACATATATTAAACATGGATCCAGTCAATGCAATGAATCCAAAAGTGAGAAAAGACATCGCGAAAATTCAATTGAAAAGATCGACATCCAAGCTGATGGCCACTGGTTTTTTTGGGGTTAAGTAGGAATTTTATCCTAAAAAAAATTACCTAACATCCCAAAAAACACTACAGTTAGCGTGAACTATTACGCCACATTGTTGACAAAAGTGCATCCACCAGATGTTGAAAAAAAAGAAAACCTTTTGAATGACGAAGAAATGAAGTCAATGCCATTTCAAAGTCAAAAACAGCGAATTTTTACCCCTGGATTAAAAGCCTTTTATGAAAAAAATAATAAGTGCACTGAAATAGAGGGATATTAAATAAAAAAAAACAATTTTTTTAAAACCTTCAAAAATAAAATTAATACCTACCAATATACCCCAGAAGCCCCTAGTATGTCTTCTAGATGAACTTGGTAATTTTGGTCTGTTAGTTGCTATGAATGAAGTAAATAATTGTTTACCTATAGATCAAATTGTAGATGAAAATATTTGTGAAGCATTTATTTCTTGGAGTTTATTTACCATTACGGAGTTAGACGCAATAAAATTTAGTTTTGTTTAATCTTTTGACACCAGTATTCCACTCTTATAATTTTGCCAAAAAATGGTAGAATTATAACGGTATCTAAAAATTTCCTCAGAAATTCTTTACAAAATGAAATCTTAGCGTACTTCAATTTTAAATATGATAGAGATTTAGATTTTTTTTCACTCTTTGTAGGCAATAAGTGGCTAGAAGAAGTGCAAATCAATTTTCTTAATTTTTGGAATTTTGATAACTCTGCAGAGAGCCATTAGATCACTATAAAGTTCACAGGACTCATTAATGCCTATAAGATGAGGACAGTTTTTAATATATGTGCTGGAAATCCTGTAGCTTCAGTAAGCACGTACAGAGAAATCCTTCAAAATTATAGAGTCATCTGAAATATTTTCAATTTTGAAGAAAAAAATCCAAACGATACACAAATTTAATACTTTGTTCACCCCGTTAATTTCAAATTTTAAAATTCCATTTTCTTCAAGAACTGTCCAAAGTGCCTATTTTTTTAGCACTTGAAATTTAAATTCGCGAGAACTTACGAGCGGAGCAGGTTTGATAGTACAGTAGTTTAATGAATATGTTGGCAACCCTGTGGATGTAGTCAAATAAAAGTTCTCTGCCTTATAATTTTGAAAACACATATGTAACAAAACCGAAATTCAAAGGGTAGGTTACTTTCAACTTGAACCAACTGTGGTAGTGTTTTGGCTTCAAAGCTAGGACAGACCCGTTAGCTACAGTCATTTTTTTGTAATTTTTACTAAGAGATACTTCGACTAAATTTTCAAGACATAATGATCTTATGGTGAAAATAAGCAACTTATAGTCAATTCAGTTTGTAAAATTATGAAGTATTTGCGAGCGGTAACCCTTAAAATCTTTCTACCCCTATAACTTCCAACGCAGTCAACAGATTGAAATGAAGTTTACAGGTTGAGTTGGTCCCAACGAATTTTATTGGCTGTGGTGCTAGCAAAGGATGCCCGTATCAAACATTTTGGTTATTTTTGTTCTAAAAAATGCCACCTTACAATAAAAATAAATTCAAAATTTTTGTACTAGGAGATGTTGCATTCAATTTTGCATATAATAAACATGTTGCAATGCAAATAATTTACAAGACTTCTATTTTCTTTGATTTTGAAACTGTTACGAGTTGTAAACCTGCAAATCTTTCTACCTTCTCCATGCCTTCCGGTACAATCTTTGGATTAAAGTGGTACATAATCTTTGATACAGATTGGTCGTAATAAAAAGCACATTTTGTAGAATCTGCATTCAAAATATACGCAATGTTCGACTTTTCTTAGAAACGCAGTCTTTCTAGCGTTTCAATGTTTCGCTACACAACAGTCGCTTTTTATTTACCTATGTGATTGCAACTATCGTCGTGGGAACCATTAAATTCACCTATCCTCCAACTCCAACAATATTCGCTCAACATGCCATCAAAAAGGTTCCATCGCTTTATCAGTATTCTGTCATCATACTTAACACAAAATCAAATTCCCTAGTTTTATTATGTTTATTTATGGGAATAGGTGGAGTAGACGTTCACCGCTCCGTTGCGTTCCTCGTTTGGGCCTGAGCTTCGACAAGCGACAAAATAAAACTTGAGCGCAAAGGTCTACTTCGAGTGCAATAAACCGAAAAACGAAAAAGACGAAGACAAAACGTTTTACGCTATCATAAAAAAAAGCGTTCCGATTATATACTCCCAGTTGTCTGTCGATTTTTTTGTGTCTTGGGAACATCCTCCTTCCTTTTTATATATGATGGTGATGATGGTCTTGTTCGAATGACATTGTAGTGTGGCATAGTATGCAGGGACAATTTGTGATAAGAAAGGATACAATACGATGGGTTCGATGCTTACGAATTGTATTAGATGGTTGTCAGGAGATATTCTATAGACAACAGTGGTTTTCGGGAAGTATAGGAATTAAAGAACTCAAAAGCCTTTAGGAAGTTGTTTCAGTGAAATTTAAAATGAACTTCACTGACAAGTGAGCTAACATGGTTTTCCAATTCGAATATTTAAGGAATTTAATTCAACTCTGCAGTACTTTTGCGGAAATAAATATATATTCAGTTAATACTGAATCACAGAGATTTTCCTGGCAACGTCTCAACAACCTTGTCGAATCTAAAGTACATCATAAAATTGTTAGAATCAATTCGTTGGCCACGAAAATATCAATTGACCGGTTACATGAATGTCCTGTTGATTTAATCTTGTCAGTAAAGAGATAACTGGTGCAGACTATAACCGAAAATCGTCAAATCGATCACAGTTGATTTCTGTTCATTCGATTCGTTGATTTTTACGAGACCAATATATTCCAAACGATAAATTTTGACCAATGAATAGTATTTCTCATAATTTCGAAAACGGACATAAAAATACAACAATATACGGGTTGTAAATGTATATTGGAAATTTCATTTGTTTTATGGTTTGATTTTCTAGATTAAAATTTTATTTGTAAAATGTTCGCCAGCGGTGGATTTACGATATTGTTTAACATTGTTATTAGCTTTGGTAAACAAACGCATAAAACTATAGGTATCAAGGATGTGATCAACCAAGGACATGATTAAAGGCGAACTAGAGCGTGACTGTGTAATCTCGGCAACTAAAAAAAACGGGTACTGGCTCTAGAAGGCCGAAGCAATAAGTAAATGAAGCAAGTTAAGAAAAAAGTATTCGTAAAACTTCTGCCAAATGAGTAAAATGAAAAATATTTCAGTACGCTATAAACAGGGGACAAGCAGTATAAAACAAGCAGTATGAAAAATCACCACCATTCACCGCAAGTAGCGATTTACGAATAGAAGAATCGTCACACCATCTTAATTAGACTGGACAAGGAGCATTTACAGGGTGCGTCATCAAAATCCGGACAAATCAATGAACATCCTTCAAATAGTGCTATTTATTGAAAAATGAAGTTTAAGTACAAAAACGTCTTACATGGCATTTTGTGCATCTACTGACATTGCAATTATTCAATGTAGCTTCCATCAGCTTCAATCACGGCCTCCATTCGCGGTCTGAAGCGCTTGCACGCCCTCTGCAATTCTGCGCTGTCAATATTGGCGAACGCTGCCTCAATGGCTGTCATTAATGATGTTACATTTGGATGTCGAGACTTGTTGTTAACCCTTTCAATCACGCTCCATACGTAATAGTCCAAGAGATTTAAATCTGGACTACTCGGAGGCCAAAATTCCTTAGACCAGAACATGTCAAAATTGTCCGAGAGCCAGTTTTGGACCAAATGGATCGTGTGAGCTGGAGCCCCGTCCCGCTGAGCCCCGTCCCGCTGAGCCAAAACTCAAAACTCTCAAATATACTTCTTTGGTCTCAGTTTCTCCTTTTTGGAAGAAATGTGGTGGCATTGCATCCCCCTCACTAAACACGACACTCAAGACATGGGGACTGGCTGGAAATTTCGTTCTAGTGGCAACAGGGGCTTCTTCTGGGTCGTAAGTAAGCCATCGATTGTGTCTACGATTTATTTTTGCATTGACGGTGAACATTTTTTCGTCAGAAAAGAATCTGATACGTCCCGCTGCTTCGTTTTTCAAGGAAGAAATGATCAAATTGCAGCGAACCACTCGCTTTGCTCTTCTAGCTTTACAAAGCATTTGTCTAACCTTGATCGTGTAAGAATAATATCGAAGGTCCTCCTCAACGATCTCCGCATGGTAGGCTCGCTCACATTCACGATAGATGCCAGTATTCGTAACGATAACTCTGCGTCTTCCACAATCAGCTCTTCAGTCCTTATGGTGACTTCAGGGGTTCTCACTGTATGTTCTTTTGAGTGCCGCTTTCTTGCCGGTATACTTGAATCTTCACTTAACTGTTCTTGACCTTTGTACTTAGTAACAATCTCATATACAGTTGATTTCGGATATGGGAAAAATTGAATAATCTCCCGTGCTGACCGTCCAGCACAAAGACTTTCGATTATCGCGGCTCTTCGGTTATACTCCTCACTCATTTTTGACAGACTGACAATTTTGAGGTAAACGCCTTTTACTTATGTCGGCTTACTACTCGTATGCCAACGGCGACCTCTGGCACAAACACAATGTAGCGGGAAATTCAATTTGAAAACTGTCCGGATTTTGGTGACGCACCCTTTATACTGCTATTTCTTTATATATTACACACTTGAAAGTCATCCATCAAACTGTTGGCATATTCTCGACTGGACTTCGGTCTAGGTGAGATGCTCTGTCGATGCTCTGATTCATAAATCGCTACAATTAGTGCCAACATCGGGCCCAACAATTTTTCTAGGCAATCATCCAAGTAGGAAAATGAATTTGTGGTTATTCGCTCAGAACCCCTCAAATTTACTTTAGAAATCCTTTTCCATTCCCACTAACATACTCCTCAATCGGCTTCCATGTGATTCTTTATTTTGCTGTTAAATAGAACAATTTGTGCTTCGATCGAACATGCTACCAATAGCTCTACTTCTTCTTTGGCCGCAATACTCCTTCCCGATCCTATCCTTTTAGTTTATTCCTTTTACTTTATCATTGGGTAGCTTCCGTCGTGTTTGGCTTTTGGAGCTTTTGGCTCAGGAAGTTTGACTTTGGATTACTGTGATGGATGGTTTACCGTCATTTCCACATCAAGTCACTCGGATAGCCACCACCTTTCTTTAAGTGGGAGCCACACCAACTTTTTACTTGTTTTTGTTCCGAACTTGGCAGTTTTTCTGGGTTCGGCTCAAACCGTTGTCGGATTACATAGAATAGCCGCGGTGCCACCAACAAATACTTTCAGTTTGACCAAAATTAGGAGAATTGTTGAATTTGAAACGTTTTTCAATCCCCAGTCTCTATTCTTGAGTTGACGAGCAGAAGCGGACTAAGGGCCTTTTTGGCCATTTCTAGGGCATTTCGTATGGAAGTCAAATCGGCTATTTATCTTGGAGTGATGTTGGACTCAAAGCTGGCTTATGGAAAGCACATCCAAAAATTAAGCGACGCTACTAGCTGTTATCTTGCTTGAGAGACTCGTAAGGAACATTCGCCGTCCTAGTCCGAGTAAACTTAAGCTCCTTATGATGGTGGCTCATTCAATGCTGTTGCATGGCGCGGAGATATAGGCCACTGAAAAGTATCGAGCTAGGATGGTGAGCGTCTAGCGTAGGGGAGCGCTGCGAATTGCAAGCAGCTACAGAACACTTTCAGGAAACGCCGTGTTAGTGATAGTGGGAGTAATCCCAATTGATCTATTGGAGAACGAACGCAGGGAGGTGTTCCTGAATAGAGCAGAAGTGGGAAGATAAATTTTGGCTGCTCAAGCACAAGCGCGAACACTTGAGCTTTGGGAGGAGCGCTGGGCTACGAGCTTGAATAGAGCATGGACGATTAAGCTAATTCGCGCCTTAAAACCTTGGTGAGATAAACTTCTACCTGTGCCAGTTCCTATCGGACCATGGCTTCTTCAAGAAATACCTTCACAGAATGGGGAAAGTCAGGACTGAGTTCTGTAAGTACTGTGCTAAGGAAAGTAATGACACTTTGCATATTTTTTTCCACTGCGCCAGCTTCAGAAGGGAGCGAGAGATGCTTTTCTCTGCAATTGGCCCTGTGACGCCGAAGTCAATCGTGGAGATGATGCTACAGTCAGATGACGCCTAGTCAGCTGTGGCAGCATATGTGGAGCTGGTATTACGTTTAAAAAACGAGAAAGGATGCCTCACAGACTCCTGAAAGCCTGACAGAACGGAAGTAAGCCAATGGGAAGTAAGCCACCTGATAGGTGGAAGTAGCACGGCCGATTTGAAGTAATGCGAAAGTGGTTCCGGCTCGGACCTTCGTGGTCGGCAGGTGATGTTTTTTAGTGAGTACTAATCTCAAATAATCTTGTATTGTTCACAGATTACCTATTGAAGGTTTTTGACATCTGCTCTCCGAAAAAAACAAAAAGTTTGGGAACGATGATAATGGTACTGGGAGCGTCACTTCTCTTAACCAAGTTCTGCCCCACAAAGTTGTCCCTCACATAATTTCCACTTCCTTAGCTCGAGGAGAACGGTTGCTTGCTGGAGTCTGTCCTGGCATTCTTTTCGCTGCATATGCTCGGCATCAGCCCGATCCGCAGTACCAATCTTGGACACATCGTATGCTTGCACTCTACCAAAACCATTTCCCAAAGAATAGCTGCGTTACGTATTGCATTTTTGGCTGCTACAAAGTTTAAGCTATACGGTACAGTTCACTTCTTCACCATTCGAACAGCCTGTGGGAGCTTTTGATCTTGCAATGCGCTGATCAAGGCTTCTATGACATTATGCTCTGGTTCGTATGCTACGCTAGACAATAGAGCTAGCCTTTCCATTTTCTTCGCCAATTACTCTAGAGTTTCAATTAGTTTCTGTATTTGGCTATGAAGTAGTGATCTGCAGATCTGCTTTAGATGATTGTCTCTGTATCGCTGTGCATTGCTTTAGGCTGAAGAATTCAAGTGTAGCTCAGTTGGAATAGCTTGAAGGACCTGGGCTACTAGGCCCCGTAACGACAGAATCGATGACCGGTGTGATGGGGCGTTTGGCCGAAAACATTCATCTTATCTGCTATTTTCTCGTTCAGTGATCTAGGCGGGTCCAATAAAAAATGTTCCTCAAAAGCTCTACAGGAGCTTATTAAAAAACTAATGCTGTACAGTCTACTTTAATGACATGTATCGAGATTATGTTCATAGTAATTGGAGCTATCCTACATATGAGTTGGGACTATACACATAGTGGTAAAGACCATAATGTATGAAAGTTTGATCTTTCGAGCTATATTTTATAGCTCATTATACTATGGTGTGTGTATAGGCACACGAATGTCTTCGTTTCAGAGCCCAACCATGTGACTTCAGGATTCTTGCTCAATAAGAGCAGGAAAGTTTGGCAAGCATTCTGACTGGACACAAGTTCCTAGGAGGGCATATGTACCGAACAGGTGTTGTGCAGGATGACCTCTGTTCATCCCGCCTCAAAGACGCTGACTCTGCGGAGTATTTCTTCTGTGAATGCTCAGCGTTTGTGCATCTTAGATATCAATGCTTTGGCTGGGATGTGGTGCATATGCAGAAGATCGTCTCTTTTCCCCTAACAGTGATCCTAGATTTTATCAACAAGTCCGAGAAACTATGGTAGGCAGAGGGTAATGAGTACAAAGGGTCTTTTGGCCTGAGTGCTTAGAGGTGCCAGTGCGCCTCTCCCCCAACCTAAACATACACACACTATGTACATAGTGCATGCAGCCATAAATGTTTTAATATGTTATATTGGAGCATTATTGTGATATTAATGCGCAATATAGATAGCATAGATTGTAACTTATGGCGTTGGAAGCTATATTTTATAGCTCAGGGTACTATTTACATAGCTTGTGTGGCCATAAATGTTGCGCTATGTTACATAGACTCACGTACTGTGTAGATTTTTTGCAGTGTGCACATACAGTAAAATAGTTTAAATATACAAATCTATCCTTCAAATAGTACTTATATTTAAAAATATCCAAACTACATCTAATCTGCTCAGACATCAACATTCGTCCATCATTCAAATCATGTCCATCTCGAACACTAATATGACCTGATGCTCTTGCTATATGACCCATAAAGATTTGCGGAATATATTTTTGGGTTTATTTTTGCATATCATAGACATAAAAGAAATCTGTTGTTTCTCTTCTTCACGAACAATATTTAGTTTTGCGATATTGTCGACATGCACACAAAACATCCCCACGCAGTTATGGTTGTTCTGTGGCCATATATCGAATAGAATATTACCATAAAACGATTCACATTTCAATATGTTGACTGGACTGAACCGGACACAGCTCGTGTGGATCTACCGTTTTATGTCCGCGTCACATTATAGCAACTGTGTAGGGATGCTTTACGTCAAGGATATTAGAAGTTATGTTTTTCGGATGGTTTGAACGATGTGTGGAAAAGGCACCTCGTAAAATATACCGTATAATATAAAAGATAGATATGTATGTAGTGATGTGCATGAGATATGAACTGTGTATGGTCATATCAAGACGATTTAGCTTAAATGTATTGAAAACGAGGAAATCAATGACATCGAAAAACAAATTCAATCAAAAAGTGATGTAAATGAAGCATTTTCAAGTTGTTGTAGAATGGCATCACACTAATAAACTTTAATCTTCGTCGCAGAGGAGATTTGAAGTTGCGTCGAAGCTGAGAAACTAAAGGATAAAATGACACATGACAACTAAGAATGTATGTTATTTCATGCTTTTTTTTCTCAATATTAAAACTTTTCCCTTAAAGACTATCAAATGATTCAACATTGCAGCAAAGAGGTTTTTTTTTCAAAACTAGACACGAATGTCAACAACAATCAATCCGTTCAACTGAAACGTCTGGAGCGAAATCTTTAAATTGGCTTAGTTTCCACCAAAGGCACATTTCAAGTTAAGCTTTCCGCATCACATGATACCGTCGCTAACGTGATTTTCACGCTTCTCCAATTTATTTTTCCGTGTGCAGCTTCGTTGATTTTTTTTTTCGAAAAATCGCAACTGAATTGAAAACACGTGCACTACTATGTATAGGAAAGAAAATTTATACATTCACTGCATGAGAAAAAAATGTGCAAAAAAGGGGTTGAGATTTAAAATATATATTTTTAAGGCAATTTTGATTTTGCAATAAAAACCCAATGCCATCAGAATGAACAGAACATTGTTCGTTTCTTTTGTTCTTTAATCAATGATTTAATAGGACAATAAATCCAACTTTTCAAGAAGTAAACAAGTTACAAGGTAACAAACAAACCAAAATACAAACACTCCCATTAGTTCCGCAGCAAAACAAATGACAACGAACGAAAGAAATTCCGGAAAAACTTTAGGTAAACAATAACCAGATTACAATCCAAGGTCTGCATTAATTCAACATCTTTTCCTTAATCCACCGTGAGCTCGAAACTACTCGAAACTCGTTGTATTGTAGGCAATCGACTAGATTAACAATCTCATGTCTTTCGAATATCGCTTCGACATAAATCACGCTGCCTGATTTCCAGTGCCACCCGCTCGACGACGACGACAAAATGCCGGGAATGCGTCAATACTACGGTATCGGCATCAGGAAGTCAAAGAAAGACATCGAAAAGGATTTTCCATCCCCTAAAATATTCGTGCTTACATTCCTTGGGCTTTTGTTCGGTTTGGCTAAGTGCCGGCTAAACGGGGAAGATATGTAGGCCTGGGTTTATATGACATAGCATCTTGCCGGGTTAATCTTATCTGGTACTCGCTGTCCTACGACCAAATCCAAACCAAACTTTTCCCCCAAACCGCCTTTTGAATAGACTCGCTCCACTTTATTGTCGTTCGTCGACAGTCGACAACGTTTAATTTTATTAACCCACTACTCCGTTCTTCTGTTCAGCGAGTAAGAAATATTCGTGGCAACATTTTATGTGGATAATAATTTATGCATTTGATGTTATTGTTATGTGAACATGATCCCGATATGAATTTATTAATTACCGAAATGGGTGTTTTCCTGCTATACGAGCTAGTAGCTGCTTTCACATGACCCAAACGAGAACATCTCAATCTGCACTCTCGGTTCACGACTCCACTGCAAAATGGATTTATGATATTTCAATGGATGCCATTACTATATCATGTGCATAGCGATGAGGGAGAAATGCGTGTCGTCCTAGCGCACAGGATATTGACCAAAGTTGGGCTAATTAAAATAAGATTCTAGTTAGGAAAACAATAGGGTAGCTAGCTGCGTCTGTTGGCTGGAAGTCAACCGAAAAATGCTTTCGTAGAAGGGCACGTGCTGGTGCATTGGGGCGAACGGAAATGTATTTTACTGTAAATTATCATACGCTATTTTAAAAGAGGAAGATCAGAATTTGCGGTAACCTATTCAAATTTTTATCTGTAGGTAAATTTGAACATACACCAAAACATCATTAATATTTTGAGCACTCTGCTTTTGTGTGATTTCAAATAATTTCATAATTTTAATTTGTTAATATTTACCTCCAAAATTGAAATTGCTTAGCTCCGGTCAGAGTACATTCAATATTTCAATTGTGTCCATCCTGCTTGTTGGAACTGCTTTATGTTGAAGCGTTTACGCACTTGCCTAACCTTCTTGAAAATTGGTGAGAAAACCATCAGCAGTCTTCGGCTTGCTTCCTGTTCAGTAGCGTTGTTAATTGGTTACGTTGCATTCTTTCTGTCTTCCTCAAAAATAAATAGCAAACTAATGTTCTTATGAAAACCATTTTTCATAGCTGTATGTTGGATGTATTTGATTTCTCTGCGGACATTTTTCTCGTTCATTCAACAGTCGGGGAATCGTCGATTTATAGGATGTCATTTTATGAAAATACCAATGATTTGATGTGGACGGTGTTTTCCTCTTTCAGTATATGTGACCGTCCATATGAAAAGGGACCTTTTCTTGCCAGACCACTTTTTTCAGTATAGCCAAAAATAGATGTTAGGGTAAATTTTGTCGATTTTGATATTTGGGTTGGTACTACTGCTCAAATATGTTCTCTCTGGTTTCATCATGATGATTCACTCAGAAATGTCCTAAAAAGGGGTTTTCCCCAATCTCTTCAGTGTGGCAAGTTAAGGGGAGGTTCTTTCAGATTTTTCCATACAAATCGATTTTTTTTTTGCTTTACAAAAACTGAAAGCTACAAATGTGTAGAATATGTGTGCAAAAGGATATTCCGATCTGGAACCTATTTATCGCATTAGAGCGTCTCAAACGCACCTACATCACGCGCGCTGGGAAACGCTCAGGTATAGCTTGTATACCGCGTGACCCCAGATGGCTTTCTATGTACCAGAACTAATTACGATATGTACTATCGCATACTTTTTCGTGTTAGAATGCACTTTAGGTGGCAGCACATGCGAAAAATAACCGATGCGTCAGAAAATTGCATATCCTTAACGACGAATATCTTCCGCTGCTCGAAACGCCCGCCTTGCGAAACGTCTGCCGGAGCAGGCCAACCAGGAGCGGTTTGAAATCGAGGAAGGATTCCTATACGGCACAGGAATAGCCGACTTAGATCCTAATGTGAGTATAATAGAGCAAGCTGACGACTACGAAAATCTTCATATAGATATATTGGTCCAAATTGGCCATCTGGATTTTGTTAATTTGACCTCAGATTCGTAATTAGCGACCCCAAAACCATATAACCATTGGTACTGATCGTGATAACTGAACAAACAAGAAAGTTATCCCAAGGCAAACTTGCTAAAAATCTTTAAACGCGTTTTTCTCGAAACGATATTTTTCATCATTGTCTATTGATCCGATTGTCGATCTATTGATCCGATTCACTTCATTCCAAGTCTGCCCAAAAGAATATACTGTTTTATATGTCTTATACCTAAAATGAGCATGAAAAATTTCAATTCATATTTATTCAGCGAGGTCAAAGTGAAAAAAACAACCGGGTTAAAAGTTGTCCTTTTTTTCATGTCCATAATTTGATTTATTTTTTGTCCCAATTCATTCTCATTAGGTATAAGACATGGAACTTTCCATAAATTTTAATGACTCTAAACTATAACTGATATCAGTTTACTACGAGAGGCCGCAGACTTGAAGTTACCGGACGATGTCCCGCGTGCAGAGGCAGACGAGAGCCGCCATTTTGGAGCCACCACATTGAATTTCATCGTAATAAAAATTTGAACGATTTTAGAATGATCAACAAATAAAATAATCAAAACCAGAACTTCGTATGTTTTTTCATTATCCCTCCCTTAAACTCTGCCTTATTTTCGACCGTATCTGAGAGAACCTTCCCTTAAGGTTCCTTTTGTAAAACAAAAAATTTTTATATTTTTATTATTATATATTTTTGTTTTGATATTATTAAGTCTTTAGTTATAATTATAAAAGGATTAAGAATAATATTTATATATTACTATGTTTTGGCCGCCATTATGTTTTTTGATGATATCTCAAAAAGTACTTAAGATAGCATTTTCGGAACAGCCTCATTCGATTCTTTGGCCAAAATTACGTGTCAACACATACATATCTAACAGTAGCCAAAATCGCGTTTTTCGGCCGGCATTTGGTTTAAATGGCATAACATTGACTATTTTAAACCAACTTAACATAAGAAGACCTTATTTTTGAAATATCCACGAAGTTTCAGCATGAAAGTTCTAAAATTGCAGGAGTTATAGCTGCCAAAAATTACCATATTGTTCTTAAAAATTACCAAACTTTAATCTGAAATATCTCGAAACAAGATTTTTTAATAAAAGAATTTTAAAATTCCATATCTCAGGCAATTTTTGGAATATTTGAATTAAAAAAAAATATATTTTTATAGAATATTATCCAGTACTGGAAAATGCAACTAACTCAATTTTGACTCCTAGCAAGATAAGGTCCTTTTCATACGGACGGTCACATATATTGAACTCGAAAATACCATACGACCTGATTATCATCAAATTTAGAAATTGTATTCTTTCATTTTCGTTCACTTCTAGTGTAACTTGATAGTGTCTTGATATTCCTTTTTTTTTACTCCAAAAAGAATTCACCCAGATTTTCAGATGAGGAAGAAATTTCTGGTCAATCTCGTGATTTCAGGTTTGTTCCCGTACTACGATTAATTACGATTAATCACGATTAATTGTAATGAAGCCGTTCTCGTACCCCGTTTTACTGAAAACTGAAAATTTCCGCTCTTTCTGTAAAGGCCCCCATTCACGAACAGTCCACCAGTTCAAATGGCCTGAGGTCAGGCCAAAATCTCACCGTGTGTGGGAGAACTCGGAAGGACTCATGAACTCAAGGAACCAAATTGGATTTCCAATCAATCCAAAGTCCATGAACTCAGGCCATCGGGCCATTTTTTGGCTCGACCGTGTGTGGGAAAATAGTAGGCCAAATTTGGACAATCCATAAAATGGACTAGTCGTGTGTATTCAAGCCTCAGTCCAAACTACGTGGCAGTCTTGCTTCACACGCTGATCTGTGACAAGCTCATTGACTGTTTGTGTGATTATTTTATTTAATCGATAAATTCAGCATAATGGATAGTGGTGGCCATGATTTTGTTTTGGAAGCTATCGAATAATATAGGTCACATGGATATCGATTATATTATATGATCCAAAGCTTGCAACCAATTGCTAAGTACCGCAAAGTAGCGGTCAAGCTTTCGTGAGGAGTGATAGTTTGTCTCATCTTTGTATCCTTTCATTTGATAAATGGGGTGACCAACTGTAGCAACCTGTTATTTGTCGTATCATCCATTCATAAATAAGAAGGCTCAAGTGTGAGTTATTTTACCAAATTTACGTGATCCACTTATTTCCGTTTGGAAAGCCATCCTTTTCGCCACTTCTTTTTTGGTTTTGGTTTCTTTAGGTAGATACAAGTTGCGATTGCAAAAACTCCTCCATATGCTTTAGAACGATGAAATTTTAGGGTCTGAGCCAGTGGCGGCTCGTGGCCTAATATTATGGGGGTTCACAGATCGAAAACATATGTATTGGGCACATGAATATACTTTTAAGAGTTGCATCTATTTTAGTTAATTTGCTGAAACATCGTAATACTGCAGTAGAACGAGTTAAAAGAAAACTATTCTAAAAAACAGAACAACATATAAAATCCTTCAAAAGGCGATTTAAAAATCTTGAACAGCCATATTTTAACAAGACATTTAAGAGATTTGATACTTATATTCCCAGTGAACCTGGTATTTTCATCAGAAACCCTCATGATGTCTTGACCGTGACGGGCTTAGCATAGTTTATTACAAAAAATTTATGCACTGATATCAATAAAAAATTTTTACAACTTTTGCCATAATTCCGTGATAAAGTAACACGTGCTATATGGAAACTGTAATATTTTCCAAAAATATGTTTATTAAAAATTACAATTTGTGATAACCAATGAACATGATCATTTATGGTTGCTATATAGACATGAGTCCAAAGTAACTGCTGTAAGTCGAGATGACCTCAGTTCGTAAATTGGGATCATTAGAAAAACAAATACTTATCACGGTGATCGGAAGAATGTCTGAAGACGACTAATAAAAGGGTAATTTTACTGAGGTGGAAGTAAATACAATTGAGCATGTAATATGCTCAGTATATTAACAAACAGTCCTAGGTACACATAATCCCAAAATTTATAAAAAACGGGAAAACCCATCTTGCATAAAACTTTTCATATATTTACACCCGAAAACCTTCAGTGTTTTATGGTATAATTAAGTGCCCAGACTATCTCTGCATAATTGAACCAGTCAATACATTCAAATGTATTTAGTTTTATAGTTCTAATCATCATAAATAGGCCAGGAATAGGCGACAAAAGATATTAAACGCTCAAATCATTTCCAAGTATTTAATTTCTTCCAAGGATAATCTTCTAAAATACTGAATACATTTTACAAGTATTTCACAGCGAAAATTTCAGAAGATTTATATATACTACCCTACTAGTCATAAAGGTTCTATCTACATATTAGTACTTTTTAGATATTCAATGATTTGTGTTTTGATTTGTACTGGAGGTATATGGAGAGTGCATTTTTCAATATTAATTTTAACATACTTCCACAAAATATAGGTTTTCCAAATTTTGTAGAACGATGCAATAGAGTATTTAGATTATATACTTAAAATTATACTCAAAATTGAGAAAAATGCAGATAGAATGTTTAAGCTTAGTAGAGCAGTATACATGGATTAAATTCCAAATGTGTCTTGCAATCAAACAGACACAAATAGCGGCAATTGCTAAAATTATCCCTAATAGTTACAATAATCCATATAAAATGCTCGAACGGCAGCACGAATCAGCGCATGAAACTGACCGCCGACAACAATGTTTGAATACATCAAATTCGTTGTCGATCGCACATTCTGAGTGTGAACCCCCAGCTAGTACTGAGCCGAGCTAAATGGATGCACCCCTCGCTTCCTCGCACGCTCCTCTAGCCCCCTAATTCCAGCCACAAAATCGCACGTGCGATCGCTAGTACAAGAGGCAGTAAAGATAAGCGAATTTGTATGTGGTTTGTCGTGGCAATATTGTCGCTGGGTATGAATGAAATAATAATGCTGAAAATGATCGGCAGGCACAGCATTATGTGCTGCCATAACAAGTATTGTTCAATGTGTATTGTTCAATTGAATTATTAAATTTTTTGTGGGGGTTCACGTGCGAATCTGCACATTAGGACGAGCCGCCACTGGTCTGAGCTACTGAAAAATACTAAAAAGTGTCAAACGGTGTGGCGCGAGTAAGTATTTTCAAATGTGCGCGGCAAGCAACATATTTTTTGCGTAATTTTACTATCAAGGTCGAATATTTTTGTGACGATAATTTATCACCGCTTAGGATGATTTTATAATCACTATTGTTCTTCCAAAAACCGAAAATTGACACTTTTGGCTGTCAATTTTCAGGAAATGCAATAAGAGCGTTCCCGTACTTTCATGAACTTCCCCCACCACATAATTCAGGAAAATTCAGTGACTGAAAGTACGGGAACAGACCTTTAATTCGAAGTCGCGTTGATTATTACGAAACCATTAAGAGGCGTAAAATGACTTTGCCGGATAAAAATCCGTTGATTTTCTCCCATTAGACGACGCGGTTGAAAACCATCTAAACGCCAGTGGTTCGATTCAACCGGTCAGTTGGCAAAAAAATAACAAAAATGTCAATTGGCATCAAATTATGTATTTTGACACATGGTCGAACATTTTGAAAAATCAACGGAATTACGTTCGGAATGAAAACATGAATTTTACTCATTTACAAACAAAATTTATATGGAATGGAATTGTTTCTGTGGGATGATCAAAATTGATTTTTGTTTTAACTAAGTAGTTTCGAAAGTATGCTTATTAGATTTGCGCTAGCCGGTCTCCATGAAGTGCCTGTTGAGACAATTTATGACGAGCTCATTAATGACCGCATTGACTCAATAATAATAAAAGCCAACTGTGCACTTGGCTTCTTAAATAGACGGTCTTAAAAATTCAATGACATTCGTATGACAGAAATCCTATTATTCTCTCTGGTTCGCCCGATCCTAGAATATGTTAATGAATAAATAAAACATAAATAAAGAATATTAAAAAATGTATTGACATAATAATGAACATAAACAAGAAAATTCATCAGCAAAAGGTAAATTATATAGTTTATATAAAAAAGGCACCATGAAGCTATCAGAGCTTTCGCAAATCACGTCGCTTGCGTGTCAAATAGTTATACTGGTCTAAAAAACGAATGAATATCACCGTGGCTTTCATATAAAAATCTGGTCGCAAAAGCAATTAACGTACAAGATGGCGGACTTAAAGCATTGTTTTTCAACCAGTCGAGCAATTTTCTCAACCAACACGTACCTTAATACCTGCCAGATTGCAAGTCGCTACCGGTGTTCTACATGATAGCCACGTTGTCAGATATTCGGTCATGGCTAAGAAAATTGCCGAATTAGTCAAAAATGCTCCGTATTTGAACTAAATCATTGGACAGCTAAACGCAGCAACCAAATGATTGTGGAAATTGCACTGGTGCCCACAAACGCTCGGCCCCATACTGCCCAAAAAGTCTGAAACACCTGGCCATCAACCAACGAATTCAACAAAAGCGTAAAATTGGATTTAAATCACAGCCAATAATAAAAAAAATCTCCAGCGCACCTGAACCGCTAGAAATACTAATGTTCGATGAACAACAGAAGAATCGTGCAGATTTTAAGTGCATATTCTACCACACGCTCAAGATTCGAGGGCAAAACCACTATGATCTTCACAATGCATTTAACTTTTATGGAAAGGATTTCAGGACTACCACTTTTCAAGACTACTACATTTCAAGGTTTAGGAAGGCCAAACACGGCAAAACTTCGAAAACAGAATAACATAACATAAACAAAGAAAATGCTCAGCGCATGCAACACTTTACCAGCACTGCAACTAAAAGTTTCCCACAATTGCCTCACGTCAAAGTAAAAAAACTCTATTAATCTCGACTTTATCCGATGATTTTGTCACAAGTTACATGGATAGGAAGATTCTTGGAATCAAAAATCGAAATATATTTGGGACCGAAAAATGTCTATACCTTTAAACATTGGTAACTTATTTTCATTGTAAATTTTCGCGATATGAATGCTTAATGTATACATTTATTAATACAAAAATTGCCAAAAAAAAACACGCCTCGCGCTGGCAACCCTTCGCTAGCATTAAAGCCATATATCACACCTGCCTCACATCAAAATCAACCTACTCTGCGAATTTCGTTTTGATCCGATAACTGCATGTCATGCGAATAAAATTAGAGTTTTCAAATTGTAATGAAGCTTAACATTTTCGAAAACTTAATATTTGTTGTTTATTGTCACTACAAGATCATTACCGTTTAAAAATTTTCCGATAAAATCGCTTAATAAAGATATTGCAAATAAATACAAAACCAACAATAGCTGTCAACTCTATCATGATTTTTTAACCAGATTCCTTCTGAATAATGCCTATAATAAGTTCCATATATCATACAAAATTCGTTTTGATTTCATGACTGCACTGGAAGTTATAGGGCAAAAAGCCTTATTTTCCTGAGCGAATTTTCCAATCGCAGGACACCAAAATTACCATAGCTGCCAGCACCAACCGAATTTTTACCAAACATGGCTTAAAGTAAGGTTCAGCTACTGCGTCAATTTCATGAAAATCTGGTAACTGAATCAGAATTCATTGGGCAAAAACCATTTTTTTTTTTGATAAATTTTCAAGATGGCACCACTAGCACAGAGTTACCCGCATTTCAAAATTGCTTCTATCACACCTGGTCTTACTCAATATCAATACATTCTGTGAATTTCATTTATTTCTGATAATTAGATCGTGAGTTTTCGTGAACAGAAGTTCATAATGAACTGATAGTCTGGTCTAAAGTTATTGCAATTCAAAAATTTGCACATGTTCACAATCTTATTTCAGGCGTCTAGCGCACGCATAGGGTTAAAAGTTTCAAAAATATTGTCATATTCACATTAAAAACATGTAAGAAATTTATTCCATAAACTTTATTTTTGCAAAAGTTATTAGTTGACAGAAAAATAGGTATATTTAAAATATCACTAAAATGGCCGCCGGTGCGAAAGAGTTAAAGATTATTAGCTATCCTGCATTAGTGATGGGCTTAAAAACGCCAAACAGTTTAAAAAAA
Organism: Nemotelus pantherinus; assembly: GCA_963978885.1. Taxonomy (NCBI): domain Eukaryota; kingdom Metazoa; phylum Arthropoda; class Insecta; order Diptera; family Stratiomyidae; genus Nemotelus; species Nemotelus pantherinus. Next base: position 57,667,193 of record OZ022266.1, on the reverse strand, counting down.
CCTTTGGCTGCAAAAAACGAACGAACAGTTTTTCCAAACAGCGACAAACAGTTTTTCTAAAACGAATTCTTTTTTCTAAAACGAACAGCATTTCTAAAATAAACCGTTTTTCTGCAACGAATAGTTTTTCTATAACAAAGCGTTTTTCTAAAACGAATCGTTTTTCGTTTTTCTCAAACGAATCGTTTTCGTTTTTCGTTATTTTTTCAACGAACCGTTTTTTAAAAACAAACTGTTTTTTAAAAAACGAATCGTTTTTAGTTTTTTTTAAAACGAATCGTTTTTCATCGTTTTTCGTTATTTTCAAACGAACCGTTTTTCGTTTGTTAAAACGGACTGTTTGGCAGTGGAAAACTGTTTTGCTGCCGAAAACAATATTTTCGTACTTGCGAATATTTTCGTACTTGCAAGTGGTTTATTCAAATATTCAAAAAGTTTTTAGGGCAAAAGGAGCTGAAATCGGACAAAATCGGCCAATTTTGGGTTAGAGTGGTTTGGGGCATAACGGGCCAAGACCTATTACTGTGATTTAACAATTTTGGTTTTGTAGGGGAGTAAGGGGTTTTTGGCCATAGTTTGGCGAAAACTGCCTTTACCGCGCTTTCGAAGATTGGAAGTGGTCGGGGAGTATATTACTGATATTTTAAGGGCGAAAACATGTTTGATAGGGGAAATTGGGCAAAAACGTCCATATTTTCCAAAAAAAATTTTTTTATCTAGCATGAATTTGGGGACCTTTCTGAGTTGTTTCGGGCGAAATTTCTATACAAGTCTGGGAAAAAGCGGCTTAGTTTCGAAGATACGGCAAAATGAAATCCGCCGGAAAAACTAAAAGTAGGAGATTCTTTCCAAGGAGGAAAACGTTGAGATTCTTTTTGGCTCATCAGTTGGCGTCTCCGGATGTGCTGAGGCCCTCCTCGTGACTGCAGGGCGCCACGACGGTGTCTCCATACCTACCAGGGTTGTAAAATTTAGGAGACCACAGGAGGTAAGGTGCCCCTGGACTCATGGACAGCCTTACGGAAGAGGTTGGCGCCTTAGTGGGTGCATGTTTAATAAACGAAACATTTTTTTTATTTCTTAATAAAAACTTCATGCTTCTGTGAAGCAAAGTGGAAATCTGACTGTTTTAGATTAGCCAGGAAAAGTTTGGTATCAGAGATCGCTCGATGAAAAGTCATATAGATGACAACAGAATTAGTTGGTCCTATCTTAGTAATTTTTTTTTACTTTTGTCATTTGAACGAATACAGGATGTGTTTTTGCATACAATAAAATAAAATAAAATGAATTAAATTGATTGAATTTGATCGTTTTCCTTTAGATGGCCCCTAGATTGGAGAAAGACTTGCCAAATAAGTGACCGACCATTGGAAAGTTACGGACAAGCTGCACAGACTAATGACTCGGTATTCTTTGAAGGTAATCTTGCACCATCACCATTCTAGCTTGGGAACGTTGTGTCTGGAGGGTGGAGGATGGCATATCAGTCCATTTCATTACATGACTGCAAATCGTATGCGTTGTATGTATACATGTACATACTTCAAACAGGTATTTGGAACAGGTATTTTTTCATACTCGTACTAGTTGTACCTAGTATGTGAAAATCCTAGTACGACCCAACTCTAATTGTCGAACAGCATAAAATTTGTATCTTTTCGTTAACTCAAGCTGTTTTAGTCAAACTGTTTTTAAAAACAGTTGTCTTTGGGAAAAAAAAACAGTTCGTTTTCGTTTTTTGAAAACAACAGAAACGCCCATCACTATTCTGCATATACATCAATGTATCCTGAAAATTTCAGTTTATTCGGATGGCGCGTTCCAGAGATTTTTTGCTCAAATGTTTTGATCATGATATATATATATATATATATATATATATATATATATATATATATATATATATATATATATATATATATATATATATATATCTATATATCTATATATACATATACATATATATATACATATATAAATATATATATATATATATATATATATATATATATATATATATATATTGTTACGTTACCTCTTCCCAACGTTCACAAAACCCCTTATCCCCGACTGGGACACAAGGGCGGCAGTTTTCGGGCGGCTAATGCTCGCGGAAAAGGTCGTGAGTGGGCGCCACTCGCTTCAATCTCGAAAATCTGCCTTATTTCCGTCGCCCCGAAGCGAGAAGACTGCGACGGTTATATTCTAAACTTCGGCACACCCGCGCTAAGCGATAATTTGTTAAAAAGCAAAGGAATTACGCCAGCGTTACATCTACCAAATTACAAATTTTATTTATTTCACTTCCGTTCACTAAAACCCTGACGGCGCCGCGTTGCACAATAGATCAAATCCTAATTTAATTCTCACTAAAAAAAAACTGGTTCTTACGTACTACTTAACTACAATTTTGCGCCTAACACGTACCTCGTAACAACCTCGATTATCACTGCCACCTGCCGCTGCCTAGCCGCGCCTCGTTTTCCAGGTACCTCCACAATAGATTTGTTGGTCGTATCGTCGCCGAAATCTCACCACAGCTTGTGGTTTCGATGTTAACCCCTTCTAACGATGTCTAGCGATCTCTGGATGTGATGCGTCTTCCGTTGTGTGAAGCACAACCCGCGTAAAGAAATTCTTGCGGGCTCCAAAGCTTACTCGCCAACCTCCAATCTTCGGTCGTTTATCCCAGATTCGCCCACTGTGATCTTCAGTCTCGTGATCGTGTAACCTTTACTCAGTCTCGGTCTCCGCCAGAAAAAGAAAAAGATTGAAGTTTTAGATGACTAGTTTTTCGCAAGGCACCTCTGTGTCTCACCTCAGTCTCCACCAGAAAAAACGAAGCATTGTTCCTCCATCAACCATCATGCCTCGGTTGGTGTTTAATCTACCGCTTCAGCGGGATTTTCCTGACCCGTTCTTCCGGCCTTGTGCATTCTTGCACACGGGTGCATTGGTCAATCGTACTTGGGGATGACCTTTCAATCTTTCTTTCCCCGGGTCTTTCGCTGCTGAGTCGTTTAGCTGACCGATCGCAGCCTTTCGGTTCTTTCCAGTCGGCTGGAATTAACGATGTTTTCAATCGCTTGGCGGCGTTCCTGTCGCCGATCATCAATTTGTTTTGACGTTTAAGGAACATGGCAACAAACATGTTCAAGTGCGGCGGTATTTTCTGGAGTTTAAAGTACAGTCCATTTGGTGTATGGCGAATTCGAGTAAATTCTTCGGTTGAATGACGTTTGCCTGTCACTTCGCGACGTGCTTGGTGTAGGTGCCCTCACCAAATACTCGGTTTGTTCAAAATTCGTGCTGTGTTTCGTGGTTAGTCGCGGCGGAGCCGGTATCTTTCATTCGCTTTTTGAACCAGTGGGTTGACTCATTTCTGGACCAAGTCATCGGCGTTCGTTGGATATGCATCGCCGGCGATGGCCTGGTCTGGCGAGGGGCAACTTTCTCCATCGTTGGCAGCTGTATATCTAAACCTACTCATTTACATTTACATTTCTGTAATCCAAACCTACTCATTTACATTTACATTTCTGTAATCCAAACCTACTCATTTACATTTACATTTCTGTAATCCAAACCTACTCGTTTGCAACTACATATAACAATTCTTCCATTCTTTCATTCGTATTTACTTTTGCTCTCTTTTTAGGCTAAAATCTATCGCTGGCGTAACAATATATATATATATATATATATATATATATATATATATATATATATATCTATATATATCTATATATATACATATATAAATATATATATATATATATATATATATACAAATATATATATATAAATATATATATATATATATATACATATTTATATATATATAAATATATATATATATATATATATATATATATATATATATATATATATATATATAAATATATATAAAAATATGACTTTTTGGCCAAAGTGATTTTAATATTAATGTTCTTCTTCCAACATTACTAGAAATCTCTTGAAGTAAGTAAGTATTGTAATAAGTGTATTGCAAAAACAAAATGATTAACTACCTAGTGAAAGACTCGAAAAGAAAATGTAAACTATAAATATCAATACTGGTTAAAGTTCATCGAATCAAGTTCGTTCGTTACAAGTAATCAATCCACGTAAATCTATTCTTTACAATAGTGAGAGTATGTAATATCCGGTACATGACTGGTATCATTGTCGCAATAACTGTACAAATAAGTTCAACACCCTCACTAATCACGGCCTTGTCCTTCAGGATTAACCTAAGTAGGAAAAATGTTTTCATGATGCATTAGTTCAGGGCGTCGAAAATAAAACAACAACTGTGTCAGTAGTAAACTATAGGGTGTTCATAATTCCCAATCATTTAGTGGGGGTTTTTGAGATTGAGATTACATACAAATTCTGATTGAAAATTAAAGTTTCAATCAGCGGCAATGAATTTATTTCAAACCTTGAGTTATTCTACTTAATTAATAATACGCTGATAATCCAATTGATAGATACATGCCTCAGTATTTTGTCAGAGCTAACATAAATTGATTTTGTAAACGCAAATTAGCTTTACATTCACCCACTTTCCATGCTACTTGAGTTATCAAATTGTTCAATCAGTGATCTTCTTTTTCATTCAGTCATTGATAGTCTGGTGAAATCTAATAAATCATTCATTGAAACTGAATAGTGATAATAATTGTAACTGCTTCATAATAGACACTTCAGCCGATTTACAAACGTATGTATTTTGTACGTAAATTTGACGAGCAATTTGTCCGAAAGGTAAATTTCTTTGCTGACTAGCCAAAAAAATAGTGATTTGCTTGCATACCGAATTAAAATGCATAGCCGGCACACATCTGCACTCGCATACTTAAATACTAGAAATATATGAAAATTCAGTCATATCTACACATATGTAGCTATAAATTTGTAACTATATGCATAATAATAATTTTGATATTAAATTACTTTATTGAAGCTACTGCACCCAACACGACGACTATAGCAATCGCATTAATAGATGCACATTATCAGACCCATTGATAGGGCCGTTGACCGTTAATTAGCAACTGGTGCAAATTTACCGAAACACTTTTGCAATGTCCACAGCAATTAGAGCAAAATTATACAGGGGAAAAAATGCAATGGCTGCAAGTTTCGGTGTGATCAAATATTCAAGTTTTTTTTGTGTTCTTGCTTATTCCGGTTGGCTAACCCGACGACTTTTGGTTTGGTTTAGTAGATTGTCTTATGCGAAAGTAGAAACCTAGAATGGAAATTTCATACTAGAGGACTTTGGAAAGAAATTGGATATGATGGAAAATGAGATTTTCCGTTTGTTTGTTGTTGTTGAGTTGGATATGGAAATATTTAGTTTCTTTTTTTTTTGCATGTTATGATTTTGTAATTTTGTATTTCTTCATGCAAAGGTTATAGTGAAAGCTAAGATGACGTCCTTTGTAGGGTTAAATAGTTATTAAGTAACTTAGTTATATGGCATTAGGTGTAATCACACCCATTCGCTAGTTTTGACAGAATTTATTATTTTATATATCCAATAAATACATACATACATATATTTCATTACTGAAACGCTACGCAGAGCAAAAATATGCACCGATCCCGTATGATGACAGCTGACTGAGGTGGTCTTGTTTTGCTTTGTCAGCACAATTCTTTCGCGTGAAATATTCGCAATACTACACTCAGAAAAATATGTTTCCGAGAATCAAAGAAAATATTTACTTGTTTACGAGATGCGAAATCTTCCAGAAATCAAATAAACTTTTATTTGCTGTCAGTAATTTGTATCAATATTGTGTAAAAATTTCCTACATTCAACGGAATACAATTTTTACTTTGTCTTATTTCAAGGAAGTAATTTTCCTCAAATCTAGTAAATTATATCTACGGATTAAGTACATTATATGCAAGTAAATTATTATTCCGCCAAGTTCATGGTTGTATTTGTTCGTCTTGAGTTGCCTTAACAGCTGGTTTCATTGATTTAGTGTCACATTATAGCTTTAAGTGGCGACTAAGACATAAATAACACTAGCGTTTCAGCAAATAGGAAAAAATGTAGCACTTAAAATAAAGAATAATGGAATAATTGCTATTGGCTTCGCCCATATGTATCTCTTTACCGCCATAGCTAAGCATTTGCTTCAAAAGGAGTCAAACCATATTGCTTTGGCACGTGAAAATATTTTTTTTACTTGTTTTTATTTTTTCACTCCCTTCAAAGTAAGCCGCTCTTTTGAAATGAAGGTAGGCAAAGTTTTTGCGTGCTGACGACATGCAATGTTCTCAAGCGGTCCCCCATTTAAGTAGTAACCACTCCCAACAGTGCTTAACTTCGCTGATCGTAGGAGAACCGATTGATGCCAGATTTATAGCAAAATTTCCTTGAACCCATACCAAATTTTACTCAGGGCAAGTTCAATATCATTTCTTTGAAATTAATAAATTCCTTTCTTTGGATTGAGAAAATATTTCTTTGGCGCAGAATCATTACCAATTTTCTTTGATAATGGGTTCATTTTTCCTAAAAAGATTGAAGTATTTTTCTGAGTGTAGAAACAAGTCAAAGTCAACTACGAAGATTGCTAATAATGAGGAATTCAGGAGAGTTTAAACTACAAGAGAACTATAAAAGTTAGGTTAGTTTATAGAAAAGGATTGTGAAGAGGATGGTCTGACAGTCTACACCACATGTCAAGGCTCAGATTGTGTCCGTTTTTGACCCGTCCATATTAATCAAGTTGTTGCCGTCACCGATGGTTTCCTTCACCATTCAGTCTGTTCTTGTAAGTATCTTGACTTGGAAGTTCTTGTTAAGGTATATTATTTTGTTTTTGTGGTCCGCATCGTCAGCAACAAGTCCATATCGTGTCCGATATTCCGTAAGAATACATCTGTAGTCTCATTGATTTGCAACGGCCCACATGCCTGAATTTATAGCGCGTACTTCTGCTACGCATTCGCTTGCAACGATGAACCGATCCAGGGAGCTTCAACCGCAAAATCACTTCCAGCTTTCAAAAATACAAAGTTGGTTTTTATTTTTCTGCATAGACTGCTTGTAAATCTACACACTTCTCCCTTCGATGCTCCCATTTGTTTAACCCTTCTCAATAGTACTCGGCGTTTTTCGCTGCAAAGTAATTGTTTCCGCACACAGTCGGCCAGCTCATTGAGTCTGCTCTGGGGCTGGTTGAGGAGTGGGCTAATACCGTGGGTCTGGGTATCAACTCCAATAAAACTGATCTTGTACTTTTCACAAGCAAGTACAAAATTCCTGAATCAGCCTCAATCAGGTTGATCGGCGCCAGGTTAAGCTTCAAGTCACAAACTAAGTACATGAGTCTTATTCTATACAGCAAGCTCACCTGGAAGGCGAATTTAGAGGGGAGAGTCAAGCGGGCAAGCAATGTGATTTTTGCAAGCAGGAGAGTGCTGGGTAAAACGTGGGGTCTAAGCCCTACTTTAACGCACTAGATCTATATAGCGATAGCCAGGCCTATCCTTGCTTACGGATGCTTGGTCTGGTGGCCAGCAGTGAATAAGACTACCTTAGCCAACATGACGAACAGAGGTCAGCGGCTGGCGGCTCTCTGTACCACAGGTGTCTTAGCCTCGAATCCTTCGTCTGCTCTGAATGTCCAGCTTCATCTCCCTCCGCTTGACTTCTTCGCTTTTGCTGCTGCAAAAGCTGTTGCCAGCCACGATCCTTCGGACACAGCAAAATTTAGCGAGGGTACGCAGGTAGCACCGACTACTTGGTCTCCACTCTGTGCTTCGAGCGGGGATATCAGGCGACTGTGGGGATGGGCAGGAGGGGAATCAGCAAATGGGTGCAGCAACTCTTAGCATCAACACTGTTGGCTCTAAAACGGCTGCCGGAGTGGGTGCTGCAACATTTTCTGCAAATGTAACTATGGAAGCAGCTTTCAGGCTGTAGTATTTTTCAGGCGGAGGTTTTTGCGATACGTAAAGCCGCAGACCTAGCATTCATCAGAGATACCACAAGTGAGAAAATCAACATCTTTACAGACAGTCAAGCGGTGGTTAAAGCTCTGCAGTCAGGCCCTGAATACACTGGGCAACAACAGAAGGGTCAACATTTTCTGGGTTCCTGGTCACAAGGGCATTGAAGGAAACGAGAGGGTGGACGCGTTAGCCAAGCACGGGGCTAGCGTTCCCCTGTCAGGATCGGTTCCAATATGATGCAAGATGCGATGTGCAGATGGCGTGCAACTCAGGCTTGCAAGCTAACCAAAGTCATGTGGGGGTCGTAAAATCTCGTAGCGACTAAGTACCTGCTCGAATTAACGTGGACTGACTGCAAGCGACTGGTCGGCATCATTACTGGCCAATGTCTTGTAGCAGCTCATGCCATGAAAATGGGACTCCTAACCAGCGACACCTGTAGGAAGTGTCAAAAGCCGGGAGTCTCAGAAACATTCCAACACCTTTTGTGCCACTGCTCGGCACTGGGGAGAACCAGGCAGCGCTGCTTCGGTGAGCCCTCAAATGTAGCAGAGCAGAGGCTGAAGGACATACTTCAGCTCGCAAAAAAGTCCGGGGCCTTTGATGGCCGTTTGGACTGAACTTTCCTTCTCCGGATCCATTAATCTGGTATCGCTACGGACCAATGGGTCTATGTGTAGCCCTGTGCCAGCCAGTTAAACCTAACCTAATTGTTTACTAAGGTAATGACCGACTCATTTGACGAAAATCTCTGTCCTCCGAGCGCAATTTTTAGATTAGAGAACAAAAAGTAGTCACTTGCTGCTAGATCTGGTGATTAACGAGGGCAGTCAAGCAGTTCAAACCATAATTCGTGAATTTTCGCCATGATAACCGCTGAGGTGTGAAACACCACATTGTTTTGGTGGAACAGAATTTTTTTTTTGCAAATGTGACCAGTTTTCCACAATTTCTGCCTTCAGTTTGTTAAATAATGATGCGTAGTATACTGCTATAATGGGTTTTCTTGTTTAAAGACAATCGATTAAGATAACTTCATGACTAACTATCTCAGCCGAAAAAAAGTTTTTGCTTTTTTGGAGCCAATTGTCTCTTCTCAGTCCCCTGTTTTGCCAGTAGTTTTGATTCGGGTGTACAATGGTGTATTCAAATTTCATCTACAGTAATTAATCGGTAATTAATACAGTAATTAACGTAAGCAAATGCAGCCCCAAATCCGTGGACAGTTTTCTCATGCCTAAATCTTGATTCAATATGCGTGTTTGACCTCTTTGGACATATTCAAATCCCTGCTATCTCTCTCACTTTAGTTTCACGGTCGTTTAGCACCATTTAGTGAACTTAAGCGTTGTTATCGTCAGTGGTTGAAGTTTTTAGACTTCCCGAACGTTCATCGTCTACCAACGTTTAAATTCAGCTGCCCAAAATTTCGCGGTGGTAAACGTTGGTACAGAGTCTTCGTACACAGTGATCAACTAATTTTTAATTTGCGTGGGTAACAAATATCTAATGACAGTTCGATGTTCGACTTTTTTCGATTTTCACAAAAACACTCAGATTGACTAACTCAAACGATTGTCAAACAACAACTGCGCGTCTAAAATGACTGATATTTTGGTTAGTGCAGGTCAAATGATGCGCCACCACGTTCTTTAGTTTTTATTGACAAGTGCCGCCATCTTCATGTTAAGGTTGGAAGCTTTTCAGACCACCCTCGTAAAAGGTATACATATTTAGCACTATCAATAAGTTTCAATGTAATTCCGTTGAGGGTAGGTGTGACAATAGCCTTATGCTTTCTGGTGAGCAGTAAAAGTTCGGCTTTTGTTGGGTTTGCCTTAAGACAAGCTTTTTTGACCTCAATTCAAATCTAATTTAGCACCAATTACATAAGGTCCGACAAAATTTATAGAAACGCATCTCTCACAAGTAATATAATGTCATCGGCTTGCACTACCTTTTCAGAACTACTAGTCTTCTCTAATATCTTGTTAACTGTCAGGCTCCAGAAAAGGGGTCATATTGTAGCGATTTAAAAGATATGGGATTGCTTGGAGGCACCTTAACTGATCCGAAGACCAATCAGAAACCTTTCAAGCAGGGATTGTGATGTCGAACCATCAAGAGGCAAATCAAAAAAAGAAATGTCCTGGGAGCAGGGTACCCTAGATATGGCCGTGAAGGCCCCTCGTCCGCATAAGTGGAGCACCCTTTGTCCAACCCTGACAGATACTGATATGCCGCTATGCTAGCTCTACGCGGCTGGGGTGGGTCATTGAAAAGTTGAGACGCTACGTACATATATATCATCCGGCAATGAACATATACTAGCCGCAATATACGCGGTAAGGGGCTTTTATCCGTAAAAGACCAGAAATAGCTCTCAGGCATGGGCTGCTAGCCAGACCCAGCCGAGACGTGTCAAAGCACGTTGCTAGCATCTGTATAAAAGAGGAGCTGAAAAATAACAAAAAATACCTAAACGCGGATAATATGCTTCTATTTAGCAGACCAGAGGAGAGAAAAAGGAACAATACAACTAAGTTGCTATGTGTTCTAGACCCAACAATTTCCCTGAAAATTTGGTCAAGCTGAAGGGACGTGGTGGTAGCACCTAGCAAAATACCACGTAATCCAGCAACAGCTTATGCCAAACCCCAGAAAATTGTCTGGCCCTGAACATTAACAATTGAATCAATGGAGTAGCTTCTACACAAGGAGGGGCAGGGGGCCTTAAGATAATCTGGACTAGGAATCGCGGTAAACCACCAAACCCAGTAATCCAAAGTCAGCCTCCAGGTTGCACCCAGAGCCAAAAGGCTCAAAGAAGACAACACAACCGAAGCTACTCAGTGGTATTCTACGAAAGGCATGATTTTAAAGGGATAGGAGGGAATAGGGTTGCGGTTAGAGGGAGAAAGATCTTTAAGAGAACATGTCCAAGCGAGAGTTATCTGTTCTTTTGAAGCTTCTGTACTTCCATAGATGGTCTCACCGAGTTCTCTCCATGAGTCCATTGTTTTTGAAGAGCGACAGGTTCTGCTTATATCGTTCCCAGTCTTCAACATTTTCGGGTCGCCCATCGTGAGTGGCCTCTACCATCCGTAAGTTCACATTCCACAATAGGGGCTTCGTTACAGGCTACAGCGGCCTTATGTCTTTGAAATCTGACACCAAAATTCCTGTTAAACGGTTCCCCTGCTCGCTAGTTCGCCCTGGACTCGTCAGAACTTACATCTATAGCTACAAAGGATAGTTAAAATAATCATTGACATTGCTAACTGCTTTCTTGATGCTTACTGTACAACAATCTTAACAAATTCCATCGATAAATAGCGTTCTAATTAACGAGTCAAATCTATTGATGGTCTATAAACGATAAACTTCGCTCCGGAAATCAATTCATATCGGATAGATTTTGACTACACTCCCCTTCCGACATTCATCTTCAATACTTACACTAGAAATCACCTTTTGTCTAGTCTCACGATGAAACTTATCTCTTCAGTTTCGAGGCAAACTTCTTCTTTCAAAGTGGAAAAAGTTTGCTTTGCTATATATTTGTGCATAATCTTCGTCGATAATAAATTCTCATTACGCATTTGTGCCAGCAGCTAATGAGCTATTGAGTGAGTCAACAATTTCCGTACATCGAGTTTTCTTTCAAAAACGATAATATTAGGGCCTTGGAGAGCTGAATGTTTTCATAATTGAATCATGTTCCCCCAAAATACTGAATAGGCTGTGGCGAAAAGTGTTTTTCATTCACAAACTGATTACCGAAATGGTTTAATTTTAGGCATCACAGCCACCGAATAATTTTCAACAGTTTCGCACTGCCTTGTACTAACATCCTGGCACATCCTCCAGTATTATTATATTGGACGCTGTCAATTACTTACACTGCCATTGACACACTAGGTATATGTACATAAGTAGTCAAGACAAGTTGTTCTTCGGATCGATTCAATTACAAGGAAACCATACGAGCATGGAATACTAAAAAAAAATCTTTGTCTTGCTCACGGCAACACGAGGGGTGGCTCGTGATGATGATGATGAATTCGGTCGCTGGTGGTGGTTACCTAGTGTGAAGATAATAAAGACGGTACACGTTTTCGATGTGAGCCCACCATCCCATAATGACATCGCACCAAAACGAAAACGTCACAAAGTATATAAATTCTTCCCTTTTTTATTAGGATCCCGCTTCCCCCTCGGCCGAATCGTCTCGTAGCGTGCTAATCGAAACGTGTCCTAAGGGTAAAATGTTTCGAGAGTATCTCGAGAGAAAAATCTCCTCTTTTTATTTAGTACACACACTCGGAAAGATACCAGGATATGTTGCAGTCAAACTGGACGTTCAGAATAATTCGATGGCAATTTGTATTGAATAGTAAAATAGTTCGACAGGGAGACGAGAAACAAAAATGACATGGACAATCCTTAAGTCCAGTCATAGACTACTGTCTGGATCGAAGTAGCCGAATGATGATGGCTTTTACTACATCCTCTACTGGTTTGTACTTTTATCTACTTAAGAATAGCTTCAAGCTTGGGATATAGACTGTAGAGCTGTATCTATTTGATTGTTGGATTTTGTTTACGAGAAATCAGGGCTTAAGAGATCAAAATTTTTGGACAAGCGCGGAGGATAAAATCAGGAACATAACCCTACATTCCGAAATCTAAAATTTTGAGGATGTTTCGAGTTTAGACAGTTAAGTTCAGTTAGCTCTAGTAAAAAAAGTAAAATTTCGTCAGAAAAATCAATCTGTTCATCAAACTACGAAGATTTCATTCCGTTATGTCTCACTTTGCCCTAAAAAAAACTAAGACCTCCCGTGTCCTTGTCCACACCACCACCATATCGTCTCCATACACCCCACGGTGTAGTTTCATGCCGTCTTCTATTTTTCCCTCGGCTTTTTGTATTTTTTACGCGCGGAACATAACTTCCGTAATGACCAATAGAATAAATTGATCTTGTCATTTGGATGAGCTCTCAATCGGCTCTATTTAAAGGGATTCGAAGAGGGACGGTTTCCTGTCGAAATGAGAAAAAATACCAAACCAAGAGCAGTGTCTGAAAAGTAGTGCACAGAACAGGCAAATTGTTGAAAGTAAGACAGACGTCCAAGAGGTAGGACAGCGAGGGATACTTTCGTTGGTAGTAAAAGATTCGCACCGTGTGTCTTGTTATTATGTTAATTAAGAAAATAGATAGGATAAGATTTTTATGGTTCTATGGCTGTGAAAGTGATGCAATCGTAAAATCCGACACTATTGTTTACGATGAGCCTGAATTTCAAAGAGTAGTGGCTATTGGCATAACAATGTCGTTTTTCTTTTGCCTAGGAACGTAAGTAATGAGTGTGGATGTTCCTTTCGTGTATATGGGAGTGTTTTTCGCACCTGTAAGTACTCAGGCCAGAATGACCTATGGTACTCTATGAACCACTAGTCTATCAAAATTTCCTTCAGGGGCACCTTATTGAATCTAGCGACAGGGTTCACTTATACCCTGCACTCATAGGTAATTTTTGAAGTAAGCGTTGCCTGGCTGTCACAGTAAATAGCGATACACTTTCACTTCCGCCTTTCATCGCTTGCCCAGCAGCAGCTCGCAAGTTGGCGAATACTTTGATTGAAAAACAAAAACGCCCACTTGTTTTTCGATGACTACAGGTGGACACCAGCTCCAGATCTAAATCTGTCTGTAGGACGTCTGTGAAAAAAGTCACGGAAGAAACTCTCAATGAAAATAATGATCAATGTATCAAAGACACCTAGACAAATATTCCTTTGTATTTTCGCTGACTTCCTAAAAGTATACATAACCCTCATGATAGCTGATCATTGGCCTTAAGATTACTTCGTAGACCAATTTACCTTTACCTAAAGCTTCAAACCATTATGTGTTGGCGAAAACTTTCTTTCACAGGCCGAAAATCTTAATAACCTGAGTAAGCTTCACTTCCGCATGCTTTTTTCCAAAGAAATGCTTTGTCCATGATCTTTCCTAGATATTTAACTAGTGCCCTGTCAAAGGCGTCATCAATGTCTACAAACACCCCCATTGCATAGTTACCATTAGAAATAACTCTTGTCGCTTGTGAAAACAGAGAATGAAGGGTCGACTGACAGTATTTTCCTCGCTGGAATGCATGTTGCTCATTATTTAAGTGCTTTGACTTGAGGAAATGTCAAAGAAATTGCGGCAAACGCGTATAAAAAACCAACGATCTAGGAAACCTTTCTAGTCATGGTACGAATAAAAACATCAAACGTAAGCATCCGACCGAAGCTAACATCGAGATCAGTAAGATGATTGACAGCTAAGCGAGTGATGTCACAGATTGTATAAGTCAACTCATAAACACAGGGTTTCAATGAGGAAGACAGAGAAATATTGAGTTATATTCAAGAACAAATAATTACAGTCACACTCACGGAAAAGACGATTTAAGTCATTTGGAAGAGCAAGACAATCAGCATATACGCAAATTTTCATCAGCATATTTTAGATAAGGAAAAACAAAAGAGAAAACAAAAATACGAAAAATTGTATTGCCGAATAGATTAAAAAGCAAAGGCTCCGTGATAAATCTTTGAGGTAGCCGGAAGAACTAAAAAAGAAGAGGGTGAAGAACCATGAAAGAATGCACAGCAAGTACAATTAAATACAACTGACGATATCCAGGAAAGTAGGGACTCAGATATGTCATAATGCTCTAATTTGCGTTAAAACAGCTCATGATTGACTGACTCAAAAGCTTTGAAAAAGTCAGTGCTACTAATAGTAGTTGTCTAAGGCAAAAAATAACCTTAACCACGTTAGCGGCTTTACCCGAACATTTTTCAAAACCGTGTTGTTGATAGCAAAAACGTAGTGGAGAGCGTCATAGTTACAATTGAAAAGATGGCCCTCTCAAATTTTAGCGAACCGTGGAAGGATTGAAGTAGGAAGATAGTAACTAAGGATTGAGTCTCCATTAAATATTAGTAAACATTTCAGGAAATTTCGCTGATCAAAACTTTGGTTTAGTACAGAATAGAATGAGAGGTCGATCGCTAAGGGGCCAGTCCGAAGCAGTGATCTACAGTCCGCGGGTTCACATCCCGCTGTATGCTCATGGTTGTATTTGTTCGTCTTGTGTTGTCTTAAGAGCCGACGACTGGGCATAATACCAGCGCTATTGAAAATAAAGTAAAAAGTGTGGCACTTATAGAATGATGAAATAATGAACATTGGCTTCTCCCTACAGCTATAGTTAATCATTCGCTTCAATAGGTAACCCCCTGAGCTTTGGAATTATTTTAGAATAAGATTAAAGAATTCAAATTTGAAAAATTAACATATGGATCTTGCTAACTCGGACATCAATTAATTGATTACTGTGAAATTGGAGCCCGTGCAATCCTGACCCAAGAAGCTGTCGTAGCATTCCCAGATAGCAATAACTTACTCCTCAAATTTAACCGTACTCAGAGCATGTGATTGGATATAATGCCGCGTTTATACATAGGGACGAGTGTCTCGTGGACAAGACTCAGCAAGACACTGGACAAGACTCAACAATACATAGGGTGAATTGTTTACTTAGGATATTGCACCATGCAACACGCACCATGCCCAATGCACCTTTCGACAGCTGAGAGCTGTTTTGTTCCATGGTTTTGTTCAGTTCAGTGAACGATGGCTGAGGTACAGGTTATGGCTATTGCAACTGCCTGGTGTGCGTTGAGTTATTTCAATCTGGGACACGCAAAGACATGTTTGAAGTCCCGGCGAAAAATTCGAAAATGTAAATGAGCACATGCTACCCTCTCGAATCCCTTTGACTCGATGCATAAAACCGACTTCACTTCCAGCGGCTTCGAGCTAGGACGATACGGTCATAAACACTCAGGCACAGCAATAAAAAGATCATTATCCCTTCATAAAACAAACAAGAGCCGACGAACAAGCCATTTACACACGCGTGCTTGCCATGAAAAAAACAGCCGAGAATAGACAAGGAGACCATTTACACACAGACCTCGTCTACATTTTCCATTCCTCGTCGAGAATGTAAACCCGGCATAAGACTTGATTAAAATCGAATAAATGGCTTGACTAGGCTAGTCAAGATGCACTTGACAAGAAAAATTACGCGTTCAGATGAAACTGAAAACAACGAAAAGCGTATAAAATAGCAAAAAGTTCGACGAGACGCTTCACGCCGAGAATGATCATCTGTAAAAACAAAAATGAAGCAATCATTGGGGACAAAAAGCAAACTGTAAAGCGATGAACTTCTGCTTCAATGAATGCCATAATCTTGCTGATAGCTGCTAAAAACAAATATCCTCTGCAAGGTTGGGAGAATAAAGTGCAGTGCATCTTCCAACGCTCGCAGAAATTAAGGTCGACTCCTTCGATGAGATACCAGAGAAGTTAATCGAAAATGTCGGCAGAAACCCTAAAAATGATATCCACTTAAATAATACAAATAATACAAATAATTTATGTATATAAATATATAAAAATTTGACACCGAGAACAAATGTCACAGGAGTGGTGTCAAAATGTAAGAAACCCTATCCACGAAAAGGAGGATTTCGCTTTAAATTGTTTCTAATTTGACCCAGGTACCTACTCGAAGCTAGGTTAACTCAAAACTTTTTGCACGATCATATCGTCCCTACTCGGATTTGAACCGAGGATCTGATATACAAGGAGTCAGTGTTCTACTCACAATAATTTACGAGGTTCAACCAGCTAGTTGAGAAAAATGCAGGCGATATAAAATCTCAAAAAAGGATTTCATCAAAATTAGAACCTGTTGCACATAAACAAACACAACATTTTTATTAATATTCAAAACTAACATGCGTTGGGTAAAACACATCAATGTCCACAATTGAAGCTGATCAAATTCCTAAAATGAAGTCTGAATCTTACTAGTGGCCTGATTTTTTTTTGAAAATAAAAAACTAGTCCTACTATGTACTTGAAAAGTGCAGCAAATATGTGTCTTGTGCATTTGTTTCTGTTTTTGTCACAAAATGTAGCAAATAAATTTATGAAAATGTTGAAAATTAGCGTGCTCCTGAAGTAGGTTGCCTTAAAAATGGTCGTGAAGGTAGCTTCGTCTGCAGCCACTCAGCCGAGGAGCCCAAAACACAGCACAAACATGGAAAATTAAATCCGACAATACCTAAAAGGCGGCACCAAGAGGAAGCAGACAGCTACGGACCCCAGATGTTTCAGGTTCTTTTTTTCAGCAGCGTGCTTCTTGACTGAGATCAGTCTTGTATCCTCTACAGGCACACCCTCTTCATATTATACTTTTTGAATAATACACCTACTTGTCGTGCATTTATGAGGCAGTAACTTTTGATTTGCTATTTTGATAGCAGGTTTCTTTTCAAGAAATTCAGCTCGAATTGAATTGCTTTGTCTCCCTGTTTCTCATTTTTATTGTTGCAAAGACGAGCTCCGAGCTTTAAGAGTACATCCTGAGCTTCTTGAGGTTAGAAAATATCCTCGATGAACAAATCAACTTAATAGAATGCCAATTTCCACAAATTTTCAAAAGCTCACTCAATCCATATATAAGTATTCACCTCGGGCAGCTAATCATATTACCTTATCTTCCAGTGCAAAAGTGCGAGCGATATTTTCGAGTAGTTTTTTCCTGGGATTCCCTTGGGTATTGCGTCCGTAAACTTAGAGGGTCTACATATGGTATTTTGGATCGCAGTCTCGCCAGTGCAGCTATTTTTGCATTATAAGCTATCTGCTAATATCTTTGCGCCTACTTCCGTTTTTTGACACCTGGCTTTATGTCAAGCCCCTCTCAATCTCAGTTGAAGTTTTCACTAATTTATTTATTTTTTTTCAAACAAGTTCGTCTAATACAAACTAGAAGCATTTGCATTAAAAAAAATTAAAAACTTACAAACAAATCAGTTAAAGAGGATTATTTTTACCTAGACTCTTTTTCAAAGACGGTAAGCAACCCTAGGTATTGAGGCCAAATAAACTTAAAAAGTGTTCAGATGAAATATTACCTATGAGCAAAGAGCGTTTTTGAAATTTTTACGTCTGTTATTAAGTGTATTCATGGCAAGTAAGTTAAGTCGATCAATGTAAGGAGGCAAATTCACGTAAACAAAACCCAAGAATTTTTTTCTGAATGGACTCGATACGGTCCACATACACCTACTGATAAGGCGCCCAAACTATACACGCATATTTAAGTATCGGTCTTACTAACCCACAAAAAAGAATCTTAGTAAGATATATGTCATGAAACTCTTTGGATCGCCTCCTCACAAATCCCAAGGTAGATCAAGCTTTTAATAAGATGACGTTAATATGATCGTCAAAAGTAAAAGAATTAATTAAAAGTACTCCTAAATCGAGTACCTTGTCAGAATACCTTAATACCTTAATACTTAATACTATTCAAAGAGTATTCAAAACTCAACGGAATAATTTTACGCGTGTACAAAACAACGGTATTAATGACTAATTTGTTAGTGTCCCACCAAGTCATGATGCTATTTAGGTCAGCTTGAAGTTGAAACCAGTCGTGAATATTAAATACCTTTTTAACAATTTTGGTGTAATCTGCATATAGTAAAATTGATGAATGTTTCAGGACAGATGGTATCATTTATATATAATAGAAAAAGTAGAGGTCCTAAGTGACCACCTTGAGGAACACCAGATATGCCATCAGTTTCTGATGAAATGGTGCCACGGAAGAATACGCATTGGGTACGACATTCCAAATAAGATACTATCCAGGAAACAAATAGCTGAAGAAAGTTAAACGAGGACAATTTACACAATAAAGTGGAATGATCCAGCTTATCAAAAGCCTTTGTGAAGTCAGTGTAAATACAGTCTACCTGAAATCCCGCCTCGATTGATGGCATAACAATGTTAGAAAACTCAAGCAGGTTGGTAGTGGTGGATTTGCTTTTCATGAAACGATGTTGGAAAGGAGATAATATGGATTTGCTATGAAAGGACCCAACATTACTCATTATCAGTTCGAATAGTTTAGCAACACATGGAAGTTTTACGATGAAACGATAGTTGCCTACAACATTTCTATCGCCTTTTTTATGTATAGATGTGACGATTGCATATTTTCAACCACTAAGGAAAATACCGAGCGACAGAGAAAGATTAAATAGGTAGAAAAGAATAGGAGACATGGAGGAAATACAATATTTTAAGATAGCATTAGGAATGCCGTCAGGGTCTGGTGTCAATTATTGTCCAGCTTCCTAGAAAACGCTAAAATGGTATCTTCGTCTATAAACTAGTCTTTCATTCCCAAAGAAAATGTAGGGATCATTGTCAAGTTGTCATTATAATTATTACTATTAGTAGAAGGTTCCGTATTGTATGCGGTACGGAAATGATTAGCGAAAATATTGCTAATAGTTAATGGATTGGAAATGGCCATGTCGTTTGAGTTAAACGTGGTGGGATACCCATCGTGGTATCTCTCGGAATTAATAAAATTTCAAAACCTTGTAGGCTGCTGTTGAAAAGTAGAAATAAGATTTCTAAGGTGAATTTGGTACGAATTTTCGACCTCGGACTGATAAATATTTCTCAACTCTACAAAAACCAAAAAGTCAGAAACAGAACGAGACGAGCAATAACTTTTCCAAGTTTTAGATTTTAAATTTTTTAAGTGGCGTATTGACTTCAGTTTCCATGGAACCTTATTGCAATTGCAAGGCAAAGAGACTGGTACAAACTGAACAAAGTATCCGAATAGAATTAAATGAAAATTGTACACTGCCTTGTTAATGTCTTTTCCTGACATCACGGGGGACCAATCACACCTCGCAATGAGATCATTTAGTACATCCAATTTTGGAGCCATCTTCGATCGAAAACTGAAGTCTATTGATTATTTCCAAACTATTGCGAGAAGAAATTTCTCCAATCGTTGATTTATTTGTGCACTCTGGAAGAAATGTTTATACTATAGTATAGGATGTGCCCGTCTCTTTCTTACTATTGTGCATGTTTTACTTGAACACTGATTCCAAATCTAGTATACTTTTTTTTGGGATCCTAGAGGAACTCAGTCAAATTAATAGAATGGCGAGTAGTATAAGGCTGAATCAACAAAACTATGAAGAATTCCTTCGAAACGAACATTGGAATAACGTGAGGAGGTGGCTCTATTTAATATGGCCCTGGAACACAACACCAGAAGTCATTGCGTCAGATGCTTTTACATACGTTTTTTTTTAAATTTGCAGTTAAAAATATATGATAATGTGTTGGTTTATATCAGAGATTGTGCTAATTACAGGAAAGTTTTAATTCTCAAAACACCAAAATCCAGATCGAACCCCCCACTCACAAACACACTCAACCACCATTTACACAAACTGTTCGTCTCGGAATTCACTAGCAATCATGCCAATTAGTAGCTGATGTATGATGATATCAAATGAAAACAAGCGTTAATGAATATACTCGGTAATGAAATAGACTATCGAATTCAGTCCAACAACGAAATTAGTTTAAAAAATTCAATACAGAATGGGAGCTGTGCACAAAGAAAGTGAAGATCCTAAAAAAATCCACCAAAATATCTAAAATTTTATCCAATACTATAAAAGAATGGTCCTGTAAGTAGCATTGATTATATGTTTCCAAAAAAAAAACTAAAATGCATTAAAAAGTTTAAAATCTTGCATTTGACACTTCCCAGCACGTACTCGAAATGCCTATCATATACGCCTACTACCATAATTTAATTTCTTTCCCAGTGAAAATAAACACTCTTCTGAACTCATTAATGAGCAAGCTGAACTGAATTAATGACCATTATTTTCGTGCTACTCAAAACAGAATAATCTTTTCAGTTTCATTCTTGGATAATTTCGAAATTATCCAAGAATGAAACTCTCAACTCAAGAAACTTAACAATTAATAACAAACACTAAATCCATAAAATCAAGAACATTAAATAGTACGAGCGACTATAATACAATTTAATACCGTCCAATTTACCTACTTAAAAACCAATAAAACCAACAAGTACCCTGACAAACTTTTGGCACTTGCTCGTTTATGTTCAAAGCAACACGTCTTTGTAAACATCCTTTCAACATTATTGTTAGTTTTCTAAACTGGATTTCAGATAAGGTGGTCCAAAAAACTTGATACTTTGATTTTAGTTTGAAGACCTCCTCACTTCAGATATTACTCATTCATAAACAAACATCTGACCAGATAAAGTCTCATACTGACTACCGTATTAGATGCATTGTTTATAGAAAAAATATTATTGCATTTTATTCTTCGAATATTAACCATTTGGTAATTGTAGTGACTGCTGACGTTTGCAGAATTTTATCTGCAAATGAGTTCTTAACACTGTCAACTTTCACTCCTAATTTGATCAGGCCATCTACTTGTATTCGGTGCCAATTTGTTCATTTAGAAAAAACATTATTATGACTAGCAACTTTCAGTTGGATTTAAAATCAACCAGTATCATAAATTGAGGCTTGAAATCAACATTAGTCCTGATTATTTCCTGCTGGTCTTCGAAGCAATCATAACGGCACAATAAATCGTCCCGTCGAAATCTTCATCTCAATAAAAATCCATCAAATAATCAAACCGTCGTACGAAGGTTCAAATCAAATGTTGGTCGAGCCAAGTGCACGCTTCTTTGAATTGGCCATTTGTCCGTTCGAGTGGACTACTACTCTATAATGTTATCTTCCAATTTCGAAATGATATATACAAATGTACCGGAGAATGTTGCGGAGGTCGTTTATCACACTTTAATTATACAATATTCGTTGTATAGTTCTGGTTGCAGTGTCTTGTGTGTGTGTTTGTATGTTATTGTTGATGTTACTGTTCTGTTCTTGTTGCTTCTCTGCAGCCCTTTCATAATCTGTTTATGTATTATATTAATGTTTGAAAAAAAGCCGCGGCCATTTTTTCTGATGTTTGTATATTTCGTTTTTTTTTTGTATTTTTTAACAGTTGCGAATCCATAACAAAAGATTTTTTTGACGACAAAACTTATCAGTTCTGAATCGTAGTCGTTGTGTACTATGAGTTAGATAGGAAATCATTTGGTGGGGTAAACAAATGTGTTCAAGGAGTAAGATAAGATCGGTTGCGATATTGCAGAAACGAAAAGAGAACAAGTTATAGTGGATTTTGTATGTGAAATTGGAGATTGTTGAATAATATCGTTTACTATTTGGACTAAATGTATATTTTTGGGAATTTTATTATCGCTCTAATGTTGTGCCATACATAAGATGTTGGTATGAAATATATTTCAATTGTAACACAATGCAACTTACAAACTAAACAGAACTTTTTTTTCAGGCTAATTAGGAGTACCATACTCGTATATAAGTAGTGTATGATATTCTGAAAGAGATATGTTCAAAATTTGTGCTTTTAAGTCCTTTATAGTCCTTAAAATCATAATATTACTGTTACCTACGCCCCTACAAAACTGATAAGCATAAAAAGTTATAAATTAATTTGCCGTGACCTACTTTCTGCGTATTTCTCGCCCTTTTATGCCCTATCTCCTGCAAACTTTATTCCAGTTGAAGTTCATGGCAACCGATCATTTCCAATTGCTTTGTTGAGTCCATCGTCTATTAGAACAATTTTGAAAGCACAAAAACCATCATCCAGTGCCGGCTTCGATGGTCCTCCAGATTTTTATTTTTTTTTTTTGGGACCGATGAGTTTTTATGCCTACCTCTATCAATAATATTCAAAAAAAATTCATTCTGAACACGTATTTCCTCTTATGCACCCAATTCCTAAATCTGTACATTTTTTTTTGCTGCCACTTACCGTTCGATATCACTTTTTGCAGCTTTCCTCAAAGCCTTGGAGCGGCGTTTTCCCAACTAATATGGTCAATTTATTTGTCGTGAGGACAATTGATTTCACAAATTACGTTGCCAAATCATTTAATGAGTGGCTCGAAATATATACCATTTATACAGACTTTTCAAAGGCACTCTCCTGGTGAAATGATAAGAATTTGGATTTTCCTCTTCTGCATTACTGTGGATGAAGTCCTATTTTTATGATCGGTCTTGTTGTATTTTATGTAAGCCCTGTATATCTACTATATTTAAACTCAAAACTAAAGTTCCACAAGGATCTAGTCTGGGTCTTCTTCTTTTCTTATTTTGTGTAAATGATCGGCTGCCACTTCGTTTACATAAATATCCTTTTTACGCCGCTGACCGTAAAATTTTTCCAACAGTATGAATCATCGACTACTACGGCCTCTTTCAATCCAACTTCCGCATATTTGGTGCCAAACAAACAAATTTGTGTTAAATATTAAAAAATGCCACGTAATGGTTTTTTTTCCAAAAAGCAAATCAATTTGCTCATGGCCGTTTAATAAATGACAGCCTACTGAATTTCCAATTCCATGTCAGGGATATTGGAGTCACTTTTGATGGCAAACTTGGATTTGCATATTGTTTATATCATCTGTAAAATATCCGGGTTTATATTAACACCCTCTCAATTATCTGTCACCTTTCAGCTCTCTCTTCTTTTGTTCAATTCTTTAAATCACTCTTACAATTACGTATTTGTTGTCTGGTCTTCACAGAATGAATGTGATCGCAAAGCTATCAAACCAGTCCGACGTAAGCTTACACGAAACCTTCTTTATAAACATGTGTAGGTATCTTTATTTAAAATACGCAGCCGGAATAGCTATACTTAAAGGCGGCTTTAGATATGCGGTGTTTGTCAAACACCTCCTATTCGCCAAATACCGAACACCTAGTCAAGTCATTTGGCTTGGTGATTGCGAAATGACAAGCACATTGATTTAGACATTCGGGCTTCGCCGAATGTTTGCCAAAACTGGAACATGTACGAGCTGCTCTTCGTTGTTCACTCCCGCCATTTTCATTTGAAAATTTTTACTCGCGCCACACAGTTTGACACTTTTCAGTATTTATCAACAACCGCAACAAATACCGAATGTCTAAAGCGGGGATCCGAACATACCCCAACACAGTGCTCGTCTACTTTGATTTGGTTGAAAGTTCGACAAACTACGGGAATAGCGAGCACCCGAATGTTTGTGCTTGGCCTAGGGCAAGCACTAGGCGAGCAACCCAACCACACATGCGAAGTTTGCCAAACTAGGTGCTCGGTATTTGACAAACACCGCATATCTAAAGCCGCCTTAACCTTCAGCCGCAATATTTTACTCGATCTGTGTTGCCTGCCTAAATTATTCTTCAGCATCTCAAACTATTATGCCTTTGAGGACATACAATGTCGTAATCATTCCCGTGGCAAGCGATGCCAGTGGCGTGTGCAGACGGAAGCAAAGAAGGGCAATTGCCATCTCCATTGCTAAGTAACTTATGAACATTTTTTTGTTGTATTCTACCCCGTATTAGACATTTGCTGTACCCTTACAGTAGTTCACTGAAAATCAAGAAAAGTGTGGCAAATTTCTATCTCAAAAACCTGTTTGTCCGTAGATACATACAGCACCCACATTTGACCACTTCACTTTGATCTATCGTAAGAATGGAGATTTCTCTGTAAGTGGATTTACTTAGTGTGTGCGTATGCGTACTTAATATATATCTCCTTCTTCAGTGCTACTTCCCATTTCACTTTATGGCCCATTTAGTAGCCCAACACCGGTCTATGAATGTTTCTTAGTAGAAAACTCGTCCGACCTCAGAGGTGGTTTTTCCCTCTATATTTGATATTCATGAAGGTATTTCAACTAGATTGGGACGCTAACTGTTGCTCAAAAGTAATATATAACTCATTCCTTTCTTCCTCTGTGCTAACACTCCTTTCATATTCCTTTCTTCCTCTGTGCTAACTCTCCTAACTCAGCAATATGCCCAACGCTCATAACAGAATATTTGACTTCATTCTCACTTATCTTGTTTCCTTCTCTATCTATATGTGCATCCAGATCACCATCAACCATCTTTTATGGTATTAACTTAGAGCCGTTCTACTAAAAGTAAAGCTACCTCTAATCTTCGGTTTGATTTTAAAAGCTAATTAATTTGCTTTGACCAATAAAATAAATGGTACCTACTAGTATCATTTTTTTTTTCAAAGATATAACATCAATTAAAATCCTTCTTTTCCAATTTGATTTATAATCATACTCCTTCCTATCAGTATAAAAAAAGTTTCGACTCGCCTTAGCTCAATGGCGATGTCAAGATTACTCTTAGAGCGAAAGATGCAGCGCGCAGCAAATACAGTTAGTCAGGCTCCCTTAATGATCTACTCGACGTGCTACTGCCAAAAAAGTAGCCAACGATGGGATTTGTGCTTACTTTAAATACGTTGAAACTTCTATTACATCCGAAAATCCTAAGTCTTTCTGGTCCTATATCAACTCCCTTAAAACTTTCTCTGCCAATTCTTCTGTTATGTATTTTTTATAGTGCATTCTAACTATCCTCCTCAAGATTTCTGTGAGCTTTTGACTCAATTCTTCTCTTCTTGCATCTGCTGTCGGAGTCCTACTTCGCTATCAATCAATTTTCCCTCATGTACTTGTATCCTGTACTATTTTTTTAATAAGCATGGCATTTCGAATCTTTTTGTTAAAACACTTTTATCTTCCTTGTGAGTTTCTCTGTCAATAGTTTATGATTTTGGCATTTCAACCGGTATATTTCTATCACTTTGGAAATCCACCTACATATTCCCCATCTACAACGCTGGTGATATTTCTTGCATCGCCAATTACCATCACATATCCCTTTTGCCCTGTTTTAGTAAGCTCCTTGAAAGAATTGTTTACAATAGATTTTACCCTTCCACCCGTGAACGAAAATGATTCGTTAATCAACGGTAACAAATTTATTTTCGTTCAGAAACACCGTTGCTTCCGCAGTCGATCAACAAAAGTAAGTGGATGTCCTATATATAGGCTTTGCCAATACTTTCGGTTCAGTGAACCATGTCATATTTCTGTCAAAGCGAGCTCAGTTTGGTCTCTCTGATGGTCTTTTTCCTTGGCTCTCTTCCTATGTTTGTAACCACTCCTGTGCTGTTGCTGTTAATACTTGCTCTTCCACATCCTTTTTTTTGTACCTCACGAGTTTCGCAATGATCCAAACTTGCCCCTCTATTGTTCTTTCTGTTTATTAACGATCTTCTTTCTCACTTCAACTCACCCTGTGTTTTGTATGCGGATGATCTCAAAATTTTCAAAGTGATTGAATCTGGTAGTGACTGTTTCATATTGTAAAACGATGTGGCTGTTTTAGCCAGCTGGTGCGCTGCGAAACCCCTTACTCTAAGTGTTGCGAAATGTCATCACATGTATTTCACCTAAAAAAGTCGCTCTACTTTTCTCCTACTCTGGGGGCCCGCTAGCTCTGCTTGCTAAGGCGTCAGGCCGAAAAGCCGAGTGCTACGGGGGGACACTTTTTGGGGTTTTTTCAACTGAAATGATACTATTTTGGTGATTTTTTAGCCTGATGTGGGTTTTTTTTTCAAATCTAGATCTGGCAACACTGCTCTGTTCTTGGCTCCCTATTTAAATGCTCTTGATAGGGGAAGAAACTTTTATCCGTAAAGAAGTCTCAGGCATGCGCTGTCAAGTCGCACCCAGGGGAGACGAGACGAAGTAGTGGATAGAGAGCTGAAAAACACACAAAAAGTGCGGGGGAATACGCCTGAATCCCAGAAGTGGACTTCAATTGGGGCAGATAGCCTTGAACTCCAGACGATATAGAGTCCTAAACATCCCTATAGTTCCTGAAAGCTAACTAATGGCCGGAAGTCCCTCCCTAAATGATAGCAGTGACGGCAAAATGGCCACGCGAAACCTGAACAGAAAAGTTCATAAAGAATTTTCGCTCAAAAATTAAACCGAAACGTTAATTTAACAATCCATTTTTGCTTTTATTTTAATCATCTATTCAAACTATCTTTTATCCGTTTGTTTTTCATCTGTTTAAGTTTATCTTGATCATGGGGAACAGAAAAAAATGATCAATATTGAAATTATATTAAAAAATCATGTGCAATACAATTTTGCTGTGGTGTCATCTCAATCATTGCTCCAAGGAAAATTATTCGTACTGACAACCCTTTACTTGCACCCCAGCTAAAAATATACCAACTCTGTTTCACACGAAGGCCAAACCACGCTGTGAATTTGGTTTGAATCTGATGAATGCTTTGGAAATTGGAGGAACAGCAAGAATTTTAGGGTTACCGCCCGCAAATACTTTGAAATTGAAACGTTTGGTAGCAAGTGTCACTACAAGATAAGTATAATTATCTGGGCGTTCATCATAGTTTGAAAATTTAATGATAGGGGCTCTTCGTAAGAAGAATGAAAAAAATGTCATACCTGGCAGCTCCAACCTATTTTTTAATCAAAATTATGCCAAACGTGGTTTATACTATTTCATTAAAATCTGATGTTTCTCGGAAGTTATAGGGATTTTTCAAGATGGCACCGCTGCCACGGGGCTGCTCAGGTTTCCAAATCACTATCGGACCTGGTCCAAAAAAAAGTTTAAAACAATCTATGAATTTTTATAATAGATAAAATTAAAGGTAATTTGGTGAAGGATTACCGATCTTGTGTGATTAGGCATTTCGGAAATTTTATGTGGATAAAGCATGAAATTTATCAAACCTTTGCATTTTATTCCAAAAGGAAAAAAAAATGCAGGAGCTTTTTTGGTTTGAAAGTTTTCTGTTTAAGTACCTGCAACAGGGTTGTCCGCTCAATTATTTAAACTCATACAAACGAATATCATGTGCCCATAAATGTGTCCTGTAAATTTCAAGATGATCTGTTCGCTTTCTGAGAAGCTATCACAATTCCCAATTTTACCGAATTTCACTTGCCTACTTTTAGGCACTTAGTGCCCATGTAAGGTTAAAAACTACCAAAATCTTATAATATTCAAGAAACAAAAGCTATCAAATTTCACTTTATACACTTGGTTTTTCCAAATATTTTCTTTGCACAGAAATATAGAGGTCCCTAGAAATTCACTAAACATCCGCTGCCGCCAAAGGATTAAAGTCATTTTACTGCAACTCAAAAACACCTTACAACTCATAAGCACTAACAACTCCTGATAATTTGTGTTTGATGTATATATAAATATATATATAAATATGTATTTTTGGGTACAGTGATTTTACCACTAATTTTCTTCGAAAATCAGTAATAATTTATAGTAATCACTAGCTTAAGGGGGTATTCTGGTCTAGAAATTTGATGAAATCGATTTTTCGTTTGCATATTTTCAAAGTTCAGACCTTTGAGAATAAGCTTTTAAAAGGGTTTTCGGAAATTCGAATTATTTTTGGAATTACAGTTATTTTTGTGACACGCCAACTAAACCAACAAACGCGATCAACAACGAATTAACCGCTCCGAGCTACGAGCTTCTCAAGGTTCTAAAGATGTTCAAACTGCTCGTATGGCTGAAAAAGCTCTCGAAAATCTCGCTTTTGTAGTTAAAAAAGGAACATTACATGAGACGGGGATCTCTGATTAAAAAACTCTAAGTATAACATACCATTAAACGACTCAAACTGCTCGAAACGAGACTCCAAGCTTTAAACGCGTTTTTACGGTTGACATGATATCTCTAGTTGTAATGGACTGATTTACGTGATATTTTGCACAAACCCTTTTAACACTATTAATTTTCGTCTGACGTTGGGATTTTTGAAAAAAAATGTTCTACTATTCGTAAAAAATTCTCAAAGTTGAAAAAATGAAGCAAAAAAACAATTTTTTTTACATGGACTCCATTTTGTGATAAAAAAAAAGTTTTTCCATGCGCTTATGTCAGACAAATTTTACATTCTTCTTTTTAAAGAACTCACCAAAAATTTATGTTTCAGACCACCAGGAAGATTGGAATCATGTCAACCATGAGACAAATTTTTTTTTTGAGCCTTCACTTCGCCGGCCTGTATCTACATCAATATTTTTTTTTTTTTATTTTTGAAATACATTTTTGTACTTTCAAAATGTCAATAAAAAACTGATAAAAAAACATGCCTAAAATATTTATGGTTTTTTTTTATTGCGTCCGTAAAATCACCTCAAAATCGAGCTTCTAGACCAGAATACTGCCTTAAGGGAGCTCAAATACTTAGTATTCTGATAGTGTCTAGCTTAGTATTCGGCTGGTGGGGATTTTTCCTGGGGAGTGATGACTTTATATCTACCAATTGGATTCCTTTCCCTGGTAAGGTAAGGTTTTGCAGATAAAGTAAAGTCAAGTAAGGCTCAGCTATATTGTAAGGTTCCACCGTATGCAACCGGTATAGTTTTCTGATGTCACTTCATACCAGTTGCTAATTCCACACGATGATTTATTTTGTCGGTTATATTTTCGGAGGCAGTTTTCGCCCCTATTTTACTTGTAGAATAAACCAGTCATGCAAATGGTCCCCTGGTGGGATTTTGAATATGGCTATCGCTAAGAAACTAGGTAGTATGGTGACCTCACTCTATAATGACGAGAGGTGGTTCCCGGATTTGATGCTTCCTTACGATTAATTTGACAATGCATTTTCGCCTTGGAGCTGGATATAACGCCGAGTATTGTGGCTCCTTACCACGCCAGGAGTGTGGATAATCCCCGAATATGACCATTAATGGCTTCGATACCATAGAGCTAAGTAAAACTGGTAGCGTAGCCTTAAACTAGTCCGCTGTTTACCGTGCAGCTCTTATGGTTTATGTCCTAAAGGTTCATTTCAAGTGTACAGGTTATACGAATAGTTAATTCATGTACAATGCCATAGTTTTGTCAGTACTCATAAATCGATCTGAAAATTGAGTGCTCAGTAGAAGACACTCTGTTCTCTAAACCGCGAAAGCCGTAATTGAAATGCCTTATTAAATATGCGCGAAAAAAAGGCATGTTTATTCTATAAAATATGGTCTTAGGGTTCTTGAAACTACTTTTTTGAAGGAAATGCATTATTTCGTGTTGAATATCATATTTGATATATCTGAGAAAGAAGTTTTCATATTTTTCGTTTATATTCGATACATAAAAAGGTATGTGTCGCCAAAATAAAAGATACTTATTTTATTTGCATCATTGTGGTATTATTAATTATACGCTTGAAAGTGTTGCCCATAGAAAATAGCTTTTCTCAAATTTGAAAATTCCAAAAAAATTATTTAAAACAGACCGTTGATAATAACCACTATACTTACTTACCATTTGCAATTTTATTTCCAAGTTATTCTCATTAATTCTTTTTATTTTGTTTCAGAAAACAGGAGAATCCCATTACTGCCCGTAAGTGAAAATGAATAATTAAACTGCATATGTAATATATTATTTACTTTCTACTTTATTTCTGTCATATATTTCTCTTATATTCATTGGAACTTTTGATATTTTTTCTTATTTCTATTATTTTATTACATAAATACATATTTACATAGGTATACAGTATTTGAGGATTTAATTCTAACATTAACATGTATATTAACATTTATCTACATACATACATACAATGTCTGACGAGAAATTATTTCATTTGACTCTATGTCAAAAGAAATTTATTCTTAGTTTTATTCTTTGTAAAATTCTTATACATACATATCTTTCTATTGATTTATTCCAACAAAATTTTAAATTCAGGTTTACTTTGTGTTAGACATTAGAAAAAGAATTTTACGAAAATTATAAGCTTAAAATATTAAACACAACCTTTTTTTCGTAATAATATCGAAAATTTGATATTTATTTGATTTAAATACACAACGAGTTTTATACAATGTTATTTACAAATTTAGGATTTTAGTTTGTTCGGTTCAACTTTCTGGGGTTTTTTGGGAAAGATAAATGATTAAACGCAGAGTGGTTATGCGTAATAATTATTGACTTCCATACCCGAATTGTAATAAAATCAAACCCGCAAACAAAAGCTTATGATAACAGAAAAACTACGGAAAATGATGAAAAAAGTTGAAAATAGTGGAAGATTAATTGAAATGCTGTCGTTAAACATAATCAGCAAAAAGAAAAATTCGTTTCTAAGCATCCATATATGCAGGCTACAATGCCCATAAAATACATGAGAAATAACGTTGCGTTGCAGCGAATTTTCTAAACTGATCAAAATGTAAATTAATTTTGGTATTTTAAGATTTAAATATTTGGTATGCAATTTACCATTTCCAAAACTGGTAGTGGTAATTGAAAACCTGATATTTATTATTACATCGATTTTAAATAATATGTCGCTTTCAAAATAATAGCTTCAATTCTTCTCATAACTTATTAGCCCAAACAAGGAATTCCGTTAGCAAAATTAATCACAATAAAGCACACTAGTAGAAATAATCATCGAAAGACCGCAAAATTGGTTATTGATAAGATCCCAACGGAACTTGTCCCATGTGTTGATCCTGACATAGGATTTATATATATATATCATAAAGTAGTTCGCATTATCTGCCAGTAAAAGATGGCTAAGGTGATAAATGATTCCGCCGAGGGTTTGGAACCTGAAGGTCAATTAGCATATTTCATTTACGTTAAGGAAGAAGCTGGGAAATATTGAGAGCACGATAATCCGTTGCAAGCACGATAATCCTTTACAAGCACGATAAAACAAAAATTACCTATATTTTTGGCACCTGAACATGTAATCACGGGAACTCACGACACGATAATCAGATCCAAGTGAAATTACCAAAATGTATTGGTCTTCATTAGGACCATAATGAATATACTTTCCACCCTGTGGCAGTGGTGCTACAACACCCTTTCCTAAATGATTAATAAATTTGCTGTCCTATCTGAAAACAAAGCTCCTAATTAGGTGCCAATGATACAGAAAGCTCAATCTGGAAGGTACTCTACCATGGAGCTGCCGATATTATATATTAAACAACACCAGTCCAACAGTTTTTGAAACCCCCGAACGATTTGTTTCTAGATTTGGTACTATCCATTTCCGAGAAAAGGGGAATAACAGAATCAACATGATTGAAAATTGCCGAAAATCCTACAGTGCAATTTGCAAACGAGCGGAAAGTGTTAAACAAATCTGAGCCCCTAATTTCAACGACGACCCCTGGCTTTATAAATCACTAAAGAAAGATTGATAATTTCAAATGCAGAGCATTACCCTCCCCTACTCGTTTGCAGCACTGAAAATCCTACACATGCTTTAAATTATCTGTAGCTGCTCAATATACATAGATGGATATTATTGTAACCACGAGTGTAACGGAGATGGCACCTATCCGTCCGAAAAAATAATAAGAAAATGACTTCAGTCAATAAAGAAAAAGAAGCATCGATTGAGTCTCCGTTAGAGGTCAACAATAAAATCAGAACATAATCGCCAAAATAAAAATACGTATATAGGCAATTCCCCATTATATAGTTCCTAAAACACTAACCAGTGCTGCCAGATCTAGATTTGAAAAACACCCACATCAGGCTCAAAAATCCCCAAAATGGTATCATTTCAATTGTGTACAAGAAAAACAAAACAAACCAATTAGCCACACATTTAAAATAAAATTTACAAGATTGACTTTTAGATATCGTCAATTACGGAAGTTTCCCCACTGGAATGATTGTCATATACAATTTCCGAAGAATCTATGACTCAAATTATGATTATGGCCCATATTAAGTACAAATTTTGTTCAGGGATCTTTTTTTCTGAGATTATAGGAAACCTAAAATTTCAAAACAATATAAAAAAAACTCTAGCGCACCTGAACCGCTAGAAACAATCAACCACCTTGACTCCGTTGACTTGAACTGCATAAATATACCAAATCAAAATGACATTTGATTATTGATATTCACGAACTTTGATGAGAAAATAGCCACAAATCCACAAATTTTTCCCAAAGATGATGATCAGAAATGAACTTTCAGAATCTTGAATTGTTAATAATTTAATGTGTCTCAGAAACAAATGAAATAAATTATCCCGAAAAATTAAAAATTAAATCTGAAAATTCAAAGAGAATATTTGATGAACTATTCAAACAATTTTTTCTAAAATCTTAAGAAGCGTAATAGATCTTCGTTCATTTTGTGGGCGGATTATTAATGGTTTCGTTTGTTTAAAACGTAAAACTTCAGACTATCTCTCTTCTATGTTTAGAGAGAATTCGGTTGCTTCCTGCTCACACAAGTTTTATGTGTTTTTTTCGCTGACCAGTTTTAGGGTACTTTTGACTACTACCCAGTTTGCGGATATCACCTCAACACCCCTCATCGAAGGAATCGACCTGACACATGAGGTTGATGACCAGACCATGATTTGGTTTCTCCTTGCTTTGTGGTCCAATATGCAGACCCGTTAATCACCTTTTTCGTCATGATTTTATTATTTACTTTTCCCCATGACCAATAACATCCGAAGACGTCAAAATACTTAAAAATTAAATAGCGGAGATTCTGACAAAAATTGCTAATTGTCACTTAAGGGCAGGTACGTTGGCACGAATAACACCAATCTTTAAGGGAGATGACCCTTCGGGTCCCACTAATTATCGCCCAATTGCCGTTATTAGTGTAATGAGCAAAATATTTGAGAGATTCTTAAGTTAACGTATAGTGCAACACATCAATGCCACATCAATTTAAGCACCAATTTAGTACGGTTTCCAAGAACACAGTAACACAATAGCGGCCACATTAGACGCGGCTCAATTCATTAACACTTCATTGAATAAAGGTAACTATGTAGGAGCCATTTTTGTCGACTTCAAGAAGGCCTTTGACACTATTGACTTCAGAATGATATTGACTCCAACGTTTCGAAAAATATGACATTTGCAAGAAGTTTAATTCGATGACAAAAGATTATTTATTGGATAATAGGATTGTGACAAAACAATTACAGTGCATCAGTCGAGAAAGTTTCATCAATATAGGCATACCGCAGGGATCAATTCTTGTACCAGTGCTATTCACCCTGTATGTGAACTGCAACCGACATCTCCAGTTGTCTGGTAAATTAGTCTTCTTTGCTGATGACACAATTGTTTTATATTCTGGAAAAGATGAATCATCTCTGGAGCATAAAATCAATAGAGATCTAAAACAATACCAAGTGTGGCTTCAGCGTAGCAAACTGGTCATAAACGTCAACAAGACCAAGTACATCATTTTGCAGCAGAAGAACAAATGTTCTATAAACCCTTTTATTCCGATTAACGCAATCCGTCTTGAAAAAGTTGAATCAATGAAATATCTTGGTTTGATCCTGGATGAGAAAATGTCATGGATACACCCACACAAACCACATCAGACATAAAGTCGCACCAATGATTGCAGTCTTAAGAAAATATGAGTTCTTGGAAACTAATACTAAATTAATGATGTACGGAACTATTTTATGGAGTCAAACATCAAAACAAAACATCGAGTTGACTGGGAGACTTATTTCGAAAGCAATTAAAATTATGTTTGGAATGTCATCTATAACACCAACAGTTGCTGTGTGCACTCGAACAGGATTGTTAAATATTCATCAATTAGTTAATTTCGAAAGAGGAAAATTGATTTTTAATATCCTGAGCAACAATTTGAAATGGCCTAACACCCCCTGCACTGTGTTGGAGATAACTAACCGGGAAACCAGGACTGCTAGAAATCTATATCTTGCAACTCCAAGAACGGATATATTGAAAATGGATCCAATAAAGTAGTCTATCACATTCTATAATTCATTGTCGAGCTCGGTAAAATCAGCGAAAAGCATAATAGAGTTCAAAGTATACTTGAAATCTCACATCAAAAACGCCAATTTTTAATGAAGAAGATACCAGAGTTTTTTGTAGGCTTTTCTCTGGGCGCACGTCAATGAGGACAAACATATAGCTTAATTTATGAATTGTAATTAAAATTAATAACGAATGTACTTTCCCTTATACAAATTTTTTCCCCTTATACCATTGTCTGGGAAGTATTAGTACGATACGTTTGATGATGCGTTGATGCACACGGACCGTGCATACTGATTGATAGATGAAGAAAGTGGATAGAAGGAGGTAAAAAATAAGATTGCCTTTGATTGATTCAAAGTGCGAAGTTGATATAGCCGCAACAGAAAATTCTTACAGTACTTTAAGGTTTCTTTTGTAATTTAAAGTGTCTACGCGCACGGACTAGTAAGTATTTACTGTTCTCTAAGAGTATAATAAATTGTATATAATAATTTTAAATTAATCTTAGTAATACAAAACTATTTACGAAAATGCTGAAGCAAAAATATCCCACTGGAGAAGAAAGGTCTGAAATTGAGGCACTTAAAGAATCAGGTCTTTCAAATAAAAAAAACTGCTCTAAAAATCTCCCGTTCCGAAAAAGTAGTTAAAAATTACTTTAAAGTACGTGAAAATTACGGCAAAAATGTTAATAAATAAAGAAATTAAATAATATCTGCTCGACATGACCACGTTGTAATAATAATAAATAATATCTCTGACAACAGCAAAAAAACATTTAAGCGCTAGTCAGATTGTAAGTGTATTGGAGTTGCTTGTGACTAAAAGCCGAGTGCAACGAATTTTAGCATCCACTGGTCACAACAAGTAAAAAAAAACATCTAACAAAAAGACGCTACTCAAACCACATAATAATCAAAATCGGCTGCAGTTTGCGAAAAATCGTACGTATGACGGTGATAAATGGAAAACCGTCATAGTTTCAAATGAAAAAAAAATTTATTCTGGATGGACCCGACGGATTCACTTATTATTGGGATGCCTGAGGCCCCGCGCGGCAGTGAATCACAGCTTAGAAAATATAAAATGAAAATATAAAACGACTAAGAGAACACTTAGATACAAAATATGTTTTCTATAAGTCTTCGATTTTGCACAACTATTTCCCAGTTTTTGATTTTTTACTAGACGGTATTTATAGCCTTTCCTAATTCACGAGTCTTCGTCTTCATTTCCAGCTTGTTATGACAGATTGTGACGTCAGCAAAGTAGCTGAGCTATTCTAACAGTTGGAAACATACGAAATCGTTGGCTAACATTGACTCAAAACACCATCAAGCCAACGAAAAGTCAAACCACAATGTGACTTCGTGCAAGCAACAAGCAATGACTAGGGCCTTTCCGAATTGACGTCTTCATCATCGCCTTCAGCTTGTTATAACAGAATGTGACGTCAGATCAAGTCGAGCCTGTCCGAATTCAGTTATTTATGCATTTTCATTGCTCTCCTGTATAACAGTTGACGAAGTTACGTTCTGATTTGACTTTTCGTTGGCTTGATGATATTTTGAGGCAATGTTTCGAAGCAAAGCCATAGATTTCGGACACCTCGTCTTGGTCTGCTTCAAACTGTTAGAAAAGCTCAGCTATTCTACTGAAGTCACAATCTGAAGATGAGGATGAAGACGTGAATGCGGAAACGCCCTTAATCATTCTTGATTGCACTAGAGATGTAAGTCGCATAGAACAGGCCTCATTAATTTTGAGATATATAAATATAAAGACTGGTCGTATTGAAGAAAGATGTTTGTTCAAATTACTACAGGCAAAGAATTAACCACGTTTGTCCTTACAGAGCTTAAAGCACTTGGTGCTGACATTAAAAATTGGGGAAGAGACTATAAAGGTGTAAAATCAAAAATATTAGCTGAAATCCCTTTAGCATGTTTTACCCCATGTGGATGCAATAGCTGGTGCTTGTTATAGCTTGTTATTATGCGATGCAGTGTCGTTGTGCACAAAACCGAAATATTTTTTTTTGGGACGCTTCAAAAACTATACACATTGTTTTCTGCCTCAATTAATAGATGGAGTATTTAAAAACCAAAGCTAACATTATTCTTACTCTGAAGCAATCTGAAACTAGATGGAGAAAGAGAAAAGAGATTGCAGAGTGTTGACAAGAACTTTCATATAGAACAAATGATCCTACTAATGCCAGCGAGTGTGATTCACTAAGAAATGAAATACTTTCCTATAAATTCATACTTTCATTAATTACTTGGTACGATTTGTTAATACAAATTCAGTTCATAAGGAAAATCTAGCAAAAAGCTGACATGCACCTAGGGTTAGCAATTAATCACTTTGATAAGTTTCTATCATTGTTGACTGAGTAGTGACATAATGAGCTAGTCACTGCAATAGTCACTGGAAATGAAATTGCTGACGAACTTAATATCTAATAAAACTCTAGCGCACCTGAACCGCTAGAAATACTAATGTTCGATGAACAGTAGAAGAATCGTTCAGATTTTGAGTGCTCCAACCTGTTTCGAGTGCAAAATCACTTTGATCTTTACAATGCATTTAAACTCATTGGGTGGAAAAAGGATTTCAGAAATTTCAAGACTTAGAAAGCCAAACACTGCATCACTTTGAAAGCTACATCAAATAACCTAAACACTTTACCAGCACTGCAACTAAAAGTCTCCCAAAATTGCCTCACGTCAAAATCAAATAACTCTTTTGATTTCGATTTTATACGATGATTTCGTCGAAATTTACAGGGATAGAAAGATGTTTAAGGTTAAAAGACGAAAGATGTATGGAACCGAAAAATTTATAAAACTTAGAAAATTTTAACATTGGTACCTTATTTTCATTGTAAATGTTCGCGATATGAATACTTAATGTCAGCATTTATTGATACGAAAATTGCAAAAAACGCGTCGCGCTGGCAACACTTTGCTAGCATCAAAGCCAAAAATATTTCCAACTGCCTCACATTAAAATCAACTGCATTGGGAGTTATAGGGGTACAAAAAAATTTAAGGTTACCACCCGCGAAAAATTCCAAATTATTGAAATGTTAATTTTTGTTGTTGAATGTCACTACAAGATCATTACCGTTTGACTAATTTACGATAAAATCGCTTAGTAAAGATATTGCAAATAAATACAAAACCAACAATAGCAGGCAACTCTATAATGGTTTTTTTTACCAGATTCCAAGTTCCATAAGTTCCATGTATCATATGAAATTCGTTTTGACTTCATGACTGCACCGGAAGTTATACGGCAAAAAGCTTTATTTTCTTGAGCGAATTTTCAAAACCCAACACATCAAAATTATTATAGCTGGCAGCACCAACCGAATTTTTCAACCAAATTTCTACCAAACACAGCTTAAAGTAAGTTTCAGCTACTGTGTCAATTTCATGAAAATCTGGTAATTGAATCAGAATTCACAGGGCAAAAAGCAGTTTTTTTCTTTATAATTTTTCAAAATAGCACCACTGGCACAGAGTTTCCCGCATTTCCAAATCGCTTCTACCAGATCTGCCACTGCTTAATACCA
Organism: Nemotelus pantherinus; assembly: GCA_963978885.1. NCBI lineage: Eukaryota > Metazoa > Arthropoda > Insecta > Diptera > Stratiomyidae > Nemotelus > Nemotelus pantherinus. Next base: position 57,628,865 of record OZ022266.1, on the reverse strand, counting down.
ATACATTCTGTGAATTTCAACTGTATCTGATAATTGGGTCATGAGTTCTCGTGGACAGAAATTTTTGATGCTAAAAATATAGGTATATTGGAGGAGGGTAAGCGTTCTTGTCCGATGTGAAATTTCAAAAGTTTTGCTGTGGTTGTATAGACAAAACATAACATTTCTATTCGCGTTATTTTCACAGTAAAAAACGTAAATTTTTCGTTAGAGGTGATGGTTTGAAGGTTTTCATTTTCAATGCCTGCCGTAGCTGCAGGGTTGCCAGCACGTTCATAAAAAACTACAGGAGTCTACAACTTCGTAACATCAATATGTTCGTCAAGTTTCATAATGATCTGAGATTCTGGTCAAAAGTTATCGGAATCCAAAAATTTTCAAATTTTCTCAATCTCATTTCTGGTGCCTAGCGCCCACATAGGGTTAATAGTTTCAAAAATATTATCATATTCACATTGAAAGCATGTTAGAAATTTATTCCATAAAATTTGATTTTGCAAAAGTTATTTGTTGACAGAATAATAGGTATATTTAAAATATCACTAAAATATCCGCTGGCACCAAAGAGTTAAAGATTATGTACTTTTTGTGAGACCTGCCACTATTCTGCATATACACCAATGTATCCTGAAAATTTCAGTTCAATGGGATGGCGCATTCCTGAGATTTTTTTCACTGAAATTTTTTGATTATATATATATATATATATATATATATATATATATATATATATATATATATATATATATATATATATATATATAAATATGAATTTTTGGCCAAAATACTAATATTCTTCTTCAAACATTAGTAAAAATGAAAAAAATGTTGTTTTATATGTGGGGCATTTCACGTGAAGCGGACAATGAAAAAAAGTCGAGGTTCTGGATTTCGTTCATATTGAGCATAATAGTACTTCTAGAGGATATGAACCTGAACACACAAGTTTTTGTTTTTATGAGGTTTAGTTGCCGAGTTATGGGCTTCTGAAAAATTGAAGAAGTTGATGAAAGGTTTTTTTGGAAACCGATTTTGAAATTTAAAAAAAAAATTAAAAAACATTAAACATATTGATAGGTATAGAAAATCAACGGTTCTTTTCAATTTCAAAATTAGGTTTGGAAAAATAAAATGTTTTCCCGGAATTAACCATTTCAAGTCAATATTTGAATAGCTTGCACCAGGTTAATTTTGTTTATTTTTGTAACAAAACAGAACTTAAGGTATACCTATTTGATCATAAAAGTTTTAGCATGGGATGGCCAGTAGTTTGGGAGATAGGTGAGCTTCAGTAGATACAAGTCGTGTAAAACGTGGTACCCGGAGCTTGCTTATGATAGCTAGTTGGCTCAAAAACAAAAAATAATATCGAAATGCGATTAGTGGCCTCATCTCTTCGTTGAAAAAGGTTTTATAACCTATTTAATATATATGACGCCCATATAATATATGACGCCAAGCCATTTCGAATGTTCCGTTATTTTTTGAGTTATTATCCTGCGTTCGCAGTGCCTATTACTTTCTTTGATTAGTTTAATAGTTTCAATTGTGTGCATTATGTCTTCATACGGGCATCAATATTTCTGTCCTTTCGATTTGAAATTTGATCAGCAGATTCAAGACCTAAGAAAAATTCCAGAAATAATACCAGAGAAGTGGAGATATTCATCTGATGTGAACGTTTGTTGAAGCTGCTGGTCGTAGAAACACCTCCAGTAATTAAAAAGATAGCTAGTTTAAAAAACGAGAGTCCAATTGTAAAAATTGTGATATAAATTCATTTGTCCATTCACAAGTAGTTTTTTTTTTTCACTAAGTAAATCAACATTAGAAATTTTAAATATTTTATCTTCAATAGGTAATTGATACAAGTGATATATAATAGTTTTACCACAAATATTTTGCTTTCACACTCACTAGCTTTCATAACCAAGCTCCCGGTACCACGCCCCATACGACTTCTATGTATTTAAATTCACCAGCCTCCAAAACTACTGGCCATCTCATTCTAAAACTTTTATGATAAAATAGGTATACTTTAAGCTCTGTTTTGTTATAAAAATAAACAAAATTAACCTGGTCCAAGTTATTCAAATATTGACTTGAAATGGTGACTTCCGATTTACCACAGGAAAACATTTTTTTGTCCAAATCGAATTTTGAAATTGAAAAGAACAGTTAATTTTCTACACCAATCACTATGTTTAATGTTTTTTAAATTTTGTTTTAAATCTCAGAATCTGCTTCCAAAAAAACCTTTCATCAATTTCGTCAATTATTCAGAAGCTCGTAACTCGGCAACTAAATCTCAAAGAAATAAAAGCTTGTGTATTCACGGTCATATCCTCTAGAAGTACAATTATGCACAATTTGAGCGCAATCCACAACCTCGCCATTTTTTCATTGTCCGCTTCGCGTGAAATGCCACATGTACTTGTTTAATATCGATTGATATGTTTTACAATTTTGAATAAGAATAATGACTGTACTTGTTCAATATCTATTGATCTTATTTACAATTTTCAATAAGAATAATGACTCAAGTCTAGTTAATAGCCCTTATTTCGTGTTCACTGAAGTACTACCACCCTTGTTCCAGCAGAATAGTTTAAGTTTAGGCTAAGTAAAATGTGGGCCCCGCTATTGAGCTTCGCCTTAAGCCTCGCAATTCCTAGACCTGCCACTGACTGTTTGTGATATCAAATGTGTTTCTAAATACGATCTCAATAGTCGAGAAAGTTCTAGTCCACTTATAGTTGGATCCTGTCTGAATGAACTGCGTCGACTGATTAACAAGGATCAATTTTTTGCTCTTCGGCTGTTATTCTATTCTAATTTTTTTCTTATAAGTTACGACCAAAGCCTGCTTTTTGTTAGAATATGTCCTTTTAATATTTATTTATTTATTTATTTATTAACTATTATTAATCAGGTAAAATCCAATTACTGAATATAGAAAATATAAAATACAAATAATTCACTAACGAAAGATTGAAAAAATGAGCAAAATAATAATGAGATGATAATGATACAAAATAATGAACAATAATAAACAAAATCAAAGTGAAAAAGTACAAATTCTAATTAAGAAAAATAGAAAAAAAAGAAACGGAAAAAAGACTACATTGAATTAGTAGTAAGCAAAAAATTATTTTTTAAAAAAGTTTTAAAGGCATATAATGTCGGCGGTAGAGGACCAAACTGTAGATCATTATTTTGCCTCAGTAATCGCAACAGCGGAGAATAAAAAAATATATCAGTGCGCGCAAATGGCACACTAAACTCAAACGAAGAGCGGGTGCCATGCACTGCAACACGAACAGAAACATGGCTGCTGATGTCGGAATCTACCAACCTATGAAACAATTTGAAGAGTAGGCACTCATCCAGGAAAAGTCTCCGTGATTCGAGGGAAGGGAGATGAAGGAACGACAGACGATCACTATAAGGACGGTAAGGAAGCTGAAATTTATAAAACAGGGTGCGAGTAAATCTGCGTTGAACCGACTCCAACGCAGTATTTAAATAGACAAAACGAGGACACCAAACTTGACAGCAATATTCAAGGATACTACGTACAAAGGAGAGGAAATGTCTTGTTTCAAGGAATATCCTTATTGACTCATCCTGTTTGCTCATTCGAAAACTCAAATAATGTTCGACTCATCTTAAAACCAAGACCAACAAATTTGTTATCACGACTGATCAACATGGAATTTTACAGCAGTTTCGAAAACCAAGAACAAAGAAAACAAGCAGTAAACTCCTCATTTGTTAAGTTATTCCAGACCTTAGGAGTGTGGGAATGCGAATTTTGCGTCGTAAAAAATTCAAAATGGTACTATATGGAAAATGCGAATTAATAAACAAAAAGTGTTTTTAATTCCCTAGGAATCGGTCAGACAATTTACCCTTCCTTATCTAACGGTTTCAGCGTTATTTCGTTTTTTCAGGGGGTATGTGAATGCGGATTTTGTATAATGTATCATTTTTAAAGCCCATGGATATATCAGACAAACATTAGTAAATTATAAATGAAACTCTAGTGCAGTGATGAAATTCCAACGGACTTCAAATGGAGCTACATGTCAATTACTTTTTAAAATGATTTTGAATGAAAATATCGTTGTTTTTTGTATAAATATCTTAGCCATTATTTTAGCCATTTAAGATACAAAATTAAAATATTTAAGGATCGAATGGCTGTTAGTTGAATTTCAAGTCCTTGCTAGGAATGATTCGGATATTGGCCAAAAATATTGCCCATCTTTTGCATAAAGTGGCTCATTATTTATTGACTTAAATCCAAAATAAGTCTATGACACCCTTCGTAGAGCATAGGTACTTTTGAGTACCAACAGCCTGACAACTAAAAACAAATAATTTGTTTACCAAATCAAAACAGTCGAGAAAAAAACTGAATAAAACAAATACTTACCAAATAAAGGAAACAACTTTTTACCAAAAATCTATTCAAACAAAGCAAAAATCATTCGTTGTATCTTCAAAAAACTGTATTCTTGTACATCTATCCTATAATACAAAATTATAATTAAATTCTATAAAATATAACAGCAATATAAAAAAAAACGAATTTAGACTTTCTTATCAAGATACAATCCTATAAAAGTGTCTTAACACATAACTTCCTTCAATATAATCATCTTTAAAGTATTATAAATCCCACTTTGTGCTCAATAATCAACCAGCAATGCCTCGCGGAACTCTGAACTCAAATAAATTCTCACGTCTATTTACTTTCCTTGACAATAGTAGTAATTCGAAAATTGGAACTTTGTAACATTTAATTACTAACAATGTTTAGTGCGGAAAATACAACAAAAGCCCTTCGAACCGAATCGAACTGAATTCAATAAAATCAATAAAAACAACACTATTGCCGCAATGATCGTTGTTGATAAGCAACAGAAATGAAAGGAGTGTGCAGGTTCTGACGAGTATGTATATGGAAACGATGTGAAAATTAAATTGTCTTCTTCAAATTACAAAAATATACAGTAGATCGTTACGTGAAATCGGTTATCTTTCAGAAAGTTGAACTCGATGCGCGTGTGAATAATACATCGAACTTGAAACCATAATAAACAGTATTCAGTTTGCGCGAATTTTTGTTGTTTGTGTTGGTTTCGCATTACGATTTCGATTTTAGTTTAATAGTTGTCTTATTTTAGTGTAATTCGAATCTTGTTTGATTTCATTGAGACGACCGGTAGATTTTAATACATTGTTACAATGTAATTATAGTTGGAATGATATAAAACTAAGTTGCAGTGGAGATTAGAGTAAGTGATTTTCTAATAGAAAAGCTAAGAGAGCTCCTGAGTTAATAATTTAAAATCAATGGCGTGCACAAATGGGGGCAAAGAAAGGCAATCGCTCTCTCTATTGCATGCCTGCTTTTTGGAAGTGAAATAGAAATAAATAAACACCTGGATACTTTCACATAACTTCATAATTAAGATTCTATCAAAACTTTCCTCAATATAAAAATTAAGGAAAATTAATGCCGGATTTTAATGATTGCTCCCTCTATTTTAAAGTTTTGTGCAAGCCTCTGTGTTCACCTGAAGAATTTAATACAATTTTAGTAAATTTTTTGCACACGTGCTTCTGATGTGAAATCACATGCTAAAATGACAAGTTCTTTGAGTTGCCAAAAACATTCTTCAACTATTAGAAAATCACTCACTATCAAATATTTTACATCTAACAAATTACTTTTAAAGTTCTACCGTCATGATTGCCTGGAGGAAACTGCCATCCGCCCACCGTCTCTGGTTGCTTCAATATCGTCCCCACTGATTTTGTGGTCCTAATTGCCGTCAAAGATAGAATTCCGGTGAACTGTGACCATCCGAGTGCAGATCTTTAGTTTGACCGGCCGTTTGTGCTGCTGTTCGAAGTTGAAGGCGTTGTATCAGCTGATCACGTTCTTGCGTTACTCGATTCAATTTGGCTTTCATCTGCTGCAGATCGACATGCAATTGCCGGTTCATTCGTTCCAGATCCTGTCGCTGTTGCAATCGTTTCGAGCGACAGTTTTGAGCGTATCCGCGGTTTTTCAAAGTTCTTCGTTTCTGTTTGAGTCGGACAACCTCCTCCCTGGGACAGCCGTGCAGCCGCTTGTTGAGCTCCCGAACTGATAGTGTTGTAAGAAGCTCGTCATTAATTAGATCATCGCTACCGACACTACTGGAATTACTATACTGACCCGATGATGTCCTTGGCGAGGCCATTGAAGATCTCGTCGAACTGACAGACATAGGTCGGCTTGTCACTTGCGCATTGCTGCTGTAGGAGGAATGCATGTTTATCGGTGATAGATGGTCCAGCTGATTGAAATGGTGTGCAGATTGGAGCTGCATATGTCCATGACCATTAGGAATATTGGCTGCGTGTATATAGTCTCGGCGCTCCCAGTCGACTTCCTGAAGGGAACAGTTCAGTGGCCGCAAGTCGAGCGGCTGTGGTTCACGTATCGATTGCGGAAGCCACATCATCTCTTCAACGAGTCCAGTTCCAGGCTGACGATGTGGATGCCCATAAGGGGTCGTATAGCCTTGAGGGTTGCATGATCCCGGCGACCCTATAACCGGTGGAGTTTCAGGTGGCGTCGACGGTACTCCTGTGATCGGAGCCGTGACTAATACCGCCTGGCCTGCCATTGGGCCGTGAGTATACATTTCCGAAGTAGGTGACAGAGGTTGTATCGCGGGCTTGCAATGCCGTTCGTCGCCATGCCATGCTGGCGGCGCCGTCGGATGATGTGGGGGAGCATAAGATCGCATTCTGACTGGAGCTTCTTCTTCTTCTTGAACAATGTTCCACGAAATTTTGGCAGTCGGTGGGCTCTGTTCCTCTTGCTTCACTCCCACAGCTGCTGGCGGTACGGAGGTTGTGCCGTCCAAATGATCTAGCACAAATTCTTGCACATATTCATCCGCAAACTGGGGATCCTCCATTTTGGTAAACACTGTATCGACATATAAAGATCGGCTGTTTAGTTTCTGCAGGAAAGCTTCGTATACGCCATTAATCAGCGGAAAATGCGATGTACTTACTCTTGATTTACCCGATGATCGGCGGGAGTGTCGGTCAACCCGTTAATATATTGTCTAAAAAAAGCTGGTAGCTCATAAAAAAACTCGAAAAAAAAATCACGGGTCCAAAGATGAGCTTATTGATTGAAGATCACTTTTTAGTACATTGATTAAGTTTAAGGGAAGTTTTGAATAACGCAGTAAGATTTCACTATCGAAAGTATTCAAAAACAAATCTATTTTTTGCTTCGGTTTATTAACTTAGCTTTAAGCGGCACCGAGTGGGTTCACAAAAGGCATTTCACTTTTTCATTCGAACTTAATTTTCACTTCCAAATGCAATTCTCAATTATGCAATCAGACCACTGGAATACACTTTATTATTTATCCATTCTAATTTTACTATTTTCATCAAATTTATTTTTTATTCTTCAATCACCAGGCTTTTAATCTTCACAAATTTTCACAAATTTGTTTCTTCCTAACTGTTATTCGTATCTCAAATATACACTTCTGTTGTACACAATTTTTATTTTTTAAATTATTGATTTATTATTATTCCACATAAATAAATAAACTTTTACCGGTACTTTTTTTTCGTTAAAAAAAATTCTTACTTTGAATTATTTTTGCAACAATTTTGAAGAGTCGACAAAGCAGTATCGCACACGCGATTCCGATTCGAGGAATGAAACGTTATAGTTTACCTCACGCGACGATGTGCTCCACAGTTTTGGTCACAATTCGATCTGACACGCTCCATCTATTCCTATCAACAGTAGTCCGCCACCCATCCGAGGAGGCCGCCCCCAGGGGTATAGGTGTATTTTATTATGGTGCGTCCAATGGTATTGTGTATAGATGAATTCTAGGTGGCAGTCAGGCATCGTTTTATGGAAGTTAAGCTCTACTGCTCTACTACTGTCCAACATAGCTCATACATAAACGACCGTGTCGATAATAGTATCTCCTTGCATACGATGTGTATACGAAAGTGTGAATGTCGAAGGGCTCAGAACGATTATACACATAGCATAGACTTGGATTCGCACCGCAATGGGATCTAGTATCGCTACTGGGTGGCAATTTTGGGGTGGCTGGGCGTTCCTTGCCTGATTCGCGCCGAAGAGCATAAAAAATATAAACAGAATGGAGGCCAATTCAACTCCGCCTTCGTCGCAATGTAACTGTAGATGTGTTTGCAGCGTTTTCACCAAAGAGTGTCTGCCTGTTAAGAAATTCCTTCGCAAACAGAGTCCAATGACTGCTGGCAACGGGTGCGCATGCCCCACAATTTGGAAAGGTATCATGGGAAGGATACAGCGGCTCCGTTGCAAGGATCCAGAGCAATATATATTATGTCGCTGGAAGTACTCTATCTATTCGTTCTTTTCAGGAGGCAATTTCAATTTCCTTTTTTATGAGACGGACAGGAGTTCTTGTAAACGTTCATTCAAAGTCTATTGACATAGTTCCCAGTGCTGTAAAAAGGACTCTGGCTAGATAAATTCTGATTGTACTTTGTCCCATTCAGCCTTTCTATTGTGATGATAAGATAATATCTCGTCAAGTTTCTTGGAAAAATAAGAACAGTTGTTTTTGCAAACCTGCTTGTAACCTGTTCGCAAAAATTTCATGTTGTGCCACGTGCAATTTAATTGCCCAACTTATTTTCGCGTGGCCCCTATGTTTTCGTGGCTTAAACCTGCATGTACTGTACTGTATCTTGCTCATTCACTCATATACATACTCAGTACATATACTCAAATTCCTCATATCCACCATGCAAGTACTATTTTGAGTGCGAATACCTTGAAGAATTGCTGACATGTGAAGAAAATAAAAACCACATCTCCAATTTTTCTTCAAACGAATAGCTTGGTGACAACAAGTCAAAGTAGATGTTATGGCGTTTAAAGTTTCCTGGGTTTAGTTTTACGCGGAAATATGTATCTGCTGCTACTCTGTGGTCAGACTTCATATCATGATAAAACACGTTGATTTTATTATGATCTACATACTTACGGTTTGAATTTAGCGCCAAAATGAGAAGGCAATAATGGTATACAAAATGCATGCTGTTATTTGTTCTTATTTACTCTAGGCAGTAGGGGGTTGATTTTCAAAGGACTAACCTCTCTTTGATTCAGGGTCGGAAACAAAAAAAAACAATCCCAGTCAATATCCGTCAAACTCCTCCAAAGAGAAGACAACGGAAAATTTATGATATTCTCGCGAGCAATAAAATGAAAATGAAAATAATAAAACGACCCTCTGCAAAGACACAAATGTAGTCGAGATCAAAAATAAGAAGGCGTCTTATTTCAAAGGGCTTCTCGATCCTACTCACAGTTCCCAGGAACATTTAGCTGCTGCTATTATGTCAGAATAAAACAAAGTTCTCCTTCTACTGCTGGAAGAATTTGAGCTAGCCAGAAGGAAAAAATGTGAGGCATCAATGAAATCCGTGGGGAACTCATCAAACATGATGCCAATAGCACCACAATGCCATCCACAAAAGGGTTCAAACAATATAGTACCAAAAACGAATGCCGCAGGATTGGTCTCAAAGCATAATATGCCATGTCCACAAAAAACAAAATAAGCTGCAAATAATGAGGTATCCGAATGACATCAGGGATCATTTCCATCCGCCAAAATTTTTTGTGAGCCTCGACAAGGTAACTATAGAAGTTTGGTTTGTACATGATTGAGGACAATACGAAAACAATGTTAGAAAACAGCACGCACATTCGACAAAACGTCATAAATGACAAATACAATTTTGGAAAACCTAAATAGCTCATAAACATAGGCACAAACTTGAAAAAACTGGCAATAAAACCGAAGAAACAAAGTCGAACTCAGCTCGCGAAGAATGATTTTAGGCCTTTCTTGCGATATACAGAAACTAAATTGGCTCGAATAGTAGGTAGAGTACTGACTCTTTGTGTGTGATATCCCTGGTTCGAATCCAGGTTCGGACAACAAATCGCGCATAGAGCTTTAAATTCACTTAGCTCTGAAAAGGTACCTGAGTTCAGTCAGGGGTAAAATCACTCCAAACTTGTATTCACGTTGACTGTAAATTTTTAAATTAAGCTCCTACCAGCAGGGGCGGCTCGTCAATGTACGCAAAGGAAGCAGTGCTTCCCTTGCTAAATATTCCCTATACAAGAAAACTAGCTTAATAATACATATTGAAATTCAAAGCAAATCAATTGATTTTATATGAATTAGCATCCAACATCAATAAAAAATTTACGAAACTCAAAACACTATTCATCTCACACACGAGATAGTTCTCACAGCCAAAGTGCTTTACAAGTAGTTTTACAGCAACGCGATCGGATATCTTGCGTTTCAGTGAAAACCTCAAGCATCTCATACCATTGGTAGGCCAGAACGCTCAGTTCATTGCAGCGTATTGAAATATTCTACACAGAACACTAAAGTGATCTTGCCTCAATGCACGTACCATGATGTGTGCATACACCCCATTGCAAGCATCACGCAATCGATGGTCGTAAACACTTTGCAATGAATGTTCCCGAATAGCAGCGCGGACGCTGCTCAGCTCACCGCGTTTTCCTGAGTAGAGAAAATCAAAAACCCCTCGCTTGTTCAGCCGCTAAATGGCCCAGAAATATTTGTGAATGGACGCAGCACGATTTGTAGCGTACTCTGTTTGGTTTCTATTTCGCTACAGAACTTGGAGCTGGTATGCTTTGGGTGACTGAGTTTAGGATGTTATTTGTATGTATGAATACTGCAATGAATTCGTTGTTTAACATAGAATGTTATTTGTATGTTTCGTTTCTGTAATGGATATATTACTGAGTTCAATAGTTTAATTTTTGCTGTCGATTGAAATTCTTCAGATTTTTCTGTTTGTTTCTTCGTGCTGAGAGTGCGTAAGTTAGTATTGGAATGATTAAAGAAAGATAGTGGCTTTTCACTTAAATAGTACAAGAATATTAACGTTCGGTTATTTCAACCCCAAATCTTAACGTGAGGTTATTTCAACCCCAAATCTTAAAGACATGAAGCTGATTTTATGGAAGAGGTATGAAAGTATTTTTTTAAATAAATGCTTTGTGTTTTATTATTGCTCGTTGATACAAAGAATAAAAAAAATATTTGAGCACGTTCTGTTTAATACATGTATACACAGAATAGATAAAATGCTTTATGAGGTAAATCTAACCCCACCATGTATGGGTGAGGAATTATTTTCACGTTGTTTGCCGAAGGTTTAATTCATTTTGTCTTTTAAATTGAATTTCACCATAGAACATCTACTGCGGTATATTTTTCTCTTAGACTATTTGAATAGATAAAAGTACTTTATAGATTCGTGGTGACCAGGACCACCAATTTTCACTTTTTATTTAAAAAAAGTAGTTCTAATTTGCAATATCTTGCATTGTAATTTGTAATCTTGCATCATTAAAATATTACTGCGATTGAAGGTGATCATAATGAGTACAAAAGTCACTGAGTCAAACAATTGGAAATTGAATGCAACTTTTGATGTATTTGCTGTGCTGAAATTCCTACTTGTTTATTCTGGAAAACTATGCAAAAATATATCTGCTTCCCCGAGTCTTAAAGACACGAGCCGCCACTGCCTACCAGCTTCAACCTCTCGATTCAACAAAGATTTTTGTGGGACTACAAGATTTATGTTTGACATAAAAAACTAATCTATGCTTGAAAAATAATGACAAACTACCAATGAAATCATTACAATAAATAAACAATGCAAACTATTAAACGTTAAGCCATAAAATGGTATTTCATAGACATTTAGATCAATAATTACTAAACAGGAGGGTCCGTTGAAATTCATCGAAATAAAGTCAGCTTCCGACATACAGCAGACTCCACTTCCGATGTTTTGAGCTGCATGGTGTTTTTATTTTTGGTGATCATATTCAAAACATGTTCACTTCCTTAATAATAATATTCAATAGATAAACATTCAATTATTAAATAAAAAATGATAAAAAAGAAATTAGTTTTTAGGCAAACAACCCTTTTTTATTATACACAATTACAGAGCTTCAATGTTTTAAATCACGTAACAATTCAACTCTCTACTTCGTAACAACATTTTGACAAAATCCATTCTATTCTTTTTTTTCACAATTTTCCTTGACATTTTTCACTTAAGACTTCTTTGTTTTTTATAATTGTCTATCTAATTGTCTAATAATTGTCTAATGTAGTGTGATGAAAAGTGGAATGTAATGTGGTGAGTAGTGGAATATAAGTGAGATAGGTGTATGTGTTTGTTTATCCACAATTATATATATATATATGTATATATATATATATATATATATATATATATATATATATATATATATACATATATATATATATATATATTTATATATATGTATATATATATATATATATATATATATATATATATATATATATATATATATATATATATATATATATATATATATATATATATATATATATGTGGATACACAAACACACACATATCATTCACACATTCACAACTCACCACACTACTTGACATGAAACACACCACATTTTGACCACAGGCCTTCCAATAGTGTCGAGAACACGTCGACTTGCATCAGATAAGCTCGCGGCGGCCAAAAAGGAATTCGATTTCCTGCTACAGCAGGGAATATGCCGCCCCTCACACAGCAGCTGGTCTTCCCCACTACACATGGTTCGCAAGGCTAACGGGGAATGGCGTCCTTGCATTGATTACAGACGCCTTAACGTCATAATCGTCCCGGAAGATATCCGATCCCCATTATCCAAGACTTCTGTCATGAACTACATGGCAAAATATATATTTTCAACTATAGACCTGACTAAGGTGTACCATCAAATTCCATTCGAGCCGAACGATATTCCAAAGACTGCCATCTGCACACCTTTTGGACTCTTTGAGTTCACCCGAATGAATTTCGGACTTTGCAATGCGGCACAATCGTTCCAACGTTTCATCGATGAAGTCCTACACGGATTAAAATTCTGTTTTATTTATCTCGACGACATTTTGGTAGCTTCGACTTCCGAAGAAGAGCATCTTGTTCACTTAGAACAAAATTTCAAACGATTAGCTCACCATGGTCGTATAATCAACATGGAGAAATGCCATTTCATTCGACCTTCAGTTAAATTCTTAGGTCATGAGGTTTCGTCGAAAGGTATTAAGCCCTCCCCAGATCAGGTTGAGGCAATATCAACAGTTAAACTCCCCAAGACGGTTAAAGACCTAAGAAGATTTTTGGGGATGGTCAACTTCTATCGTCGCTTTTTTCCTCACACAGCTGAGATGCAGCAACCACTCAACGCCTATCTTTGTGGCTCCAAGAAAGATGGTGCTAAGACAATCGACTGGTCAATAGAAGCTAGCAAAGCTTTCAACCAAGTCAAGACTGGTTTAACAGAAGCCACTCTATTGTCCTTTCCGGACTCAAACGCCGAGCTTGGTCTATTCGTAGACGCTTTAGATTCCGCCATTGGGGCTGCTCTGCAGCAAAAATGTCAAGGCTCTTGGCAACCCCTTGGTTTTTCTCGGCCAAATTAAGCAACGCACAAAGAAAGTATAGTGCATACGACCGCGAACTCTTAGCGGCTTATTAGGGCATTCGTTACTTCCAATACTTTTTGGGGCCCAGAGGTTTACATTATGCACAGACCACAAACGACTGACTTTTGCTTTCAGACAAATTCAGAAAAGGTCACACCTCGTTACATTAGTGAGTTTACTTCTGACATTCGGCATGTCTCTGGTTGCAACAACTTTGTTGCTGACGCACTCTCTCGTCTAGAAGAAATCAGAGTTTCAGAAGATTCTAAAGGACTCTAAATTTGTTTTAAAGAAACAACCAAGCTTTGGCACCAACGTCGACATTTTTTGTGAAGTGTCTGGCCCAACCATACGACCTTATATTCCTCACACGTTCAGGAAACAGGTGTTCAACTCAGAACATAATATCGCTATATATATATATATATATATATATATATATATATATATATATATATATATATATATATATATATATATATATATATATATATATTTAGAACAAAAAAAAATGTTTGACGATTTGGGAAACATTTTTTTGATTGAAAAAACGCGAAAAACTGGATAACCAATGTTCAAAAGTATACCAAATTTTTTTTAATCGCTTTGGGGATCTTAATTTAGGCCCGTGCAGTCTTTTATACTCAAAACTAATGAAATATTTTTGGTAATTTGTTCACAGACGCTTATTTTGTCCACGAATTTACGAGGGGCAATTTGCTTTTTTTTTCGGCGGTGCTGCGGCGGTCCATTGGGGCGGTCGCCATTTGGTTTTCTAATAATTTTTTTCAATGAAAATGTTAACTTTTAACTTCAATAAAGATGTATGTCAAATTTCAAATCGATATCTTGAATAGTTTTTTTTTGGTAGCTGTTTAAAAAAAAAGTTCATTTGGAGCAGTTTAACAGTGGACTAACCCCTTAAGGGAGATAATACCTGGAGTGGCCAATCTGATCACGCTGAAATTTTCAGAGAACATAGATGTATATAAGGACTAGTGCAGTGACTAATTAAAGCAACGATATCCTTAGCCCTTTAACGGCGATGACCATTTTAATGAAATTTCAGTTACCCTTATACATATTTCAATGCAGAGTACATTTTTGTTAAAAGCAAGCAATGGAAATAAAATTTTAGTACGTCTTATTCTTTCCCATGATAAGAAATTAGAAGCTGTGAATCCTATGTGGGCGCTGAGTGCCTAAAAGTAGGCAAGGATGTTTTTCACATTTCGATTTGTCATAATTTTCTACACAAATATTCAATCATCGTGAAAAGTGCAAAGCATATTGATGTTGACCAACCCTGTAGCTATTCGCAGGCACGTGAAAAAGAACCCTACAAATTATCGACCCTCCTGAAAATTATTTGCTGTACAATAAATTCAAATTATTGATAAATTTTAACCTTTGTCCACCAAGTCAATTTGAAATTTTCAAAACTCCAATTTGCACAAAAACGGCAACCCATCACCAAACTACCTCTATTTTCAGCACTAGAAACTTCTGTTCACGAGAACTGATAACCGGACAATGATATCATTATGAAATATGCAGGATATACTGGTATTAACTAGGATCAGGTCTGAGAGAAGTGATTTTGAAATGCGGGTAACCCTGTGGCAGTGGTGCCATCTTGAAAAATCAATACGAAAAAAAAATTGCTTTTTGGCCTATAACTTCCGATTTAGCCAACATATTTCAACGAAATTTACACAATACTTGAAGTTTAATCTAAGCCACGTTTCGAAGTCACCTAAATCTTGTAAATTTGCTCAGCAAATTATGCTTTTCCCCTATAACTTCCGAGCCAGTCATGAAATCAAAACGTAGTAAATGGACCTTATTGTAAGCCAAATGTCATAAGAATTTCGTTGAAATATCACGAAAGAGCTGCCAACTATGGTAATTTTTGTAGTTTTCTGGTAGTTCTTTGCTCAGCTATTTTGCCATGAAATTTGCAACTATGAACGATTGTGCAATTACAATTAGCAACAAATATAGAGGTTCCAAAAATTGGAGAGAAAAAAATGTGTATGGTAACCCTAAAATTATTTTCAGTCTTATCAATTCCAGCGCAGTCATTCAATCGAAACGAAATTCACAGGGTGGGTTTAACTTAACGTGAAGCAGATTTGGTATGTTTTTGGTTATGCTGCTAACACGGGGTTTTCAGCACCAGTCACTTTCGTTAATATTGCACTAACAGATATTTCCATTATACATTAATATGCAAAGCATTTACAACGAAAATAAGAAACCAATTTTTAAATTTTCCGAGTTTTGAAAATTTTTCGGATAGCAGGCTCAAGCATCAAGCTACGGTCAGACATCGCTACTTTTTGCGCTGCGCAGCACAGAAAACTGCGTTGACAGGAAGTAGCGATGTCTGACCGTAGCTTGATGCTTGAGCCTGCTATCCGAAAAATTTTCAAAACTCGGAAAATTTAAAAATTGGTTTCTTATTTTCGTTGTAAATGCTTTGCATATTAATGTATAATGGAAATATCTGTTAGTGCAATATTAACGAAAGTGACTGGTGCTGAAAACCCCGTGTTAGCAGCATAACCAAAAACATACCAAATCTGCTTCACGTTAAGTTAAACCCACCCTGTGAATTTCGTTTCGATTGAATGACTGCGCTGGAATTTATAAGACTGAAAATAATTTTAGGGTTACCATACACATTTTTTTCTCTCCAATTTTTGGAACCTCTATATTTGTTGCTAATTGTAATTGCACAATCGTTCATAGTTGCAAATTTCATGGCAAAATAGCTGAGCAAAGAACTACCAGAAAACTACAAAAATTACCATAGTTGGCAGCTCTTTCGTGATATTTCAACGAAATTCTTATGACATTTGGCTTACAATAAGGTCCATTTACTACGTTTTGATTTCATGACTGGCTCGGAAGTTATAGGGGAAAAGCATAATTTGCTGAGCAAATTTACAAGATTTAGGTGACTTCGAAACGTGGCTTAGATTAAACTTCAAGTATTGTGTAAATTTCGTTGAAATATGTTGGCTAAATCGGAAGTTATAGGCCAAAAAGCAATTTTTTTTTCGTATTGATTTTTCAAGATGGCACCACTGCCACAGGGTTACCCGCATTTCAAAATCA
The DNA here is from genome assembly GCA_963978885.1 of Nemotelus pantherinus. Taxonomy (NCBI): domain Eukaryota; kingdom Metazoa; phylum Arthropoda; class Insecta; order Diptera; family Stratiomyidae; genus Nemotelus; species Nemotelus pantherinus. Next base: position 57,612,092 of record OZ022266.1, on the reverse strand, counting down.
CTTCTCTCAGACCTGATCCTAGTTAATACCAGTATATCCTGCATATTTCATAATGATATCATTGTCCGGTTATCAGTTCTCGTGAACAGAAGTTTCTAGTGCTGAAAATAGAGGTAGTTTGGTGATGGGTTGCCGTTTTTGTGCAAATTGGAGTTTTGAAAATTTCAAATTGACTTGGTGGACAAAGGTTAAAATTTATCAATAATTTGAATTTATTGTACAGCAAATAATTTTCAGGAGGGTCGATAATTTGTAGGGTTCTTTTTCACGTGCCTGCGAATAGCTACAGGGTTGGTCAACATCAATATGCTTTGCACTTTTCACGATGATTGAATATTTGTGTAGAAAATTATGACAAATCGAAATGTGAAAAACATCCTTGCCTACTTTTAGGCACTCAGCGCCCACATAGGATTCACAGCTTCTAATTTCTTATCATGGGAAAGAATAAGACGTACTAAAATTTTATTTCCATTGCTTGCTTTTAACAAAAATGTACTCTGCATTGAAATATGTATAAGGGTAACTGAAATTTCATTAAAATGGTCATCGCCGTTAAAGGGCTAAGGATATCGTTGCTTTAATTAGTCACTGCACTAGTCCTTATATACATCTATGTTCTCTGAAAATTTCAGCGTGATCAGATTGGCCACTCCAGGTATTATCTCCCTTAAGGGGTTAGTCCACTGTTAAACTGCTCCAAATGAACTTTTTTTTTAAACAGCTACCAAAAAAAAACTATTCAAGATATCGATTTGAAATTTGACATACATCTTTATTGAAGTTAAAAGTTAACATTTTCATTGAAAAAAATTATTAGAAAACCAAATGGCGACCGCCCCAATGGACCGCCGCAGCACCGCCGAAAAAAAAAGCAAATTGCCCCTCGTAAATTCGTGGACAAAATAAGCGTCTGTGAACAAATTACCAAAAATATTTCATTAGTTTTGAGTATAAAAGACTGCACGGGCCTAAATTAAGATCCCCAAAGCGATTAAAAAAAATTTGGTATACTTTTGAACATTGGTTATCCAGTTTTTCGCGTTTTTTCAATCAAAAAAATGTTTCCCAAATCGTCAAACATTTTTTTTTGTTCTAAATATATATATATATATATATATATATATATATATATATATATATATATATATATATATATATATATATATATATATATATATATATATATATATATAGCGATATTATGTTCTGAGTTGAACACCTGTTTCCTGAACGTGTGAGGAATATAAGGTCGTATGGTTGGGCCAGACACTTCACAAAAAATGTCGACGTTGGTGCCAAAGCTTGGTTGTTTCTTTAAAACAAATTTAGAGTCCTTTAGAATCTTCTGAAACTCTGATTTCTTCTAGACGAGAGAGTGCGTCAGCAACAAAGTTGTTGCAACCAGAGACATGCCGAATGTCAGAAGTAAACTCACTAATGTAACGAGGTGTGACCTTTTCTGAATTTGTCTGAAAGCAAAAGTCAGTCGTTTGTGGTCTGTGCATAATGTAAACCTCTGGGCCCCAAAAAGTATTGGAAGTAACGAATGCCCTAATAAGCCGCTAAGAGTTCGCGGTCGTATGCACTATACTTTCTTTGTGCGTTGCTTAATTTGGCCGAGAAAAACCAAGGGGTTGCCAAGAGCCTTGACATTTTTGCTGCAGAGCAGCCCCAATGGCGGAATCTAAAGCGTCTACGAATAGACCAAGCTCGGCGTTTGAGTCCGGAAAGGACAATAGAGTGGCTTCTGTTAAACCAGTCTTGACTTCAGTCAGTCTTATAAATTCCAGCGCAGTCATTCAATCGAAACGAAATTCACAGGGTGGGTTTAACTTAACGTGAAGCAGATTTGGTATGTTTTTGGTTATGCTGCTAACACGGGGTTTTCAGCACCAGTCACTTTCGTTAATATTGCACTAACAGATATTTCCATTATACATTAATATGCAAAGCATTTACAACGAAAATAAGAAACCAATTTTTAAATTTTCCGAGTTTTGAAAATTTTTCGGATAGCAGGCTCAAGCATCAAGCTACGGTCAGACATCGCTACTTTTTGCGCTGCGCAGCACAGAAAACTGCGTTGACAGGAAGTAGCGATGTGTGATCAATGTAGAAACCTTGAAAACTGCGCCTGCAGCCAGACTGCGGTCGCAACTTGCAGCCTAAAAAGTAGCGATGTATGAAGAGCTTTTCAATGAGTTGCAAGTGCAGCAAAAAAATATTGATTTGGTTGAAACTTTGCAGCGGTTGCGTCTGCAGCTTTTCGTTTTGTTATTGCCGATTCAATTAGTGCCTTGAAAAGTGACAGTATTGTGTGTACGATAGTGATAGCAATTTTAATATTTTTTACGGTATGTATTTTAAAATTTGTAAATGGTAGAATACTAATTTTGTTTAACCAAATAGGATATGGCGAAATACAATTCGACGAAAGACACAGTATCTTTGATTGAAGGAAGAGCATTTTTAATTAAGAGACGTTATGGGCGATACGGTTTATTCTAATTATAAGTCTATGTTATAGCTATTTTGCAAAATCTAACTTAAATATTAAAAACTAATAAATAAAATTTACGTAAATCATTCTATTCTAATGTTTCAAAACAAATTTGTTTAAATACTTGAAGGAAGAGAATCGTTCACTTGGGCTTATTGATTGTCTCATCCAAGTGTCCAAGGAGTCACCAGTTGTAGAAGCTCATCAAAATCACTACCCGATATTCTCAAAAAGTTTTTATAAAATGCTTCGTCATCTAAACGCAATTCATTTAACAAACAATCCACAGTTCCATAGTGTTTTCTATTTGCGATCGACGTCCTTACCCAGCAGCTTCTGCTTTTGCTTTTCTTTTTTCGTTTATTTAAAACTATAACTAAACAAGCCGCAGCCAACACTTCTGGATCATCGAAATACATACTAACACAACTGGTTGAAACTTCATAACAAACTAAATAGTAAAATACTGCAACAGAGGTTGCGCGCAGCAAAAACTGCGAGTTATGTGTGAACACCTTTGCAGTTTTCTTCGCAAGAAGTTGCAGCTACCCGGTTGCGCGCAGTAAAAGTAGCGGGTTGCACCCACTATGTGTGAAGAGAGTTAGCAGTTTTTGCTTCTGCAACCTAAAAACTGCGCAGTAAAAGTAGCGATGTCTGACCCAAGCTTTATATTGCTGAAACTTTCGATGAAATTCTCGGAGGAAACCAAAATCAAAGGAAAGGTTGATTGTAGTATGAGCCTGTTATTGTAGATTTATTGCTGCTTCGTTGAAAAAGTATTGCCAGCTCTGAACATTTTCATAATTTATATTATAGAAGATGCTGTCGGGAAATGGTTTTTGTTGCTTACCCAATGATTTGATGCTACCAAAAAGCGTATAACGTCTTTCGACACTTTTTGGTTGTTCTAAGACAATTTTCACGAAAATCAGTTTTCTAGCGGTCCTGATGCGCTAGAGTTTTTTATTTTAGATATCATATGTTTTTCCAGCATCGAAAAGATTTGTATGAGCTTGTAGTAGCAAACGATTAAGGAAGTTAAATACCTCAAAAAATTTAATTTTCGTTTTTTTTCATCCCGCATCATTCGTATCAACGGTGATTCTAAGTTTGGTGCTAGTGTCAAGTCCTGGGGAATATTATTCAGCGACAATAGAAGCAAGTGCGCTGCGCTATTCAAAGTGAAAAGAACGGCAACGTTAGCTTCCGATATGCGCAAGTTAAGTTGACCGTTAAAAGGGCGGATCTAAAGGTCTTCGAGTGGCCGATCACTCCAGCCACCAGTAAGGAGTGCAGTGAAACCATTGTGGAAGCAACACCTGGTTCCAGTAGCTTCCAACCAACTAAAGACCTAAATTGAGGTGTTTACAGACAAACCTGTATCATGCTAAAGCTGCCTCGGTGGAAGTAAGCAGCAGTTTTGCCTCAGGCACCTATGACATGGGGCGCTAATACAAGAGCCCTGAGTAAATAAAAGCACCTGAAATTAATGTAAAATGTTAAGGTTGTAAATTAAATATAGTTAAGGTCAGGTTGATAACGCAAGCCCCATCAAAACCCAAAAGATATTTCTTCGTAATTTATTTTGCACCAAAAAACACATACCTAAAATTCATGACCAGATCTCCCTACCTTTCTACTTTCTAGCGTAAGACACCCACTCGTCATTGTCGGGGAAATCCCAGGAAACAGAAGTATCTGATCACGGACATCATGTCTTGTTACAAGGGGATACGATTCGAGTGCTGTGTAAAGTTGATAATAGCACTTGTAGCACGTACGAATATTAAAATTGTCCTGAACCGCATGCTGCATGTCATTCCTTCATTTTTCATCATGCCGCGCGCACATACATCAAGGGCACCCATGAAGATATCCTGTCTCTTATTGCATTGTTCCGAATGGTTCTAGTCACCGTGTCGCATACCTTACCGTATTTGTTTAGCTCCTCGATTATATTGTTTATTTGAATATTAATGATATCAATGGGGGTGCGGGCTGTAACGGGGATTCGATTGTGCACTTGTCTTTCGAGAGCAATGTCAAATCACTTGGAAATTATTCGCAGTTTAAAGTCACTCGGATATCTTTTCGGGTATACGTATGAAGCATTATATCTACATCAGTGCGTGCAGTTGAGGCAGTCACATGCTGTACGTGTACACTAGGAATCTACTTCCTGCTTTAAGATGCTATATTCGGAAATATTGTTCGCATTTCATACGTGAACTTTTGCGTACATGCTATTCGCCTGTATTATTGATGAGATCATTTCGATTTGGCAAGAAGGATTACTCGTCGTAAAACCTCTTATGTGGTATTTGGATTTAATCGACCCTGAAATTGTGGATGAAGAGAATGTATCATTTCTGGGTGATATTAGTTTTCTATTGATCCAGAGTAGGAAGGTAGATACGTGAATTTAGGGCAGATACACGATTCGATGCTGAAAAAATACATGTTTGAGTGTTCTGGTTCAGGTTTTCTGGTTAGTATAATTTTTTTTAAAATATGAGTTGAATAAAACTTCAAGCAGGATGCTTTTAGAAACTAGTTTCGCGCAACTATGCTCCTGTACAAGTAATAAAGCCTATCGATTCAGAGACGAAATCTCCACTATTGCGAGCAGTGTCTACTACGTGGCACTACTACGAGCAGTGGCGGGCATTGACGGGGCGATGCACACTGGGCTGAATCCCGATTCTATAGCTGGATAAAATTATTTTATGGGCTTAGCAAGGGGTTAAAGATTGGAATAGGTTAAAAAATTATTTAAAAAAATATATGAGATAAAAAGTAGGTGTTTTAGTTATTAAAACATAATTTTTTTATTTTCTAGTAGAATTAAGTATTATTATTACATATATATTACAAACATTCAAAATTCGCTCGAAAAATCCTTCATATCCTCTTCCACTGAATCCGTGATCAGCTCTTTTTCATCAGGACGCAGCTCCTTCAACGGGACCTTCTGGAAAGTTCTAAGGCCTGTAACAACAGGATCCGATGAAACCAAAAGCATGTAAACAAAGTCTTCACCGGTTTTTATATATGAGGACTTTCTAGTATGCTGTGTTCTGAATCCCCTCATGTCTTTATTCCTTGCCTCCTGCACCTCCTCTGAAAGCGGCCTTATTAGAACAAGAGCGTGTTTGATGGCCTAAGAGCTGGGAGGCATCTTGTACCAGCCATATAGCTCCACAAACAGCTTGGCAGTATCATAAGCAAATGTGTTGAATTTTTCTTCCCTGATTGTATTTCTGCTTGAAATAACCTGCAACAATAAGAAAAAAAGAAGAAGAAAAAGTGATTGCCATAGTGAACAATTTGAGGAACTTGTTTTATAAATATTAGGTTGCTGCAGATGAAATGGCCGATTTAGCAATGACATAAAGTTGGCTGCAATTCTAGTGTATTATATTGGCACAAGGCGGCGCAAATGATATGACATATTGAAGTATAAATACTGCTACCTTGGTTTATGGAATCATTTCTGTTTTGCACTTCATAGTGATCGTAAAAAGAAAAAGAGAAAGTGAACATGGAAGTGAATCAAAAACGGCTAATTTTACTATACGAATTTAATTTAGAGCACAACGCAACGGAAGCAACGAGGGATACAGACAGCGCATTTGGGCCTAATACAGTTAGCGAACGAATCACTCGGCGGTGGCTCGAAAAATTTCGATCTGGGGAAATGGACCTTGGAAGTGAGCCACGTGGATACCCAGGACCATTGATCGATAACGACGAGCTGCGTGCATTAGTGGAGTCTAACCCCCGCCAAATCATAAGTGATCTTGCCGAGAAATTAGGCGTTCACAATTCGACAGTTTGCCGCCACTTGCAACAACTTGGAAAAGTGAAAAAGCTTGACAAATGGGTTCCGCATGATCTTAGCGAGCAAAACATGACGTGTCAAATGAAGACTTCAAGTTCCCTTCTCTCCCGCAACAAAAAGGAACCGTTCTTGCACCGAATTGTGACCTGCGATGAAAAGTGGATTTTATACGATAATCGTTGCCGATCGGCCCAATGGCTAGATGCCGATGAAGCGCCAAGACACATGCCGAAACCAAGCCTTCATCCAAAGCAAACAATGGTAACTGTTTGGTGGTCTGTTGCTGGAGTTATCCACTATTCGTTCCTGCAACCTAGCGAAACCATCAATGCTGAGATATACTGTGCTCAACTGGATGAAATGCATCAGAAATTGATAGTCCAACGGCCTAGGCTTCTCAACAGGGATGGAGTGATACTGCTTCATGATAACGCACGACCTCATGTATCGAGAACAACGGTCCAAAAATTAAACCAGTTGTGCTATGAGACCCTTCCTCACCCTCCATATTCACCAAACCTCTCATCAGCAGACTACCACTTCTTTAAACATTTGGATCACTTTTTGACAGGAAAAAGATTTAATAATGAAGCTGCTGTCAAAAATGCCTTCGAGGAGTTTCTTCGAACCAGAAACTCGGACTTCTACAAAACTGGAATAAATGTACTTGTATCTCGTTGGGAAAAGTGTGTTGCAACTATTGGTACCTGTTTTGATTAAATAAATTGTCTTTATAAAAAGTAACAGCTGTTTAAAAATTTATTACTAAATCGGCCATTTCATCTGCAGCAACCTAATACATGAAGAATAGTTCCAACTCCTGTGGCTGCGGGGGTTCATCTGCATGCTTTAAAAATTAGCGGGACAAGTTCTCGGCGTTGGACGTCCCACTTTATTGAACCACTGTGTCCACTGTTATCCCTATAGATTCCCCTAAAGCCTTCTGGATATTTTTTTCCCTGGTGTTAATCTCATCCTTCTCATGAGAAGTAGCCCCTCGCATAACTGGCTTTGTTATTCCAATTTATATAATATTATCCATGCATGTAGAGTACTGAGGCCATATTGCAAGTTCCCCGTCTTAATCGGTCGATTTTTAATATTTTCTAACGCATTCATTTCAATAGGCTTACAGCCACACAAATAGCATGATAGACTCGAAGTTTCGGTAAGAGTGTAGCGTATGGGCTACGATAATCGATTGAAGTAAACACTGATACTAATAGTTAACTAAAGAAACAATTTATTACTAATAAATTTAAGTGACAGGACAGAAATGATGAGCAAGCTCACGGCACGACCTCGTCGGTCGGCTGATGAAGATGAAGTAGTAATTCTACGTACTGACGATAGTTATGCAGTGTGGGTAATGTTGGTAATGCCGCGACATTGTGTTCAACCTTGTGGTCCCCACAAGAGCATTGATAATTTTTGTATCGAGCATTAACAATAACATTTTGAAATAAATGTTGACATTTTTACCTATAAATAACAAAATATATATTTAGAGAAATATTAAATTAAGCAATTTTTATTACCATTAATTATGAACCCGAAAGGTTCCACAGCTTCTATTTCTTCTTGCACAGTATATTTTTCTCTTCTAGAGGTGATTTTTTTTTCTTTTATAAATAACAACTTTATTGGTCGAAAATATCGAGTCGATGAAGGATGTGGGTTTTCCCACAGCATGATTTTCTCTCCCGATTCCTTTAAGATTGCAGTCGGCTGAAGCGAAACGGCAGAAAACATAAAAAATGCTATCACTAGAATATTCCGGATTGTCTTCTTTTGTTTCCTCAGATGATGCTTCGTGATGAAATAGCTGGCTGTACTCGTTTACAGTACCGTCACAGGCCCATTTGAACAAAAAATTTAATTTTTCGGGGTATGACTCATTTGACATGCTATTTAATGATGTTAATGATATTTTTCCCCTAACTACCTCTCTTGCTGTTTTAACATCAAGAAAGGTAGTTAAGAATAAACAATAAATAATACTAATTTAAAAAGAAGCATCATCAAAATGTAATTAGCATTAAATGTTTCTTGTAAGGTGTTTAAGGTATAGAGTACAAATAGAAGGTTAGGGTCCGTTTAGGGTTTAAACTGAAAATTTAAATTTTATAATTCTGACTTCAGAATTTTTGTTGTATCTCAATTTATGGTTGGTTATGCTATTAATTATACCATAGTAAAGAAATTCTCAAAATTTAAAGTCAATGAATCTAATGAAAAAAAGTTGCGCGTTAAAATGTGCAGAATTTTTCAGTATCCACGAAGCAAAATCACACTCTTTAATATTTTAATGGTATGAACGTACATTTTTCAATTGGGCGTTTTCAGTGCTTGAAATTTTTTTTTGAAAAGTATCTAAACAAGTTAGATTTAAGCTCAAACGAAAAGAAACATTCATGTAACCGAGCAGTTAATACAAAGGAAGGTCGCATTACATAAATAATCGGCCATCTATTTACGAACATTCGCTTCTCCAAGAGCTCTCAATAGCCGATATTTACAGCAACATGCCGAAAGTGACTACAAAAGACATGGCTTCGTCTCCTATCAAAGAACTCACTTCTACTGCTGGATCATCAAGTAACCAATGCGAATCTTTTATTTCTCCTTGTAATCCAATATATAAATTTGGTACATATTAATCGAAAAATAAATGGGACAGTCGCATTAAAAAAATAAAAAAAAATAATGAAAATTGTCAAGACGAAGGATCACGCTTCCAGACAAAGTTGCGTTCTTCGTCAAAGGAATACCTCCCTCTGCTGATCAACAGTGGCTGAATAGATTTCTTGAAGCCGGTTTCTACATCACATATTATTTTATTTCAAAACTACCACAACGGAAACACAGCTCGCAGAAGCGATATAAGGTTTTGATTCCTTCAAAATATGCCATGATTTTCATGAGTTTAGACGGAGGTAGCAGCAACTTCGACTGTAATGGCGTTACATTTTCACCCTGGAAGAATCGAGTCACCAACAATACGGCTATTGAAGGAAAGAAACTAAATCTAATTCTGGAAGAAAAAATTGTATTTCACATAATGTTCCCAACACCCGCAAAACTGCATCCATTCAAAATCCTCAAATTCTATCTAACTTAATGAGCATCCCTTCTAAAAACCCCACCCACTCTACGGTAGTAACAAATAATTTATCGTTGGATGGTCCTTTTAACATTGCTTCTAATCGTAGGAACTCATTAATACCACGTCCTACTGATGCTTCCGCTTCTTCCCAACAAAATGTAAACAATGTTAGCTCCTCTTTATCCTCTAGCCACCTGGGTACTTATGTCGACTCTACCGAGTCAACTACGAATACTTCCATCTTTTTACAAATAGTTTACACCACACTGCACTATCAGTTGAACTTCCCATTTCTGATTCTATTTACTTAAGAACGTACAATAATTCAATTGTACATGACTTTCTGAATGCTGATTATGAAAGCATTCACCATCACCTTGACTCTATAGATTAGACGAATACTCTTTCAACGTTAGATCTTGAAGAAGCCATTTCCACTTTTTATAACAAAATATTTGACGCCGTTGAAAGATATGTACCTAAGATAAGAAAAAAGAAAAAGTTGTCTGAGCCATGGCTTGATAGGGACCTTAGGCATTTGCGAAATCGTAGGAACAAACTTTATAAGCGGATTAAAAACAATATCGACGTTAGTTCTGCTATTCAGGATGAATATAATGAAGCCGCTAAGCAATTTTTGGCAAAGTCTCACGAGACTTATGACAATTACATTAAGACAACAGGTGAAAATATAATCCGCGACCCTAAAATTTTTTATGATTTTGTAAATGTGAAGCGAAAAACCACGGGCTATCCATCGTCGATGTTCTTTAATGATATCACTTCTTCCTCTCCCAATGAGATCTGTAATTTATTCGCAGATAGTTTCCAGAATATTTTTATTGCACCTGACTCATCAAGCTCACATCTCCCTTTCTCTGATTCTGCTCCTACAGCGTTTGTCAGCCACATAGAAATTACACATGACGAAATACGTAAAGCTATTTCGGAACTCGACGGCAACAAAGGTCCAGGGCCAGATCTTCTTCCTCCAACTTTCCTGCGCAAATGTGTAGAGCAGCTTATAACTCCCTTTCATATTTTTTTCAACAGATCACTTTCGTCTGGAGTTTTCCCATCCTGTTGGAAACTTTCATATGTCACACCCATCTTCAAAAATAGTGATAGACGCAGTATCGAAAATTATAGAGGTATTGCCATCTTATCTTCTATTCCGAAACTTTTTGAAAATATTGTGTACGATAAACTTTCTCCACTTTTTGACTCTCGCCTGAACGAGCAGCAACATGGTTTTAGGAAAGGTCGATCAACTACCACAAATTTGACAGTCCTACTCTCAGACGTCCTGTGTAAAATGGAGAAAGGATACCAAATTGACGCAGTCTATACAGACTTAAGTAAACCTTTTGACAGAGTTGACCACCCTACTTTAATTCTAAAGCTACTGAAACTCGGACTTGGTGGACCTTTGCTTAACTGGCTGACATCTTACCTTCGAAATCGAACTCAGTTGGTAAAATTTCAAGGACTTTTATCGAAAAATATTTCTGCTACCTCTGGTGTACCACAAGGTAGCCATCTTGGTCCAATTCTTTTTAATATATATATTTCTGACCCATCTGACGTCCTAGCAAATATACCTCATCTACTTTATGCCGACGATTTCAAAGTCTATCATATCATTAAATCTAAATCCGATGCACTCTTTCTCCAATCTAAACTTAATTCACTTGATCATTGGTGCAATGAAAACAAGCTCTCTCTCAACATTGCTAAGTGCCAAGTTATAAGTTTCTCCCGAAAATGCACCGTCTCACATAACACGTACTTCCTCGGGAATAATTTGTTAGCTCGAGTCAAAAACGTTGTTGACCTTGGTGTTATCTTGGATGAGCGTCTCCGCTTCACCTTGCGTTATGATAAAATACTTTCCCGTGCAAACAAACAGTTAGGCTTCATCAAAAGACGTGCGAAGGAATTTCGTAACCTATGGGTCACAAGATCTTTATACATTTCACTTGTACGCCCCATTCTCGAATATGCTTCCATTTGCTGGAATCCAGCTTTTGAAATCCACAGTAACAGACTCGAGTCCATACAAAAGCAATTTTTACTTTTCGCATTGAGAGAACTATACAACCCTTACGATTTTAATAATCTTCCTCCTTATGAGCTTCGACTGGGTCACCTAAACTTGTTAACACTATCATCTAGAAGAAAGATGATTTCGGCTTGCTTCACATTCGACGTCATTAGAGGCGTCATCAAGGTTGAATTCCTGAATAGAAAAATGGTGTTGAATAACCCTGTAAGAAACACCAGGTCCTCTCGTTTACTTAAGGAATATCCACACTCCACTACTTACGCGGCTAATGAGCCTATAAATAGATGCTGCAGGATATTCAATAGCATAAGTAATCTGTATCCTCCAACAGTCTCTAAATTATCCTTCAAATCCTCCCTTTTCCAAGCCATCCGCAACCTCTTATCCTAAGCTATATGACAATGTTTTATTTATTTGTTATTTATTATATTATTATTTATTTATTTTGTTATTGTTATAATTTTTCGTTTTATTTTTACGTACTCATTGTAATTTCCTATTTTGCTTTTTTTTTACTGTTTATGTAACTTGTACCTTGCTTGGTTAGTAAATAAAATAAAATAAAAATAAAAAATAAAATAATGTACCGCGAGAGAGTCTCACGCTCTACTTGCATTCGACCGTTTTCACAGTAACTTCTTACGCACTATTGTTCGCTATAATGACAAATTTTTTGTGGAATTAGGTTTACTGAAGCCTTAAGAAAAATTTCCTATACCTGAAAACCTTAAATTTGACACTGATTTTTTTACTTTTGTCCAGCTAGAATCGGGATTCAGCCTAGTGTGCGACGCTTCTATTGCACAAAAGTATCATTTTTCACTTTTGTGCCCACACAGTACTTCAATGGAAATTAAGGAAATTGTGTGCCGAATTCTGGTGTTTGCCCCCTCTGTTTCAAAGTTATGTACATGCCTATGGTTCCAAGTGTTGTTTTTTTTTCATAAAATAAATTCAATTCAGAAATTTCTTGTTGAAATTAATGTCAGTTCAAAACCGAAAAATACTAAGAAATTGAAAAAAAAATCCTTCATTGGATACATGCAAGCATAATTCTTTGTATATTCGTCTGAGATGACAAAAGTCCATATTAATATCTGCAAAGCGACACAAACTTTATTTTGACACCTCTCACATGTTTGCATCCATATATCATTCCATATATGTTGAAATGATTTGGGATCGTCCGAAATTACTGCCCTCCCATAAATATTTCCGCAATAAATTTTTTAATCTTGCCCCTTAATCGCCAAATGGTGTTTTTTACTGCTATCTCTACTGCATGTATGTTTTTTTTGTTGTTGCAAGGGAGAGTAAAACTTTCATCTGTTTTTTTCCACAGACGGCGAAAATATCATTCATTTCATCTTCTATCGCACAGCCCAATAAATACAGTAACACAAGCCAATATGTCCTCGTTTTCTGAAATTCAGTCCTCGCGACATGTTACTTTATATTAAAGGCTACTGATAGCGTATGAATAGAAGAAAAACTTTTGCAAGGACATTATTAATCCTATTGTGTGTCCCTAAGGCAAAATTGATAGCTAGCATCGAGTGAACTGAATAAATGTTATATGACTAAATAAATCACATTCCCCAAAAAACTTAAACACTTCTTGAGACTTGAAGGAAAATAAAACACAAACTGATTCCAACTAAAGAAGCGTTACAATGTCCGTGAAATATGTTGCACATACAAAAGTCAACAGAACAAACAATCGCTACACGAACAACGGCAAACAAATGGTTCTGAAGAAAATTCAATAAGGGAAAAAATAATGTCCGTTTTTTTTCATGGCGATGAGATATGTGACCAAAAAGACCCTTTATATGGTCAGTGAAAGTACTAATTTCTCGAGGACATTATAAGACAGCAATAAATCAGTCAGTTACAAGCGCGACTGGACAACATGCATGGAAGCTTGTTGGCTGTATCGAGCAATCGTGTTGGAATTGTCTTTGAAGTCAAATCCCGAAATTAAAATATGAGCCCGGGATTTTTAGACTCCAAACAAGTGCTGATCGGAAGCAATATATTGATTGCGAATCGATATACGCATACATTAGGTTCAGAGGAGGGCAATAAAATCGGCACACGCAATAATATGAAAGTGGACATTGACTACAAGTGGTCATGGCGAAATGTTCTGTTTGCATATTAAAAACATAAAATAAAGATGGTGCGTTTTCGTGTGGTGGACATTTATGTGTCTTGTAAGGATACCATTTAGGAATTTGTGGCTTGGATTTGTTTTTTTTTTTGGGCATAATTTGGAAGGTTTATGGTATGATGTGCGTGAATATAACAGCCTTTTCAGTTTTATATATTTGGAAAGGTGTTTGGTTTCTCAGGAATATGAGATTTGTTCATTATGTATTTTAGCTAGCTGGCTTATAATTCTTCTATTGATGTGTTTTCACCATTTTTATATAATTAAAGAAAATCTATTAGAAAGTTGAAGTGTATTATATATAAAAGTTATAGTTGAAGGGTCACGGGAAAAAACGATCAAAGTCCATTTTTGACCGAAAATGAGATCATTGTCCTCTCATGAAGTTTATGCCAGATCGAATCAAATGATTCATGGTTATGGGGAAAAGTTGATCAACAACACCAAGGAAATAGAGGTTAAATGCAAAATAACGATCAAGCTCCGTGCGCTGACGAATTAAAACAATCTAAGTTCATAGCTTGGAACACGTGGTGGAACAAAGAACCCTCTATAACCTCCATCTTCTACCTCTTTTCCCTATAAACAACATATCGTTTCTATAGCTGAGCGTGTTTCTTTAGTCATGTTGAGTGATTTTAGTAATTCCGATTGCGAAAGTAGGAATGAAGAGCCGCGTAATGCGAAAAAAAACTCTAGCGCACCTGAACCGCTAGAAATATTAATGTTCGATGAACAACACACTGAAAAAAACACATAGTGCCAGACGCGATAATTTATAGACTTCTGGCGCCATGTACATAGTCGATTCCGGGATTGTGATAAAATATAGCGCCACACGCCATAGTACATGGCGAAAAGTACATAGGAGCAGACGCTATGCTTATAGCCCTCCACGCCAAGCAATATAGCCCTCCACGCCATGTACTATAGTCCTCCACGCCATGTACATGGCGTAGAGGACTTTAGTTCGTGGCGTGCAGGGCTATAAGCATAGTGTCTGCTCCTATGTACTATGGCGTGTGGCGCTACATTTTACCACAATCCCGAAATCGACGGTGTACATGGCGCCAGAAGTCTATAAATTATGGCATATGGCTCTATGTGTTTTTTCAGTGCTTATGAAAAACGGATACATTGATCCAAGGAAAAGTTTATAAAGTATCAAAACATAAACCCAATGAAATTTCCTTCGACTTGAGCTCCATCCAACGAAACAAATCGCAAAAACCTGATAAGCTTGACTGATGAATGTAAGAGATATCAGAACAACTAATGAAAAATGGCTGATTAATTCTTAGGAATATTGAAATTTTTTAACAGCGATGTTGGATGCAAAGCTTCAGTAATCCCATTCAAAATGTACAACATAAGACCAATTATGTAGTCATAAACTCTAATGTCACTTGCTGACATTTAAAGGTTCCCTCACACAGTATGGCTGCGAGTTATAATTGGAGTTATCTTACGTATGACAACAGAAGCCATATGTACGGTATGACAACTGAAGCCATATTACATGGCTCATGGCACTATGTAATATAGCGTGTGTGGCCATAATTTCTGCGACATGTACATTGCGTATGGGGTCATAAATAATCTGCTATGTTACATAGCTCTGGGCGCCATGTGAAATTTTTTCAGTGTAGAAGAATCGTGCAGAGTTTAAGTGCATATTCTACCGCACGTGCTGCAACCTGTTTCGAGTGCAAAACCACTTTGATCTTGACAATGCATTTAAACTCATAGATACTACCACTTGCATGAATTTCAAGACTTAGGAAAGCCAAACACTGCAAAACTTTGAAACAAGGAAAATGCTCAGTGCTTCCAACACTTTACGAGCACAGCAACTAAAAGTCTTCCACAATTGCCTCATGCCAAAATCAAATAACTCTATCGATCTCGATTTTATCCGATGATTTCGTCGAAAGTTAGTGGGATAGAAAGATGTTTAAGGTCAAAAAACGAAAGATGTTTGGGACCGAAAAATTTCTAGAACTTGGAAAATTTTAACATTGGTAACTTAGTTTCGTTGTAAATGTTTGCGATATGAATACTTAATGTTAGCATTTATTGATACGAAAATAGCAAAAAACGCCTCGCGCTGGCAATCCTTCGCTAGCATCAGAGCCAAAAATATACCACGTCTCACATTGAAATTAACCTACTCTGAGAATTTCGCTTTGATCCGATGACTGCATTGGAAGCTATAGGGTAGAAAGAAATTTAAGGCTGCCAGTCGCAAAGTTTTTAAATTTTTGAAAACTTAATATTTGCTGTTTATTGTCACTACAAGATCATTATCGTTTGAAAATTTTACGATAAAATTGCTTAGTAAAAATATTGCAAACAAATACTAAATAGCTGGCAACCCGATCATGCTTTTTTAACCAGATTCCTTCTGAATAATACCTATAATAAGTTCCATTTATCGTACGAAATTCGTTTTGATTTCATGACTGCACTGAAAGTTATAGGGCAAAAATCTTTATTTTCCTGAGCGAATTTTCCAATCACAGGACACCAAAACAACCATAGCTGGCAGCATCAACCGCATTTTTCAACCAAATTTCTACCAAACACGGCTTAAAGTAAGGTTCAGCTACTTTCATGAAAATCTGGTATCTGAATCAGAATTCATATGGCAAAAAGCAGTTTTTTTTTCTTGATAATTTTTCAAAATGGCACCACTGCCATAGAGTTGGTCGCATTGCCAAATCGCTTCTATCAGACCTGGTCCTACTCAATACCAATACATTTTGTGAATTTCAACTCTATCTGGTAATTGGGTCGTGAGTTCTCGTGAACATAAATTTCTAATGCTAAAAATATAGGTAAACTGGGGAAGGACTACCGTTCTTGTCTGATATGGAATTTCAAAAGTTTTACTTTCACTCTGTAGATAAAGCATAAGATTTGTATTTTCTTAAAAGCGACAATTTTTCAGGAGAGTTTTTCACTTCACAGGTTTTTCACTTTTAATGCCTGCTGTAGCTGCAGGGTTGCCAGCACGCTCATATTCAAGTAGTATCATCAATAAAAATCAACTTAGTAGCATCAGTTGGTACTGTAAGTTCCATAACGATCTGATGATCTGGTCAAAAGTTATCGCAACACAAAAATTTTCAAATTTTCCCAATATCATTTTAGGCGCCAAGCTCACACATAGGGTTAATAATTTCAAAAATATTATCATATTCACATTTAAAACACGTTCCAAATTCATTCCATAAACTTTGTTTTTGCAAAAGTTATTTGTTGACAGAATAATAGGTACATTGAAAATATAACTAAAATAGCCGCCGGCGCCTTAGTGTTAAAGATTTTTAGCTTTTTATGAAACCTGGCACTATTCTGCATATACAACAATGTATCCTGAAAATTTCAGTTCAATCAGATGGCGCGTTCCTGAGATTTTTTCACTAAATTTTTTTGATGATGATATGCATATATATATATATATATATATATATATATATATATATATATATATATATATATATATATATATATATATATATATATATATATATATATATATATATATATATATATATATATATATATACTGTAATATACACACCTTTCAAATTTGTTTTTGAGCTTCAATAAAAAAACAGCAATCGCAAAAATTCCTGGTAAAGTCATTTTTGAAAGAGTTAGTTTATTTAAAACGTACTAGAAGAAAGGTGTAAAAATGAGGAAAGAAACTGAGCCAGAAACACGAAAAATTATAGTGAATTTGCATTGTGAAGGTAAAAGTTTACGGGACATTGGAAAAATTGTAAAAAGACCACACACTGCAGTTAAAAAAATTTTTGCCAAAGACAATAAATTCAAAATATTGGACAATTTTAAAAGATCTTGACGGGCAGGGAAATTAAATAGTTAAGAAATATAGTGAAAGAAGTTAAAGGTGATCCACGTTCAAGTGCAACAAAAATAGCTGAAAATTATTCCGCAACACACAATCAATCCGTTTCAGCCTCCACCGTTCGAAGAATATTGTATGAACATGGGGTATATGGCAGAGCACAACGAAGGAGGCTGTTTATTTCTAAAGCGAATAAGAAAAAACGCAAAAATTATGCTAAAAAATATAAAAACTTGGAAAAACGTTTTATTCTCTGATGTGAGTAAATTTTAAATATTTGGCGGGCATACAAATAAAAAACTTTGGCGAACTAAAAATATTGAGTTCCATGAAAAAAATGTTTCCAAGACAGTGAAACATGGCGAAGGATCTGTTATGGTTTGGGCATAGCATAAGAACTAATAAATAGCACTGAAAGTACGTGATTGATTGATGAAAGAGATTGGCAGGGAGTGAAGGATTTACCATCAGCTGGTATCTAAGAAGAACTAAAACCAAAATAAGATTACTTTATCATATGCTAAAGTGAGAAAAGCATACTCTCAAACGACAGGTGAGAATGTATATATCCGTGTTAGCTGATAGATGAGAGTGTGTTGGCGTGCGTATAATCCTATCAAGAAACAGTAAGCGCAGCGAACATTTGTTGACGACAAACAAAATTCTCTGTAGTGGATTGCATAAAAGTGTCGGAGATATCCCTTTTACTCGCCAAATAGTATCAAAAGTAGTAGTTCGCGTTAACTATCTTATCACTTACCATTTTTATACTGAGAATAGGTTCTCAGAAAATCAATATTGCATAAATCGCCATTCGTTAAAAGAGTCCTTTTGACAGAGCACTTGTATATTGCCTAGTGGGAATGAGAAACGTATCTGATCGTATAAAGGGGGCGTGTCTTATCTGGGCGGGGTACTGTTTGTCTTTTTTCAACTTGGACTTGGATATTGCTATCTACTTTGTTACACAAAACCGCGGGAAACGCTCGAAGATTTGCCCGACCACAGCCGAAGACGGTCGTGGTTAAAACAGCGCCACTCGTTCGATTCCTTTGCGTTCCCTCGGCTACGGAACGAGACGTAGCCTCACGGATAAGTGGGGGAAAAGTGTATCTATATATTTTTTTTTTTCGTTTGAGAAACCAATACTCTACTCTAGGGAGAGTCACTTTTTTTCTTTACTTTCTGGAGAGTCACTTTCCTTTTTATCACGCAATCAAATAAATTCACCAACGATTCGTTTGAATTACATACACAATATTATTCATGAAAAATCAACCTTGCAACAATATAATAATAATAGAAACAAACAAACAACTACCTGTGGGGGCCCCCTCTGGATGCAGTCCGTCGATCCAAAACTCGTACTTCGGAACGGCTGGCTTCGAGATGCTTGCTTATTCGGTTCTTCGTTCTTCGTGCTTACAAGGAAGAAATCTTGAAAATACAGTCACTGGATAAAGCCGACCATTGTGGTCGTACAAGAGAAAAGAAAAGGCCTCGAGATGCTTGCTTATTCTGTTCTTCATCAACGTTCCCACTTCTTTTCTTCAACTTAAGTCCAGAGCAAATGTCGCTGCAACTCTACCTTAAATCCAGAGCAAAAGTCGCTGCAACTCTACCTTAAATCCAGAGCAAATGTCGCTGCAAACAAATGCCAATAACGAGATGATATTCGCTGTCGCTATCCACTATTGTGTGAAAATCTCCCGATGGTGATGATTTGAATGACCAAATAAATTGGTAAATAATCGGTTTGGTCACACCGCTGCGTCACTGGACTCGTCACCAGGTGTTATTTTATTGCCTATCTGGTTCCAAATTAACGATTCTTGTAAACATCCACCTTTTTCTTTTTGATTCAGCACAATTGTATTAAATACAATTATTCTTGATCGAACCCTCCTCGACTCACTCTCTAACTCAACTGCCTCAAAAACTACATTTTTTTTTAACTCAAATTTTCAACAACTGACTTTTTTTTTTAGCTTACTGAATTCAAAAATCTATGCAAACATCACAGTATTAATTTGAATTTGGCAACAACATTATTAATGAACATTTATTTTTAGTTTTCAAACAAACCGTTGGTGAAGTAGAGCAAACGAAATCTGTAATCGGACCACAAGTGACTCTCCTCTATATTTACCATTTAAAAACATTAACCAAATATTTAATCCGTAACAACTTCTCGCAATCAGTGGGGAAATATCGCAAATTATATCGCAATTCACGTACTTTCCGAGCTATATATAGTATTTAAGCTATGGTTTGGGGGTGTATGGCAGCATCGGGAGTTGGAAACCTTGAATTTATTGATAGTACAATAGATAAGCAAAGCTATCTCAATATTTTGCAGCGAAATATGGCTGACAGTGTTGCGAAATTGGTATTGCCTAGGACGTGGATCTTCCAACAATATAACGATCCTAAGCACACTTCCTATTTAGTAAGGTTGTGGTTGCTTTATAGAACTCCCAAGGTATTGGATCCTCCACCCAATCCCCAGACCTCAACCCCATTGAGCATTTATGGGATTGTTTAGACAGGAAAATTCGGCAACGTCTAATCACAAGCAAAGAAAGTTTGGAAAATGCTCTTAAGGAAGAATGAAATAATATACCAGCAGATTTTACCAGAAAATTAGTAGATTCCATGCCTAGAAGACTGGAAGCTGTTTTAAAGGCAAAGAGCGGTCAAATCAAATACTAGTTTTTCTTAAAATTATTATATGAATTTTTATTATATGAAGTGTGCACTTACTTTTGACTCGTATTTCATTGACTTTTTGTTTTTGTTGTTCAGTAAATTTTTTGTTAGTGAATATATGGAACTGATTTTTTAGTATATTGTTTTAAACGAATAAAGGTTTAATATTCCTCAATTAGAAATATTTTTCAATCGGTATTCTGTTTTTTATTGAAGCTGAAAAACAAATTTGGATTTTCTGCATCTATTAACATTGTAATTATTCAATGTAGCTTCCATCAGCTTCCGTTCTCCATTCGCGATCTGAAGCGCTCGCACGCCCTCTGCAATTCTGCGCTGTCAATATTGGCGAACGCTGCTTCAATGGCAGTCATTAATGATGTCACATTTGAATGTCGAGATTTGTTGGTAACCTAGTAATAGTCCAGGGGATTTAAATCTGGAGTATTTGGAGGCCAAAATTCCTTAGAAATGATCTAATTGCACCTTAGAAGATATGATCAAATTGCAACGGCGACCTCTGGCACAAACACAATGTAGCAGAAAATTCAATTTGAAAATGGTCCGGATTTTGGTGACGCACCCTATATATATATATATATATATATATATATATATATATATATATATATATATATATATATATATATATATATATATATATATATATATATAGATATATATATATATATATATATATATATATATATATATATATATATATATATATATATATATATATATATATATATATATATATATATATAGAAATTTAAATTTTTGGCCAATGTGATTTTAATACTAATATTCTTTGAACATTAGTAAAAAGTTCCGAAGGTATCCAATTATCGTCTTAAGAATGATTGGGGCTAAAATTTTCCAAGACATTATCATACCAAAAGACATGACCAATTTTTACTTTCTGTACTAATTTCGTCCAAATATTTTGTTTCCACAGACATCTAGTTGTACCTATCAATGCACTTAAGAGTTGAATATATTTTCTTGTAAATTGAAGGATCTAATATAAACCAATATCGTTAGCGATAGCGTCACTTGCACTTTTTTAATCTTATTATGGCACATCCTTTTTTGGGACACATTTTTCATACGTTCACAATAATTTGGACATATACTCGTTTTCGAAAACCAAAACAAAAAAATATGTGCATATAAAAACATGCAAAATATAATAAGGGATTAAAAACTTAAAATGAAAAATATTCCAGTAAATAATGTGAAAAACTGAAAATGTTTACTTCGAACCAATATCCGAGTTCCAGTCGTCTGTTCTTTTTCCTAATCTCATCAGCATTTTCTTCCGATTGAATTTGTCCTGCCTGTGATATTTAATAATATTTCTTCTCCTTGATTGCATTCTCTTCCGCATGCATTCCAGATTTCTCTACAAGTTATCAAACACTTTTACATTCAAACCTTTTCATCTCCATCTATTCTAAAACCATTACTCCCTACTGTCACCGGGCAAGCAAAATGTCAGGAAGCCGTTAGAAATCCCGACCCATTTCCATCGCATAGGAAACGAAAAAGGATACGCAACGATAAACGATGAAAGATTATGACATGTCGATACACGCCCCGGAAGGTGACTCTTCGGTGACAATACTAATTAGAGTTTCATATTCGCACCACATACCTACACATTGTCCGTGCACACTTTCACTTGTAACCTATACTTATTATACATGCCACTTGTCACACTGCTTGTTTCATGGATAATCAAGTCTATTCTCATTTTTTTTATTTTAATTACAACCGATATCGATTTGGTTCGTGTTCGCCGAGTTTGATGGAAGGAAATCTTCCATGCTCGAGTGCCGAGATAGATGAAGGATGACGGGGGATGGCTATGTAACGGAGAAGCCCAGGAATGCTAAGAACAATAGTTTTTCCTGGGGAGTTTTGAAAGCTAGTTAATTAGATTATTGAGTGTTACATGTGCGAGTAATTAAAAGAGGTTTCAAAGAGTGTTATCAGAATGGATTAACCTAATTAATTTATGAGTGTTTCGAAAGCGGATAAAAATACCAGAACGCACCGTTACATTGAAAATTCTAAAATGGTGAATAGTTGTTGTGAAATTGAAGTGTGGCATTTTATGACATAGTAACAGATTATGATTAATTGAAGCTACGATTGATAAGTATTTTTATTATCTATGAAAATCGATCAATGGTTCCCGTACACATTCATTTTGTTTTTGTTTTTTTTTTACAGAGAGAGGGAGATAGAGAGAGAGAGAAAGAGAGGGAGAGAGAGATAGAGTAAATATGTACACAAATTATTCTGTCATCTCCGTAGTTGTTCGCTTTATGATTCAGGAACTTGATTATGGATAAAAAAAATTCTCTTTGTTTTGTGGTTTCATATTTCCTAGGTGATAAAATCTTTTGACTTGTAGTGCCATAACGGTAAGACGTGTTGTTTTGGATTCAAGAAATAGTATAAGATTCATGAAAATAAGAACGTTCCATTTTCTTATGGTACGCGTGAAAAAAAATCAATATTTGTTTTTAAATTTACAATAATTGTTCAGCATCAGGTATGCTATAATGATTTAACAAAAAAATCGAAATTCTGTAGAGCATTGCCATGCCAACTAGGGAATGTTAAGTTAACAAAAGTCAGCAGATGCAATATTAACAAACAAATCTATAGAAATAAAGTAGATATTACATTGGTTAAAATACAAAATGTCAAATTTATTTCATGACATTTCTTGTTATCTTTTATATATCCGTCACTATTATTTTCATTGCTTTCTCTCCATGGAAATGTTATATTAACTAGAGTTGAAGCGTATATACTGGAACAGGTATATGGAACAGGCAGTTTTTCGGAACAGTCAGCACCTAGTACGAAATTCAAAAATACTAGGTGCAAGTATTTTTGTGAACTATACATGCAATCAAGAATTTTCCCAATAAATTTCCTCCATTTGATTCATTTAAATCAAACAGTGACATAATTGTATTATAATATTAATATGTACTGGTATTTCATACTAGCAAGTGCTTTCATACTCGTATATCATACTTTCATACTCACGAGTATTTCATACTTGCTAGTATTTTCGTGCCAAGTATTTTCGTACCAATTATTTTCGTACTTGTATTTTCGTACTTGCAAGTATTTTCCACCCAGTATTTTCTTACTAGCTAGTATTTCGTACGTGCGAGTGTTTGATATTTGAGAGTAAGTAGCACTTGCTGATATGATATTACACTTGAAAAAAAACTCTAGCGCATCTGAACCGCTAGAAACACTAATGTTCGAAGAACAGTAGAAGAATCGTGCAGGTTTTGAGTGCATATTCCACCACATGAGCTGCTTATTACGGCCAAACTGTTTCAAACGCCGCGTTTTACACTCAAAAAAATTTTGGTTACCCTTATAATAGTAGGAAACTGGTTTCCTACTATTAAAGATGTAAATTTACAAAAGTGCCTAAAAAATGATGCAATTTTATGGCTTTGGCCCAAAGGTGAATAGCAACCTAGTAAATATACACTCTTTTTGCTTCAAATTACAAAAAGCTGTGTATTATCCAAAAAATGCACATCGAATGTGTAAAAAATTTTTTGATTCGTTATTTTAAACGAAACAAAAAAAATGTGGGAAGACCTAATACACTTTTTTGTACAACCATTCCTTATCCAAAGCATCAAAACTCAACTATAACACAAATGACGAAAATGTTCAGTGCTGGCAACACTTTCCCAATGAAGCAGCAATAAGTTTACGATAACAAGCTCATACTTAAATCAACTTATCCTTTGAATTTCGTTCTCATCGGAGGATTTCATCGAAAGTTTCAGCGGTTAAACGTTGTTTGAGGCTGCCATCCGAAAAATGCTCAAAACTCGGAAAATTTAAAAATTGGTTTCTTATTTTTATCGCAAATGCTTTGCATATGAGTACGTAATTTGAAGCATCTGTTGGTGCAATATTTACGAAAATGGATAATGCTGGTTACCCTGTGTCAGCAGCAAAACAAAAAATATACCAAATCTGCTTCACGTTAAGTTAAACCCAACCAGTAAATTTGGTTCCGATTGAATCACTGCGCTGGAAGGTATACGGGTGAAAAGAATTTTAGGGCTACCACCCTCAAAACTTTTCAAATGTTTAAAACGTTAATATTTGATGTTAATTTTTATTGCAGGATCATTCTCAATTGCAAATCTAATGACATAATCGCTCAGTAAAGAAATTTCACAAAATTACAAAAATGATAATAGCTGGCAGCCCTTTCATGATTTTTGTACGAAATTCCTACGACATTTACCTCATATTAAGGTCCGTTTACGGCATGAACTTCGTCTTGATTTCTACACTGGACCGGAAGTTATAGGGGAAAAAGCTTTATTTTGCTGAGCAAATTTGCAAGGTTTATGAGACAAAAATCACCACAGCTGCCAGCCCTATACTAATTTTTCAACCAAATTTTCACCAAATGTTACATAGATTAACATCCAAGTACTGTATGAGTTTTGTTAAAATCTGATGGCTGAATCGGAAGTTAGAGGCCAAAAAGCTGTTTTTTTCTCAGTCATTTTTCAAGATGGTAC
Organism: Nemotelus pantherinus; assembly: GCA_963978885.1. NCBI lineage: Eukaryota > Metazoa > Arthropoda > Insecta > Diptera > Stratiomyidae > Nemotelus > Nemotelus pantherinus. The sequence continues at coordinate 57,587,226 of OZ022266.1, read as the reverse complement.
CACTGCCACAGGGTTGCCCGCATTTAAAAATCACTTCTATCAGACCTGGTCCTAGCTAATACCAACATATTCTGTAAATTTCATTATGATCGGATAATCCGGTCGTCAGTTCTCGTGAACAGAACTTTCGAGTGCTGAAAATAGAGGTAATTTGGTGATGGGTTGCCGTTCTTGTGCAAATCGGAATTTTGAAAATTTTATCTTGACATGAAGAACAAAGTATATAATTTATCAAAAATTTGAAATTTTTGTCAAAAATCAAAAATTTTTCAGGAAGGTCAATGATTTGAAGGATTTTTTTTCAGCAGCCTGCCACAGCTACAGGGTTACCCGCTTTATGTTGAAAATCTATATGTGCTAAATTTTAATCAACATTAATACGCTCTGTAATTTTCACGATGATCCATTGTTTTTCTTACAAATAATGACAAATCAAAATTTGAAGAAAAAAATTCTTGCCTACTTTTAGGCACCCTGCACCCACACACGGCTCAAAATTTCCAATTCTTTATCATAGACAAGCTTAAAACATAATTAGTTTTCATTCCTAATACTTTTCTTTAACAAAAATTTACACTGCTTGGAAATATAGGAGTACTAATGTTCTTCGAACATTAGTAAAAAGCTGTATTTGAGTACTCGTACTTAGACTGATTTGCTTTGGGTATTTGGTTCGGGTGTTTTGGGAATGGTGTGGGAAAAATGAAAATTTATGTAATATTTGATTTTCGGCATTGATGCCATTACCGACTGTTTTAGAGTAGCCAAGAAAAGTTTGGGGTCAGAGATCGATCGACGCAAAGTCATATAGTTGGCAACAGGATTAGTTGGTCACATCTTAGTAAATATATCGACTTTGGTAATTTGATCCAATACAGGAGATGTTTTGTGCATATAATAAAATGAAAATCAAATTAAATTGATTGAAATTGATTGTTTTCGCTTAGATGGCTCCTAGATTGGAGAAAGTTTTGCCAAATAAATGAACGACCATTTGAAAGTTACGAATAAGCTGCACGGGCTATTGACTCGGTATCCTTTGAAGGTCATCTTGCATTATCATCATTTTAGCTTGGGAACTTTGTGTCTGGAGGGTGGTTGAGGGCATACCATACCGTTTCATTAAATCACTGCAAATCGCATATACTTGTAACTACGAGTATATATGTACATACTTCGAAAAATACTAGCTAGCATTTTTGGAGCAGGTATTTTTTTGCACTCGTACTGGTCATACCTATTATGTGAAAATCCTAGGACGACCCAACTCTAATATCAACTTCGACTCTTTCACTTGAATTTGCCACATTTTTTACCACATTTCATTTTGAAATAAAGGCTCTTGTAAATAAGTAGGCACAACTTCTGACTTAGCTTGTAAACTTAACCGTTCCATACTGTCAACGAGTGTTTCGGCTAAAGTACTAGCATTTGTTGAAACCGATTAAACTAAGTTTGAGTGTCAAATTGGGCCTTGTATATTTCCTTTTGGAACGTCTCCTTCGATTCTGCTTGTGATAATTTTGCATTTTTTTTTTGGTTTGGGATCATCATCAGCAGTCTCAATCGGACCTTAGTCATTTAAAGTCGTAGTCTGCAATCGTTCCAGCTTAACGACTGCATCTTCCAGTTACTAAATAAGCCCTAGCAGGACTCCACTGTTTGTGTGAATTAATGATAGGCTGCTAAAAAGCAAATAGCTTTTGTTCAACTCATATTTACATAAAACCATAGCAGCCTGCTATTTATAAATCTGTTGATCTGTTATTTTCCTCAAACGCAGTTTGGGTAACATAATAACAGACAGCACACATAAGTGAACAACAATAGCTATAACAGCATAATCAAGATCTTTGTGTGCCGATTCCTGTTATACCTTCGTATCGTTTTGAAATCGTGATTCAAACTCATGCGATGCCTGAAAATTAATGCACTGATAGTTGAATAGCTTAAGAACCCTAGCAAACGAAAGTCTAATCAGACGCATCGTTATGCCACAATGATGTTTTCTTTCAAATGAAAGACTGTTATTTTTCATCTGCTACTTTATTGACTGTTATTTGAAGCTGCTATTTCAAAACTGCAGTTGCTATTGCTATTTAAAAATAGCATTGTGGCATTGAATTTTTCCAGCGCTTCCTTGACTTTCCCGGGGCTCAATTGCTCAACTTTTGATGGTCTTTTTAGGTATTCTGGTCTCGTTCACGTTTGATGTAACCAGTTCATTATATTTTTCTTAATTTTGTTACTGTAGATATGGGCAAGACTTCGTTTATACTATACAATTCGTTCTTATGAAGGATTTGCATAAATTTTTTTTTTTTTTTTTTGAACGGAGCACAGGATTAGTTTAAGAATTTTCACTCGAAAATATCTAATGACTGTTCAGATCTTCGCCGTAATTATTGACAGCTACATCGTAGTTATTTTTGACCCCAAATAAATAAATGGCCTCCTTCTTGGCTCGTGAGCTCTTCAATGGGTTATATTATGTGTCTTCTTTTTTCCTACTCTCAATGTGATGTTTGGTACGATTTGAACTTAAGCGTCAGTTTTTGTTCTTTTTTCAAATCAAATGCCATCAGCTCCGCGTCCCGGAACTCAATCAATAGGTTGAAAATGACTCTAAAAAAGGCATCGTCTTGAAGCAGCTTCCTTTTTGACAATAAATAACTGTTTTTAATTGGCGCCCAGCGTGGGGCCACATTAAGTGTTGAAAAGAATCAGGAGTTGCAGAAAATAGTAATAAAAGAGCTTTAAGGACAACAAGGCTCTTTCAACATTTTACTACGGTACTTGCAGTACAAAATATTAAAATTGAAAATTCATCGGAGCCTCAACGGGCTAGAGAGAATCAAATCCTAGATAATTTTACGATACTTTTAAGATATACTAACGTCCAGCGGGTGTTGACTACATCGCTCCGCAGTGCCTACTAGATTTGGAGTTCACAAATCGCATTCTTGGTAGAGATGAATAGCGTGATGGTCAGGCAATCGACTGGCTTCTGTGCAATCGAATATTCGGGGTCAATAGTGGCATTTTCACAGATAGCCAAGCGACTATTAAATCCCTTGCTGGTCCTTGTACAGTTTCCATGATTGTTGCTTAATGCCGTGCATTTCTTAGAAATATGTCGAGACATTCGGCTGTTCAATTGATTTGGGTACCTGGACATAGGGGTTTTCAGAGCAACTGTGAGGCCGATGAGCTAGCAAGGCTTGGAACCTTGTTACCGGAGGTCTCTTGCTCCCTCTGAATAGGTATGCCGATGACATCGGCCAAACTGGACATCAGGCAAAAATATCTCGAGGAAGCTAGGAGGCTTAACTCGAAGCGCTCTACGCTGCACTGTGGAAGTTCTTACGGCCCACTGCCTCATAGGACGGCATGCACAACAATTGGGAGTGCAGTATAACGATTTCTGTCGAAGTTGTGGCTCAGAGGAGTCCGTCCTCCACCTCTTGTGTCAGTGCCCGGCGTTGGCAAGGAGAAAGTTGGCGGCAATTGGTGCTCCCTCTCTCTCAAACCTGACCAAGTTGTCCCTGGTCAACTAAAAGGGGATAGCGCGTTTTGTCAAGGGAAGCAGATGGTTTTCCGAGTTGAGTGAGTAGAAGAGAGTCAAAAATTATTGTGGCATCACAACGAGCCTCTCTTGTGCCTATGTGTGTCGGTCGGCAGACCTCTGTGGATCGGTAACCACTTTAACCTAACCTAACCTAACGTTCAAGTTACCTGGACTATTATTTTATTGTTTGAAATTCAGAAACATACCTGTTTCATGCTTACGATGCTTCAACTCGCCAAAAAGATAAATTCTAGGGACTTTCAGACACTTTAGCTACTACATAATCACATCCACTACACTACTACATAATCACATCCTAAACTTGATGGCCTTGGTCAATGATTTCGGCCTAATGATAAAGTCTCTGAACGAGAACCAAAAATCGAAAAATCGTTGCAAAAAGTGTATACAGTTAAAAAAAACTACTTTGATAAACAAATTATGTTTTTGCTGTTTGATGTTTTGTTGTATATTTGTCTTTTGCTGCCAAGGCTGATTAGATTGGGTTTGGCTTAAAGACGAATTTTTCTTTTAGAAGCTAGATATATCGATATTTCGAGGTAATCTGCCCTCTTCTTCAATGCTTATTGGTCTGGTAGACACTGAAAAAAAGGGCAAATCTCCCTCGAAATATCGATATCTGTGAAGAAATTAAGGCATATCTAGCTTTTTAAAGAAAAAAATGGTACTGTGGTATGGTAAATATGGTATGGTAAATATTTGGTTTTAAAAGCAAGTAAAAGTTGGTTCACATTGGAAGAATTTTCAAAAATCTTCACCCTCAATACGTTCTAGAACCATATTTCGGATTACAATAATCAAATCACATCACCACCAGCAGAACTTAACCTCCAATATAAAGTCCTAACCCACATTGATTCAAATCAAGCGTGTAACATGTTCTTTTGTACTTTCTTTTCAGCAAATAGGTACGTGATTAAATGCATGGTTTGTTCTCATGACATTCGTCGTCATACACACATGTTTCCAAAATATTCGCAGGACCGACAATGGAATCGAATTGGGAGTATACTCGAAAAGTATAAACTTGAGCGACGATTTTCTTCGCTTCGACAATTCGCTTCGCGATGTACTGAGCTGAAGTAAATTGGATTTTTTTTTCGCTACCCTTGAAATTTTACCACCATCTTCTGATTTTGAATTGCTAGGATTTTGAATTCATTTTATGATTTAATCGAAATCACGTAGAGTGGTTTACAGGATTTAACGGATAATTTGAAGACAAGAATGATGAAAGGTTCAGGCGCGTTTTTTTTGCACCTCTATCGAGAGCTGGTTAGGGTAGGTAGCATTGAAAACAACAACAAAAGCTGGGGCTGGATTTTCGTTAAGATATATCGATATATTGCACGGTTTTATTTTTATTACCTTAAACTTTTTAGCCAGTTTGAAGTTAGATCTCCTTTTCATCGCAGATGCTTGTCCATTTTTTTAGTGTCTCGCAAAAGAACACGCCAAATGCACTGTTGGCTTGGTACGCTAGGATTGGCTCTTTTACTATGCTTGATTTGAAGAGCAACAAACCAGTGTCGTGCACAGATGGTTCAAAGATGGAGGGGAGGTAATCACTCCTCTATTGCGTAGAAACTCATGAAAATTTGTTATTACTCTCTACCTCGTACTACACCTTTGCTGTGCCTTCACAGAAATTCAGTGAAAACATAAAAGAAAACGAATTTGGATCTTTGCCCCTTCTATTTTGAAGTCCTGTACACGCTTATGGAACAAACAGTCCGTTTCTAAACTTACACGAACAAGGCCGCGAGTGCAAATGGCTTCCCTCAGCAGCGAAAGCTCAGGTGTCGTAGGCGTATGTCAGTTCTCCAACGAAAGCCATATTAGGAGTAACTTCACCAACCACCATTTTCCCTTGGGAAGTAAATCTCTTCAAGCGATATCTCAAGACGTACTACCAACAACACCTCGCCACATTCATGAATCAGATGATGTTGATGTGGGGGATGACGTTTATGTAGGGGGGATGACGTTAGCGATTATCAGCTAACGCGTGGGAATTTCGATGGTGTTATGTGTTTGTGACCTTGACCGTCTTATTAAAATTCTAATTATTTCAAACCAAAGCCATTCACCCCATAGGCTATAATTAAATTTTAATTAGACGGTCAAGGTCACAAACAAATAGCACCATCGTAATTCCCACGCGTTTGCCGATAATCGCTAACGTAATACAACCCCCACCAAGCATGCGTTAGGTGTGGACTAAAGAGTCATCTGCTAGTGCGTGCGAATATGCCTTCATGGCCTTTTCTGGGGCACTTAACTTTATGGGTCATACATTTTTTTCAGCATTTTAACATTGTAATTACCGGCACATAACAAACTCTCCTTTCATAATATAAACTTTAATTCAAACAAAACCAACACTACAATTCAATTCAATGCCGACAATTTTGTGCTTTGTTAGCAAATACGCGACGAATGATGATGGCTCGTTTCGAAATTGTATGTGCTCTAAATCGTGGCTGTCTCTCTCGTGTCTGAATTGCGACTGACCGTATTTCATCACAACACTCCCCCCTCCGTAAATCAATCAGATTTACCAAACGTCAAGGCGGCAACACGGTTCGCTGGCCGACGAAACATACCGGAAGGAGTTTTGACTTCGACTATACGAATTTGACCGTCTTTGGCCGGAAACACTTGTGTGATGCGTCCCTTTTGCCATTGGCTCCTGGGTATAGCTGGATCGCACACGATGACGACATCATTCACTTTAAGCGGTGTATGTTTCTGGCACCATTTCGGACGATGTAACAATTGCGGCAAATATTGACCAACCCATCGTTTCCACATTCGGTTTTTGAGATCTTGAGCGATACGCCACTGTTTGTTAAGGCATATCTTTGCATCATATGGCTGCGGCGTTTGTGTCGAGTTGGCGCAGCAAATCAGGAAGTGATTTGGTGTAATCGGCTCCGACTCTTCGCTTTCAATTGGCACGTCAGTGAGCGGTCGCGAATTAATAACGTTCTCCGATTCAATCAGAACGCTTCTCAACGTTTCAAGTCTCGGCGTAACATCTTTAAATGTATGCTGAAGGAGACGTTTCACAATTTGAATGAGGCGTTCCCAGCATCCGCCCGAACTGGGGTTGGCAGGACAGTTGAAGATCCATTCAATGTAGTTGTTAGTGCCCTCACGTTGGATGCGGTCGACGTCAAACATTTGTTCCGCTTTCTTTAACTCTCTTTGTGCACCTATAAAATTGGTGCCGTTGTCACAGCGGATGCGCACGGGTGTGCCGCGTCGGTTGATGAAATTGCGTAAAGACAAGATAAACGCATCTGTGGATAGATTCTCCACTACCTCCAAGTGTGCTGCTCGAACGGTTAAGCACGTAAATATTGTAACCCACCTCTTTTCTTGGCGGCGACCAATTACAATGTTTATAGGGCCGAATAAATCAACGCCTGTGTAGGTGAACGTTGGCGGTGACGGCTTCGCTCTTCCCACCTGGCATGTTGGACACTTCCGTTGAACATCTTTGAGCACCTGTTTAAGTCTAGGCACCCAGAATCGCTGGCGGATCTCGTTTATGATTACGGCGGCGTTTTGATGCTTCTGCTGCTCATGATAGTGACGCACAAGCAATTCGGTCACTACATGATTTCTGGGCATCACGATTGGGCGACGTACATCAAGTGGTAGGCAGGCGGCTTCATCTAAACGTCCATGTAAACGCAAAAGACCAGTTTCATACAGGTAAGGCTGCAGCTTGTACAGGTGGCTGACTTTAGGCAAACTCCGCCCTCCTTGTAGGCATTTGATTTCGTTGGCGAAAGACTCTCCCTGTACGATTCGACATATTCTGACTTCAGCGTTTCGTAGCTCGTTAGCAGTTAAAGGTAAAATCGACGGCCTCTTGTTAGGCGCAGCTCTTCTTGGGTGTGTACTGGTAGGCACAACTTCCACATCAGGAACAGTACGGCACTTCTTAAAAGCTCTCAGGACCCATGCCATAAGTCGTTTTAACTTTAAATAAGACGAAAACTTATTAAAATCAATTTCACAAGTACTTGCCTGTATCAAAAGCGCAGAGCGAACTTCCTCCTCTAAGTTGTCAGGTAATGTGCAGGTGTACGATGGCCAGTTGGATTCGTCTTCCTTCAAAAACTGAGGTCCCGAAATCCAGCGACTGTTCGGTTGAAATTTAGTCGACACTCTTGTTGCTGCGTCAGCTGTATTTTCACTGGTTGGCACCCAGCGCCATTGTTGTGGTTGACTGTAGGCAAGAATTTCCGATATTCGATGACCGACGAAAGCTTTATATTTTCTCTCAGAGGCATGTATCCAGTGGATGACGGTGCGACTGTCACTCCAGTAAATGATTTTATCAAATTTGATGTCGTGACCATTTTTGGCGATCTTGCTTATTCTTATCCCAAGAACAGCAGCTTGGAGCTCCAGTCGTGGCATCGACATCAGACGTTTGGGCGCAATCCGTGTTTTGCCCAGAACGAAACTGATTTCGATGTCGTTAGGGCTGACGATTCGTAAATAGGCGGCGGCGGAAAATGCTGTCTCACTGGCATCCACCATCACGTGTAGCTCCACTTTTGAAGCAATAGCCAAATTTGTAGAGTAGCAACGAGCGATGCGAATATTCTTCAAAATGTCAAACTCTGACCACCAACTACGCCATATGTTGTATAGTGGCTCGGGCACAGGCTCGTCCCATGTTGTTTGACACTTCCACGCTGCCTGCATCAGTAGTTTCGGCTGCAGCAAGAAATCGGCGATGAAACCATATGGGTCAAAAACAGCCATTGTGATGGACAAAAGTTCTCTTTTCGTTGGCGGGCGAGTTCCATCCAAAACGACGTTTGGTACGCGATGGAACTTGGTACGGTACTCAAATACATCTTCGTGAGTGTTCCACTGCATTCCGAGAACCTTCTCGGTCGATAATTGTTTTTCCATATTCACAATATGACGAACTGTTGGTTCTTGAAGGTTCAAAACTTGTTCGACGACTGGCGAATTCGACACGAAATTTCTCAATTCAAAGCCGGCTTGGCGATGAATCTTATCCACTTGTTGGCATATGCGGATGGCTTGGTCCTCCGACGAGAATGCACAAACTAAATCATCAACGTAGTGTTTGTTGACGATGATATCGGCGGCAGCTGGATATTGTTGGCAAAAATTATCAGCATTGCGATTTTTTATATATTCTGCACTGCATGGCGAGCATATGGCACCGAAAATCATCGACGTCATGACACAATGATTAAGTTTGGACTCGCTGGCATCAAATCGCCACAAAAACCTCTGAGCATGCTGATCTTCTGCTCTAATTTTCACTTGGGAGAACATCTCCTTTATATCGGCAGCAACTCCAATCTCATTCTGACGAAATTTGAACAAAATATCAAGCAATGGCTTTGCTTGCTCTGGCCCCTTCAATAACTGCGAATTTAGTGATACCCCTTCAACGACGGCAGCCGCATCAAAGACTATGCGACACTTTTCAGGCTTATGGACGTTTTTAACGGCAAAATGCGGTAAGTACCACACAGGCGATTGGCAACTGGAAACTTCATCATCAGACAGGATCCTGGCATAACCCTTGTCAAAGTAGTTTTCCATCTCAGTTCGATATTTCTCAGCAAATTGGTGGCACTTGTTAAGTTTTCGTTCGATTCCATTCAGTCGGGAGCATGCCATCTCAAAGTTATCGGGCAAATTCGGTGTCTCTGATTTCCAGAGCAAACCAGTCTCATAGCGATTATCAATTTTTCGAGTTGTTTTCTCTAAAATCGATGTGGCACGCTTGTTGGCTTCAGATTCGGGCATTTCACGTATATTGTTTATACCAAAATTCTCTGTGTCAAAGTACTCTTCCATCATGCGGCTCATTTCAGCGTCTATTGATTTATCATGTATGTGCAACACGATCGGGCAGTTGTTGGTACCATCCTGTTTCGGGCCATAGGCAACCCAGCCCAATTTGGTTTTGATTGCGACAGGGCTATCCGCTGATGTTACTTCTGCTGGCACTCCAAGGTGGGCATTATCAAGACCAATCAAAATAGTCGGCTTCGCATCAAAGAAGTCTTCAATTGGTAAATTTTTTAGGTGAGGATATTCGGCCTTTGTAAAGGTCTGCGTTGGCAAGCTCGCCTTTCTAACAGTGTGTACATTCTTCATAGCAAAAATGTTCATACGATTATTTCCAAAAATTTCCAAACTCACTTTGCGAGATTTTTCGTTAGCAACTTTATCACCAAACCATTGCAGCGTCAGCGACTGTAACTGTCCCTTTAGTCCCAGAAGAGAAGCCACTTGCTCTTCTATAATCGATATCGACGATCCTTCATCGAAGATGGCGAAAGTTTTGTGTTGTCCATTCGGACCACACAACGTGACAGGTAATATTTTAAACAACTGATCAGACGATGAGGCTCGGTAAGTGTACAGCTGCTGGTTTGGCATAATGGTCGGTGGAGGTGGCGGCGGCCTTTTATCCTCGTGAAGGCTGGAGTGGTGTTGACGGTTACACCCATTTATGCGACAGTCTTTTTTGATACGACAGTTGGCGGTTGCGTGTCCTTTATTGAGACACGAAAAACAAAGTTTTAAGGCTTTTACCAACTTCCAACGATCGGCAATGTTGTTGATGGCTTTATAATTTTCGCATTGATGCAGTTTATGTTGACCCCTGCAGTCTGGGCACACGGACTTTGGCGGCGACGTATCATTCTCGTGCACATGCATCACGACTTTGGGCTTGTTGTGAGGTGTCTTTTCCGGCGCTATTGGCAATTTGCAGACAACGCGTGCAACACTCGAAAGCCATTCCGAAAAAGTCTCGATAGTTGGGTATCCTTCCAATTCTTTTGTGTACTGTACCCACTCGTACTGTTTACTATGCGGGATCTTTAAAACCAGCGACTCTAAAGTCATGACGTCACACAGATAGTGATCAGATTTGGCAGCCTTTAGCAATGAAACTGTATTTCGAACTTTTGTCGAAAATGGCACAATTTGGTCTAATTTCGACTCACCAAATGCTGGTAGCTGTTGCAGCTTTGCCAACTGATCTTTTACGATCAGTTCCGGTCGGCCGAACCGGAATTCTAGCTCTTCAACAGCGTTGGGCACATCACTGGGATGTATTAACATCGACATCACTGCCTCACGTGCAGGACCAGTCAGACATTTTTGTAGCCGGATAAGGTTCTCGCGATTGCTGTAGGCAAACATTCGCGTAGTGTCCTTGTAGTTCGCATAAAAAAGTGGCCAGTCTTGCGCTTGGCCATCAAAACGAGGCAAATCGTATATTTTCTTTATCCTACTTATCTCCGCAACGTCAACGACAGATTCAACTTCTTAAAAATCACTGGCGTTTACTGAATGGTCCTCGTCCGCATCATCCTGTGGACTGCTACCCGCTTGGGGCCTATCTTCAACACCGATGCCAATTTGTTTAGTTACCTTCGAAATGTCCGCTCGATTCGTTATGCACATTGCCTCAATTTGCTGTAGCTTTTCCATAATGATCGTTAGTGTATTTGGCGCAGCACCAGCTTCATCCACTTTCACGCCTTTTTCAGCCGCATCTCCTCTTTCGTTTTCACTCATATTTGATAAATTTCGTTTCCCACTAATATTACCACTTCTTAATTGCATTCAACAGTTTTAACCGTCCACAAAACTTTCCGAATTTATTTTCTCATGAAATTGCCACGCGACGACGTAACGGCAAAAATGTCACGATGTACACGATTCTATTTCACAACACCGGCACGAATCCGCACATACTCCGCGACGACCCATTTCATGTAGGCAACGAGCATGTAGCACACACACACACGACGACAACAAAGAAGAGCACAATTTCGAAAACATGTAATTACCGGCACATAACAAACTCTCCTTTCATAATATAAACTTTTATTCAAACAAAACCAACACTACAATTCAATTCAATGCCGACAATTTTGTGCTTTGTTAGCAAATACGCGACGAATGATGATGGCTCGTTTCGAAATTGTATGTGCTCTAAATCGTGGCTGTCTCTCTCGTGTCTGAATTGCGACTGACCGTATTTCATCACAACAAACATGTTTTGGCAGATTTTCTCTTTAGGCTTCGCACCGAGTTGAATAACCTTGCATTTTAACTCTTCTTATTCGCTACAAACTCCAGATTGTTTTTTACAATCGACTTTTTCAAATCCGTCTACCACACGTGTTTCAACCTGTTTCGAGGGCAAAACCGCTTTGATTTCATCAATGCATTCAAACACATAGGGTGGAAAAATTTTAGGGTTCGCACTTTCATGACTTTCACTATTTAGGAAAGTCAAACACTACAAAACATTGAAAGTAGCATCTCCTGTATTATAAATAAAAAAATGCTCAGTGTTTGCAGCACTTCACCAACACTGCAACTAAAAGTCTCCCACAACTGTTTCACGTGAAAATCACCTACCCTATGCATCTCGATTTGATCCGGTTACTACGTCGAAAGTTACAGGTATAGAAAAATGTTTGGGATCGCTATCCGAAAAATTTCGAGGCCTTAGAAAATTTAAACTTATTTTCATTGTAAATGTTCGCGATATGAATACTTAATGTAAACATTTATTGATACGAAAATAGTAAAAACGCCTTGCGCTGGCAACCCTTTGTTAGCATCAAAGCCAAAAGTGTACCACACCTGCATCACATTGAAATCAATCCATACTGCGAATTTCGTTCCGATTCGATGACCAAATTGGAAGTTACTCGTATAGGGTGGAAAGAAATTTAGGGTTACCAGCCACAAAAAATTTCAAATTTTCGTTTGATGGGCACTACAAGATCATTACCGTTTGAAAATTTTACGATAAAATCACATAGTAAAAATATGGCAGAAAATACAAAACCAACGATAGCTGGCAATCCTATATTGGTTTTTCAACCAGATTCTTCCTGAATATTGCCTACAGAGTGTAAGTTACCGTGTGAACATCGTTTTGATTTCATGACTCTACTGGAACTTATGTGGCAAAAACCTTTTTTAACTGGGAAAATTTTCAAAATCCAATACACCAAAATTACTATAGCTGGTAGCGCCAACCGAGTTTTTCAACCAAACTTTTAAAATACGTGGCTTAGAATAAGGTTCAGCTTCTGTGTGAATTTCATGAAAATCTGGTAATGGAATCAAATTTCATAGGGCAAAACCAGTTTTTTTTTTCTTTGTAATTTTTCAGTATGGCACCACTGGCACAGAGTTGCTCACATTCCGAAATCGCTTCTATCAAACCTGGTCCTACTTAATACCAATACATTCTGTGAATTTCAACTGCATCCGATAATTGGGTCGTGAGTTCTCGTGAACAGAAGTTTTTGATGATTAAAATATAGGTAAATTGGAAGAGGGTTAACTTTCTTGTCCGATGTGAAATTTCAAATGTTTTGCTTTGGCAGTATAAATAAAGCATAAGATTTTTATATGAGTTGGTTTTCACTGAAAAAGGCGAAAAATTTTCAGGAGAGTCGATGGTTTGAAGGTTTTCGCTTTCAGTGACGGCCGTAACTGCAAGGTTGACAGCACGCTATTAAAAACTGCAGGAGTCTACAACTTAGTAATATCAATATGTTTCTTAAGTTTCATAATGATTTGATAATCTGATCAAAAGCTATCGCAATTCAAATATTTGCAAATTTTTCCAATCTAATTTTAGGCGCCTAGCGCACACATAGGGTTAAAAATTTCAAATATATTATCATATTCACTTTTAAAACTTGTTCAAAATTCATTCCATAAACTTTAATTTTGCAAGAGTTATTTGCTGACAGAATAATAGGTATATTTAAAATATCACTAAAATGGCTGCCGGCGCCAAAGGGTTAAAGAGTATTAATTTTTTATGAGACCTGGCACTATTCTGCATATACACCAATGTATCCTGAAAATTTCAGTTCAATCGGATTGCGTGTTCCTGAGATTTTTCCACTGAAATTTTTTGATGAATGAAATGAATGAATTTTTGGCCAAAGTGATTTTAATACTAATGTTCTTCCTCGAACATTAGTAATAATTAACCGACCGTATCAACAAAACATTCAAAAAATTCCATCCCACTCAGCACAGCACACACCCACACAAAATCACACAATTTTTTGCATTGATTCTATCATCAATCTGGAACCTTTTGGTCATTTGCATTATCTGCAAAACGAATTGGTCATTGGTTTAGTAGTTTATGGACTGGAATTATCACAGCTATCGTTTTTATTATTGCGATAAATTTGAGCTATTGCTATAATATATCACAACCCAAAAGCGTAATGTGTTTAGTCTGAAAGCAAGGGTGCATCCTATGTACGGTCGTAGATTTACGAGCAAAGAAACGTATTTTACTTTTTCACACCTACTTCTTTCAATTTCATTCAGTTGCGCTATGTATATTCTGTAGTTGTCAGAGATGAAGTACAGCTAGGAGTTAGAAAATGTTTTACGCTGACATAGTTTAGTAATTTAAATTTAGTAGTTTTATTTAGTAGTTTTAATTCAATTTGTTTGACTACGATTAAATGCAAAAAAAAAACTATTTCGGCGTCGATAAGACAGTTATTTTTAAAAATGCAGAATCATAAAAGAGTTTGAAACTTTAGCTAACGGGAAACAAGAAGAAAAAAAGACGTGATTTTTTTTAATATTTACTTTTGAGTTTATAGCCCCTATCTCAAATATTAATTTCACTCAAAACTGTATGTTCGTATCCTTCAAATCAATACACTGCAAAACTCTTGAGGATTATTTTTAAAACTTCTATCCACACTATACCTAACCTTGAATTAAGTGAAAGTATCTGTTTCCAAACAACATCTATGTAATAATACTCTGGTAGACGACAACGGTGAAATGTCGTTAAAGCTTCCTGGACTTGGACAATTGCTAAAAACACGAGGAGTCTACGCAAAAAGATAAATGTGTTTTTGCGACAATAGGGGATCCCCCCACTTTTTAGCTTCCCGACAGTCTACATAGAAATAGTATCGTGTCCAGTCTAAAAGTATTTTCAACGGTGTGTTTTTTGAATCGCCCGCTTCGGATGGAATCATGGGGAAGCATAAATTGCGACTAATAATTTAATGGGCAGTTGTCGATCCCTTGACCGATTAAGGGCGGATAAAAGAATAAATTTTCTTTTGTACTATTTGTGTGACGCTTTACGATATCATCTTCAGCTTGAAAATAAGACATGGGGTATCTATTGGCGAAAGAAGAAGATTGTTGTTTGGCACCGTTCGATGGAAGATTTTTCTCGAGATGGAGAAGAAGTTTCTTGTGATTTTATTTAGGGGACTGAATGGACAAAGTCTGGCAGTATTAGAAATCAATTCGTTGACTGTGAGATATGGGAGATATGATCATTATTGTAATAATACTTATACAAATCATATGGCTAGTTTGGTTGTGGTTTTGTTTTCATAAGTTGTAATGATTTAAAAGATTTTTGCATCCTTCAAAATTGTATTATCGTTGAAAATGTCTGAGAAATTGAAACTAACTCTTGGACTCACTTTGGACTGTTTTGTTTTAGGAGCTAGTGTCAGTTGCACTTTAACTCAATTCCTCGCAGTGAGCGCTCTTGCGCTCTGGCTGCCGTTCTCTGGAGTGTTTTGTCTATCTATCGGCTCCTTGTAGATCTGCTTAAATTTAACTAAATATGATTTTTGCTCCGTTCTATACACTATAAGATAGTAAGAGTGCGTTTGGGCTCATAGGCGTACACAGGACTTTGAAATAGAGGAGGCAAACACTAGAATTCGGTATTCACTTTCCTTAATTTTCATTAAAGTACTGTGAAGGCACAAAATTGAACATTTTGTTTTCAAAGACGGCTATGAAATAGAAGGGACATTTGCCCCTTTGCTTCCTTCTATGCACGCCACTGGTTGAGGTGTCTGTCAATTTTCTCACAAAGTTTGAGAAACTTTATTTGTCAGTTTGAGAGATACGTTTGTACTTATCTATAATTTCTATTCGTAAATCATTGTGTATGGAAGTGTTTCTGATGTACCATGGTGTCCTTGTTAATTTTCTCATGACCAGAATTTGGCATATTTGTAGCTATTGTTTTTTTTTGTGTCTGGTAAAAGATAGTGCTTCCGTAGGTGATGGTTGGGCTGATAATCTTCTTATAGATAAAGGCCTCCCAGACAACTGGTCTGTTGGTATAAGGGATAACACAAAGTTTTTTTTTACGTCCCAACGACACGCGGTGTTCCCAAGTGGTCCCCCATCTAAGTACTTGTTGCAACTGAGGAGGTCAGAGCTGCTGAATCGTAAATATTCGAAAACCCTGTTTAAAAAAAATGCACTGGCCATAGCCGAAAATCCGGATCGGGAGTTTTCTTTGCACGTGAGGTTCGAAAAATGGATTATGGTGGTAAGGGATCTCTCTTCTAATGCTGATTAGAGATTGATAGTTCTGTAAATGTCCAATCTAGAGGCCATCTAAATGGAAATGATTCCAAACTTTTCCTGGCTTATCTAAAACAGTCGGATTTCCACTTCGTCTCACTGAAGCATGAAGTTTGTCGAAAATGTTATTAAGAAACGATAAAACAAAATGTGTCGTTTATTAAACATGCACCCACTAGGAGGCCAACCTCTTCCGTAAGGCTGGACATGAGTCCAGGGGCACCTTACCTTAGAACCCCGGTAGGGTTGGAGACACCCTCGTGGCGACCTGCAGGGCCTGAGCACACCCGGAGATGCCAACTGGTGAACCAAAAAGGATCTCAACCTTTCCCTCCTTCGCACTTTGAGTGCTACTTTTAGTTTTTCCTCCGGATTTTATTTTGCCGTATCTTCGAAACTAGGCCGCTTTTTCCCAGACTTGTATGGAAATTTTGCCCGAAACAACTCAGAATTCATGCTAGATCAAAATAAAGTTTTTATAATAAAAAAAAATCGCCCTTAAAATATCACTATTGTGCCTCGTCACCATTTTCAATCATCGAAAGCGCCGTAGAGTTAGTTTTTCTCAAACTATGGCCCAAAAAACACCTTACTGCCCTACAAAACCGAAATAGCAATAGATCTTGGCCCGTTATGTCCCAAACCACTCTAACCCAAAATTGGTCCGGTTTCAGCTCCTTTTTTTGAATATTTGAATAAAATACTTGCAAGTACGAAAATGCTCGCAAGTAAGAAAATACTGTTTTCCGCAGCTAAACAGTTTTCCACTGCCAAATAATTCGCAGCTAAACAGTTTTCCACTGCGAAAAGGTTCGTTTAAAACAAACGAAAAACGATTCGTTTTAAAAAAATGAAAAACCAGTCGTTTTAGAAAAACTAAAAACGATTCGTTTTAAAAAAACGATTCATTTTAAAAAACGATTCGTTTTAAAAAACGATTCGTTTTAGAAAAACTAAAAACGATTCGTTTTATAAAAACAATTCGTTTAAAAAAAAACATTTCGTTTAAAAAACAGTTCGTTTAAAAAAAAAGATTCGTTTTAAAAAAAAGAAAAACTTCGTTTTAGAAAAATGATTGGTTTTTGGAAAAACTATTCGTTGTAGAAAAACCGGTTCCTTTTAGAAAAAAAATTTCGTTTTAGAAAAAGTGTTTGTCGCAATTCGGAAAAAATGTTCGTTCGTTTTTTGCACCCAAACGTTTTTTTAAATTGTTTGGTGTTTTTGATCCTATCACTAGAAAGTTCACGTTTTCTCTAACATTCGATTCTTCTTTGAAACACTTCAACAACCACGATTTCAATTTTTACAACCAGCCAAGAATCACTCTGTATCAAAGAAGATTAAGACCGATGATTTCTTCTACTTTTCGCTAAAAATATTTTTCCTAATACACTAAATTCAACAGTATCAACTTCAAACTAATATTTCAACTTCAACATTACCTTCTCTGACGCTAATTACATTTTTTCCGATTAGAAAATCCAAAGGTTGGAAGTTTTCACATTCACGACAACTATCTATGATTTCATTTTATTTATATCTATCTAGATCCCGGAACTCTTAATGAACAACCTCATTAGAGTGACATTATCACCCGATTACGGGACCACCATCATGTGTTCCATTAAGTGGCTCATTTAATGGTGAGAGCAATAAACTAAAGCTACCAAATGGAAGTCCGGAAACAAGAGGGTATCATTCTAGCGCTTGTGATAAATGAAAGTCATCAGGGTAAAGAGAAAATGTTGTTCAACACCCCGATCACCACACACTTCTATCTCAGCTCCACCAAATTATTTGTTTTAAACGATTCCACTTATAAAATAAATCTGTTACCATTTTCCCGCA
The DNA here is from genome assembly GCA_963978885.1 of Nemotelus pantherinus. Classification (NCBI taxonomy): domain Eukaryota; kingdom Metazoa; phylum Arthropoda; class Insecta; order Diptera; family Stratiomyidae; genus Nemotelus; species Nemotelus pantherinus. The sequence continues at coordinate 57,569,342 of OZ022266.1, read as the reverse complement.
TAAAATATCTGAAAGTTATTGTGCAATTCATTGTCGTTCCTTTGTGACATTGTTACCGATGAAAGTAAATCAAGTGAAGGACAAGATAATTTGATTTCACAGATTTTTCTCTTCTTTTCTATTTGCTAAGGATACGAGAGAAAAAAACATGTTCCCTTTTTAGTCACCCTCGGTGACTTCATCAAACGATTAGATACGCTCCGGTTTGGATTGATTTGATGATTTCTTCAGGGGGGTTGATGATGGACTCAAGCTCCCTGGGGAGTATTTAGTTCGGTTAAGGTTTTGTGGTTTCGAAATGGAAGGTAGTGTTTTTTTGGGTATGAGTGAGATTTATCGGATTTAGAGGAGATAGAGTGAGGGAATATAGATGCAGAATTGGAACTATTTGTTGTTTATAGCTATGTACAAATCGTTTACTTGAGATTTGCTGGACATGGTTCAAAGATATTAGTTAAAGGTTTAATGTGACATTCTATGGTCATAGGATTGGTACGAGACGATGAAATATTAATTCCAACAAATATAATTTGGAGCTGATCAATTAAATTTGTTTTCCGATAGATTTATTTGAATGATAATGTTGCTTTGTACAAAATTGGCTTGGTTTTTTATAAGCTAACAATATGAAAAACTAATCTCGTAGGATTTCTAGACGACTAAATCCTGCGGTTCGTTAGCATTTTTTTAGTAATTTGGGGCCAGCTATTGCTTCACCCAAGACAGGCGCTGCCTTGATGTCATATGAGCCTATGACTTTTCAAGCGAATGGCTTAATCCGGCCTAAAAGGATAGTAGAAAAAATCTTGTTGATGTTACTACTCACCAGTGTGATACCCCTATAGTTGCTGCACTCTGTGGTGTCTACATAATTGTGTGTGAAACATATCTCTCCAGTTTCCTGGATTTTTTTGGATGGTTGTTGGTGATAGCTTTTACGAGCTTATGGCAGATCACCTTGATCGTTAGAAGCTCGTAAGTATCGTACCCATCGCTTGTTAGATATTACATTTCTTGCTTTCCTTCAATGAGGTGTGTATTACTTTGTTCTGCTCAATTATAGGTTACTTCCCTGCCCTGTGCTATCGCTCCTTATAATGTTCGAATTCAACAGGCATTATTTTTGCCGCGGTAGAGCCGTTTCTCCACACGAGAGACATCGGGTTTGAAACTTGCCTTAGTTCTTTGAGAATGCTACACGACTCAGCACGCAGGATTTTTACAGTCAGTAGCAAACTTGCAGTTATCGTCAAACTAGTCGTTGAGATCAATTCTGTCACTGGGACCCAAAATATTGACAGCCACGCCGCCAATGACAGCACCTTTCAGATGCTGCCAGATCTCATTCATGTATGCTCCAAGGCTACTAGAAACATAACTAATTGTATTGTTGGATCGATACATCAATCACAGATATTTCCCACAGTGAATGAAAAATCACTGTTATTTTGATTCACAACGATCAAAGTCAGAGCTAACAAAATCACAATAAACGAAGTCACAGATTACGAAAACTGTGATTCTGTCTACTGTGATCATTTTGATTTTTTTGCTGTCATTGCAATAGCTGTGGTTTCAATCGTTTTGTTCGCTATAATTTCGTTTTTCGTGATTTCGATCGCTGGGACTTTTTGCGCGCTTTTTCCTGAAATCTGAATCTGGAAATCATGCTCGAGTTACATCTAGAGAGTGAAATTATCTCGAAAGTGCGTGATTCAATCAAACTGAAAATATTCAGGGAATGATGATGTACATAAGGAGTAAGTCTGTGTTAAGTTGTAATAATGGTATGTTCAACCCTTTGACGCTGCCATATGTTTAGTGAATTTTCAGGTACCTCTATATTTCTATGGAAAGAGGAATTTCGAAAAAAACACGTATTTCGAAAAAAAACACGTATGTGAAATCAAAACTTATGTTTTATGCTTGGCTATGACACTTTGAAAATTTTTTATCTAAAGCTGATTGCCTAAAAATAACAAAAAAAGTAGAATTTTATGTGGTGATAACTTCTGCCGGAAACATCATGTCATTACAAAACTTACAGGATGTATTACTGTTTATAAAAAAAAACATGTATGTGTGTTTTTATGCCCAAACATCCCTGTAAGTGCGATAATTGCGAGAAAAAAAACTCCTCAAATCATCGAATTTGCTGCAAAATTTTCGATTTTTGAAAAAAAAAATTAATTAAATTATTGATCAATGGAATGCTTTGTCTACACAGTCTGTTTATAATTTTCAAAATTCGGCAGCCCACAAGAACGGCAATCCTTCATCAATTTACCCATTTTAGGCGCCCGAAATTTGTGCTCTCGAGAACTCACGATCGGATAGTAGATTTGGCGTATTGGTCCTAGAACTGGTCAGTTTGTCATAATTGTACCGAGAGATGCTACCATTAAATTTTCATGTGATGAACTTTCAACCATATTCAATGTGAAGCGAAATCTACTAATTTCTTTTGCTTTCTTCGAAAGTCAGTCTCTCTGGCGGTTCCTATGCGCTAGAATTGTTTTTATGTTAGTTATGATGTTATATAAAAATTGAAAGTGAAAAATATTATCTTCTATTTTACTTCTTCTCATTTTGAAAATATTCTTATTGTGTTTGATTGCTAAAACTGCATCACAGTATAGCGGCGGCGGCACCTCAGTCGGGGGCACGTTGAAGGCGCTTCACGGAGGAACCGCTTCTGTATAAGAATGCGGTTTGTCGATTCGGTGCGAGTCTCAGTATGTTCCAGCTAACAGGTAGGTACAAGACAAGGGCTTGTATTGTCGCCAAAATAAAAGGTGAATGCAATCTTGTTTCCGCAGCTTTGTGATGGGGATATAAACACTATGTGTTGAGAGAGGATGATCCCTGGTAGCAGCACGCAGCAGTGCCTGCTGTCGGCGGTCTATCTACCATTCGATAAAAATCCCATCACACCTGGTGTTCTAATTAAACCACTATAACCACTAAACCATAAAATGTTCTAAATACAGCCAATTCTCCAATTAAACACCGTCACTGATTAATGATTTAACAAATTCTTTATTCTATTGGAATTTCAATTTTTCAATAAACGTATAAATTTTACTAACAACCGATTTCCTTTCGCACCATCTAACTTCAAAGTCAACTGTAAAGTGAAAATTTCGGTACTTTCTTTTTTTATACAACTTTCTCTTAATTCTCTTGATATATTTCTAGTTTTACCAGTATTCTTCTTCATGGTGAATCTCAAGCAAAAAACAATTGTGAATGTATATTTAAACATGTAATGTCAAATGACAAATGTCAAGTGACAATTGTCAAAATCATCAAAACAATCATCAAATACAATGCTGCTCGATAGCAGACTTTAGATAAGTATATATTTTTTATCTTTGGACTCGATTCTTTTGTTGTTTTTCGTTTCAGGTTCCTGCGTTGGAGAGGCCGCCGTTGCGTCGCAACACCTGGACTGAGAAGAGTGGCTGAAGTGACTATGACAACTGATGCTGTCATCGGCTGTGACGCAAATGCTCACCACGAAATATGAGGAAGCACCAACGTAAACCACAGATACAGGCGTTTGCTGGAATTTTTAACGTCAACCAACCTCAATATCCGCAATATAGGTAACAAACCTACATTTATTACTAGAAACAGGGCTGAGGTAATTGATATTACCCTAGCAACTCCAAGTATAATGTTAAGTGTCCATAGCTGGCAAATTTCTAATCTGCCGTCGCTCTCGGTCTACCAGTGGTTATGTTCAAAGATTGGTAGCTCTAGTATCTCACCCAGAAAAGTACGGAAACCGAGAACAGCACGATGGGAAGTTTACTCAAGGAAAACAAATAGACACCTCAGAACACTAGACGATGTGGATCTGACGACTCCAGGACAACTAAACGAGCAGGTGAACGGATTAACAGGAATCTTGGTGTCAGATCTCAAAGACGTGTGCCCAGAAAAGCCCCTTACAGAGACTAGAAGTCGCACACGAAGGGTGTTTAACAACGCAAGGCGATCCGGAAACTTTGAAGATTGGAATCGATACAAGCAAGAGCTGTCGCTCTTCAAAAAGAAGATAAAGACGAGCCAAATGTGGCTCCTTTTTGGAGGCCAAAGCGGAAAGATTAGTTGGAACCGGAACACCATAAGGAGGGATTATATCTTCCCTTTTCTGGATCCTGACACTCAACAAAATACTGGAGAATTTAAAAGCTAGTGGCTTTCAGGTTGTGGCGTATGCCGATGACATTGTAGTACTTGTGAAGGATGCGTTCCCACAAACTTTGTCGGACCTTATGCAATCGGTGCTGGACCATATCCAAATCTGGGCCAAACCCTTAGGGCAAACCAAAAAATAACCAAACTTGTACTTTTCACCGGCTGTTGCTTACCTAGCTTCAACGGAATAACATTGGAACTTGTTGCTAGAAAACTGTACTAGACAGAAAACTGAACTAGGGGGCTAACGCGAAGCTCAGAATAGGTAGGGCTCGCGCAGCACTTTTTGCGTGCTGATCTGCCTACTCCAATACCCGGGCTCTTAAACCTAGGGCAGCCTACTACATATTCACATGTGTAGTGAGGCCGTTTTTGGTGTGCGGAATAATCGTGTGGTGGAAGACAGCGGAGAGTAAAAACAACATCAAGGAGCTAACAAGACTTCAAAGATTAGTTTGCACATGTATTATGAGCGCTTCAAGAACAGCCCCAACAACGGGGTTGGAAATTATTCTCGGACTTATGCCCCTAGATCGATTTATCTTTAGAAGCGCAAGCTTAGCGGCAATACACGATAAAACGGTTCAAATCAGTGGAGCCACAGCGGTATTCTTACAGAATGCCGCAGAAGATTTGGGCTCGTTGCGCAACACACGGACCGCATGAGCAAAATAATACATCTTAGCAGGAATTTTCAGGTCAAGATACCCACAAGAACAAACTGCAAGAAAAAGGGAGCTACCGCCGATGGTGGTGTCTGGATTTACACGGACGAGTCAAAGACGGACACAGGAGTTGGCTCGGGCGTTTTTTCTACGGATTTGAGCCTTAACCTATGGTGCAGATTATCGGACCATACTACTGTCTTTCAGGCTGGAGTATATGCTATACGCATTGCGGTTGAGTCCATTAGTGGATCAACCAAACCAACGACGATTTGTGTTGACAGCAGGGCAGCTATTCTCGCTCCTGCGTCTTACAGATGTTCTTCAAAAACTGTTAACGCTTGCAGAGTGACTCTCAATGAAAAGGCAAGACATATTCATATCTTGATTATGTGGGTGCCAGGGCACGGTCAATTGCTGACACCACAACCAAACTAGATGCTGTCATCACAACCAAACTAGATGCTGTCATATGGGCCAACTAAAGTCCGAATGGGAAAACAGGATGGACTGCAGGGTGGCCAGGACATTATGGCCATCATCTGATCTAAGCTCAAGCTCAGCGGTCAGCTTGCTCACAGGGCACTGCCTTACCGCATCTCATGCAAAAAAAATGGACTCACATCCAGCAATTTATGGAAGAGGTGCGAGATGGAAGAGGACAATATGCAGCCAGTGGCGTGCACTCCATATAAGCAAATAAGCATTGCATACCCTATACAAAATTAGAAAAATTTACAAATAAAATCAATCCACAATGTTCATAATTTAATTTTCGCGTTGTACTGTATTCATTCATATCAACTCTGCATTTCGTATACAGAATTATGTACACGCTGTGCTGCATCCACTCGTAACGTAAGGTAGGCACAGGTCGCTTTGCTTCCATCTTACGCACACTCTGATGCAAATGCCATACGAGACTTCCCTGTAGCTTCATACCGTGGAGATACACGTACAGTGTACAAAGCATTGTGTGGTTGCTATATCGGCAATATTAAATTTGCATGTGTGTTCGTAACTTGGAAGCATGCTTCTTCGGTCAATGGTTTTGGGCGCTGAGCAGCGATATTAGCCGGGAAGTCTCAAGTCTCTTAGCCGAACTTGTCTGCGCGATTTTAGCTGCGTGTTCGCTGTGCTCCTATGTTCAAGCAGAGGTGGGCGGACGGCGCTGCTGAAATCTTTTGCACGCTGAGGATTTGAATGAATGATTTGGTTACAGTACGAGGAAAAATTTAATGTGCAACAAAATTAACAACTTTTTTAGTAATGTATGTGTGCACTTATTTATATGCAGATAATTTTTATAAGCAGTTGTGCAGTTTTGTAAGCAGCAAAAATGTGGGTTTTCAATATGCAGTAACATTTTTGACGTGAAAAAAAAAATATTTTTTAATTATTAAAATACGCAAATAATGTTGCTGGGGAGCCAAAGATAAAGCGAAATGCTTGCATGCAAGACATGAAGCTGCATTATAAGCGAATCTTTATCGAAATTACAGATAATGTAATAAATGAGTCACGTATTCGGTACAAGAATTTAAAAGAATTGACTCGTTCAATTACTTGCTCCCGATAATTTTGATAATTACACTTCCACATTCCCAGACATTATATTCAATACTTTTATTAAAAATTATAAATCATACGAGTTTAATGTTGAACGCCTAAAAAATGAACTTAAATGTGTATACAAGTCATTAAATTTCAAAAATTTAGGCCCTTATAAAATCATCGAGCATTGTTGCGAAAATAATTTGTAAGCAGTGTTCCCTAAAGTGATACGTTTAGCGAAACTGATTGTGACGATTCCTGCTAGTAGTGCTTCAGCCGAAAGATCATTTTCGGCATTGAAAAGAATTCACACTTATTTGCGAAATACGCAAGGACAGCAGCGCCTCACTGATCTTTCAATGATTTCAATAGAAAAGGAGCTTCTTTTGAATATCAAACGAACCGGTTCGTTTTATGACAACATTTTAAGTTTGTACATAAAAAAAGATAGGCGAATCGATTTAGTTTATAAATGATTTAATTTTTTATAATTCTTTAAATGATCTAATTAAAGACACCGTTTATTTTACTATGCTGTCTTTTCAGAGTGCTGACTATTGCACTTATCATAGTTCAATGATATTTTATGTTGTTGTTTATTTTCCCGCTTTGTCCGACATCAATTCCAACCTTCATCCTTATCCTTTCCTTTCCCGTTCCTGGCAAGAGTGCTCTAGACCTTCCTGGGGTTCTTGCTGAACGATTTAATTTTTTGGTTTTGTTTGAAGACAGCTAGTATTCTCAACAGCTTCTGCTGGCAATCATTGACTTCTTCAACATTATTCACCTTAACATTAAATTGACTAACTAGAGCTTCCTTTTATCCAATTCAATGTTCAATGCCACGATCACTATGTATTATTTTTATTATTTATTTACCGCCTCAAAGGCTTAATTTTTTGGAAAAATAATTATGAAAAAAATACACCTGTACTTCTATGGCTGAGTATATTTTGGCAGTTGCATACCTGAGGTGAAAAGGCTGTGCACGCCACTGTATGCAGCATACTCTCTGCGATTGTCCACCCCTAAATAATAAACGCCTCAAGATTTTTTATTCTTACCACTTTCAAGAGTTAGCAGAGGTAGCTAGTACCGTCACGTTGACTCAGCTGATTAAGTTTGACGAAGCGGTCACTTGGCAGCTCTAACAAGCCAGCGGAGGGTGGCAAATGGGCCCAACCTGGCGGTCAAATGTTAGCCGCGTACCCGGCAACCCTCTTTACTACCTAACCTATTACCTTGATTGCTAAAAATAAATTTGCTTTTATTCTTCTATTTTGTATTTTTAAATTAACTTCTTTTCATCCTATCTTTTTCTCGTAAGACCAATGTGCCCAAATCACTGAAGTGATTAAAACTCACAGTTAAAAATCACAGCAATTTGAAAATCGCAATAATCTTTTCACCGACTATTAGAATATCACATTTTCCAACACTAAATTAACAGAATATCAATAAATGACTGTTAAGTGTTTCGGTTGTATGCCTCTTTCAGGCTCTCTGTGATAATTTTTATACGCGTGTCCACGTTAGTTGTCTAACAGTAATAATTTGAGCTCGGAACACTGCGCCAATAATATAGAAGTTTGTACCATTTCTATAAGCACATTTTCTATTTGGTTGAGAGTGATCTCATCGTGTCTAACAATATTTCCATGAGTTATACTTTTAGCTGCACAATATGTTATAATGCTTCTTTAGATTAAATTATCCAAAATAAACACAATATACAAATTAACTAATAGAGAAAAAATTCACACTTGTGGTATCACTCAATTTAAAAGAAAAACTAATTTCATTGCAAACACGAAATACCTGACGTCCTGCCAAAAACACAGCATGTAAATACATATTTCTATGTAAAAAAAAAAATACACCAAAACATCCATCGATATGTTTATCCAAATACCCGGCAAATTTCCAATTTTCTTGATGGAAACCATCCATAATTGGTACATTGCAAATATTTACAATGAATTAACCCTTTTGTGATTTTTACCGTTTCGTGAGTAACCCTAACTCGAACGTGCGTTCATTGTTCGTTTGCATTGTTTGGATATAACAGTTAATTGTTATGTACTTTACTGAAAGCTATTCGCGGTTTGTCGACTATTAATTGCGGTTTTTGTGCAGATCCGAATCATGATAATTAGGTAATTGAAATCAAATAATTGAGAAGTGAATATTCCGCGAAATATGCATACTATTAAGTTACTCATTATGATAGGAACGGGTAGTTGGTAAAATATGATATTTTATTTGGTGTACTGTAATTAATATATCTTTGGCACAAAGTATCAGTTTGATTTTGTAAACTTGGGTGTTAATATGAATTTAATACACATTATCGCGAATGTGTTGGAAATGTTGGGTACGCCAAACTATTTTCTTCTGCACCACTTTTCTAAAATAATGTTCCGTTTAGTAATGGAATGCTAAATAGCAGACATCTATTTACAACTAGCAATAGCAGCCTGCTATTGATAACTCTGACAACTCGCTATTTTTTCAAAATGCTATTTTGGATAACATAATAGCAGCCAGCAAACATCAGTGAACAGCATCAAATAGCAATAGCAGCATGTACTAAGGTCTTTATTGTACTGATCAAGCTAGTTTTATTATCCTTACGCAGGTCTTTTGCTCATAATCTGACCACACCACAAACATTATGCATATCAGGCGAAAGCCTGCAAAACTGATAGGTAATTAGCACAGGGATCATAGCGTGCTAAACCTAACCGATCTCTGGCATATGAAAATTGGACTCATCCTATTGCAATAACAATGTTGTATTTCAAATAGCAGGCTGCTGTTTCAAAGTGCTATTTTCAAATAGCAGTTGCTATCTGAAAATAGCAGTTTGGCTAGGTAATAAAATCAAATTCTTTCGTGTTTTATTTAAATTTATTAATTAAAAAATCACACTAAAATTGTAAATCGGTCGTTTTTGCATTAAACTCATCAATATCGGTTTTCTCGTCATCATTTTCCTCACTTTCTTCTTCTTCTGCTCCGTCCCCCTTTCGTCGTTCATCCACTATTCCTCCACCATAATACAAACATCGAAAATATTCCACTGTAAAATCTAAAATATTATCCGGCTTATTTTCCAATACGTGAAACAGATAGTCCTCAAGAATGCGTTGTATCTCGCTGTTATCATTCAAATACGATTTGATTTCAGCTTGATATTGAGATTTCATGTCCTGAAATTTCGACTGTAGAACCAAGTTCTCGTGCCAACGGTTCTCCAGACGCTCTACGTATACACACGGAGGAAATCCTAGAAGATCATCGTCCAAACGTATGAAAAATTTACAGTTTTGCCACCGGTGCTGTAAAATATGGCCGGTCGGTAGAAAATAGGTTTCCGATATCGATGGTGCTTTGTTTTTGCGGTAAATGGTTTTTGTGATGGTCACAAGCGTCACAACATGTTTTCTTATCGTTATGGGTTGCTGTTGGCGAACGTTGTACAATGAACGACATAATTCGCCTAGGAATTGATTATTTTTTTTTAAAGAAAGAATAGTATTAAATGAAAAATTTAAGATAAGTTTTTAAAATATAACAAGTTGAAAGAATGCTAAATAGCATAGTCACTAGATTTAGCAGATTTTCTAAGAGAACGTATGCAGTATATTTTTAACGCCCTCACACTCTCTGTTATTCAATTTATACGACCTTGTTTATTGGATAAGCTTGGAATAATTAATTCTAATACTAAGTTTTAAAGTTTTAGCAGAATTTCGCCTAGATAAGGGGGCTGGCCACTAGATCGTGACACCGTAGAGAATGATTGGTCGTATCCGAGTGCTGTAGATCAATGCTCTAAAGCTTTTAGATTAATGCTAAAGCCATTTTTATTTATGGGCTGAAAGAGAAAAATTTGTTAAAAATTAGCCGCAGGCATTTGACTCTTTTTGACAACTTGATACAAAGGCCTCGGATGCTAAGCTTCAATGTTTTTAATGGACCTTGTCGTTCTAGTAGAAGGTTGCCGTGGGCACTTTAATGCAATGAACTTGCTTTTCGTTGTGTAAATTTTTATACCCAATTTGGCGGAATGTCAGCAAAGAACATCGATGTAATGCTGGTGCTATGTTGCCATCCTTGGATGGTGGGTATAAAACCACGTCAGCAGGTCGTCAGCGCACACATTTACTTAAACCTCACGATGGTTATTTATGCTAGGAATATCTGATGTAAATATATTTTAAAAAATAGTTTCAAGAATGGAACCCTGTGGGATGCCGGAGTCCAGAGAAAAGAGCCTATAGTTTTCCCCAATGTACGTCACAAAAACCCATCTGTCATGGAAAAAGCTGAAAATTAATTTGATAAGATACCTAGAGAAGTCAAGAGTAGGCGCGTTTTTTTTTGCCTTCCCTATCCATAACAGAATAATGCTAACCAGTGCAGACGCATTGGAAACAACAACAACTCCTGTTATGAATAGGGGGAGTCGTTTTTGTTCCCAATGCGTCCGCAGTGGAGAGCATTGTTCTGTTATAGATAGGGGGAGCAAAAAAACACATCCATTAATAAATTTGCTGATCAGGCCGTGGAATCAAACTGAATCGAAAATCTTTTCCTCATCGATTAAACATGTCGTGACGAATTTGTCCTCGGCCTGGGTTCTTCATATGTCAGTCGTAAAAACCTGTAAGGCATCGATTGTAGCGTGACTTCATTTGAAGCCAAACTGACGAATAGCAATGATGATCTTCTCAACAACTACTTTCATCAAGAGTTGAACAGATTACTCTTTTCTGTAGTTTCCCTAAATTGTAGAGAAGAGAGATGAGCCTCGTGTTGACAATTTTCGTATTACTAGATTATTTTTGACACATTTCCAAATATTGGGAAAGTAACCAATATTCAAATAATTTTTGAAGATAATAGCTAGCAAAACGAAGAAGGAAAAAGAAAGATAATAGCTAGCAAATCAAAGAAGGCAGCAGAAAATAGTTTGATACTGTTGCATGCACGCCAAACGAGCCGTATGACGTTGTGTCGGCGCCAGAAAAAGCTAAAAACGGCGGGAAATATTCGACATAAACCTCATACATGTATTTCATACATGTATTCAAACAACGAAAACAATCTATAGATAAAACGTAGAATAACCCTCTAGAAAGTAAATAGGGAACATTCCAGAACCCAAACCATGAGTCATATCTCATATGATGACGGGAATTCCCAACAGTCATTTCGAAGACATCAAGAACCCAAGACACAGTTCTAGAAAGGCCTAGATGTAGGCAATAATAATTGTCTCATCAGACACGACTATAAATACTGCCGCGAAAGGTACTAGCAGGCAGTTGATAGTGAGTTTTGGTACAATGCGATAGATTGTACAGAGTTTGAAGCGAAAGTTTGTACACGCGAGTTAGCAGACAGCGTATACAGCAGAAAGGCTGTTACTGTGAAAAGCGAAACAGTGAATTAAGTATTCGGGCGCGATTAATTAAAAGCGAAAAAGTGTTAAATTGTAACGCGAAATTATAATAGTGCGATCGTAAAGTCTAAACGATTTAGTGGTTATAATTACTTGTGTAAATAAAAGTGTAATTAGTGTTGATAAAGAAAACTGTTTTATTTCACGAATGTGAAGAATATCGAATCCACGAAAGGTTTTTTAAATGTAAAACACAACAATACATTGCTTTCACTTGCTGATTTCTTAGGTTTAAAACCAGAATCCAGCAGTTGTAGGTCCACCGAGCTTATGAAAACATCACTGCCACTAGGCCAATCAAAAACGCTAGATGCAGAAAATTCAGTCAGCATGAACCTCCTTCACTCTGAACAAACCGGATCAACTAACAATTTATTTAACTTGCGAAGTCAGGATCTCCGCTAGGTTTTTAATCTGTGAATAGCTCAGAGAAGTGGTCAGCAGCTGCGGGGACAGTAGTACTATCGTCAGAGACGGGCCTACCAATAACCGCGAAGGTTGAAGAGCGGTCTTAGTCTTCAGTCTTTGTTCAAACCTCTTATTGATATGGTGCCTAGTTTTAACTATAATGAAGAAGCTGGTCCTCTTAAAGATGAATTCCCTTCGTTCATCATTAAACATATCTAGGCTTGCGCCTTTTATCCAGGAGGCTTTGATAGAATAAGTTTCTGGCCGTTCGAAGGACAACGACATCGTCAATGGAAGAGCATAGAAAATCATTGATTTTGTTGATGGCCTGGCCAATTTTGGATACAGAGAGATTTGAGAAAACTGTCTCGTTTGACGACTACGCTTTGTGGTTTAACTAAGACTTCTTGTTCAAATGTTCCCCAATTGATTTTCTTATAGGAAATGAATAACAGAGGCTCGGACGCTAGAAAGTGCAAACCCCTTTTTCTCGGAAGAGTTATTTATACTAATATGTGGTCAGACTCTGCCTCAAACTTTGGACCTTTGGTCTTGCATTTTCTTTTGAACTGTGCTTCCTAGAGATGGATGCTGTGGAACTTGCACCGTTACTCAATTTTTGGTTGTGAGAAGGTAGCGTTCAGACTCAGAAACAGCCAGTGTTTTATTTTATCTAATGATGAAGTATGGAGCTTCTGCATTACTCTTAGGTAAGGTTGAAAATTGTTTGGGTATCTGTCTATTGTGTTTGACAATTTAAGCCCTCTGTCACGTACATATCTATTTTTCTACTGTCTCGATTCAAAGCTCACTGCATATGTCGGAGTTCTGTTCGTACCACTTTCCGCACCACCTAAAAACCTTGCGAATTTTTTTCTATTAGTTTTAGAAGTTTGTCCGAAATTTACACAGCCATAAAACAGTTGAGGTATCAGAACTTGTTTATAGAGTAGCGCTCTATTCGTGGTACTTCTCAGAAGAGAGAGATATAAGAAAATGAAAAGTATGGCGCTATGAACGACTTTGACAGTCTTTTCCTCCGCGACCAGAAAATGTCCGCCATATACATTAAGTTAGTAGGCCATATGTACACGAATTTGACAAGTGACAACCAAAAGCTCTTAGAACTTAGGTAGCGGAGAAGACAAAGGTAATATTTGAGGTAGAAATTCTCTGGATTGGTTCTTTTTATAGATTTTACCTTTGTAGTGAAATTGCTCCAGTAAATTTCGTATATGTATACGCTTGTTTAATTTTCTTAAAGCCCTCTGTTCTGAGTGGTACTTAGATGGGATGATTTGATGGGTATAGGTCGCTGATAATATTAATAAAAGCGTTGTCCTCGTTTGCTATGCATAGGTATGTCGCCTAACTTCTCGGGCTAAAACTTTCTTGCGTGGTGGGGGAAATTTGCCAAACTAATCACAAAAGTAAAGGAACAGATTTCGGGTAAAGACTTACAAAAAAAAGCAAAGCTAAAAGTGGCGTCTCCTCATCCGGGTGCAACAGCAATAGAGAACATCAAAAAATTGATAAAGCACCTACCAGATCCCTTACGCTTCATCCCGCCTTCTTAAAACTGGAACTGAGCTGAGCCATGTAAATAGCCTATCAGCTGTGGGCTGTCGGTGATTTCTTACCCGGACCACATTGCAAGAAATCACCAACAGAAAAAATTCGCGTAAATTCTTGCAAGAGGGAAAAATGACGTCGTTAACCACAAATGGTACTTTTTTGTTGGGAAAAAGGGTGCACAAATTTGCCGGAAACAGAGTTTGCGAATAGGGAGTTGTTTACTCTGTTAGAGCTGGTCATATCAGCTGCGTACAGATCGTACAAAATGGGTGATAGGAGAGATCCTTGTGGTACTCCGGCTGCTATGCGACGCGTAGAGAAGTGTGATTGACTAGACTGAATTTAAAAGCTATTTTTTACAGAAGTGATCTCATGAGTTGGGTAAATAAGGGTGGTATTCTCAGGTCATTTAGTTTCACAATGAGTCCAGCATGCTAAAATTTGCCGAATGCCTTTACAACATCAAATGCGACTAGCCGTGTAGATTTCCTTTTCTTTAGACCAGATCGTATGTGGTCACAAAGACGACCTCAATTCGAAGCATGACTGGCTTGAGAACTGAAGGAAGTTCATCTAGAACCTTCGTAGACATGTTTTGGATTATAGTTTGCATTATGCTTATGTCTATTCCATAACTGTGAATGGGATTGAAGTGCGTGGGCTCATCAGGAATGAATAGACTGAATGAAGTTTCTGTGGAGAATCTGTTCAGGTCTTTACCTTAAAGTTTGAAAAGGGGGGAGGGTTTCTTTTCTGGATTTCGAGTAGGAAATAAGCCCTGGATTAATTTTCGAGCTACTCGGGCAAATTACTTTTTAATGTTTTCAGGGGCTTTCGCGCACTTACCGTAACTTGCAGGATGATTTCCTCCACAGATAATGCACTTAAGCTTCTGCTCTAGAGCCTTAGTGCAATATTTTTGATGTTAGAGGCTGTAGCGCATGATACACTTAGACTATATATGACAATTATGAAAAGCAGCTCTAGGTTTTTGCGCCTCAATCTGGTGAACTATGATGACAGAGGGCCTGAATGTTATAAATGTTTTTTTCTCATCTCTTGAAAGCAGCAATTTCATGAGTTTGGATAGGTCTGTTCTGCTTTTCAGGCAAAAAACCTCAATCGGCACACATATTGAAGCGAAAAACCTTGAAAGCTATACTGGTAGCCTCTAGCCCTGGGAGCAGGTGCCAATAATTGTAGTTTGTCCAAAACATTAAATAGGCCAAACTTAATTATGATCCTGAGACTAACAGTTTTTTCTTGTTGGGCCATTCAAAACAGAAATATTCCATGTTAGTGGAAAGTTCAACAAAAATGAGGAAATTTCAACAGTCGCGAAGGATTAATACATAATTGGGCGCCAAAATACAATGTCATATGTTATATGGCTAGCTGAGTGGGCATAGCAATAGTAGCTAAAGTGCGTAGTCCATGGTTCAAATCCAGCCATGATCACTTACCCGCACTACTACTTCAGTTAAATTTCGCTGATATTTTTTTTTTTTTTTTTTTTTTTTTTTTTTTTCCTCCTTCCTTCCACTCTCTCCATCACTCTATCAGCGTGCACAGTCCATGTGCACCATCTTTACCCTCCAGTAAATTTTTCATAGTGCTTCCCAGGCAACTAATTTGTTGGTATAAGGGACAGCATAATTCTTATCAATAATATAGACTCACTTTTATTAACTTATTGTTGTCTTCATTGACTTGTGTCCAGAGAAAAGTATAGAAAAAACTCTGGTGTTATTTGTCATTGTGCGTTGTTACTTTTTATGTAATAGAAAATATTAATAGAAAGCCCGCAAAAGCTTCAACTCCGATCTCATTCTCATTAAGTTATTAAATGAAACGTGTTTTTTTACCTTTTATATGCATAGTCCAAACCTCGAAATCACCTATAAACTTCTTTTCAACTAAATATCGCATCAATAAGAGACTTCCACCATCTAAAATCAGATCACCTATAGAACTAGCTTTCATAGTTCTTTGACGTTTCTTCACACAGCCATTTCGAGTAGATGTTTGGAATATTGTTATTTTGTTTTCTTCCTTTGTAACGTGCAAACTTTTTTCCTAAAAATCACGGTTGATAGTGAAAATAAAATAAAGAAGTTCTAATAAATAATATTTCTTGCTCTGTAAATGTCACGTTCTTTCGCAAAATTGTTTTTTTTTTAAACTAAAGGTCAATGAATTGTACTTACACGTAACCTATTCCCCCAAAGTAAACTTTCCGTCCGTTTTTCTTCGACAAGCTGCAGCATTTCGTCCACCACTGATAATATACTACAATTCACTTCCTTATTGTTTTCAAACGAAAAGTGTGATTTCGAATAAATTATCACTTTATTTTGTTCATTCTGAATGCTTATCAACATGCTGCCGACATCAGTTTTCTCGCAACTCTCCCCCACCAACTGTGGGAAGTTTTCCGATTTTTGTGATGACTCAATTTTGCTGATAACTAATTTTTCATCGAAACAAAGTTTTTTGAGCTTCTTCTCCGAAATCGGTAATTCGATTTGTAATTCAACAGGTACAATTTCAAGAGAAGGATCACTGCTAGCACAACTAGCACTAGATTCGCATTTTTCGAATTCAATTTCGTCCAGCTCACTGCACGACGTCTCTTCGTCCTCCGAAAAACTCCGATTTCCTCCGATAGACTCTGACTCATTTTCGGAAAATTTCTCGATGAAAAAGGGAAATGACGGCATTTTCATAGTTAGAATATCTTCCGAAGATAAATCTGAACTTTCTGATTGGGCCATCATGGAGGTAGGTTCGTCCAGGCGAGGAAATACGCCAGAATCAAGTAGATAGTCCGTTGATGATGGCCATGAGGCCGGTGCATATAGACTTCGTATTTTAGTAGTAGTTGAAGCGAAGCTACTATCAATTGTAGAATCATATTGAGATGATTCCACAATTCGATCATCGGGAATATATTCATCTGTTGAAAAGGTTGAAAAAGTAAAGCCACTCATTATTTCTTGGTTCGTTAGCGGTATTTGTAATTGAGAATAAATATGAAAAAAAGGTCTAGAAATATGTACATAATATATAATATTAATTGTTTTGAATGACATAAAATTCAGAGGTTCTGTTGTGCCTGAAAGTTTTGCCAGCTTCTAAATAGTTTTTTATGTAAATAACTGACCAAATGACGATGGAAGCAATTATGGTTTTCAGCTGTTCCATTACTAATACCTTGAGTTCAATTTTCTGTCTCTCGGTCTATATTACTTTGCATGCAAAACCGTTCACCAATATGGGACAAAATGATGGTGCAGAGAGCCTGATATCCAGTACCGCTGGCTGTCAAGCTGGCCCCGGGTCATTGATACCCAGCAACTGACGGATAACTTGGGCACTATAGCATACAATGCCACAAGTCTTTAATAGAATGAAGAGGTGGGGAACTGGTTCCGCACCCTTTGAGTACGAGATCCAAGATGCAAAATCACTGTCCTTAACGGAAACAATGACAACAAGCTTGGTGACTAACCATCCCATTCCGCGGAGGAGGTGGAACGGCTCAGCAGGGCCCGGAAGACAATGGCAAAAGGGCGTGAATATTTTGGGAACAAAGATACGCTAGTGGTGGAAGACTCTGCCTTTCACAACAAGATAAAGTAGAGCTTTGACAAGAAGCTAACGGCCAAAAAAACATAGCCCCACTCAGAGTGTTGGAGATCGAAGCCGGCGTATGTATTCCGACACTGCCTAGAGCGAAGGCCATAATACCGCAGATAGTTGAGTTAGAAATTGCTCTCAAACCGATGAAAATGTAAAACCCGGATATTCAATTTCTGTACGTGCGTTCTCCTGAAAAGTTTATGTTTTACATATCCAAGGCATCGAGCTTGCAATTAACATTTCGAAGAGTAAAATTTGACACAAAAACAAAAAAAAATGAAAAATCAATTTAAAGCTACAGTGGAGCTTTTCTACTACATTGACAAACAAAGTGCGAATCGGCATCTGCCCCTACCAGTTAGCCAAAACAGACAAAACACGTGTACAATTCATTGGAGCTACAAAAATGTCAAGTTAGTGATATTTTGCATACTACAGTATTAGTCATTTTAGTAGTGAGTCTCATATTTTGAGTTTCTACACACAAGCTGCCGTTTTGCTCGACGCAGAGTAAGATTATGACAGAAAACGAAAAACTAAAGGGCTAACTAATCAAACCACTTACAGTCCAGCTAGAAGAACTAAAAAATTATAAGGACACACTTAAGATACTTACAACCAAACTGGACGATCTTGTAGAGCAGCCAAATGCAACTCAAAACAAACTGCAAGAACTAAGGAAAATCAATGCAGATTTTATGGAGCGAAATAATGAGCTGTTCAGCAAACTCAGCGAAAAAGAAAATAAAAAAACCGCAAATCCCAAGTAAGCGAAAACACAAACAAACTGCTGCCCCTGCACACACTTCAACGGCCTCAAACTCCTCTACGAGTAAAGAAAGTATCGTGACAGAAAATGAGAACCAGTCACATGACGATCCCATTGCATCCGACAATTAACTGTATGACATAGGGCTGTCAGATGCATATGAAACTCAGATAAATACAGCTAACACACTAGACGACACAGAATACCCAGTCTTTCCATCCCCATCTCTGAAAATCCAAACGATAGCGGGCAAAAGAATTAAAAAGACAAACACAAAAACAACAAAACCTAACAAAACAACATAAAACCACATTCTCGAAGCCTGCAATAAACTCAAAGACTCAAAAATTTCTCAAAGAAAGGAACATTGGATTTAATACAGCGAAACCGGTCTAGATTATCCATCTAGATTATCCCTGAAACTATAAACGACCACAGAAAAATAACCAGACTTTTCACTGATCTTA
This sequence comes from Nemotelus pantherinus, assembly GCA_963978885.1. Taxonomy (NCBI): domain Eukaryota; kingdom Metazoa; phylum Arthropoda; class Insecta; order Diptera; family Stratiomyidae; genus Nemotelus; species Nemotelus pantherinus. The sequence continues at coordinate 57,550,586 of OZ022266.1, read as the reverse complement.
AAGTCCAATACCATAGATATTGCCTCCTTGAAGACAAGAGCTTAAATATTGTGATCCTTGGACTACATTGCCTCACCCCCGAAAAGGTGCAACAGGATCTCGAGCGGCAGGGATTCAATCCCATCGAAGTCTTCTACCTCAAAACAAAAATAAGCACGTCTAAATTTATGACGGTGCAACTCCCGAAGTCAAACAAAGAAATATACAATGTAAATGCCATATGCCACCTTGTCTGAAGTCACAAAAACAGCGTATGAGAATGACACAGTGCCATAACTGTCAACAACTTGGACACTGCAACAAACTACCGCGCCCAGGCTCGGTATGTCCAATGCGACGGGCTCTATCATTTCCAAGACTGGAAGAAATTCAGGGAAGAACGGTCAAAATGTGTCAACTGTGGAGGTGAACACCCTGCCAGTTACGGAGGCTGCCCCATAACGCGAAAAACCTGAGGAAGTTTTTCGCACAATGACCCACTATTCATCCTGCTGGTCCCTTGCCAACTCATAGCCCAACCCGAAAACCCTCTACTAACTCAGCTAATAAAAATAACCCGGAACATATGGGCCAGTTTTTGGCTATAATGCAAGAACAGTTACAATCAATTATAAAAGACATCGAAACCAAAATGATCCAAAGCATGTTTGCGGCCCAAACTAGCCAGCATATGTAATCCATCCTGCACCAAAAATTGAATCCCACTAAATTTTTATTTTCACATAAAATGTGAATTCCCTGCTAAATAAAACAAAACTCTAGCGCACCTGAACCGCTAAAAACGCTAATGTTCGATGAACAGTAAAAGAATCGTGCATATTCTACCACACGTGTTCCAACCTGTTTCGATTGCAAAACCACTTTGATCTCAACAATGCATTTAAGCCCATAGGGTGGAAAGGATTTCAGGGTTTTCAAGATTTAGGGAAACCAAACACTGCAAAACTTTTGAAAGCAGCGTAACTTAAGATAAACAAAGAAAATGCTTGGTGCTTGCAACACTTTACCATTACTGCAACTCAAAGTCGCCCACAATTACCTCACGTTAAAATCAAATAAATTTATCGATTTTATCCAATGATTTCGTCGAAAATTACATGGATAGAAAGATGTTTAGGGTCAAAAAACGAAATATGTTTGGAACCGAAAATTTCCCAGAACTTTGAAAATTTTAAACATTGGTGATATAAATTGAATTGTTTTTGCGGGATGATTAAAATTGAAAATGTTTTTATTTATCTTGAAAATTTTATTTGACAAAGTGGTTTTGAATATAACTTATTTTCATTGTAAATGTTCGCGATATGGATACTTAATGTAAGCATCTATTGATACGAAAAACACAAACAAAAAAAACGCCTCGCGCTTGCAACCCTTTGCTAGCATTAAAGCCAAAAATATATCATACCTGTCTCACATTGAAGTCAACCTACTCTACGAATTTCGTTTTGATCCGATGACTGCATTGGAAGTTATAGTGGTACAAAGAAATTTAGGGCTACCAGTGGTAAAAGTTTTCAAATTTTCGAAAACTTATTATTTGTTGTTTATTGTCACTACAAGATCATTACCGTTTGAAAACTTTGCGGTAAAATCGCTTAATAAAGATATTGCAAGTAAATACAAAACCAACAATAGCTGGTAGCCCTTTCATGGTTTTTCAACCAGATTCCTCCTGAATAATACCTACATTAAGTTTCATATATGAAATTTGTTTTGATTTCGTGACTGCACTGGAAGCTATGGGGCAAAAAGCTTTAGTGCCTCCGCACACGGGTCGACATTCAATCGACTCGACTGTGACTCGAACTCGAAACGGGTTGTTTTCTACGCGAAGTTTTGACAAACAAACAATAGTATATATTATGTATTTATATATTTATTTTACGAAACAAGGCAACATACAAAACAAGAAAACATAATATAAATCTAAAATATAATTGATCATTATAAACATAAAATAAAAATTGTCCGTAAAAAATATTTCAATGCATCATAAATTTTGTAGCAGTTACTCTACATTATTTTAATTAAATTTAGGCTAATAACGATGGAAGTTAAACGGGTTCGGATGTGGAATGGGCTTTGGACCAGTTATTTTTGAAGTTTGATTTGGTAATCCCCGAAGAGTAGTGGCTGCTTATAGAATTGAATATTCCACAGCACCTATTAATGGGCTCATTATATGCTAAGTAGTGTGATGAATGAATCCATTGAGTAGATTTGCAAATCTGGTGCGTCTTGGTCGGTTATTGAAAGTAACTTTACTAGAGAGTTCTTCAATAATATTATATACTTGTATGTTATTAGTATATGTCGCTTTGTCACGTGTAACTTATATTCACCCACTATGGATTACTAAAAGTAATAATGATCCGACCTTTATTGAATCCAATACTTCCATTAATATTCTGACAAGCATGTCCCAGGGTCCAACTAAATTCAATAGCTATACGCCTCTCTTCCACACTCTAAGTGCAAAATTCCTATCCTCGCAGATGGCACTGCTATATCATCTAAGAAGGTCAATACCAATCGAATCATTAGCCATTGGCAGCAACAACTAGTGTTCAATAAAAGCTTCTCCAGTAAGTGGAAATTCATCCTGAAAAATTGCAAGCTTGTTTCTTTGTTAGGAAACTATATTATAAACACTTCGCTGTTGCTTGAATAAATATATAGGTGCTAAAGTGAAATTGTTTTTGCGGGATGATTAAAATTGAAAATTTTATTGAACTTTATTTTTTTGACAAAGTGGTTTCGAAAGTATACACTGATTCTCATCAGACACCAGCTCACACAAACTCGATTGTTTTGCGTTTTGCGGAGATGTTAAAATTTGACACAACTAACGTAAGTAAAAATTACTGATTTCCAACTGCAAGTGGTCACATCAGTCAAGTAAGCACTGTAAGCTAGGGTCTGATGAGAATCAGTGCATACGTTCGAAACCATTTTGTAAAAAATAACATTTTCTACAAAATTTTCAATTTTAATCATCCCGCAAAAACAATTCCACTTTGATTCTGCTTTCGGCGGCTTATTCCGCACAACGATCGAGTTTCCCGTATCAATTATGCTCTGCTTTATCTATGCTGATTTATAGACAAGAAGGGAACCATGATCACAAATCAATAGCCTTTATGAGCATATAGGGGCAACTATTTTGTGGCCAACATAATTAAAATATATATAGGAAAATTTCATGTATATAACATTGCAATATGTAACATTACATTATGCAAACATATAAAAAAATACATACGTGATACGTTGTCAGAAACACTAATATTTTTCAAAGAACCAATCATAATAATACATAAAATAAAATAATTAATAATGCATACATTATCCAAAAAAAACTCATATATTTGGAAAAAAAATATCACGCGTCTTGCTCGACTTTTCCCGTTCCAAACACTTCGAGCGAGACGAGTGCCTGTCGAGTCGCAGTCGCACTGAGTCCGAGTCGAGCACAAGTCGACCCGTGTGCGGGTCTCCATTCATTTACATTGGAAATCGCAAGGAGTTCGAGTTAGAGTCGCAGTCAAGTCGATTGAATGTCAACCCGTGTGCGGACGCTCTTACTCTCCTGAGCGAATTTTTAAAACCCAAGACACCAAAATTACCATAGCAAGTTTCAGCGACTGTGTCAATTTCATGAAAATCTTGTAACTGAATCAGAATTCATAGGGCAAAAAGCAGTTTCTTCATAATTTTTCAAGATGACACCACTGGCACAGAGTTACCCGCATTTCAAAATCGCTTCTATCAGACCTGGTCCTACTCAATATCAATACATTCTGCGAATTTCATTTATATCTGATAATTGGATCGTTCTCAAAATATGTGCTCAAAATATAGTAAATTTGAGGAGGGTTACCATTCTTGTCCAATGTGAAATTTCAAAAGTTTTGTTTTGGCTGACGAACATTTTTCGGCAGAGTCGATGGTTTGAAGGTTTGCACTTTCAATGCCTGCCGTAGCTGCAGGGTTTCCAGCGCGTTATTACAGAAGTCTACAACTTAATAATATCAATATGTCCTTTAAGTTTCATCATGATCTGATAATCTAGTCAAAAGATATCGCAATTCAAACATTTTCAAATTTTCTCAATCTAATTTTAGGCCTCTAGCGCACACATAAGGTTAATAATTTCAAAAATATTATCATATTCACATTAAAAACATGTTAGACATTCATTTCATAAACGTATATTTAAAATATCACTAAATATCCGCCGGCGCCAAAGGGTTAAAGATTAGTAACTTTTTGCGAGACCTGGCACTATTTTACATATACACCAATGTATCCTGATAATTTCAGTTCAATCGGATGGCGCATTCCTGAGTTTTTTTGCACTGAAATTTTTTGATGATATATATATATATATATATATATATATATATATATATATATATATATATATATATATATATATATATATATATATATATATATATACATATATATATATATATATATATACAGGGCCGGATCTTTCTCTGGAGCGAATGGAGCAGCCGCGCCGGGCGCACGTGAGAAGGGGCGCAAAGTTCATAATACCAAAAACTCATAAAAATCAGTGGCGTGGCGTTCATGGAAGCAAGGGAAGCATTGCTTCCCTTACATTTTACTGATATATATTTTAAATTAATTTATTTAAAAATCGCGAGAAAAATCATGGACAGGAATTTTCTAAATAAATTTTCCCAAAAACTCATAGTGAACATCTTGCACGGCTAAGGTGGTAACACCACCGAATGAAAATATTGAGAGAACAAGACGGGTGGAAGCAACTAAAAAATTGCTTCTACGAGCATTAATTTCACTTCATGTAGACTGCATTGTGACGTCATTCAAAAAAATATGCTTGTACTGGCTGTTTGGAAGCAATGCAGAAATTGCTTCTTAGGGGAAATTCTCGTCTCAAGCGAGAAACTGAGAGAGAAGCCGCGTACGTATGGTTGCTGTGGAACTTATTGTGACGTTCCCCATATAATTTGCTTGTGCGTATTTTTTTTTTTGAATGAGAATGTTTGCTGTAGTACCTACACACTATGTGAATTTTTGAATGAATTTGAACTACGAGATGTTTTAAGGGTTGCCAGAGACAGCTTTAATGTAGTTCGGTAGTGAAATTTGTGCTATATTTTGTATATAAATTTGGTGAAGGTATTTTTAATTGGTGAAGGTAATTATTTCACCAACAGTTTAGAGTATTGTTGTAATTAAATTGATTTGAATTGTTTAGAATTGAGTGCGTAGAATTACTTTCTGGAATCGCATGATTTTTTAATTTTATACTTAAAATAGTGAGAGTGCAATCAAAAGGTTAATGTATTTATTTGTTCCGTAAATAGCATGGATTATAATTGCATAATTAGTGACCTTTTTAAATTTCCTTTTGGATCTCGATCTTTTGCGGATAAAAAGGAACTCATTGTTTTTTACTCTAATGCAAATTCACAGAAAAAATATTTTTGAATATTCTATCAACAATAAATCAGAAAATAGTTTAAAACAATTTTATAAATCAGTTTTTGTAGTTCTAACAGTGCAAGTAATGAATGCAAAAGAGAATGTTACAAGAGCGCCCGCAGAGCACAGTTTTTCTTGCTTAAAAAGGATTAAAACTTATCTCAGGAATAGGACAGATGAACAGTTACTAAGTGACTTAGCAATACTTTCCATAGAAGAGGTTTTCTTAAAATAATGTTTGAGCGAGTAAAGTTTTTATCAAGACGTCATAGATGAGTTTGCAAAAAAAAACAAAGGCAAATTGCATTAAATTTAAAATAGAAGTATGCATGAATTTTCTCATCAAATTTGATTTATAATAGATTTTTTTTTCAGCTGTCACTTCATTTATTTTAAATTTACTAGATTTTTTTTTTAAATATAAATATATATGTTATTCGTTATGGGAATGTTGTTACTTTACTGTTATTTTTTATAAGTACTAGAATATTGAAATTTTCTTTATGCGTATAAACATTTAATTTGCATAATCACTGTGGTTGTTATTGTTGCCGTAGCTATATTTGCAAATGCTTTATTTACATAGCTTGCTGTTGCAACATCGCTAATTTATATGTTTGCCAATATTTAATTTTTGCAAATATATATTTAATGAAAAAATAATTATATATTGGTAGCATGCGAATTAGTACTGATAACAATACAGTATAAGTACTCTCACGTCCATGCTCGTAATTCATGGAAGCTTTTGTATTTGCAATGTTAAAAGTAGCTAACAAGAGGGGTTCCATTAATACGTAACAAATTTGAAGAAAACATAGCCAAAGTCAGTCATCGAAATAAACTAATTGCTTCCCTAAGGTAAACTATCACGCCACGCCACTGATAAAAATATATCTATCATAATATCTTTAGTTCATAATATAATAATAAAAATATCTAAATACACAAATATTCAAAGTTTATACTATTCAATTGGCAATTCATATTCTAATTTATTTTATTTTTTCTTCAATGCATACTTTGTTCTCACAGATCGTTACATGTCTTTTTAGTTTCAAAGCAGCCCTATTCGGATATAAAATTCACTTGCCTTGCAAGAGCAAAATTCACAAACGCGATCGCTGTTCACAATCTTAATGTTTATGAATGAATTTAGATTAGTTCATTCTACTCATTACTTTACTTCCTTGTATGCTGCATTCTCCCGCCGTTTGTGTTTTTTTCCATACCTTCAAACAGTCGAACGCAAAAATCCACAGGAGCAATTGCCCTGGTGCGAAAATCTGTATTGCTTCATTTACGACTTTATTTCGTATGAAGAAAGCAAAACCATCACTACTCGCTTTATGCGTTTTCGTGTATGATTTTGGTGCGGGATGAATTCTTGCGCCAGCGGTATCAAGGTTTATCAAGCATTCTGGTTCCAAGTTTTCCCCTAAGTCCGTATTCCCTCATTCTCAGTTGATTTCACATTCAAATGTATTCAGAGCTGCTGGTGAATGTTCAGGTTGATAAAGCAGGTTGATATCGGCAATATCGGCGCGGAAATAATTTCTGCGACAGTGAAAAAATACATACCGAAGTATGATTTTTCCTCGGTTTTCTTTGGGTGCACTTGTCCGTTAGCATGAGCAAACTCATGCAAATAGGTAGACCGTGTTTATAAGCTGATATACTGCCCTGATTCGCAAAAACGTTCTTACTATATTTTAGTACTTTCGAGATATTCAATGATTTGTGTTTTGATTTGTACTGGAAATATATGGAGAGTGCGTTTTTCAATATTGATTTTAACATACTTTAACAAAAGATAGGTTTTTCACATTTTGTAGAATGATGTATAGCGTATGCAGTTTTTGAATCCGTTGTTAACTCAAAAATGACAAACATTATCCGAATCAGGGCAGTATATGCTAGTGGTACGAGCCATAATCGGTCTTCCGGTTTATATTTTTTTTTATTAAAGAAAACATTTTCTGATGATATACTTTCAGTTTGAGGAACAAAATAAATTGTGGAACTTTCAGTTTTAAAACTTAACTGAATTGCGTTTGATGTGGATTGTTTGATTAGTTGCGGATTTCAATTATATTTTAAAGTTGTTTGACTTGAATTTGATTGTTTTTACGCTTAAATTATTTTGTAAAAATAGTTTTTGCGCTGGTTTGTTAATTTTGACTCTATCATGAGTTAAACTTTTAAAAAAGTTGTCTGGTCATGCATAACAGAAAAAGAGACCGTGTTTAAAAACCGAAAGCCATAAATAAATTCGTGACAACCGCTTCATCAAAAACAGAATTTCAATTTCAAAATAGTGTTTGAATTTCAAAATAGTGTTTCAAACGTGCCGAATACTGTGCTAGTTAAACATTTCTCTTCCCTTAAGGGATCGGGAGAAAAAATACAATTCTAAGGACCGGAATGCTAGACTTCCAAATAATTCTAGTCCGTGCTTTTCCGTTTCGATGTCAAGAGAGGTGTGTAGTTTTTCAATTGAATCAGAGCTTGGGGATCCTTATTAATGGCTCACACTGATCTAGAAAATAATTATAATTATTGTACAGAAAGGGTCTGCCCAAGTTAAAACTTTCGATTTTCCTGTCACTAAAAATAGGAAATTCAGTCCACAGCCATAGGCGTGCCGTGACCTAATATCTGGCAGGGGCCAGAGACCGAAAGATTCAAAATATGCGATGATTTTGTCTTCCGTAAGGTGTACGTACTGTTAATACAACTTATATAATTTACTAATACATTATATGTTTGTTAATTTATTCTTTGTTATTTGTTAATGCATAATGCATTATCAAATAAACTTCCTGTCTGTGAATACGTATGAGCTACTATCACATGCATATAATGCAAATGGTAGGTATGAACTACACATGCATTTTTTATTACCGCTAAGAAACGGGAATAGTATGGAAATAATTAGAAATATAAGACTATTTTTTCGTTTAGAAGCTAAATATATTTCAATTGATGCTTGAAGCAGAGGATAGCTTACTTTCAAAATATCTTGGAAGAAATTGGAGTATATTAAGCTTACAAGGAAGCAATTGATATCTTGCTTCAATTTTTTGTTACCTAGAAAACCTAGAAAAAGCATAAATAATTTGCCAGGGTGAAAAGTGCTGTAACTTACTCTTTCCGAGCCATTTGGTTTGCAGAGATATCTTTGTAGCCCCAAGTGCGTGTCCGAGGCTAAATGGAATATCAAAACCTTACAAACTAGTGCTTTTTGCTGTTTTCCGTTTCCATGATCCTCTGGGAAACGTGAGATCCAGACAGTGTTTCTTTGCGAATGATTTAATTTTTTCCAAACTACATACAAGTTTTCTCGCTCACTTAGTAGTGTTTTAATCGTTGTATTCACAAGATCTATCCCACCTCTAGGAGTCGCATTTTTAGTTTGGAAATATGTGCTTAACATGTCCGCTATAGAAAGAACATAGTGAAAGATGAAAAGATTTACTGCAAACTTAGGATTACTGATTGAATGAAAGATCCCCAATGCATAAACTGAGTCGTTGGATTTTTCTTCATTCATTTCTTTTTCTAAAGCCTTTTTTATAGTCCACTAGCTATCGATCACATATTTGCAATTGTGAAATTTCATTGACTAATGAGTCGAGCTTAAACTTCTCATTTCACGCCTTGTATTTAGACCAACTGCCTCTTCAAGCTGCTTCAACAATTGGTGTTTTGATGGCTTTGAAATGTGTAGGTAAAGGGGTACGATGGCATTGAAAAAGGTTGTACACGTTTCGATCGTGAAAGGGTGTCCATCACAATAAGGATGATTTTATAAGCTAGACAGTGTACAAATGGGGCTGCAGGGTGTTTCATCTTAATTTAGATTTGTACACACATGACATTACCACCATCATAGGCTCAAAATTATATCTGCTAAATACGAGGCATTTCTAGCTCCTGAACAGTCTACAAAGCTTAAGAACCTTTCTTCGACTGCTAGCTCTTTAGCAAATCTGACAACCACGAAGAGTTGTTCCTTTTTGTGGACCGTTGCTTCGTCGGCCATAACGGATATCAGTCCGCACTCTTTTATTTCAATTGTTTTTATTCATTCATTTTGTGTTTTGCCTTTACATTAGTTCGCAATCTTGTTTTGAAAATGTTTTTCAAAATTCCAAAAAAAATTCACGGTTATCACTGGCACCACTTTCATCATGTCCTCTGAAAGCACGTCCTTGGCGATTGAGACACGTCGTAAAGTCAATAATCTTATCCAAATAGTTTCGATTCATCTTGACAATATTCCAAGACTATTCAAGCACCATATCACTTACTGTCTTTCAACCACTATTAGAGTTTTATTATTGTTGAGTTTTTATTATTGTATGCAGTATGTCCTTCAACACATTGTGCGTGAATTTTACTATCCGGTGAATTTATCCGAATCGCGAAGTTTGGTCGAGCTGAAATTTTGGTGTATTTTTGGCGACAATGGAAATTCTATGGAAAATTTCGCATTGTGATGATTTCACACCGAGTCATCAGATCATCACGAAATTTACAAGACTCATCAATGGGCATAAAAAATAAGTTTCTGTCGTTTTTAAATAATGTCTGGGCAATTTTGTAGTCACCATAAGTACGTAAACACAAATCTTTCACACCATTGACTCCCTGGTATTTTTTTCGGCTTTTAGAATAAAATGCAAATGATATACAGTTAAATTTAAACTTGTGAAATTCCCAACCACCTGGTACTTGCGTGTACGGCGTCTCGCGGCCGGATAAAATTCACAGGATATATTGGTCTTGAGTAGATACAGGTCTGACAAAAGTTTGATGAATATGATAGGAACTACGTGACGGTTGTGTCACCATGAAAAAACGCTCGGTGAAAGTGAAGTGCTATGCCTTTTAACTTCTGATGCAGTTATCAAATTATAATGAAATGCACACACATTTAACCTGATTGTAAACCACGTAAGTCAGAATTTTGGTCGTAATGTTAGGTCCGCGCTGCCAGCATCAACGATTTGATTCATTTTTTCCTGAAAATCGGTACTATTATATTTTCAAATAATAATGATTTCATAGTGAAAATAAGCCAAAAATATTTCTATTTCAAAAAATTTAACACATTCGTGGAAAGTAACTCCAAACACCCTTTTTTTCTTATAACTACCAACGCTTTCAATGGATCAAGACCAAATTTATAGTGTAAGTTATTTTAACAAGATGCAAATTTGGTGTAGTCTTTGTTGTGGTGGTGTCAAAACGTTTACAGCAGCAATCTTGGACTTTCCGAGCTGTTCAGTATGGACTTTTTGACTCAAACCTCATAAGTATACTTTATTATACGCAAAAGTCAAAGATACATGCTCTCAAATATGGAATAAGACTGTGTTTGGTTTACTTAATGTTAGGTATGAACGTGCTAATTGTATATGATCCCATCACGAAAGAGTAAGCGCAGCGAAAATTGCTCGCAATAAACAACATTGTCTTGAGGAGGTAGCATAAAAATGGAAGGGATGCGATTTTTGTTCTCCAAATGACTTCGAAAATTGTATTCTACGTTAATTACCTTATTGCCTACCATTTTAATACTCAGACTATGTTTTGTGAAAAACATAATTGCATAAAACGCCAGTTTATATAAGAGTCTTTAAGGGAGTATCCTAGCCCCGCTCCTGTAGAGTGTACTAGTTGATTGCCTGCTAAACAAACTGCATCACACACAAGCTTATGTTGAGGTTGTGACCACACTAGCATTCAAATGGAGGTTAGTGATGTCTTTAGACGCTCGAGGGTCTTAAATTAATTTTGAAAAAGAAATGAAGTATTCTTTTTAAGCAAAAGTATCTGGGAGCACCCAAATGTCTATACGAGGAGATACTTCAAGATCTACTTTACAGATGACTTCAAAATTGACATTAGATCTATAGCTGGTGTGTACCTACATTCATCGAATGCAACCTGTCATTCGATGAGCATGGTTCTGTTTTTCAAGCAAAAATATTCGCCCTCTTGAGACTACTTCTTAGGGTATTGATGAATAGTGGAGGGTAAAAGATATCGCTATTTGTTATGACGGCCAAGCTGCGCTGCTGGCGTTACGTAGACCACTGACTGCTTCCAAAATTTCCCAGGGGACGATTGAACTCTGTCGCTAGGTTCAATAAAATCCATCTGCTTTGGATACCTGTATATTGCCTATGAATGAACAGATAATCTTAGTGAAAAAGGGATGATTTGCGAGGCGCTTTTAAACTTAACGCGTTAAAACTGAACGTATATCTTGTCGAAATTAGATATTGCCGTCCATTTCTCGAGATAAATCTCATAACATTATAATTAATACGGCAAACAACGCAGTCTCTATGTTATAAGTAGTGTGTATGCTTTGGTATAGGCTTACACTACTGGACTACACAACTCTTGCTTTAACCACAAAAACCAAAGAGGCGAAAACTTAAGTGTCTGCTCTTGGAAATATTTATTTTTCTGGGAGGGGCCAGCCTAGGGTCTGGGGGGGTCCCGGCCCCCCCTGGCCCCCCCTACGGCGCGCTTATGTCCACAGCACTACCAAAGAATGTTGGAATAATGACAAGACAGCATCTAGACCATGGCTCATTTATATATAATGCAAATATTTTTGCTCCCTTATATTTTCAATTCATAAAAGCAGTCTTTCATTTTCTAGTAGAGGCTATAGGGATTGGAGGCATTTTTTTGTTGTATTCAATATACTTAACAAAATTTAATCTGTTCGGGTGTGCAAAAAACGCACCTATAATTTATGTCTTTAACATATATTTTTAGCTTATTTTTGTTTAATTTGATTTTCTTATAAATATTAGAATTTTGTGATTGGTTATCGAGAACTAGGCCTATATGAGAAACCTCTTTCAATTAACGCATCTGAGGCTCTCCCTCGTAACGGTAGGTCATTTGGAAAAGAACTGTTGACGAAAACTATAGTTCTGCACATAATTAGGCTCTAACAATTGGTTACTATCCGGTAAACAGCATTATAGAGCCAAATATTGGAGAAGAAAAATATATTTACGTATCAAAAACTTGAGACAAGAACGTTCTGAAAAAAAAGTGTTATGCTGCATGCTGCCAAGGTTTTTCATGAAAATTACATGTTAAATACTCCCAAGTGCTAGCAAAAACTTGCCAAGAATTCGCAGTCGTGAAAAAGGGGGTCGTAAAAAGGGCGCCAAATATATTTCTGCGCCGGGCGAAAATATGGCCAGAACCGGCCCTGTATATATATATATATATATATATATATATATATATATATATATATATATATATATATATATATATATATATATATATATATATATATATATATATATATATCTGCAAAAATTTGATTTCTATATAATATATATATAGAAATATGAATATACACAGAAATATGGATATATGTACATAGAAATATGAATTTTTAGCCAAAATGATTTTAATACTAATGTTCGAAGAAAAAAGATGTCGTTAAACAGTTTGGCATTTTACCATCGATATTGTCGATATTTTTGAAAAACAAAGATCGCGCCACCGAAAGTGCCTTAATTGGTAGTAGAAAAAGGTCTTGCGAGGGTGAATTGCCTCGTCTTGAGGAATGCTTGCTTAAGTGGATGTAGGGGACAAAACGTTCCCGACGGTTGTTTCAAGCTGAAGGAAAAAGCCAAATCTTTTGCGCAGTCTCTTGCGATTAAAGGATTTACAGCAAGTGAGGGTTGGCTCTCAAATTTCAAAAATCGACACGCCATCACGTTTAAAAAAATCTGCGGAGAGAGCGCCAGCGTGGATATTTCCATTTGTTCCCAGTGGATTGACGAACTAACTTTTGAATGGCTATGACCCAAGGATCATATTCAACACAGACGAAACCGGGGTTTCTTCATAAATGTCTTCTTAATCGCACTGTGACGTTCAAAGACGAAAAGTGTCATGGAGGGAAACTCAGCAAGGATCGAATAACTGTCCTTTTAACGTGTAACATGGACGGTTCTCAAAAATCGAAACCACCCATTTTAGAGAAATTTGCAAAACCACGCTGTTTTAAAGGAATGAAATCACTGTCCACAGCTTATAAGTCAGACGAAAAATCGTGGACGACGACAGATTTGTTTAATGAATGGCTGACCTCAGCTAACAGTGACATGAAAAAGGAAAAACGCAAAGTCTTACTGTTTTTAGACAACTGCACCATGCATAATAGCTCACCAACATTAGGCAACGTAAAAATGATTTTTTTCAGCCAATACTACATCAAGATAGCAACCATTAGACTCAAGGCATAATTCGAAATGTTAAAACTCAACCGTAGAGAAATTGTTTCTCTTGTGCTTAATAGCATTGAAAACATAACAGTTTTGACCGTAGAACAGTCATCAGAGCCGCCAGGTTGGGGACTTCTACCTAACTGTAGGAAATTATATTTGAGGATTATGTTCGTGTTGACGGTGACATCAGTATCCACGGTGCCCTAACCGATGCTGGACTGTTGGATTTGGCCCCTCTGGATGAGGTTGAGAAAGAAAACGAAGAAGAACAACCGCCAATTCCAGTCACATTGCGCGAGACAAGGATATCTCTTACTACCCTACGCTTCTACTACGCCCTCAGAACTGACACAAGTGACGCTTTCTTCTTAGCTCTCGCCACTATCGAAAGTTCATTGGACAATGATAGACCAAACTCGCTCACTCAACAGAAAATTAAGGATTTCTTTTCAAAATGAACATTTGTGAGTAATTATACAAATGTTTGGAATAATAAATCATGAATTTTAATCAAACTCTTGTTCATCTGAACTTTTCCTCCCGTTCTCTTGGTTATTTAAACCCCTGTTATTTTGAACCCTTAGTATTTCAAAATACGCTTAGTAATTCAAATTATCGTGAGTCGACCAGAATCGGTACGTTGATAAGTTTCACTATGGGCTAAGACCTCTAGCATGTTGGCGCAGGACACCGTTGTCTGTTAGATGACCAAGATATAAAAAAGCAAAAAAGAACTGGGTGTATCTATAAAGGTGGACCACCCATGGGGCCCAGGCTACAACAGTATCTGGTAGGCGCAACCGCATGGGCCCCTAACCATCTTTGGAGGCGTTTATCTTGAGGCATATTGTAGATTTGTTGTTGAGAGCATACACAGTCTGTAAAGAAGATGTCCCTTTGTTTTCATTTGTTTGTTGCATTTCATCTCGCTAGTCCTACTGCGTTTTTGGTAAGTTGGGCGGCCGTAATGCTTTTAAGTCGGCGAAATGAGCAAATATATTTGATTCTTTTCAGCGATATTTTCAGGAAGAGGAATACTTGCTAGCCATGGTATGAGACTACTTAAAAGTGCACCATTCGATACACGAGACGAATCCAGACCTATAGACCTTATGATGGTCTCTTCCATCTCGAAATGTCGGAAGGTGTGCTCTTGATAGATTATGCCAATGACGTAGAAGTTGTCATCACATCTACAAATCCTCACCATGTCCAGTCCAAACTTAATCAAGTAATGAAAAGAATTGAAAGCCATGGCTTCCAGCTGGCGGTCGTAAAAACTGAAATTGTCATGCTGACGAAGAGGAGAACGATAGGCTCCAAAGTACTTGACACCAGAATATCGGCTAAATATCTTGGAGTGACACTGAACTCCAGGTTGGCTTTTGGAGAGCACATTAGAAAAGCATGCGTTAGAGCATTATCATAATGTTGAATAGTTTTTTTTTCTAAAGACTTAACAGTTACTACACTTTTTATTTCTAAAACGATCACCAGAGAAGTCCACAATCTATGCAAGCTTCCTACAAACATTTCATATTTAAACGACTTTTCAACCAGCAACTAATATTTTTAAATTACACCCTATTTGATTCCCTCAACCCGCACACACTTTATCGTAAAAAAGAAACATATTTGTAAAAAAAAAATTCTATGGAAATTCTTAATTTTTAATTTAGAAAGGTTTTATGATGAAACTGAAACCTAATTCTCAATTTTCACAATACCTTTTAATTATGATCGCAATCCAACAAAATTGATATGCATTGAAGTATAGCTGATTTTTTTGTCGCCTTGAGATATGTCTCCTTAATTTTCTATTATTCGAAGAGACGTATCAAACTAAAATTAAATTATTACTTTCCATAATTTAATAGTAATTATATTCTGTCATATATAGCTTTTAAATTACATGAGTGAAATCAATTGTATCGAATGTTAAAAAGTTGAATATTTACTCGAACACTTCAACCTCAACCAATAATCCCCCTCTGGAAATCCACATGCACAAATATAAATTTGAAATTTATTCATCTATATTTGCTAATGAAAAAAAACTGTCAAACCCATGATCAGATCAAAACAATAATACATAAATGAAATTTTAAAAAATCACTATAGAGCTGAGCAATTGCTTTACACCCTGCTAAGTAGTTCACAAGAGATGAAAACTAAAAACACTCATCTCATTATTTACTACTTAAAAGCGAGCAAAACATCTCCGGAAATTCAAACAATTCAAAAGTACACCTTAAATGTCGCTGTATCGTTTACCCTATTAAGTAGTTCATAAGAGGTGAGAACTCAAATCACTCACCTACTTATTTACTACTTAAAAGGGTGTTCTCTTACAATAAATCCTGCCAAGATCTCCATCCAAAGTTTCACTCAATGATGATGTTCACCGAATCGCTGAAGGAACCAACTGATACCTCTCTAGTTTCAAACGCAAGGCTTTTATACAACATCTATCCCTATGTTACTGATCTCAGAGCTATTAGAAAAGCACTAATGAGTTCAAAGTGCAATTGCTCATTGTTATTTTCAAAAATTCGGAAAACTAACCAATCGTCTAAATTACTTATCATAAATAAATTCACTACAGAGATATTCCCGAAATCGAAAATCTTCTTAAGTCGACTGTTGTATGTGCATTTCACTATTTCAACTGATAATGACACTGCAAATATAATCTTCATGGGAGTCGAATTTTGTTTGAGTTTATGATAGGAAATTTCGAAGTATGACTCAGTACTGTCAATATCAGGACTCTTTAGAAACTCTCGATGCAAATTAAAATGTCATTAGTTTAATCAAAATTAGGTTTAAATTTTCAAATAATCAATTATAAACTTTTTATTTAGAATATATTATATTGGGCCAATAAAATCTTCTAAGATTTATCCTCCTGAGTTTTGCAGGTAAAAATTATGAGTTATGAAATAGACGTTTAAATGCATTTCAAACGAATGGTCACAACAGATTAATTAATTATGTACCCAAAATGGAATATAAAACTAAAATGAAATATGCTACAAAGAAGTTGAGGTTTATGTACGAGAGATGTCAAACTTTGGGGCAGTAACTTAGTAAATGGTAGTTTCTATACCTTTTCTTGAACTGAAAAAAAGCTTGAGGCAATAAGTATTTGGTAATCGATAATAATCTTGACGATAATGATAATATTTGAATATTAGGAGATCTTTTCACTACTTTATAAGATTTTCTAGTTTTATTACTCGATACATTTTCATCAATAATTTTCAATAGCACGTCATAATATTTCCACTTTTCATCCTACGATCTTATTCGCGACTCATCAGAGTTTTTCATATTGCTCTCTCTTCGTGTTTCTTTCGAAAAACTGCCTATACACCTAATTTTAATTAATTTTTCTTTTTTAGTGCAATAAATACGTCCCGAAAATAAAGAAAAAAGATTAACTTTCGGAACCATAGTTTGATAGTAACATGAGTTACTTACGAAACCAAATAAGTAAATAAACTGTATAAAAAAACTCTACCGCACCTGAACTGCTAGAAATATGAATGTTCGATGAACACTAGAAGAATCGTGCAGATTTTGAGTGCATATTCTACCACACGTGCCCCAACCTATTTCGAGTGCAAAATCACTTTGGTCTTAACATAAATGGAACTCGTAGAGTGTAAAGGATTTCAGGAATTTCAAAATTTAGGAAAGCTAAACGCTGCAAAATTTTGAAAGCAGCATAACACAACATAAACAAAGAAAATGCTTAATGCTTGCAACACTTTACCAGCACTGCAACTAAAAGTCTCTCACAATCGATTTCGATTTTATCCGATGACTTCGTCGAAAGTTACAGGGACACGCCTCGTGCTGGCAACCCTCTGCCAACATCAAAGCAAAAAATATGTATATCACACCTGCCTCACATTGAAATCAACCTACTCTGCGAATTTCGTTTTGATCCCATGACTGCATTAGAAGTTATATATACAAAGAAATTTAGGGCTACCAGTCGCAAAAGTTTTCAAATTTTCGAAAACTTAATATTTGTTGTTTATTGTCACTACATGATCATTACCGTTTGGAAATTTTACGATAAAATCGCTTAATAAAGATATTGGAAATAAATGCAAAACCAACAATAACTGGCAACCCTATAATGGTTTTTTTTACTACATTATGCCTACAATAAGTGCCATATATCATATGAAATTCGTTTTGATTTCATGATTGCACTGGAAGTTATACGGCAAAAAGCTTTATTTATCTGAGCGAATTTTCAAAACCCAAGACACTAAAATTACCATAGCTAGCAGCAACAACCAAATTTTTCAGGCGAATTTGTATCAAACACGGCTTAGAATAAGATTCAGCTACTGTGTGAATGTCATGAAAATTTGATAACTGAATCAGGATTCATAGGGCAAAAAGTAGTTTTTTTTTCTTTAGAATTTTTCAAGATGGCACCACTGGCACAGAGTTGCCAGCATTTACAAATCGCTTCTATCAGACTTGGTCCTACTCAACACCAATACATTCTATGAATTTCATTTGTATCTGATTATTGGGTCGTGAGTTCTCGTGAACAGAAGTTTTTGATGCTTAAAATATAGGTAAATTGTTGCCGTTCTTGTCCGATGCGAAATTTCAAAAGTTTTCCCTTGATTGTATAGAAAAAGCATAAGATTTCTACATGAGTTAGTTTTCACTATAAAAGATGAAAATTTTTCAGGAGAGTCGATGGTTTGAAGGTTTTCACTTTCAATGCCTGCCATAGCCGCAGGGTTGCAAGCGCGTTCATAAAAAAACTACACGAGTCTACAACTTAGTAGCATCAATATGGATTGTAAATTTCATTATGATCTGATAATCTGGTCAAAAGCTATCGCAATTCGAAAATTTTCCCAACCTCATTTTAGGCACCTAACGCACAAGCAGGGTTAAAAATTTCAAAAAAATTATCATATTCACATTTGGAACACGTTCAAAATTTATTCCATAAACTTTATTTGTGCGAAAGTTATTTGTTGACAGAAAAATAGGTATATTTAAAATATCACTAAATTGCCAACGGCGCCAAAGGGTTAAAGATGATTATCTTTTTGTGAAATCTGGCACTATTCTGCATCTACACCAATGTATCCTGAAAATTTCAGTTCAATCAGATGGCGCGTTCCTGAGATTTTTTCTTCTTCGAACACAAGGACAAATATAAAGGTTTAGCACTTGATTTTTAAACCAAATTCCACAAAACTATCTGAATATAATCGGCGAAAATATAATTCAGCACCCGAAAAAAATCGAGCACTAAAAGAAAGGCTTTCGGTTGTTCTAAATCAATGAAAAAGCATAACCGTGTTACGTCTGATACTCAAGAAACCTGAGACCTTTTCGGCGACCATTTTCAGGAAATTTTTTATCTGTTCAAGAGCTCATCTAATGTAGAACTCTTGTAAACCTCTCAGCTATTTACTCCCGACTTAGTTGAATTTAACAAGAAAGGCCAATACCAAACTGACCGTGAACACGGGTCCAGGACCTGACCTCCTTCTTCCCAGCTTCCTCTTCCATTACGCAGCATCGCTTACTTCGTCCGTTCGTACAATTTGCATCAAATTACTGCCTTGCGGTTTATTTCCCATTTACCACCACCGATTCTCAAAAATAATGACACAAGCTCCATTGCAAATTACAAGTTTATTGCTATACCAAAACTTTTTCAAAATTGTCTGCGACAAGCTCACAATACTTCTTGATCCTCTCCTAAACGAGCAACAACATGGTTTCAGAGAAGGTAGCCTCTTTGCAGTTACGTTAGATATTCTCTGCAATATAGAAAAAGATCACCAAACGGATGCCATTTATACTGAATTTATTAAAGCCTTCGACCGTGTCGACCATAACTTTCTTAAATTCAAATTACAGAATATCGGCATCTCCGAAAATCTGCTAAACTGTTTGGACTCCTATCTCTAATTTATTAAAAATAAAAAAAAAAATAGTACGTAAAACCTCAAGACTTATCATCAAAAATTATTATTGTTTGCTCGGAAGTACCACAAGCCAGCCACCTAGAACCCCTTCTGTTCAAATTTTTTATTTCAAATAGGTCAGAGGTTTTATCTAACATTCCCCATTCTCTTTTATGCGGACGATCTGAAGATGTATCATATCATTCACTTGAAATCAGTTTCGGAGTTTCTCCAATCAAAACTGGTATATTTTGGGAAATGGTGTGAGCAAAACAAACTATTAACGTCAACAAATGCCATTCTATAAGTTTGTTCACGCAAAACCACTACTTTAAATTTCACACCTACCACATCAATAATAAGGTACTGATCAATGTTGATAGTGTCGCAGATCTCAGTGTCATTCTATATAAAAAGCTGCGTTTCAATCTACAGTATGATTTAGTTTTAAGGCCAGGCACGGATGAAAATGCTTTGTCAAAGTAACAATCCTACCTAAAAGAGGTCTTCCCAAAATCTGACTTATATCATGCAGAAACCCCAGAGCCAATTTTGTTTAAAAATATGAACTCATAGATGTTGGACCATTTGGATCATTGCTGCGAACCTTCCTACACAGCAGTTTTGGTTCACTCAAATCTGGTACCATGTCTTTTTGTTTCCTCTAGGTCTTAAGGAAAAACACAAATTGCATGACAAATATCATAACACAACCAAGAAAGGATCGAATTTTTGAATTACTTCAAACACTTTTTCATCGCAACTTACGTCTGTTGTCTATAGTCTGATGAGTATTCAATTAAAATTTGGTGATCGTATCTTGAAAGTTGTTGCGCAAGATATTTTGCAAAGTTCGAAAAAGGTAGTTCCGAGATGACAAGTTTAAAGTTTCAATTCATATTTTCTTTGATTTTTTTTAATATCTTCACATTCTTGATCATCATCTCAAAATTTGTACTAACCAAAAATCAAGAAGGCTTTCTTCACCTGTTTCTTCGCGTCCTTCATGTGGGACAAACATGAATTTAACAATTTTATCAATTTTGGCCATATGTTCACCTGTCCCTGCCCTTAAATAAGACTAGCAGGCAGCTTTGATTTATAAAGAGGTGTGTGACAAAGTTCAAGAATCTTTGGGTGCCAAAGTCTCTGTACATTACCTTAGTTCGTCCGTTACTTGATTATGTCTCTAGAATCCTATTCTTGATAATCATAACGGTAGAATCGAATCTCTCTGAGAGTACTTTTTGCTTTGAGAGATGTGTTTTGTGGTTGATTGCTTGTTTTTGAGGGCGTTTTTTGTTTATCTTTATCTACGTTTTTGTTATTTATTCTTTCGTTTTTGATCCCTGCTCGTCCTCCGGTGAAGAATACTGTAAAACATACCGAAACTAGATGAGAAGACAACACGATGATGATACACAAGCAACCTAATAAAAAATATCCTCAAAAACAAACCATAATCACAAAAACAAAAAAAAGGCAATCGGTAATGCTGTCTAACGTATATGAGGGCACGTAGTCGAATTTAGCCCAATCACATATACAATCATGCTCCAAAAAACTAAAAAAAACTGCTGGCCCAATTGGCAAACAGACAACAGTCTTTTGATATAAACAATTTAATTTAGTTTAAGCTGATTTGTGATTAATTTAATTTAGCTTGATATGATGTTGTTTTTAATACGCTTTGCTTTGGCTTGAAATAAATAAATACTTATCAAAAATAGAAATAGCAAAAACGACTACTGAAACTATCAATATCACTGAATATTATTAAATTAATTATCAAATTGGCCTACAACAAATGATCCCCTTTTCCCTAAAACTGATATGATTTGGTCAGCAAATAAGATAGTCTATAAATATTTCAGGTTTTAAAAATGTCTTCGAGGTTTTTATATTCTTTGGTGTTTCCGTTTCCGTAATGTCTCTTTTGTAGAGATTTCACCAAAGCTTGGAAGCTCGGTTTCCCATGATTGAAAAAAAACTCCACATTCTAGTTTACTATTGATTGTGCCGAGTGAATGAAATCTATTACAAATCTATCTTCTTAAACTTTGACATAATCTAAAAAAAACCAGGTGTCTTTCCATTTCAAACTAAGATTTGAATATAAAGATATTAGTTTATGGTTCATATAATTCAGCAAGTTAAATGATAATGCGAACACACTACTGGTGTCAATAACCATACAGTTAACTTGCATTCAAAAGCTTTCTAAAAGTAATATAATTACTTGTTTTCAACTTTGAAGATTCTAATTTTCTTCGAATCACTTTAATTTGCCTAAGTTTACTATTAAGTGAAAAATAAAGCGTCCGCTTATTATTTATTCTGTACAATGGTACAATCCATTTTAATATTTTTCTATAATAACATCGTAATTTGCAAACAATCCAATATTTACGACTCAAATACTTACAACTATACTACTTTCTCACCATCAAAATCATTAAGTCAAAAGAATGTTGTGTATATTACTCCGTTGATAATGCCTTATGCCTAACTTTTGCTGCGTTTCTTTCGAAACTTATCGTTGATTTTCGGAATCAATACGAAAACAAATCCAAGTAGAGATAACAAAAATAACCATACCTATGACTCATCTGTTATCATGATGTTCTATGCGTGTCAATCTCAATGTGAGATACACTTCACTACTTTAGCTATCTGTAGCTTGCTAATGAGGATACCTTTTGTCTCGATACCCTCCTCCTAGTTTCGACTTTGGTCACGACATCTGAATTCCAATAAATTTTCTATTCTATAAATACCGAAAATGATGACAAGTTTCCCATCAGTTTTGCAGATTCCTGCACATCTCCAACATCTCTATGCTAAGTAGTAAACAAGGTGGTGAATTATTATTTCAAATCATCTCTTGTCAACTACTTTACAAAGTGATTGTGTATATTTCAACTTTTCTGTGAAACGATAAGATTATAGTAAAAACTAATTTCAAAATATTCAAGAACACGTTTTTTTAAAAAGTAAAAATTGCTTGTAAAAATATATTTTTAAATCGAAAATAATATTTTCTTACAAATAAAATTTACAACACATATTTCTTAAAAACACTTTCAGCCTATATAGCACCACAAATATAATTTATCTCTTTCGCTATAACTTGGCCATTGGACCAACGTGACCATCTGGCAGTTGAAAATTTAGAACAAATTGGGTATTATGTGGAGAACGTTGCTCGCAACGATGCATTTTATTCGATATTTGACGGAGTTCGTCAAAAGTTCGATTTTCATATTTATTCATATCATAATCCATTTGATTCAGATCAAGATTGGCTGGATACAGATGATCGCCAGGGAATGCTATCAAGAGACCTTCAGCACATTTATATATTACAGGATATTGCAATGTGTTCCCACGATTGTTTCGCAGTCGAGCAAATTGAGTCAAGGCTTCGATAGAACTATATTTGCCTATGCGTGACAGTTCATAAAATTGAGGCGGCGCTAAGTCTAGTTTTTCATTGTGGAACGACTTCAGGATGCTGGCCGGCGTCTCCCACTGGAAATGAATATGAGAAATTAAAATGTAACGTTTGTGTCGATTTAAAAGTTAAACTTACGCGAGCATCTCCGACTTCCGTGCCGTGCGGTAAAAGTTTTGGTTCTTCCAGAACCGATACTAAAAAGAATGCTGTTTCAAACCTGAAAAAATAAAATTCTTTTACAGTCTGTAAAGTAACGGACATAGGAAGTAAGTATCTTGCGTTTTATGCAGAAAACACATCTGCTAACCATACCTTGTACGAATAAGTGCAGGTGTTAGCCATGCTGACCATTCATACAATCTCCAAATATCAGGTACTAGCTCATGCTCTTTACATAAATTTATGAAATTTCCAGGATCTGACACGATTTTATCTTGCCACTCTTTTCGATTGAACTCTTCTACAAAATTTCCATATTCACTTGTATCGTTAATTTCATTTTTCTTTCGACAAATTAGAACACCAAGTTCTTCGAATGCTTCACGAATTGCTGTGATGCGAAGTGAAATTTCTCTGAAATGAAAAAACGGAAAGTTTTGAAAAATAATACTAATTTTTAGTAGCAAAGTTAATTTACCTTTTTAATGCTGAAATGCCTAATGTTTCAAAAATATCAGGGCGAGGACCTTGTACATTTGTCACTTCAGCCAATTTTTGATCGCTAACGCCACAATTTTTGAAATGTTGTAGCCAGTCTTGTGATTCGTCGGCTGGATCAGCTGCACCGCCAGGAAATACGATTGCGTTTGGCATGAAATGCATTGTTTCAGGTCTTTTAAGGACTAAAACCTGAAAAGGTTGATGTTAACTATAGTTATTATGATCAAACATGTAATGGTATGCATCAGCTAAAACTGTTTGTACGTTTTAATGTTGTGGGAAATTGCAATAGACTAGGTATTTTTTGTCATAATTTATTTTTTTGGGACAAGTTAGTTTGGTCAATCCGGTGCTAACACCGAATTCTATGGAATATTTTGTTTACTTTTTGTCTCTGCTCAGTACCAGCAGTGTTCGCAGCGATCATTGCGTTAGAGTAGGTCATAGTGTTTTTATCGAAGTTCGATTTCTTATTATCCATTATTTAGTTGTAATCTTTCTGGAAAATATTATCAAAAATCCATTAGTCTGGAGATTACCGAACCAAAGCTCCCCCAGTCTGACCCCTCGTCACGTGCGAATTCATCTTGAGCGTGTTCTATCTATAATACAGAATGCTAGGAACTGAAAAAAAATATTGCCCAACTAACTAAAATTTAAAAAATATGGTTCCTGACGAGTAACGTCGACACAAATGCGAAACACTTTTCTTGCTCTATTTCTCGCACGGGTCCGTAAAGCGTTCAGAGCAATCGAAGAACGATGTTATTGATCAAGTAAAGGTGAAATGGAGCTATCAGCGCAAAAGAGCACATCAAGCCTACGGTCAAAGTACTTCTTTTGCCAGATGTTACTCAAATTGTTGATTTGGAGTAAGTAATACGATAAATCTGAATGCACAGCAAAAGATCCTGGTCAAATTTCTTGCACTTTTCGCTCTGGCTAGAGTGTTTGAATATTCGTAAACGATCGTCACAATGGCACACAGCACAGCACATCATAGTTTTCAGGCTATAAATTCATATGGCTTAGTACTCCGTACAGATAACGATGTAAATATCAATCCCAGTATGGTTAGTAGTTTGCCACCGTCTGTTCCCATTGATTTTTCTCAGCTTCTAAGTTCATTAGTTTAGCCAGAGAACTAATAAACAGACTTTCCGTTTAAAAATCTCATCACGACCAATTTTACATAGTAGTAGAGGTTGCCACTAAGTTTGTGTACAAGTAAAAAGGTTGTAAAATGCTTATCATGGAAATCTCAGAGCATTCGAAATAAGCAACTTGACATTTTTAGATTCCTAATTCAAGAGAAAATGAACTTATTTTTCCGTTGCAAATCTAGCCTCTAGAAGACATGATAGGAAAGTCACATTTGGGGGGTAGGTCCTGCAATTTAAAAAAAAAGACTATCCTCCACTTATAGCTCGTCAACGTTAAATAATCTTAACACCAACGCCCTACTCCCTAGATTTTCGCTTATCGTTATTAATAATCTCTAATCCATTCCCCTGCCAGAATCAATTTCAATGAACAACTAAATATATAAGTATCTCCGCTCAATCACTCGTTCTGTAAACATGGGAAAACGTCTTGGGGAAAAGTATCGCAATTATTTAAATGCAGCGCTTACCCTTTAAAAGCTTAACTTTCAGAGCGTCACCGCCACGAGTCAAATTGACAATCTCCTCTTCAATCTGTTGAGAGACAATCGCGAAAAAACAGTACTTCTAGCAAATACAACTGTTCTTGCGCATTTCCTTTTGATGCTGACACTACTGCGCTTATTAAGCACCGTAATAATATTTGCAGATTGCAACGACCGTGGAATCCAACATTGAAGAATAACTTAAATGAACTTAATGTTCAAATACGCTTAGTATTCTTCAACATTCGCAATGCTCGCTAATTTGCCATTCTCTCGCACAAAAAAAGGCTCCGTAACATTTTAAAACATTCACAAGAACCCAAAACAACAGATTGCAATCACTTCTATACGAACTAGTGAAGAATATGTTTACGTTTTCCGCAAAGGAAAACGTTAACATATTAATAAATTAATTAATTATAAAACTTTCTTGCATCCCATTTGCTCAGCCCGCACACGCTAACTCTGCACATGAATGACCCATAAGCTGGTATTTTACCCTTTCAACTTCCTAACTCAGTAGTTTTGCTCTCCTACTGAGCTACGATATCTTCTCAAAGGCTTGAAAGTAAAATCATCCGCCGGATTCGATGGATTACCAAGAATTCTCTAAAAAATTCTGCCTAAAAAGTCATTTTCTTACTATTTTTCACCTTCAACTGCTGAATGAGGCTCGAAGTATATCCTCTTTGAGTGGAAGAATGCTATTATTATTTCAATTTTGAAACCCGGAAAGAATCCTAAGCGACTCAGTAGCTACATACCAATTAGTCTGTTACCTACATTGAGTAAGCTATTCGAAAAAAGGGATTCTTTTCTAGATCAAGCAGCACCTCAAAATTTCGATGTCATTCTCTACTTTCAATATGCATAAGCTATACAGAGTTATCAAGCACATTCAACGAAATCTATCCACGAAGAGAAGATTCCTGCAATATTATACGCTCGTTCTGATTTATTTACAATCACAGAACAAGTTTCATAAAATAATAATAAGATTAAATAATAATTAAATAAAATGCCAAACAAATTAAATTAATCAAACTAAGATAAATTAATAAGAATACCAACAAACAAATAAAAAAACACTTTTTATTATAAAATTAAGTCCTTATTTCTACCTTTGATGTTGCCACTGGCGATGATGGTCCTCCAACGATGAAATGTGCTGCCGTTCCGGTTATAGTTCCTACCACTTCCACTGAAGTGACTGAAAAGTCCGGCAATCTCTTCAACAATTGAAACTTTTTAGCACCGGTTACATGCTTTTTACATTGAGGTAAGAGCTTAACGCTAAATTCACTGATGTAAAATTATTTTGATGTAACACAGCGTAAGACTTGAAGGCCTCCTCCTGAAGACCTGAAGGTCTTATGTTGTGAAGTTGAAAACTTTTTCGAAAAAGTACGAAATCCCTGCTGGGATTCCACAGGGGTAAGTTCTAAGTTCTTCACTTTTCAATATTTTCCTAAGTCTGATTTGAACAAACTTCCTCACTGCGATATTGCCATGTAGGATGATGACACCGCCTATTCTCCATCGGCATTAATCTAAATTCCATAGTTAATAGCTTGCAGCTTAAACTTTATCAAATGGCCACCTTTTGCAATAAGTGGAAAATTAAAATCAACCGTAAAAAACGCAGGCTATCTTCTTTTCTAAAACAAAATACCTCACGAATCTATAACTCAATGTTTCAAGTTCCAATATTTCGTAGTCGAGACGTAAAAATTATCAGGGTTTGCTCTTCGATTTTAAATTAAGTTTAAATAAAACCGTTTTACTTTTCCGCTTTTATGCTCCACAAACCGGCTAAAATCAGAAACATTTAACAACTGGATCAAACTTTTTTCGTCAAATTTTTAAACATGTGTAAAATTTCTTCTAACCTCCAGGTATCTTTTTTAACCTCCATTCACAAGGTTAGTTCATCCTTAAGCCTTTTAACACCTTAGCGGAAATTGTCATACTTCAATTTTCTATACTTCTGAGCCTAAACGCATGAATAAATATTATTATTATTACTATCAAAAGTGGTATAAGGACTAAGTCGAACACGGTCAATCTTTTTTCTTCTATATCTTCGGAACAAATTATTTGCTTTGTCGAAAAGTGATCAGCTCGAGATATTTACAAGAACCAGATTTGCCTCCTTCATACTATATTTCGGCGCGATCGTGCTCCATCGATGAAAAATAACGTTTGTGAATGGTAAACAATCGACTTTTGCTATTATTCTAATTTCAAAATGCAAACTCCTGATTCCCGCCTTCATTTCTAGCTATCAGAATGGAGTCATCCAACCACCCATCACCTCTTCCAGCCCCTGCGCGCATATTCGACATCTCCTCATTTAGGTTGGATGATTCTATTCACTTTTTAGCCATCAAAATGTAGTTCATCAGAATTAATGCACCTCTGCCTCTCCACATCTGCGCCACTACTTTTCCGCCCCTGCTGTATCATCTGACTTTCCTCCCGCACAGCGCGGGGAGGGAGGCTCGATGAATACATTGTGATGGTTTATAAAAGGAAGTAGGATGATGGAGGCGAAATAGACAGAGTGAATGAAGTCAGCCACCTTTCAAATCAATCCAGAACCTCTCCATGTTTTAAATGCGAGCGCCGGTCACCGAATCAATATATTGGGTTGGCAACAAAGTTATTTCGTGTTTTTCCGCTAGATGGCTTTACTCGTTATAATCCGTTCTTCTCTATTGTAAATATCAGGCCGTATATGGGATTTTATAGATTATTCAGTAAAAGCTTCACGTTTTGTTGTTTATTTATTGTTTTACATTGATTTGAAATGAATATTCTAAATTATCACACTGCCAAAGTTTACTTTATTACTTCCGAAAAGGTAAAAACGCATCGCCAGCTCGGGAAAAGTTGTGTAATGTTTATGGTGAAAAATCATTAACCAAATTAAGGTTCTAGAATTGGTTTTCTTGTTTTCGTTCCGGAGATTTTGACCTAAAAGATGCACCATGCTCTGAACGCTCAACTGAAGCTGACGATAACAAAATAAAAGCAATGCTAGAAAATAACTAGCCGAAAATGACACGAGAGATCGCAGAGAAGCTTAACATACTGCATACATGCATTGAAAGGCATTTAAAACAACTTCGTTAGAGTAATAGGCTCGATATTTGGGCTCCTCATAAATTGAAAAAAATTCATCTCACCAAGCGAATTTCCATTTGCGGTTCACTTTTGAAACTTGACGAAACCGGTCTATTTATAAAGCGAATCTTAACTGACGATGAAAAATGGATTCTTTACGATAACGTCGCGCGAAAAAGGTCATGGAGCAAGCAAGATGCGACTGGACAATCGACATCAAAAGCCGACATTCATCAAAGGAAAGTTATGCTGAGTGTTTGGTGGGATTTCAAAGGTATTGTTTATTTTGAGCTGCTCTGAAGAAACAAAACTATCGATTCGAATATTTACTATAGTCAGTTAATAAAATTGGAAAACGAAATCAAGGAAAAGCGGCCAGAAATGGCAACTAAAGGCATTATCTTCCATCAAGATAACGCCAGATCATATTCATTTATGGTCACTTGAGAAAAATCACTGGCAGTAGGCTGGGAAGTAATGTCTCATCCACCGTATAGTCCTGATCTTACACCATCGGACTACTATTTATTCTGTTCACTTCAAAACCATTTGAATGGAAAAAAATTCGATTCAAATGAGGCTGTCAGAATTGAGTTGATTCCGTTTTTTGCCTCTAAAAACAAAACTTTCTACGAAAGCGGAATTATAAAGCTGACTGGAAGATGGCAAAAGGTAATCGAACCAAATGGATAATATGTACATAATTGATTAATGTTTGTTTTTTTTAAGTAATAAAATTTCAATGTAAATAATTAAAAAAAAAGAGATGACTTGTTCCCAACCCAATAATTCACTGAACGATGAACAGTGAAATACCGATAGGCCGCCTAGTCGAAACAGACATATGCACGCTAACAAGCAAAATATTTGCCCGTGGAATCAACTATATTTTCTCTGATAGCTGCCGCTGTCTAATTTTACTGTCTAATGTACAGCAGTTTACAGCTTAAATGATGTGAGTACTTGATACGAGGGAAAGCATTACAAACTCCCAGAACATGAAAGTCCATGTATCCCAGAAAAATCATTCGACACAAGGTCTAATTTTTTATTTCCTATGAAAAAATAACAAACAATTACTTCATTCAATAGCAACAAAAATCGAATTCATCTTAAACTAAGAAATCCACCTCACAGCTTAAATGATATTCCCCTAAACAAGTCCTTAAATCTAGTTATAACGATTTTTGTTTTTTATATAACTTATTTCTTATACTTCGTAGGATAACCCTTTTGTTTTAAAATCGCCTGTATACGGGCTGGCATTGATTGTATCCACTGTTTTGTGTAGTCAGGTAAAATGGAGCTCCACTCATGTTGCAGTTCTCTTTTAAGATCGTCCTTGTTACTTATCCAATGTTGATTCTTTCCTCTAATTTGGACAATAAATGTTCAAAGACATTTAAATTCGGCGACTGATCATGTGATTCCAAATCAACTAGATTCGCACTAGTTCAGAAGATAATTATCCTCGAAAAACGAAAAGCGTCCTTTACGTTAAATTTTTCAGCACCTGTAGTAAATTCGTCTTCAAGATGTTCAACTATTGAATTTATATAGGTTGCCATTGATGAACACCAAATTTCCTACTCTAGATGACGACATGCATCTGTGTTTAACAGTATTTCTTAAGCGAGGATCCTGCTTTAGGAGGCCTAGAAAAGGCGTTTTTGGGGGGATTTATTTGGGACAGAAAAAAAATAAGCAAGCCTAGCGAACTTTTTAGATTAGTTTATTGCATATTTGAATATTAAAAAGAAAATTTTTTGAGCGAAAAATATTCAAATGCGGCAGATTTTTATGCACATTTGAGCAGCACCTTGAAATTGCAGACTCCAATCGGCCGGAAAGATAAAGTTCGTAATTTTCATTTGAAACAGAAAAACTCAAGAAAATTTTAATTTTCATATATGTTTCGTCTAGATGAACTAAGAAAAACCCAAAAAAAGTGAAGTTTAAAAATTTTCTCAGATTTTCAAAAAAGTGTTTTCTTGTAAAAAAAAAAATAATAATTTCAACTTGCTAAAAAGTTACTTAGAATTTTTTCAAGGATCTTTTTAGCTCAAACTGAAGCTAATAAGCTTTGGTTGGTTTTGCTTGGTCGTTTAGTTTACTTGCAATCACGCCCGCCAATTTAGAAAAATCGTAAAAATGAAAACTACAGAAAACGCGCTTTAAAGTTTACGATCAGAAAATAATATGCTTATCAGCTATTCCTGCGCCATTAAGTGAACCTTCAACTTCCTCAGAAAACTCATTTTGATGCAGTTGCTCGAGTCTACGGGCCGTGCGAGCTTCCGTGCGAGCGACGTACACAGGTTTTGCCTTTCGATTCATTGTGTGTCGACGTTCAAATGAAGCAGCTGCATGGTACTTAAAATTGCAGCATATCCTTCGTTGAACATTCCTGCAGACATATACGCAGCAATTTCAATGATTTTTCTGCCAGAATTCTGATGTTTCGGGCTCATGCGCTAGACAGTGGAGTTGAAAAGTTCGTTGTTTGAGAGCTCTTCGTAGATTAGACGAATATGTTTGTCCACATTTTCGTCAATCAATAGAGCAGGATGCTTGAAAGACACAAGAGAATTCGTGGCCGCGCCATTCACACCAGCTTTGTATTCTCGTGGTAAGAAGATTTATCACTCGAACAATAATGATCCAGCGTTGCTATTACACCTTTTGTCACATCTTCGACAGAATTAAAATTTCTTCTGATTGCCAAACCATAATAGATCGTTAACTATTGAATGATGCTCTCCGTCAACCGCTTTTTACCTCCGAGCTTCTCTACCTTCTTTTGACTTCGGAGTCGAGTGCCCATACGCTTTTGTACATGCCCCACGCACTCATTTTTAGTAGCAGGGCAATCGTCACCGTATGGATTCATTTTGAGAATACCAGCAATCCATTTCGAACTAAATCCAATTGAAAACTTTCTAGTGGGTCAACGGAACTAGGTTTCACAAAATTTAAGCAAATTCTTCTTAAAATTCAATTGCAACTGCAGACAATTTGTGCACACGCAGTTGCTTTAACTGAAATAGTGCATTAAATATAGTAAAGTAGCTTAAACTATCTTCAAGAAAGTAGGAAAATGCTTTTATATTATTATTCTGCATTATTTCATATAGTAGATACTGAAGAAGGGCAGATCAGAAGAAATTGAAATTTTACATTTGGTCTTAATTCAATGTTTATTGTCGTGAGTGAAATTTTTAGTTGAAAATCCATTTCATTCATGGTTTTTAATGAAATGTAAGGTTTCACAATGTATTGCAAATTTCGCGTAGATAGTTGAAATTTGTTCGATCAAATAAAGTTATGTTTCACTTGAATCACTTCTCCCACGATTTTGTTCAACGAGCAGCTTTTTCTCCCTTTTCTCTTTTTCAAGTTTCAGAAGTCGAAAATTCCCACAAAATGTTACAATTCCCACGATCTCACAACACTGGTTCGGAGTTTATTATTTACATATTTATTAATCCCTTGCGCTACAGATATAATTCCAATTACAGCGTCAAGAAAGCAAAAAAAGAATAATGCATAAAAAGGAAAAGAAATGACAAAAATAATTGAATAATTTGAATTGTAAAAACTCTAGCGCACCTGAACCGCTAGAAACACTAATGTTCGAAGAACAGTAGAAGAATCGTGCAGGTTTTGAGTGCATATTCCACCACATGCGCTGCTTATCACGGCCAAATTGTTTCAAATGCCACGTTTTACTTTTGTCTCAAGAATGCATTATAGCTCATATGGTAGAAGGTTTCAGATATTACCACTGGCATGAATTTCAACGTTTATGAGAGCGAAACACGGGTTAATTATATTCGTTATCAGTTGCTTATATCACAAAATTTTGACAGCAGCATCTCATATAATATCAATTAAGAAAATGCTCAGTGCCTGCAGCACTGTAACTGAAGTTGGTGTTTGGGGCTGCGATCCGAAAAATTTGCAGAACTTTGGGAATTGAAACATCGGTTATTTATTTTCATTGTAAATGTTTCCGGTATGAATACTAACTGTAAGCATTTATTGATACAAAAGTAGTACAACCGACTCGTGCTGGCAACCTTTCGCCAGTATCAAAGCCAAGAATATATAACATCTGCTTCACGTTGTTATATAACATTTGAAGTTAAAGGAGTATAAAGAAATTTAGGGTTACCTGCAGCGAGTTTTTTCAAATAATCGAAAGCTTAATATTTGCTGTTTATTGTCACTACAAATCATAACCAATTGAAAATTCTACGATAAAACCGCTTAATAAAGATATTGCAAACAAACACAAAACCAACAATAGCTGGCAACCCTATCATGGCTTTTCAACCAAATTTGACTTGAATAATGTTTATAATAGGTTCCAGAAATTCGTATAGATTTTATGACTGCACTGGAAGTTATAGGGCAAAAAGTTTTATTTTCCTGAGCAAATTTTCAAAACCAAAGACACAAAAATTACCATAGCTGGCAGCACCAATCGAATTTTTCAACCAAATTTCTATCAAACAGAGTTTAGAGTAGGGTGCAGTTACTGTGTCAATTTCATGAAAAGTTGGTAACTTATTCACATGTCATAGGGCAAAAAGCATTTTTTTTCTTTGTAATTTTTCAAGATGGCACCACTGGAACAGAGTTGCCTAAAATTCAGAATCGCTTCTATCAGACCTGGCCCTACTTAAGTCCAATGCATTCTGTAAATTTCAATTATATCTGATTATTGATTCGTGAGTTCCCGTGAACAGAAGTTTTTGAAGCTAAAAATATAGGTTAACTGAGAGAGGGTTACCGTTCTTATCCGACATGAAATTTCCAAAGTTTTACTTTGACTGTGTAGATTGAGCATAAGATTTGTATACAGATTGATTTTATTGTAGAAACGGACATTTTTTAGGATATTCGATGGTTTGAATGTTTTCACTTCCAAATTTTTATTTTTTCAAATTTAAGACACCAAAATTATCATAGCTGGCAGCTCCAACCGAATTTTTCAACCAAATTTCTACGAAACGTGGCTTAACCTCCAAAAAACCTCCAAATCATCGTCTCTCTTGAAAAAATGTCGTTTCTTAAAAAAAAGCCACTCATATGTAAATTTTGTGCTTTGTTTACATACACAAAGAAAAAAATTTGATATGGTATAACGGGCACGCCTGGTAACCCTTGCCCAAGTTACCTATATTTTTAACATCAAAAACTTCTGTTCACGGAAACTCACGATATGATGAACAGAATTCATTGAAATTTGCAGAATGTATTGGGCTTAAATAGGACCAGGTCTGATAGAAGTGATTTTGAAATGCGGGTGATTCTGTGCCAGTGGTGCCATCTTGAAAAATCACTTAAAAAGATAACTGCTTTTAGCCCTATAAGTTCTGATTGAATGGTTCGATTTTGACGAAATTCGCACCGTAGCTGCACCTTACTGCAGCTACGGTGCGAATTTCGTCAAAATCGAACCATTCAATCAGAACTTATAGGGCTAAAAGCAGTTATCTTTTTAAGTGATTTTTCAAGATGGCACCACTGGCACAGAATCACCCGCATTTCAAAATCACTTCTATCAGACCTGGTCCTATTTAAGCCCAATACATTCTGCAAATTTCAATGAATTCTGTTCATCATATCGTGAGTTTCCGTGAACAGAAGTTTTTGATGTTAAAAATATAGGTAACTTGGGCAAGGGTTACCAGGCGTGCCCGTTATACCATATCAAATTTTTTTCTTTGTGTATGTAAACAAAGCACAAAATTTACATATGAGTGGCTTTTTTTTAAGAAACGACATTTTTTCAAGAGAGACGATGATTTGGAGGTTTTCACTTTCAGTGCCTGCCCTAGCTACAGGGTTGCCAGCACGCTCTTTAAAACGTACATTTATCTACAACTAAATAAAACAAACATATTCTGAAAATTACGTAGTGAGTGAATAGCTTTGTCAAAAGTTATCGCAATTTAAAAATTTTCAAATTTTCCCGTTCTCTTTTTAGGCACCCAGCGCACACATGGGGTTAAAAAATTCCAAAACGTTATCTGATTCACATGTAAAACTTGTTCGGAATTTATTTCGTCAACTTTGTTTTTGCAAAAATTATTTGTGTACGGAATAATAGGTATATTAAAAAAATCACTAAAATGGCCGCCGGCGCCAAAGGGTTAAAGATTTTTTTGGATTTCCTTAGCTCTTTGTTGCATTCTGAGAGTTTATTTTCATAGGCCTCCCAATTTGATGTAGTTTTGGCCCAGTTGAAGCGCCTCTTCTGAGTTTTTTTAACTCCCTGTTCCATCATAACAGCTATCGTGGTGTGCTGGCACTATTCTGCATATACACCAATGTGTCCTGAAAATTTCAGCTCAATCAGATGGCGCGTTCCTGAGATTTTTTCACTGAAATTTTTTGATGATATATATATATATATATATATATATATATATATATATATATATATATATATATATATATATATATATATATATATAGAAATATGAATTTTTGGCCAAAGTGATTTTAATACTAATGTTCTTCTTCGAACATTAGTAAAAAAGATTGCGGGAGAGGAGCAAGCATTGTGCGTTCTGGGTAGACGCAGCAAAGACGAATGGAAATAGACTTCCGTACGTGCAAACGGAACAGAGAAAACCTTAGAAGAACGACTTGGACGATTAGATTCACGTCTGGTTATCTGGGAACCAAGATCTGACAAAAAAATGCCTTGGCAAAGTTTGAAGAGAAAACACTCATCGATGAACAATCTCCGTGATTGCAACGAGGGCATACGAAGGAGGGAAAGACGAAACGAGTAGGGACAGTAGGGGATATTGAATTTAAAAAGAAGCAAGCGAGTGAACCTGCGCTGAACAGATTCAATGGCGTCAGATAAATACTGAAAGCACGGAGACCAGATTCGGCACGCGTATTCTAGAATACTGCGTACTAAAAAGACAAATAAATGAATACAGGAGGAAATGTTGGTAAAAATATACGAAGAACGCAAGACAAATCCAGCAATCCTAGAAGCCCTGGACGTCATATTCATGCCATGAACATAAAAACTTAATTTTGAATCAAACACCACACCCAGGCCTCTAAAATGCTGGACAACTGACAGGGACATACCAGACAAAGAATAAGAGAACACATGTGGAGTATTTTTGTATGCGAAAGACATCTGGTGGCATTTCAAAATGTTCAGTGTCAAGAAGTTGTCTTGACACCAGAGATTAAAAACAAACAAGTCAGCTTGCAACTGGTAAAAATCGTTCGCGGACTTGATTGCTCTGTATAATTTTAAGTCATCCGCATGTAAAAGACAAGGAGAAATTATAACAGAAAGAAGGTCATTGACCAATAAGATAAAAGGTAGGGGATCAAGAATATAACCTTGAGGAACTCCGGATGCGGAAAATATAGGAAAGAAAATGGAACCATTAAAAGTAACTCTACAGAGACGACTATGCAGATAGGAAGAAAACCAGGAGAGGAGGGGACCAAAAACACCGAAACCATTAAGACGAAAGCGCGCGCATTTTAGCTCCCCGAGCGCCCGTATACCTGCTTGACACCTCACTGCATTTAGTGCTGTATATTTGAAAATATTGTGAATTGGCCTATATAGCTTTGGATACATATTCTTAGATACATTGGGAATAGACTTAAGCAATAAAAAAAAAATCAATTTTTTGAGACTCCTAAAGCAGGATCCCTCCTTAATCGAAAGTGGCTGAGGTTCTGTGTTTGAAGTTCTAAAAGTTCTGTGTTTGGCTACCTCCATACATAGACCGTTCTATCGGATTCTTCTATCGGATTAAATTTCTTCTCGCCCGCGAAAATCACGGTATCCCGGAACATTAAATCCATCACCAAATGTTCTCGAGCAAATTTGACACTACTTACCCGATTTTTGGCACTGCTGTTTGTTTTTTCTCTGTATGTTCTGCTTTTGAAATACGCAATTCTTAAAATTTTCCTTATTTCCTGCGCTAATTTTGGTGCGCCGAGTTTCGGTTTTCTTTACTTATCCTACAATCCAGCGGCGATCGAAAGCGAAGAATATTTTGTTTGGTGATGTTTTACTTTTATGTACTTCAAGACTTTCACGAAAAAGTCTTTCACTTATGTGTTGGACAGTACATGATGGTTTGCACACAATTTCCGGTATTTGTTTTTGCGATTTTCCTGTTTTTTAAATTAGAAATTATTATTTCACTCTCTTCAATAGTAGTTTGTCGACCCATTTTGATCTAAACTATTTTTTTTTTACTTTTTCTAGCCAAGGTGATTAGAAAATCTTTTAGTAGAAATGCTTTCAATATTTTACTAGCCCCAAAAAACAGCAAAACGTACGGATAATGCGCCACACATACTGTTATTCGTATGCTTTTGCAGTGGCGCATTATTTAAGCTATGAAGTGATTTTCTGAGTTTAGCATGCATTCGATTTTTTGTTGAATGGGGTGAGTTTGTGTTGTTTTTCATAGGAAATAAAAAATAAGACCACATGGTCTTTTCATATTCTGGGGTTTTTTAAAGGTTTTCCTCGTATCAAGTACTCACATCATTTAAGCTGTGAGCCACTCTTTATAAAAGTTCTCGGATAGTTAGTTAGAGACCACTTTCACTCTTTTCGACTATTTTTTTTTTTTTTTTTGTTATATAACAATAAACATATGAAGCAATTATCTGATTTTATTGACACTGAAAATCTACTCATTTTTGATAATAATAACTAAATAATGCAATTTTACATTATTAACAGACCAAAAAGTGAAAGTTCTTTCAGGATTTTGTAAATAGATAGTACGATGACTGATACGACTACTAACCAAACTTATCCGTTTAAAAAGCGATATTACTAAAGTATGTAAATGATTCTTAATGCTATCCTAAAACAGATGAGCAGATCCATTCAATCTTTACCATATTATGTAAGAGAAAAATACCTAGCAAACAAAATTCTATGGCAACATAATATACTTATGTACAGAACTATGTGCGAACTCATAATAATTTGTATATTACTGAATTTATTTACCTTATAGTTTGGCGATTGGGGAACTTTACAGGAATTTTTCGCAAGAATGATCAGACTTGCAGATTCACGCCAAGCTTTTTTTCCTAAATGCATATTTGTTTTCTAGATTTTACAGTTAGCCAGGAATACGAATAGTACGTAGCCTAAAAACTATTGGATTAAAGTACAACGTTCAAATTTTGACATCACTCATCGTCGATTCCGTTTGACATTTCAGCTATCAACAAAAACAGCTGACATGGACCAGAGGAAGACACGGCGAGAATATACAACTACTGAGGGTTGCGGTCACGTAGAAATACTTCTGGAGCGAATGTAGAAAATATGATAGTCGAGGTGCAAACCAAAATATGAAATTAAGCTGATGTCGCGCTGAGCAACTATGATGGTCGAATATTTTTGTGGCGATAATTTATCACCGCTTAGGATGACTTTCTAATCACTATTTTTTTTTCCAAAAACCGAAAACTGACACTTTTGGTTGTCAATTTTCAGTAAATGCAATGAGAGCGTTCCCGTAGTTTCATGAAATTCCCTCACCACATGATTCAAGACAATTCAGGAAAATTCAGTGACTAAAAGTAAAGGAACAGACCTAAACTCGCGGTTAAATTGATGCGCGCAAATACATTTAAACCAACGAATAAATTTATTTTAACATACATATTTTTCATATGTTAATTCAATTTACTAAACAAAGTTTCAAGCTTAAACGTAGCTTGAAATTTGA
The DNA here is from genome assembly GCA_963978885.1 of Nemotelus pantherinus. Lineage (NCBI taxonomy): Eukaryota > Metazoa > Arthropoda > Insecta > Diptera > Stratiomyidae > Nemotelus > Nemotelus pantherinus. The sequence goes on along the minus strand of OZ022266.1, from coordinate 57,512,202 downwards.
ACAGGTTTTCTCAACCGGTTGTTTATTATTGAAATTAATAAGAGCGGCTGCACTAACTTATCTCATGAAAATTATTTTAGCAAGGACACATCAAAATGCATCAAATTAATTCGCCCAACTCAGGCAATTAATTGTGTACGGGTTCTGCTACTTTCACTTTGACATTGAATCTATATCAATTCTCCTTCAAACTAACCTTCATGTGATTAACAGTAAAAATGCATTAATTTCAAGCAATAAACAATTGCCCCAATACCATACTAATTGCGTTAGTTCTCTCGCCGCGCTAACCACATAAAACCCCGCACTTCTTCGCTCCAATGCAGCTCGTTTCGTCCCGTCCGTCTCCGCTAACAAATTTCAAATCTTTGAAATCTTTGTATCTGACGGGCGACCGGCGAAATTGGCATTCAGTCAGTCTCGCCGCATCAGTTGATTCGAGTGGAGGTGTATTGTTTTAGGGGCGTTTGTCTGTCTATCGGAATTCGAGCAGTTTGTTTTTTATTTATTTGACTGGATTTTCCCGGGATTTCTCGTAGACAGTGTCTGCTGCCTGTGAAAACTCCGATTAGCGCGAGAAAAGCCAACTGTGAAGTGGTGCCGACAAAACAATTGCCCACCTAATTACTTTGCCGGCTTCGGTTGAAAATCCCATCGACAGAATTCTCGCGGGAAGGTTTTGTCTAGTGTTGTCCGGCGTTGTTCAGCTTTTGTGCGTGTGTCGCCCGGTGTTTTTTGTTGTTGACAGCTAGGCTGATCAAACGTGAAATAGTTGCTATTAATGGCAGCCGCATAAAATCGCCTGAAGGACTCACTGCCCGCGCTTCTATTTCGATCGACCTGTCCGCTTACCTGTGTGCAAGGATTCTCCTGGCACTGTCAGTCTTTCGATCGGATTTAGAACAAATTCCCGGCGAGCGTAGGCAACGGCAACATCTCTCCTGTAGGATATCGGAATCGGAGGAATCTCATCTTGGAATTATGGCGGCAGCCACAAGTGTTGTTGTTCTGGATCGCGGCAACAACACAACATGTACTATTAATTTACACGGTGAGTACGCAGAATTTGCTCAAGTACGCAAGTAATTAGCCAGGCAAGTGGTTGGAAATTAACATAAAGACATGTGCATAATGGGCCTGAGAATTATCTTCCGCAATGCGAGGCAAGCAGCCAGGCAACCGACTTGAGTCAGCCGAAAGGTCAACCTGTCTACTGTCTCATGAATACTCTGAATATAGTAGATCGGTTGGCTGGCTACTTCTACTTGATGTCCAGCAGTACTATTTGTCTAATGGTTCCACTCGATTACGGTCTAATTGTAAGCACCATCGTCGTCGACGAGACAAAAGATGCTAATTTCTATGAATTCTCCACTTGAAAAGTAGGCAGTTAGGTAGGAGAACACTCAACGCCGCACCGATCTAGCCACAGCTCGAAGCAAAGCGTTCCGTGCACAGCTGGAACCATGATTGCATCCGAAATTTACAATTGTATTGTTCAGGGTCACCAGCAGCGTGACTGCAAGCAAAAAAAAAACAAGCTGCCAGCAATCTATTCATATTATGCATGTCTAACTCCAAAGACCCTCATCTGGTGAACGATTGACGAATCACCTTCAATTATGCACCAACTACACGAACTTCGCACAAAATGCTGATGGTTCTATATTAGAATTTCTGTAAGGTAATAATCGAAAAGAGGAAGTGACTGCAAGGCCACAATGAAATGTCTATAATTGGCTAAAGAGAAACAGATTTCAATCAGTTATGGGTACAGTAAATGAAAAAAAAAACCTGCAAGATGGCAGCCCTGTTGTGAATGTATCGGTCGTTTGTTTTGAAAAATGTGTTTCAGGATGCAATAGGCATTGAGATATTTCCATCTGTTGAATGCATTTATCGCACCAGTGATTTCCTTCAATAATTTATATCTGTTCAGATGAAAAAAAGTCTTGTAACTGGTATTTTTTTTTTATGGAAAACTGCTGAAGAAATCGATTGTATTTTATGTACTTTTATCAGTTGGTTTAGTTCATTTTCATACTAGTGCGAATAAGCAATCAATATCGTAATATTCTTATGCTATCTTTTTAACGAATCTAAAAAAGAATAAAATACTTTAAGGTCTTTGATCTTGCTGGAAAATATTTTATTTTATTTATTTTGTCAAATTAAATTACCGTCAGATGCTTAGTTCAACATTTATTAATTGATTTCCACTCAAATAATTGAGTTATTCTTTTGAATTTGAAACCGAACTTCAAATATAGCATTTTCAAGACATCCTACAGACTAAACAATTGAAATTTCCAAGTTAATTTCCATCAAAATAACGATTTTGCTCCATTTTCATTTGAATGTGAAACCTCGATGTTTAAGTACTCGTTTTTTTTTAATCTGCGCCAAATGTATCTTAAAACTTTGTTGTTTACTACGTAGTATCTATGTAGATACTGATTCGCAGTCTTAATAACAATCTATTTACTAACAACGTTCCTAGTCTCGCAACCATAGAACACTAAGTTTCATACAACAGGTGGTGTGGTCTTTGTATATCTCAAGTGGTATGGGGAGTGGCCAAGAAGAAGAATCATTTGGAGAAGTGAAAGCCATAACCATCAGGTTTAGGAGAATTAGACAAGGAAACGATATATTTTTTTACGTATAGACGATCGCGACCAATCAGTATTCTTCTTCAGATATGTTTTCAATGTCTTTTCAATGTTAATAGTTCTGAAAAAACAACAGGCTTGACGATGTTGGAAGATATTACGAAGAAAGCTAGGTGCTAAAAAAACAAGAAGTTGGAAAAATTTCGAATGATGCATGGTTTTATTTGGTTATAACAATCGTGTTTTGTTTGGTGGAGTCAAACATAGAAAATTCTAAAATACTGTAGGCACCATCAACAATTTTATGTAAGCATTCTATATCAAACTTTTTTTTCAAATTGATTTGGATGTTTTTGTTGCAATTACACGTTATGCGGATTATCGGTGCATTCTAAATATGACGGGTTAGAAGTAATTGCAGCTGAGGCTGTTCTTACAAAATATCACGGCTTTATTGGTTTGGGAAAAATCTGTGGCTTCACTGCGCGGCTCGACATTGCCTCTCAGCTGATGTCATTGACAACCACTCGACCGTATCAATCACTCAATTTTGATTTCCAAGCTACAACAGTTCGGAATCGCAAGAATAACTATTAAAATATCTATCTTAATAGTCACAACCGCTCAGGATATCTGAAATTCCAAAGACTAATCTCTAAAGAAATTCATTTCGATTTAGGTGTACCTCAAGGTAGCCATCTCGGACCTCTTCTTTTTCACATTTTTGCATCAGACTTTTGGGAGATCTGATCTGAAATACCTCACTTACTCTGTGCAAACAACCTTAAAATCTATCACACTATCATATCGCCACCGTGATAATGAGCTAATAAATAGGTGTTTCGAGATATTCTACAGCATGAGCCAAAACTTCTCGACCACGATATCCAAAGCATCCATTAAAAATAGACTTACGAAAGCTCTCTTATCCTGTTCTTCATAGTCCAACGACTTAGCATCCTTTTTATAAACCTAGATACTTAGTGTTTTAGTTTTACGTTTTCTTTTTTATGACTAGTTCACTTATTTGAATTTTTTTATTTTTTTATTATGAACTAAGTGATGAATTATTGGGTCATATAAAAAGTCTTTGCGGTTTTTTGGTACATTTTTGAACAAAAATTTTCTTTATTGGAAATCTATTTTAATCAAGTGCATATTGGCCGTTATTATCTATGACCTTTTGCCATTTTTCGGGTAGCTTCATAATTCCATCGGTGTAGAACTTCTGTGGTTTATTGTTGAAAAACTTGGCCAAGTGATTTTTTGCAGCGGTCCGGTCGGCGAATTTCTTACCATTAAGTGAGTTTTGCAAAGACCGAAACAAATGATAGTCAGACGGTGCAAGGTCCGCCCTATACGGTGGGTTTATCAAAACTTCCCAATCAAGTTCCGTCAATATGTTCCGTGGCATCAAAGATGTGTGTGGACGCGCATTATTGTGGTGGAATACAAATCCCTTTCGGTTGGCCAATTCTGGTCGCTTTTTCTGGATTGCTTCGTTCAAAAGGTCGAGTTATGCACAGTACAGGATCGAGTTGATAATTTCGCCAGGTTTCAGCAGTTCATAATGGACTATTCCCTTCCAATCCCACCAAACACTCAACTTAACCTTCATTGCCGATAATCCAGGCTTTGAAGTCGGTTATGGGTCACCAGCCTTTGATCATGATCACTTGCATTTGATATTCTCGAATTTTACCCATTTTTTATCGTCAATAATGATTTGCTTCAAAAAAGGTTCGATTTCGTTACGTTTCAGCAGCGTTTCACTTGCAGTAAATCGGTCAATCAAATTTCCTTGCGTTAATTCATGTTGCACCCAAACATTGAGTTTCTTTGTGTAGCCTGCTTTTTTCAAATGATTCAAAACTGTCATGTGGTTGATGTTTAGTGCCTCCGCTACTTCCTGACAGCGTGCGTGTCAGTCTTGCTCCACCAGTTGCAAAATTTCGTCGGCTTTTTCAATGACTGGCCGACCAGAGCGAGGTGCAGCTTTCACATCGAAATTTTCGGAACGGAATCGAGTAAACCATTCCTGGGTACCTCGTTCACTCAAAGCATTCTCACCGTACACTTCAAAAATTTTTCGGCATGTTTTTGCAGCGTTTTTACCTTTTTTATGGTAAAAAAGGATCACATAGCGTATTTCATCAAATATTTCACTCATTTTTGAATCAATATAACTTTTTACACGAGCAACGAATTAGAAAACGGTGTCCACAAAAAATGTAAACTGAAATGTCACCTTTTAAGCATTTGTTTGTTTGAGATGATCGGGTGAGTCTTACCTGATACATAGGCATCAACACCATCTAGTGACAAAAAACCGCGGAAACTTTTTATATAACCCAGTATTATACACTCAGAAAAATGTCATTTAATAGAATCAAATTTAAATCAAAAGTTGAAATCACTTTGAAATAAAAAGCGAATCTTATATGAATTCCACTTTATTATAAAAATTTCCTTTCCAAATAAAAATTTTTCATCATTGAATTAAAAAGAAACGTATATGAAGCCAAATTATATTTGGAAATTTTTGAATCAAAAATGTTCAAATATGATTTGGCGCCATATACGTTTTCTTTTTAATTCAATGATGAAAAATTTTGATTTGAAAAGAAAATTTTTATAATAAAGTGGAATTCATATAAGATTCGCTTTTTATTTCAAAGTGATTTCAACTTTTGATTTAAAGTGATTCTAAAAAAGTGATTTAAAGTGACATTTTTCTGAGTGTAGCTGTTGTATATTCATTTGAATTTTATACCTTGTTTGAGTTTGTTTAATATCAATTAATATGGATTACTTTTATACCTTGCTTCGTGATAAATGAATAAATTTAAAAAAAAAAAACCTTCACCATTTTAACTGATAAGTTGGGTGCAGCAAATTCGGATGTCAACGCTCTAACTGAAGGATCGCCTATTAAAAAGTATCCTCTAATGTCGAATATTTCAGATTTACCGGCGTCATCCGAAATTGTTCAGCCCCCTGCAGTTGTTGCTTCTCCATCTGATTCGTCTATTGAAATTTTTTCTTCATCGGAAAATAGTGCAGTTATCCTTAGTACTGGATTATGACCATCGACAACAGCCTCTTCATGTTCAAATTAACAAGTTAATACTAAGGAATTACGAACCCAAGCAAGCAACATTGCTTGCATCATCAGCAGCTACAACAATAGCAAAATCATAAAAAGCATCAATAACAGCTAGTTCCACAGTCATTTCCTCTCCTTTGCCTTCAACTTTTTGTACGAAGAACAACATCGCCCACTAGATCAAGCTGCATCCTCGCCTTTCCAACTCTTCTATTTACCAATCATCCTTGTGATTTATTCCGACGTAATTGCTTTTAATCAATATATTGGACATGCTGAATTTTTTGGCCAAATATTCTACTTTTACATGTGAAATTTCCTCTTTGTCCCTGTACGTATTGTTTGCAACACTTCACATGAGACGATTAAACAATTAGTCGCAGTTCAAGTTGATTGCATTCTGAAACTTTTCAAAACTTATCAAATCAGAAAGTGGCACCATTTACTGTAACTTTCTCTGCTAATGTCAGTGAGCTTCTAAAAAAGGACCCTTGGTTTCCGGGAACAGAGTCACTCGAAGGAATGAATTTTCGTCCAAGAGAAGCGTGCGGCTCCCGAGCTTAATCACCAATTATCAAAATGTCCGCAGTTTGAAAACCAAAACTAACGGTTTCATGATTTCTGCTACTTTAGCTACGGACGATATTATTTCTTTGACATAAACTTTGCACACTGATAATGTTTGAAACCTGTAGCAAATCCGGTTGTTCTCTGTGTCGTGGCTTTCCTACTCTGGACGCTAACTAATCGGCTATCATCTCAACTAGTAGTATTTCATTAATTACGCATCCTTTCTCTCACTTTCCTCCCTGCTATAATTTAAGAACATCCCTGATGCTATCAATAAGATTCCTTGCTTCGTCTTTTTCTCCATATTCTTCCTTTCCTTGACAGCTTCTTTCTCTTTCTTGAATCTCATTCCTCAATTCACGCCATCTCATCGTCTCAAAAAACTCGTTTTTCAATCTAGCTCTCGTTTGGCATCCTATTTTTTTTATGTTGTCTTATTGCTCTCTCTTGTTCTTCTTTTTCTCTCTCGTACTTAGACTTTTTTCGTTCTTGTCTTTCGACTTTGCTCTCTCTCTTGTTCTTAAACTTTTGTCTCTTCTCCTTAAACTTTTGTCTCTCTCTTCTCCTTAAACTTTTTTATCTCTCTTGTCCTTAAACTTTTTTATCTCTCTTGTCCTTAAACTTTTTTATATGTCCTCTCTTGTCCTTCTCTTTTTTCCTCTCTGGTCCTTCCTTTTTTTCCTTTCTTGTCTGTATTTTTGTACTCTTTTGACCTCCTTTTTTCCTCCCTTATTCTTCCCCTTTTATAATGTCTTGTCCTTTTTTTAGATTGTCTTGTCCTTCCATTTTTGGTTTGTATTGTATTTCGCCTTTTTTATTGTCTTAACCTCCCCGTTTTGTATTGTTTTGTCGTTCTCTTTATGTATTGTTTTGTCGTTCTCTTTATGTATTGTTTTGTCCTTCCTCTTTTGCATTGTTCTTCCATTTTTATATTGTCTTGTATTTTACCTTTTGTATTGTCTTGACCTCTCCCGTTTGTGTTGTCTTGTCCTTCTCCTTTTGTAATGTCTTGTCCTTCCATTTTTGTATAGTCTAATCTTGACCTCTCCGTTTTGTATTGTCTTGTTCTTTCCCTTTTGTATTGTCCTTCCTTTTTTGTATTGTCTTGTTTTTCTTCTTTTGCATTGTCTTCTCCTTCCCTTTTGTTCGCTCTTGTCCTTCCCTTGTTTTCTCTCTTGCACTCCTTTTTCTCTGTTTCCACCTTCGTTTTTCATCTCCGTACACCCTCTTCCACAAACTCAAATTCGCAACGGCAGTAATAAAACTGTAGCTCAGATTTTTCTAGCGTCCCTTTAAGGGGACATTCGCCTTTGAAATTGAAAAAAAAAACATTTTTTAAAAATGTTATGAAAAAACTATTATATTTACTGACAAAAATTCTTTTGGACATTGTTAAACAGTCTCTAAAGAATATAAAATTATATATAAAATTCGTTTTTAGTTTCCCTTGGCTGGTGTAGAGGGCGTCATCCAAAAGTTACTTTTCAAACGGTAGGACATATTGTGGACCTCCTGTAACAGATTTTTGAAAAATTCAAAATGGATTCTATTCTTGAGACTCAAAACTATACAATAAGACTCTAAAATTCATACTTTTTCATATTTTGAAGTTTTTGTATGTATATTTCTGAAAAATGCGAAAAAACGGCATTTTTTGGGGGTAAGTCATCCCCGTAAAAATAAGGGGGGAGTATTTTTTAAAACTTTTAGAGGCTTATTGTTTACTACTTTCAATGAGTAATCGAATGCTTTTTGTTTTTTTAAAATCGGTCGAGTAGATTCGGAGAAAAATGTCCTACCAGTTTGAAAAAGGTAGTTTCGAGAAAAACGCGTTTAAAGTTTATTTTACCATAATTTTATTGAGTAAAAAGTCGAAAACTTTTTTTTACCTTAGCTGTAACTTTTTTCCTATTACGAATTTCTTGATGAAATTTTAGGAGGCAACTTTTGAACGTATATAGAATCGAAATATGTAAAAATCTCAAAATCGATTTTTCGAAAATTTCAAAGGCGAATGTCCCCTTAACTTCTTCTTCGCCTATATCTTACTCCTCTTTCATCCTTCACAAAATAACTGCCATAAATTGGGCTCTGAAATCAATCAAATATTTTATTTTTAATAGATTATATGTTGATAGTCCTTCGTTCAAATTTTATGAGTTCCTTTGATTTTCTCATCTCGTTCTTTACTGATCTCTTATCTAAGATTCTCTAAAACCGAAAGATTTCTTTTTTTGTTTACAGTGAAAGTTTCATGTACGCTCAAAACTAAACGAGACTAGCAATGTTTTTTATTCAATTTGATTACTTTTTGTTTCTAATTCAATGTATCTTGGCTTGTCGCCACTTCGTGGCGACCCACAATTCACTACAAACGTTAAAGCACAATTCACTATAAGCTCTTGGCTGCTGCCACCACATCTTTAACGATGTCACAGAGAGGATTTGTACCGTGATCGTGTGCGATGTAGGAAGAAACAAACCAGTTCTTCTCTATTATCTTCCATCTTCTTCTCTGTAATCTTAAATATCCTTCTCTGTTCCCTTTTCATGTTTTTTTTTCTTTCACTTTTCTATTCTGTTTCCATCTCTTTTTCCTCTCTCTGTGAACCTCCATTTTCGTACCTCTTCCATATCTTTCCTCATTTCTTTCCCAATTTTATTTAATTTATTTTTCTATTATCCTCCATTTCTCTCTCTTTGTTCTTTTCTCCTTCATCTTTTTCTCTCAACTTCTCCAATTTTACTTTCTTACCTACTCCATTTCTTTCTCTGATCATCTGCTCTTTTTCTCGGACTATCTCCATTTCTTTCTCTGACTATCTCCATTTCTTTCTCTGGCTATCTCCATTTCTTTCTCTGGCCTTCTTCATTTCTTTGTCTGGCCTTCTTCATTTCTTTCTCTGGCCTTCTTCATTTCTTTCTCTGACCTCCTTATTCCCTTTCTCTGACCTCCTTATTCTCTTCCTCTGACCTCATCCATCTCTTTCTTGGAACATCCTACATCTCTTTCTGTCACCTCTTCCGTCTCTTCTCACCTCGTTCATTCCTTTTTCTAACATTCTACAATTTTTTCTACCTTTCACCTTCTCCAACTTGTTGTTTCTCTCACCTTCTGCAACTCTTTCTCTTCTGCATTTCTTTCCCTCTATCCTCCTGCATCTCTTTATCTCTTGCATCTCTTTCTCTCTCCTCCTGCATCTCTTTCTCTCTCTCCTCCTGCATCTCTTTCTCTCTCTCCTCTTGCATCATTTTATCTTCTGCATCTCTTTCTCTCTCCTCCTGCATCTCATTCTCTGTCTCCTCCTGCATCACTTTCTGTCTCCTCATTCACCTCTTGTCCTATCTGCTAACTTTCTTCTGCTCTCTTCATCGTATTGTTTTCATCTCTCATTTCATCGAATCAGGTAGGTTAAATAAAGTACCAATTTAATTCGTAGAAAAATCAAGCCAAATGATCTGACATACGCCTGAAATGGCAACTCAGGTTGAAAAACATGCATTAACTATAGCAACGCAATCAAAACTAAAGCATAGTACTGAGTTCGATTTCACGTGAAATTTTCATACAAAATTTCACGTGAAATTGGTTTCGGCGAAAATTTAGCTTGAAAATAAGCAAGTTTGGTACTGTGTTCTTAGCATGAAAAGTTGCTTTGAAGTTGCTTTCGCTTTGAAAACATAGATGGCACTGAAACATGTTGTCAATCATTTTACGCCAATTTAGTTTGTGCAGTTCATTCTTTCGAGCGAAAAAGTGACATTTAGTGTTTCAATTTGAAAATTGAGCAGTGCAAATGACTTTCCAATAAGAAAATCGATCGAAAAGTGAAATTCTTGACATTTTATCCGTCAAGAATGAGCAGTGTCTCCGCTTTTCTCCGTTGTCAAAATTTTCGCTCGAAAGAATGACCAGATAATGGAAACATGTCAAAATTTCACGTGAACTCGAACTCAGTACCAGCCTTAAAGCGCAAGAATCTGTACTAAAAAACATTCGCATTTAAAATAAAAATATAAAAACCTGCTTAAAATCCCTTTTTATTTACCCATTAATCCCGCCAAACTAAAGACTCAAGACTTGTTTCATGTATCTTTACTAAATCGTGATACTTGTGACAAGTGTTAGAACACTGTTTCAATACAATGAGATAGCACAATAGTGTGTTTCTTGTGTCTAAATTCGAACACGATAACACATTAACTTTTATTTTTTGCATTCAACAAGACGTAGTACGGTACTACTTTGTAGTTCCCGCTTGAAAATTATGCTCGTGTCGTGATTTTCGCACACATATATAACGAAATGAACGTTATCAAAATTTTCCTAGCCGTAAGTAAATCACCAAATATTATCATATGCGTATTTTTTACTTTCTAAAAATACTACTACGCCATTGAATATTTAAACGACGGATCAACTCTTTAACCTCATTCTGTGCATTGAAACGAAATTATGACGCCCGCGAAATTTCTTATCAAAATCATAGTGTTCTGACGCTCACAAATTTATTATTGATAAATTGTGAAAATGATACTACGTCGAATAAAACGGTATATGAGAAAGGAAGTTGATTTTGATTGAAAGTGTGATGAAATTTGTTTTAATAATGTTGATTTAGAATTTTTTTTTGGCTGCTTATTATTTACTTCTACATAATGGTCGTCCTTCGTCACTTTCCTGGCTATATTTTTTCAGTAACCCATAACCTTATTTATTTTAGCATAAAATATATATTTTTTCAAATAAAACAATTAAACAATTTTGTCATTAGGCCATGTCAACAAAATTAATAATCAATTAGTATGAAATCAATTAAAAGCACAAAAATTCTACGGCTACATTCATCATTATCACGGCGCTTATCAATTTTTCGCGCTCTGGATGAATGCAAGACCTTCAAAGACACGTGAATATAATTCTGATAAGTATTTGAAATATTTATTTATTTTTAATTACATGCTGCCGAAGGTCAATGGTTTCCATTTCACTGTTTATGATTTAGAAAAACGTGGCATATTGATGCTTAGTTTTGTTGTTGTTCGGTTAGAATATTTTAAACTTTCAATTCCTAATGACTACGTCATAAAAAATTGGTCTATGATTTGGAGATCTGACCGTTAGAAAATTTCTTCTCAGAGAGATCAAATTTTTTGCAAAAATAAAATGGTCTCAATGTATTTTGCCATGACAAGATATCAACTATATACACAAAAAGGGTTAATAAAAAGGGTTAATAGAAAAATCCATTACAATTGCTTGCTAACTTCTGACAGTTAGATTTTAAAAATTAATATGGGCTCAAAAGAAGTGCTCTTCTCTCGCTCTCGAAACCCAAAATTGAATTTAATTCTAATCCAATTAAAATTGAATTCAGTTCTAATCTGAGTAAAAATCAGATCTTTCAGTTCCCAATTTCACTTGCAGTACATTTCTTTAAACTCCTTTTCATTCCTTTCAGTCAAGAGTATAGAATTTTATTCAAGCCACCACAAATAAATTTCCGGGCGTCTGTAGCAAAAATCTCAGTCGAATCTGTAGCAAATCACACAAAATTACTGCTAATATTTCTCTTATTTTTAAATCTTAGGATCCGTCCACTGTTTCAAGCTGTCGTCCTTAATCTCTTTTTTCCTGTTTAAGGAAATTCCTTTAACGGCCATTTTATAACAGAGTGTATATCCTTCTCTCCAACCTTTTCTTGTCCCTGAGCAGCATGGATGGATTAAGGGCCTCTCCACACTGACTTACCTTATGGTGCATTCAAATTATGTCACCTCAACCTTTGATTCCCAACTTGAAGTTAATGTAGGTAGGTGGGTTGAAGTGGTCTCCGATCTACAGAGGCCTGCGGACCAACACACATAGGCACAAGAGAGGCCCGTTGTGATGCCACAATAAATTAGTGACTCTCTCCTACTCACTAAAATCAGGAAACCATCTGCTTCCTTTGACAAACCGGACTATCCCCTTTAAATTGACCAGGGACAGTTCCGTCAGGTTTGAGAGAAAGGTGCACCAAGTGCCGCCAACCTTTTTCTTACCAAAGCCGGGCACTGGCACATGAGATAGAGGACGGATTCCTCCTCATCCTCAGAGCCACAACTCCGACAGAAATCGTTAAACTACGCCCAATCGTTGTGCATGGCGTCCTATGAGGCAGTGGCCCGTTAGAACGCCTACAGTGCAACGCACAGCGCTTCGAGTTAAGCCTAAAAGCTGCCTGGTGCATTGCGCATCCATGGATACTCAAGACTACCTTGCTATCGTGCAGGATGATTAATCTGCCCAGGGCTTCATAGCGTCCTCAAGATATTTTTGTCTGATGGCCGATTTGATCGATGTCATCGGTATTCCTATTGAGAAGGAGCAAGAGACCTCCGGTAACAGTTCCAAGCCTTGCCAGTCCATCGGCCTCACAGTTGCTCTAAAAAACCCCTATGTCCAGGTAACCAAATCAATTGAACAACCGAATGTCTCGATATCTCCTTAAGAGATGCACGGCATTCAGCAACAATCATGGACACTGTGCAAGGACCAACAAGGGACTTAATAGCCGCTTGGCTATCTGTGAAAATACCAATATTGACCCCGAATATTCGATTAAACAGAAGCTAGTCGATTTCCTGAAAAATAGCCACAACCTCTGCCTGAAAGACACTACAGTGGTCTGGTAGACGGAAGGGCAGATTGAGACTCAGCTCATCTGAATTAATGTAATATGCACGTACTTTTCGGCTCAAAAAACTTTAAAGTCACCTTCTCTCCTGGTTCTGTTTCTATGTTTGAACCATCCCTATAGAGGTACCCTTCCCACATCCGGAATTTTCCAAACTTCTATCTTTGGTCCTTTAATTTTTCTTCTGTTTGTATATTCCTCCTTTTATCAATTTCTCTTGTCTTCTGTAAGCGGATTATCTAAAATTATACAATCAAACCTGTTTACGACTGTCAAATCTGTTTACGATTGTCACCAACTTCAAGCTGATTTCGTTGCCCTCACAGATTTAAAAAAGAGAATGGATTATAAATCGAACGAGAGAAATGTTCCAATTTTCAGCTTTCTGCTTATTAGTGTGAGAATGAGGTACGGGTGTGTGCCCTACACAGTTCATACGGTAATGCCAATGTTGAAACCACGACGGATCGCCATTTTGAACGTGACATTTTTTTGACATTTCTTTTTCCGCAACCGACAAGTGAAGATTAAAATTTTTTTTGTAAATGAAATTAACTATGATTTCACTCAAAAAAAAAAAACGAAATTGATGCCAAAGGTTACTTTCACTTACCCGAAATATGATATCACCCGCGAAGCACTTTTGTGGTTACTATTGCAGCCTGGAACGCGGCACTTCATTCTCGCACTAAATTGGAATTCGACCGCTAATTTATTCGGTAAACCGACACAGATTACACCCACTCACGTAGATTTATGTTTCTACGGTACACGCCGAATAGTTCCAAATTTTGACTTAAAGTCAATGTTTTGATTCACCGACACTAATCAAACTGACATTGACATTTCTTTTCGTCTTGCCCGTTGCATGATGAGAGTAGAAAACTAAGAGGAGCGGCCTACCCCATCCTTCTGGCCCTACATTCCTGTCTGTGTAATAGGACAAAAACGCGCTCTTTTATTCTCTCTGGCTTGGGCCTGGTTGGGCTTAGTTGTCAAATTTTGCTGTCAAATGTACGCGCCGCCGGTTGTGGTTTCAGTGGAAGCTATTTAAAACACGATTAATTGTGTTGTACTGCAGTGATTTTAAACTTGATTAGTGGTTTCAGTTTATAATCATATTCGATTTTTGTGTTTTAGTGCGTAAATCGCGAAATAGCAATAAATATAAAAAAGAAAAACAAGTAAAAGTGAGTAGATAGTTCTTGCTAAAATAAACAAGGTTTCAGCGTGATTGTAGTGACTTTTTTCAAAAAAATTATTCAATATCTACGTAATACGGTCTAATATTATTTCAGTGTGCAAGAAAATCCGCGGGACTTCTGCAGGTTTCGTGTAAAGTGAAAGAAAAGTTTGTGCACCGATAAATTGTTTACATTGTCGAAAGTGACTTTTGCATCGCCGTGGTTACTATGGTTTCGGTCAGTGGCGCAGCTGGTCATATCTTTATGAAGCTAGAGAAAATTACGTAAGTTGCTAAAATAAATCAAAATTAAACAGCTATGATATAAAATGTTTGATTAGCTTTCGGTAGTTTTGATATTTAATAGACTTGTCGCATGTCTCTCATGTACGTTGGTTTTACTTCTCATGTAAAACCAACGAGGTTGAAATCAAAAATGACCAAATTCCACTGAAGCCGGTCCCAAGTCCGATTGCAAAAGGTATAAGAAGGCTACAAATTTTATCTGATTCGGGAAACACCTATGATACCTGAAAGCAAACAAATGAGCATTGTGCCGGCATTTGAAAATTCTGTTGAGTTTCAAGACTTCACACAGCAATAAAATGTGCAAGATTCAAATTTTACTCTCTGTTAAAACACGCATGTATTTAAGAATCAGCAGACAAGTTTATGTGAGAATGTTTTATTTCAAGCAAACACGTAAAAGCAAACATGCAGACGCAATAGTCGTATTCAAAGTTTTGCGCCAAGTGTTTGCCCCTTCTCAAATCACGAAAAATTAAATTAACTACGCCGTAGTCATTTTTACGTTTTTATGTTTGTATGCGATTTTTGCCCTGTTGGCTTTACTGATGTTCCTCTCCTCATTAGTTCTCTACTCTCATGTTGCATGCTTTTACCCCGATCTAATATTCCTCACATTTTTCGTAAATAAGAGACATCATGAAGGCTTTTCGGTTGTGAGTGCGGTAGAAAAGGGTGCATTGAGTGGAATTTTTGTGAGAGAGCAATGTTGTGCGTGTATTAAAAAAGGCTAACTCACATATGGAAACACGGATAGCCATTTTGTATCCTCTGTAGTTGCTCTTCATCGCTGATGCTAATCCAATTATATTCCGTTAAATATCTTCAAGTACCACTCGATGCCATTCACATAAACAATATGCCCCATGTCTTTTCCTATATTTTGTCAAGTATTTCCCTATCCTAGAGCAATTTATATTCCTTATAATTTATATTCATTTGGTCTAATTGGAATTATTTTTGTATCGAAATGGAATAAATAAATAAATATCTTAAGCCGAAATTGCATTTTGGAAGTGTTTCGTGTGATTGATAGCGATCAAAGGGATCGAAAAAAGTTATTTGACCCTGGAAGTAAAAATCCCTGAGAATGGCCCTGAAGTAATTTTACCTGCCCTTCACTCTACATGGAACCTATCTACTATCTTATCTATCGTTTCTACTTACTACTGTTTTCTTACTATCTTCCCATAATCATCCTTGAATATTACGGCCAAGTTTGATCTCTCCATACGTGTAGCGTCCCTTTTTGTGAGTAGATTGATCATTTGTTCTTCTTCTAAATCTCTTCTCTAGAATCCAGACAAGTGTTCCTTGAATGAATGAAATCTTCCTGGGAATATTTTGCCTCCTCAACTCCCTGTCCTATAGGATAACTCAGCTTTTTATTAACCTACCTATGACCCTGGACAGGACATTTTTTATGCCCCACGTGAAGAAAACAGCAGAGCACTTTTTTTCGGTTGTTCTGGACAGCGTATCAGAATATGTTCTACACTTCCTGCTGTTTCTCCACTGTATCTATAGCAGTCGTTCCGCTCATTACCTATACTGTGTAGGCATTTTTTGCAAGAGATTCATTTTTGCAGACAGTAACTGCTTCTTTTGCTTGAGTAGCCTCGTGGGTAGAGCACTGACTTCTTGTGTGTGTGAAGTCCCTGGTTCGAATCCAGGTTCCGACGAGAGACCGCGTATCGAGCTTTGAGTTCACCTAGCTCTGATTAGGTGCTTGATTTAAATCAGGGGTAAAATGAGTCCTGGAACTAATCACTCCACGCTCGTATTCATATTGATTGTAAATATGCGAATAAAGGTATCTACCAGCTTCAACCCCTAGACCTGACAAAAGGTTGCCGTGGGATTACTTGACACTAACTGCTTCTTTTACTCTTTTTTTATCGAAGCTGAGAAATTCTTTTGAGCGTTTTAAACCCTTCAAATTAAGCAACTAGCTTTTGATCTTTTTCTTGATTCATTGTTTAACTTCCTAGTTTGTGTCGTAATTCGTAAAGCCCAAATACCAAAGGGGTTAAATAAAGGCCGTTTTCGCCCCTTCTTTAGCCTTAGCGTCAGCTTACCCGTTGCCTTGTTGCCAATCATGACTGGAGGACCATTTAAGGTCGAGCTTAATCTGTGATATTTTATGATTTTATGTGATCGCGATTGATAGCCTAGAGAATCGCTCGGCTATTTGATAAGATCTTAATGCTGACCCTTTCAATGTTCTTCTTCTTTATCATATGCTTGACCTCAAGTATACCATATAATTCTGTCTAGTATCTGCATCTTTTCTGCTACTTTACAATCCAGCTTTGAGCCTGCGTATAACGCTTCTACGTCCTTTTGTGCAAGCGGAGTGGTCCATCCTCTCATTTTTTTGTTGGTGGAATAGTGACCTCTGACCTTTAGTTAGTGTTTCTTGATCAGTTTTGGCCAAGTATTTTAAGTATTTTGTCTTCAAGCAATATTTCACTCGTTACTTCTTCAGTTTTGTCCCTTTGCTCATTTTCCCAATTCAACAACGTACCCAATCCTAACAAAAGTATTCTTGGTCATTGCCCTGACGAATCTTCTTTTTCTTCTATTTGCTTGAGTACGTCTCTATCTCGATGTGCGCCCTGATCCTCATCATCTTTCTCTTTTTATGAACCTAATTTGGGACCGCTCGCCTAAAGTTAAATTCACTTCCATTCTTTGTTTTAATTTAAAAAAAAGGCGAATTATTCCGCTTTGTCCAAAAGGTCTGGCTCACTTAATGGCCTTTTCAAGTTTGAAAGATCACCTGCTGCTGCTTAAAAGGCAGCTAACGACACGATACGTGCTTACTTGGGGCATGTCAAAACTTCCTCTGGTATTCCTTCTATTAAGTACCTTCATGATACGTGTGCCTCCTCTCCGCAAAATTTCTGTAAGCTTTTTGCTAGATTCTTCTCTTCTTTCATCTCCTGTCACAATTCTTCTATGCTGTCAATCATTTTTCCCGCATCCACTTGTGCCCTGTCTTCTTTTTTTCACTAATCCTTTGGAAGTCGAATTATTATTGAGGTATCTTGATGCAAGCACTGGCTTCAGTGCTTCTGACTTTTCGATTTTTTTACTAAATCACTTTCATCTTCCTTGTGTGCTCCCTCGTCACTAAGTTTTAATCTTAACATTTCAGCCGGTACCTTTTCATCATTTTGAAAATCCGCCAACATAGATCCCATCCATAAATTTGGAGATATTCGTTGCATCTCTAACCCTATCATCGTGTTTTAGTAAGCTCCTTTAAAAAGTCGTTTACAATAGAATGTACCCTTTCACTTAGTCATTACTAGCCAGTAAACAGCAAAGATTTCCAAACACCATTGCGACCGCAATCGCCCAGCCAAAGCAAGTAGATATTCTATGTACACACTTTGCCACAGCCTTCGATCATGACCAGAATATTGGTTATCTTCCTACATTTGCTCTCTCTCTTGTGTTATTACTATTAACTCTTGCTCTTCCACGCCCTCTTTTCCCACCTCAGGAGTTCCGCAAGGATCTATTCTTGGCCCTTTATTGTTCCATGTGTTTATTAACAATCTTTCTTTAATTCACCCTGCCGTTTGTACGCTGATGATCTTAAAATTTTCGGAGTGATTAGATCCGTTAATGACTGTTTCATGTTGTTTGCCTCATTCTTTTTCCACAGTGTCATCCAAAGTCCTCCACACTCAGGCATGACCACATTAAACTTTTAAAAATACCTTGTATATTCAGGAGAATTTCATTTACAAATGCCGCGTGTAAGCAAAAAACTGCTCTTCTAGAGAAAAAAAAGTCAGATCTAATCAAACAATTACAACCACCCAATTGCTATTAGAACAACGAATATCATTCGTATCTGTGTTTATCTTATCTATCAAGTAAAATTGCAATTTTCGGCGTACTATTTTTTTCCGTATTCCACTTATGTATTTTGTTGTTTTGATTAAATTGTAATCAGAATCCCCCTACTAAGTATCTCATAACGTCAACATATGATGTGTATATATGTAAGTATTTTCTTACCATCTGAATTGCGCTGCAGCATATTTGAAGTAATTTTCTAGCCTATTTAACACTATAAACCGTTAAGGGTCGGAGTGTAAAAGGTGGTTGAAATTAATGAAATCAAATATGGAGCGATAAGATCTACTCTGATTTAACGCAGGTAGCTAGCCACAGTTAGGTTAAGTCCAAATCCGATTTGTGATCATGGCCGGATTCGAACCAGTGACCACACATATTAGCATCAAAGCTTCTTATTCAAATCTTCAGCTGTTCGGGAAGCTATAGAGAATATTAATGAATATACTTATATCATTTCGAACAGTTAAACTTTGCAAAGAAAATCGAAAACTTATCTGTCTATTTACTTATATTGGTTCATTCAATACATTTCTAAAAAATCTCATTTTTTAATACACATTTTTATCAAAGTAAACATAAATATGTGCCGGAATTAAACTTCAAAAAGGAAAAAAATTCTCTAATTCAGCCGTTGAACTTTCTTATCCAGCATTCTCATATTCAGCCAAGTAAAATAAAGGTCAGCTCTAGAGGTTCGAATCGAGTTGAGCTATCGAGTCGAACAATCGAGGGTTTCGATTCTGGATCTGATCGCGAACTTGACTGTTTAGTTGCACGGATTGCAAATTCTACGAATGTTAAAATATCTCGCAATCGCTCGTCATTAACTGCAAGCATGTGAGCAGATTCTTTAAATCTGCATTTTGAGTTTACTGATGGTCACGTACGGTCTTGATCTGATCAAATTTTTTTTAAATTTTCTGCAAATCTTCAATCAGCTGGGCTAGTTTTATCAGATCTGCCTCTAGATCTGGAATAGTCTTGCCAGATCTGCGTCTATCTGAAATAATATTAGTCTCTAGGGAACTAAAGTCGGCCTCTCGAAAGTAAACATTCGAGGATTGATCCAAAAGTAATGATACTATATATAAACCAAGGTGATGAAACTTAAAAAAAATATTTTTTTGCAAATTAATATATTTAGTCCACTTTTTTCCAGACCCAGGATACACTTAGAAATTTTTTTTTTGTCTTTACTCTCCCAAAACGCCCTAACAGCGGCCACCACTTCGCTATCATCTTCGAATTTCTTGTCCCGAAGGTGTTCCTTGAGCCGAGGCGAGAGGTAGAAGTTACTGGGAGCTAAATCTGGCGAATAGAATTGATGTTCAAGCAACTCGAATCCTGTTTCTTGAATTGCAGCCATCGCAACTGGAACCTTGTGAATCAGTGCATTGTCTTGATGAAGCAGCACTCCGGCTCGCAGTTTGCTGCGTCTTTTTTCTTTAATTGCCTCCCCCAATCTTCTTATTTGGTCTGCGTAGTAAGAGCCTGATGGAGTGTCTTCCTTTTCCAAATATTCCACCATAATAATTCCCTCAGCGTCCCAAAAAAACTGATGCATAACCATCCCCTTCTTCATCGATTTTTATACTATTTAATACTGTTAAATTAATTAACTACTCATAATACGATGTACATCCAATATTTTTCCATATGAATTATAAAGATTAGCGTAATAAAACTGTTTTCCAGAATCTTGAGGTTTTTATTGATGGAGTTAGCTACACTTTTTAGCTACAATGGGAACTTTTTAGCTCTTTTTAGCTATGTTTTTCCCAAATTCTAGCTACAATGGCTGGAAAAAAGTTGACAACACTGCTCATGACTCACTTCACTTCCTCTCTCACAGCTTGGTAGACTGAAACTCCGCAATGCAATGCGTTCTTGGTCGAATATCCAGTTTTGACTTTGAACCAGGGTTGCACCCGTAAGTGACTAACACCGTATGCATTAGATCTAGATTTTTTATTGAATATATAAATATGTATATATATATATATATATATATATATATATATATATATATATATATATATATATATATATATATATATATATATATATATATATATATATATATATATATATATATATATATATATGTATCAGCAAAATGATTAAGGGAGATAATCTCTGGAGTGGCCGAACCGATTAAGCTGAAATTTTCGGAGGACATACACCCAGTGACAAAAAATTCTACGAGATGCCAATTCAATGAAAATCTCTACATATTTTATCTAGTTTCTGGAAACGTTCACTTTTTAGATACAAAATACTTTCCTTATTGCATTATGTTTCTGAAAAAAGCGTTACAATATTGGAACATTTTTCCAGGAGCTTGATTCGTTAAAAATAGAAAATAGCTATCCTTTTCAAAAAAAAAAATCGCAAAATATTTTATTTGAACAAAAATACTCCTTTGTTTATATTTCTGTCATATAAATGCAAAAGAGTAAACATATTGTAATAACTAAGAAAAAATTAACATTACAGGTATTTAATTAGTTCTTATGCATTTAAAAATTATTAATAATTGATCGGCACCCCTTTTGCTTGGATGACTGCCTTAACTCGCCTTACCATGCTGTCATACAA
Organism: Nemotelus pantherinus; assembly: GCA_963978885.1. NCBI lineage: Eukaryota > Metazoa > Arthropoda > Insecta > Diptera > Stratiomyidae > Nemotelus > Nemotelus pantherinus. The sequence goes on along the minus strand of OZ022266.1, from coordinate 57,491,271 downwards.
ATTTTTAAAAAAATCTTCATTGATTTCTTCTTCCCACACTTTTCTTATTACATTTTTCAAGTCTAGGAGAGTTCGCGGCTCACTTTCCCTTATTTTTGAACCCATTACCTGCCAAAGGTTTTCAATGGGATTCAAGTCGGGACTGTTTCCTGGCCACGGCAAAGACTGTATCCCTAGCTGCTCCTTCAATTGTGTTACCTGGAAAAGAAAAAAACATTACAAAGTTCATTAGTAAAAATATTTTTCTTTCCAATGTGAAAATAACTTACAGAGCGAGCTCGATGTGCAGGAGCCGAATCGTCTTGGAAGAGAGGATTTGACACATCTGCCGTTAGATCCTAGGTTGCTGGAACGACGCCTTCTTCAACAATTTCTCTGTACTTAGCAGCATTCACAGATCCTTCAAGAATAATAAGAGGCCCTACGCGATTATGTAGGATACATCCCCATACCATCACATAGGGGGAATGCTTTACCGTCGCTTGGATACATTCGTCCGAATATCGTTCACCAGTTCTGCGTCTCACTCGCACTGTTCCATCTGGTCCAAAAAGATTAAATTTGGATTCATCTGAAAAAATGACTCGTTTCCAATCCTCTGAGGTCCAGTTTTTTCTATCTTTGCACCATTCAAGACGAGCTTGCCTCATTCGTTTATTCAAAAGTGGCTTTTTCGCAGGGCGACAAGAACGCAAACCCATCTCGTTCAACCTTCTTTGGATTGTTCTGGTACTGCAAGGCTCATTCATTGATTTCGACAACTCTGCCCGCAATTTTGATGCTGATTCGAATCGATTTGCCAAGGCCAGGAACTTCAAATGGCCTTCATCCCTTTGCGTGGTACCTATTTTTCTTCCGCTGCCCTTTTTTCGCTCAAGGCTGCCTGTATCTTGCTTTTTTTTAATTCAATTCCGAACTGCCCCTCGCTGCACCCTACTTGCCGAGCAATTTCCGATTTTGACTTACCCGATTGGTAAGAAGCCCAAATTTCGACCTTTTGCTCCAGACTTAAAGTGATGTATTTTCGCATCTCTGGGATAATTGTTTACCTATTAGCTTGCAAAATCAGACTGATGCAGAAATTTTGCATTCTGCAGTTTATATAGGATCCGTAATTAACCTGGAAAATTTCGTTTGCCCTGGGATAAGCTAATTATGTCATTTTGATGGTATCTTGGAAAATTCCTAACTCGTAGATTTTTTTGTCACTGGGTGTAGATGTATATAGTGGGTAGGTCCATGACTTGCTAGAATTTAGATATCTTTAACCCTTTGGTGGTGGCGGGCATTTTAATGAATTTTCAAGTACTCCTATATATCCAAGCAGTGTAAATGTTTGTTAAAAAAAAGTATTTTTAAGCTTGTTTATGATAAAGAATTGGAAATTTTGAGCCGTGTGTGGGTGCTGAGTGCCTAAAAGTAGGCAAGGATTTTTTTTCAAATTTTAATTTGTCATAACTTCTGACAAAAACATTCCATCATCGTTAAAATTGCAGAGCGTGTTAATGTTGACCAAGACTTAACACATATGGATTTTCAAGACAGTGCGGGTAACCCTGTAGCTACGGCAGACTCTTGAAAAAAAATCCTTCAAATCAACGAACCTCCTGAAAAATTTTTGCTTTTTGACAAAAACTTCAAATTATTGATATATTTTTACCATTATCCATCATGTCAAACCAAAATTTTCAAAATTCCGGCGTGCGCAAGAACGTCAACCCATCACCAAATTACCTCTATTTTCAGCACTCGAAACTTCTCTTCACGAGAACTGACGACCGGATTATCCAATCATAATGAAAATCACAGGACATATTAGTATTAACTAGGCCCAGGTCTGATAGTCTGAATTAGTGATGGGAAATTTCGTTACTTTTGAGTAATGATAACGAATCATTACTTTCAATCGTAGTAATCATTACTTTTATATCGTTACTCATTACTATTACTACTATCTGCGAGGACAGCTAAAAAAAATGTGTACCCTTACGACAACAACGGAAAATATGTACTCTTATGAGCATGACATTCTCAAAAGATTTAAAAAAGATTAATTAGTAAAGAAACAGTTTTATTTTTAACAATATAAAAAAATTGCTCTTGACAAATACCAATAGAGAAGGAACTTTATACCAAGCTTAATGAAAATTTAAAAATTTTTTATTCGAAATTAAAATAAACCATCATCCGCAAATTTTTTGGTCTTCGTCTACTTCGCCTGTCCGATATTATGTGGCCTGTTTTTGGAAATATTCTCTCACACAGAAGTTGCTGGTACTCCTAAATATTTTTTCGCGAACTTTCCTAATCTTGGATAAGTTTGTGACCTTGTTTCCCACTATTTAAGAGGATTTTGATTCCTCCGATTGTTGGGCTCTTCACTGAATTGTCATATTTAAATGAGGGTCTTCCGAATGTTGGGGTTGATCTGGCACATGCAACTATTGTTTCTAATACAGACCACAATCTAATCTAATCATCAGGTCTAGTTGTTGTGCTTGGGATTGAACTGGCTGTAGATTCTTCAGTCCCAAGATCATTACTTGAAGTTTGAATGACATCAATTGAAGCTTGCATGTTAGTTTGTTCAGCTTCTTCCTTCAGTTCGTCCTTCTCTTTCACTACAGTCAAAGCTGATTCATCGCCGAACTCATACTTTTTGAAACGCGGGTTTAAGTATGTTGCTTTGGTAAGATGGGACCAACTAGCCCTGTTGTCATCTTTATGACTTTTCATGGATACCAAACTTTTCCTGAATAATCTTAAACAGTCGATTCTCCACTTCGCCTCACTGAAGCAAGAAGTTTGCGGAAAATTTTATTAAGAAGTGTTACAAAAAATGTTTCGCTTATTAAACATGCACCCACTAGGGAGCCAACCTCCTCGGTAAGGCTGGACATGAGTCCAGGGGCATCTTACCTCCCGCGGTCTCGTAAATTTTACAACCCCGGTGGGGTTGGAGATACCCTCGTGGCAACCTGCAGTCACGAGGATGGGCTCAGCACAGCCAGAGAAGCCAACTGACGACCCAAAAAGGATCTCGACCTGTTAATCCTTAGCAATTTAAGTGCTACTTTCAGTTTTCCCGGACGGTTTTCCGGCGGATTTTATTTTGCCGAATCTTTGAAACTAGGCCGCTTTTTCCCAGACTTGTATGAAAATTTTGCCCGAAACAACTGAGAAAGGTTCCCGAATTTACCCTAGACAAAAATAAAAGATTTTGGAAAAATTGACGTTTTTGCCCAATTTCATTCTATCAACATTTTTTTCGCCTTTAAAATATTACTATTGTACTCCCCGATCACTTTCAATCATCGAAAGCGCCGCAAAGGCATTTTTTGCCAAACTATGGTCAAAAAACCCCTTACTCCCCTACAAAACTGAAATTTTTGTATCACAGCAATATGTCTTGGCCCGTTATGTCCCAAACCACTCTAACCCAAAATTAGCCGATTTCAGCTACTTTTGCCGTGTCTTCGAAACTTGGCCGCTTTTTCCTAGACTTGCATAGAAATGTCGCCCGAAACAACTCAGAGAGGTCCCCGAATTCATGCTAGAGCAAAAAATAGATTTTAGAAAAAATGGACGTTTCTGCTCAATTTTCCCTATCAACATTTTTTCACCCGTAAAATGTTACTATTGTGCTCGCCGACCACTTTCAATCATCGAAAGCGCCATAACGGCAGTTTTTGCCAAACTATGGCCAAAAAACCCCTCACTCCCCTACAAAACCGAAATTTTTGTATCACAGCAATAGGTCTTGGCCCGTTATGTCCCAAAACACTCTAACCCAAAATTGGCCGATTTGGTCCGATTTCAGCTACTTTTACCCTAAAAACTTTTTGAATATTTGAATAAAATACTTCCAAGTACGAAAATACTCGACAGTACGAAAATACTCGATACAAAAATACGCGATACGAAAACACTTGCAAGTACGAAATACTCGCGATAACGAATTCAAAAGCCATCAAACATCCAGCAATCGAAATCGTTACTCATCTCATTCCTTACTTTGTGAATCGATCACGAATTCAAAAGTAACGAAATGGTATCATTCATTATCGTTACTCATTTCATTCCTTACTTTCAATCACGAATTCAAAAGTAATGAAATGGTCGGAATTCATTATCGTTACTCGTTACTCGTTACTCATTTCATTCCTCAAAGGAACGAAAAGTAACCATTACTTTGCACACGTAGAGACTAGAGACCGGTCTCTAGATCACCCCAAGCTTGGATATCATTGCTGCCCGTTGACTCGGTAACGAAATGCATTATGTGTGTCGTTTGGCCTTAGAACGACGAAGGAACGATTGTGAGAAAAGTAATGGTTACTTTCGTTTTCCGGTAATGATTACTTTTCGTTACTTTGAGTAACCATTACTTTTAAGTCGTTCATTACTTTTTGAACACCACTAGTCTGAATGCAGGCAACACTGTGGCAGTGGTACCATCTTGAAAAATCAATGAGAAAAAAACTGTTTTTTGGCCTATAACTTCCGATTCAGCTGTCAGATTTCAACAAAATTCACACAATATTTGGACCTTACCCCAGACAAAATTTGATCAAAATTTGGTAGAATAATTAGAATAGAGTTGCCAGCTATGGTGATTTTTGTCTCCTAATTCTTGCAAATTTGCTCAGCAAAATAAAGCTTTTTTCCCTATAACTTCCGGTCCAGTCATGAAATCAAAACGAAGTTCATGCAGTAAATGGATCTTAATGTAAACCAAATGTAGGAATTTCGTAAAAAAATCATGAAAGAGCTGCCAGCTATGACCATTTTTGTAATTTTTTGGAATTTCTTTACCTAGCAATTAAAATAAGGAAGCAATTCCTTAAATTTTCCGAGTTTGGAAAATTTTGCGGATGGCAGCCTTAAACAACGTTTAACCGCGGAAACTTTTGATGAAATCCTGCGATGAGAACGAAATTCAAAGGATAAGTTGATTTAAGTATGAGCTTGGTATGATAAACTTATTGCTGCTTCGTTGGAGAAGTGTTGCCAGCACTGAACATTTTCATCATGTATGTTATAGTTGGGTTTTGTTGCTTTGGATAAGGAATGGTTGATATGATTCTACAAAAAAGTGTATAACGTCTTTCCAAATTTGTTGGTCACTCAAAGACATTATCTTCGAAATTCAGTTTTCTAGTGGTTCTGATGCGCTACACAATTTTTAATTTAATATAGTCTATGAATATGATAATAACTGCAAGAGAAGCAAAAATAATGAAGCCTTTATTCTTATAGGGAATGCATATTCTTACACATATTATAGCGCTCATTCAAGAGTACGAAACGAGGCTTTAATTCTAAGAAACTTTTCTTTTTCGGCAATTCTTTCTCATCGCAATTGTCATTCTTAACGAAAAAATCTACTTACCATGTGGCTCAAACTGTCGTCTCAGTTAAAACTATTTTCGTTCTTAAGTCTCTGACTAATAACTAATGATGTATAACGATTCCTTTCTAACATTTCAGGAGCAACAGTCGTTTCGTGGCGAGTTAACAATCAGGAACAGTTATTTGTAAGGTAAGAATCTATGAACTTAGTATTTTTTGATAAATTAGTTAGTAGAAGTACATATATCTACATATAAAAATTGATGGTTCACGCAGATTAAATGTAAGCAGTTACTTGTAAATTCGCTTTAAGACTTTGTCCCACCATTTATAAATTATAATGCTTAAAGCTAAGTAGTATTTTGCCTTTTATAGTTTATTAAATAAATACGGCGAAAAATTATAAAACAACCGTTACAAGTTCAATCTTCGCGGTATTGGGTAAACCCTTTTTCCATGACGAAAATTTTCCATGGCGAAAATACTACTGCAGATACTCTCGAGTGTCTCACACACTTCTATGTATTGTATTCATCTTACACACATATCTTCATTTTGTCTTCAAATATCTTCGAACAAAACAACCAAAAATATTCAAGAACACAACTAAATATGGGTTTTTCTCTGACGCGACTCGGACGAGGCTGTATCGCATATGATCATTAATCAAAAAAAATTTGAATTATCATTGGAAGCGGCGTTGAATTGCCCGATGTACGAGTGAGTATCTCTCAAGAAACCAGGTACTGTCGAGCCAGAGTTGAAACCAAATCAAATTTCTTTTCGTCATTTGTTAGATTTTCGTTTTGTATCCAAGCGATTGTTCTGTTCCTCCTTTCCTAGTTGCAGCATGTCATGTACCTATCGAAAAACCAGACTTTCGGTAGTTCCCCGAGTATTTTTCCTTCGATTTGTTAAGATGCCAGTCAGTTGCCGTAGACGTGTGCGGTGCGATTAGACAGTAATTGTTAGAACCTATCCAGACTTCAGCGGCTCATTTGGAGTTGGGTTTTTGGGGATTTCTGGTCATTTGACTTTGAGAAAGTAACCTTGATACAATCACTTGAGCACTCGAACTTCTAAAAATTGAAAATTGGTATCTAGTGTCTTTTAATTAACAATCTCAACTCTCATTTATTCCTGTAGACTTCTAAGAGATAGATCAGGTAATTGTTTAAGTATCGCTGATTTATCAATGGATATAAAGAAATTTGTTCGTATAATTGATTTACGGCTATGGAAAAGTACGGAGTGATTATGCATGCTCATGAGTCGATAGCTTAATTCAAGGAGATTCTTGTTTGGTTGAGTACTTGCAAGCTAAACACGTTGATTAGACGCATACCTGCGAGAATATTCATATGGGTACACTGCAGACCTCTCTGAAAAATTCAATGGTTTTTTTTCGTGTAATAGCAGTGAGTTATTCCCCTTCTCGCATTAATTTGGAAGTTTATGAGGATTCAAAGCGACAAAAATTAATATAGGTACATTAAATTTTGAATTGAAACTTTGTTCATGTATTGTACGAGTATTGAATGCGAGTGATGCTTAGGCATTTCGAAACCAAATTTCCTAGCAAATTTAATTTCGCTGTTACAGCAGTAGAAAAATCTGTTTCACGTTGAAACTAATTTACGCCTTGTTTGATGACTGTATTGGACAATATGAAAGTAGAAAGATGTGTGGGTCTGACACACGTAAAAGTTCCAGAATTAAGAAAATTTCGATATATATTGCTTATTTTTTATTAAAAGATGTGTGTGGAGAATGGCTTGGACAGTGTCATCTGTCACTTTTAATCACTTAGACCAAAATGACCTATTGCACCCAGCCTACCTAGTTTTTTTTAGAACTGCTAATGAATTCGAGGATTGGTATCTGATGCATGCACATGCTAGGAAGACGCAAAGGAAATGCTCTGCAGAGTCAGCTTCTTCTAAGAAGGATGTAAAACGTCCTGTGCAACACCTATGCGGTACGTATGGTTATGGCCAGGTCCAGCCAGTATTCATATCGTAGCTCGACAAATGTTTTCTACTCTTGTTGAGGAAGAAAACCAGAGTCCCATGATTAGGCTCTGAGAAAAAGGTCTTCAGGTTTACATCAGAAGATAGCCATCTTTCTTCGTTAGTAGCGAGTACCCACTTTTCTAGCGCCTGACAGGTTCTAGGCCTTGAAGTGGAAGCCTTGAACCTTACTTTGCGATAGAATCATCCATTTCGTTTCCATCAACAATGTAGTGTCCTAGTACCCACGGCAATTTTTCAGTCAGTCAAAGATATCGCAGCTTAAGTGTCGCTCTTGCATTGCCTGAAAGCATTAATGGCTCGAGTAAGCTTCATTTTCTTCCACTTGCTTCTGTCAGACGAGTTTTTCGTCCAAAATCACTCCGAGATATTTAACGTTTTCCGAAAATTTAAGATTTGTGCCGTTCATTTTTGGAAGCACTAGTCCTTCCATTTTTCTCTTCTTGATGAGCAAAACTAGATTAGTTTTACCAGAATTCACTGATAGACCGTTCCTGGTGTTTTTAACAACAACATTCAGATCCTTATCGAGTGTGGTAGCCTGACCACGTCATCACGATAAGCTTGCGCGTGAAGCCGTTCCTTTTGCAGTTAATTCAGTAAGGAGTCGACTAACGTATTCAAAAGGGATGGTGCTAAGACACTTCCTTGTGGACATACATTTGTCGCCTCTGTTATCAAAAAGCACTCGTCTCCAGCCGCAGCAGTCTCTGAGTTAACCTAGCATGTATCCTTTTGACTAGGACTTTATTGCATTTGCATACTCAACTCAACAACAAACCATTGCATACTCAACAACCATCTCAACTTTGGAAATCAGAGAATGAAGGGCCAACTCGCATAATTTTCCTTTTGTTCTGAATCAGTGATGAGAATTCAGACGAACTAGGTCTGTGTCATTCAACAAGCCCCTCTAGGTATTTCAGAGTAATCGATCGGCCTGAAACTCCTTGGATCTAATTAGTGATCACTTTCAGGTTTTGACATAAAGGCTACCTTAACCGTTCGCCAAGATAACGGAGCACAACTAAAAGCTAGGCACGACCAAAAGATTTCCATTAGGTCTATCCGCAAGCCATCCAGGAGCGGCGATTTGAAACTCTCAAGAAATATTTTTGCTTTTAACCCCAGATATAGCTGTAGTTTTTCCTACTGCCATGAAGAGCAGGCAGTTTGGTCAGAGGCACAGAAGCCTTCTGTAAGAATTCCTTACTGGACTTAATGAAATCGCCATCACGGTGTTTTAGAAAGTTCAGCTTAGCTCATTTATCTCCTTTCAGGACCTTGTACAGCTTCGAGTTTTCTCTTGACTTTTTCAGCCCCCCACAGAACAATCTGAATGATTTTATGTTTGAGGATCTCACCAAATTTTCGTTGGTACTTTGTAAGATCCTCTAGACAGTTTCCTGAGCCTCTGCACTTCCCGATTCCACTAAAAAATTATCTTGCTGATAAGGCAGGCCTCTTCATAGGCGCCTAATATAGCTCTATTTGCGGCTTCTATCAACTTCGACGACTAGGATACGCTTTGTCTTCGAAAAGATAATTGAACTCGTCCAAATCAGTGTTTCTTGGATTCCTTCACCACGACTGTCAGAATCGTAACTAAAGAGATCACCAAGTAGGGGTAATCTCAATCGGTTATTGGTCTAACTATTTCAGGTGAACACAGTGTTATAGCAATGCCCACATTTCAGTTAGGGACGACAAAAGTGAGGAAGATATCATTGTTTAATGCCATTAACCCCTCAGAAGTCTATCTGCTCTAGACAATACATTTATTGCTACCCTAACTGGTGAGGTCGAAGCTAGCATTTGCCGCCCACCAGAAGTTTCAATCTATCCAATTTGTCATACTGAAGCAGGCCTTTCGGCTCTTGTGCTTGTGCCGGTAACAAGGAGTCACAAGGAAGGTAAGCTGACGCGGCAAACACGCGATTCCCTCGGTACTACACGGTGACCGCTAACAGGTCGCGACTTGAAACCTGTCTGAGATGATGACATTATCATAAAATATCTTTGCGCCCTTGACTGAGATACGTCCGCAAATCCTGCTCCCCTAAATCCGTGGCTCTTCTAACCATCTTTTTCTTCAAACCATCGACTTGAAAGATTTTCGCTTTTGAGAAAAGGAAGTAACTCATACACAAATCTTATGCTCTGTCTACACAGTCAAAGTAAAACTTTTCGAATTCCATATCGGACAAGAACGGTAACGTTTACTCATTTACCTATGTATATTTCTAGCATCAACAATTTTTGTTTTTGGTAACTCACGTCCCAATAATCAGATACAGTTGAAATTTACAGAATGTATTGGTCTTAAGTAGGACCAGGTCTGATGGAAGCAATTTTGAAATGTGGGCAATTCTGTGCCAGTGGTGCCATCTTGAAAAATCACTAAGAAAAATAACTACTTGTGGCCCTATAAATTCCGATTCAGCCACCAGATTTTGACTAAATTCGCACAATAGCTGAATCTTACTTTAAACCAGGTTTGGTAGAAATTTGGTTGAAAAGTTAGGTTGGAGCTACCAGCTATGGTAATTTTGGTGTCGTAAATTTTGAAATTTCGTTCAGGAAAATAAAGGTCTTTGCCCTATAGATTCCAGCGCAGTCATGGAATCATAACGAAATTCATATGGCAAATGAAACTTATTGTAGGCAATACTCAACAGAAATCTAATTGGAAAAACAATGATAGGGTTGCCATCTATAGTTGGTTTTGTATTTTTTTTGCATATCTTAAGTAAGCGATTTTATCATAAAATTTTCAAATCATAGTGATCACGTAGTGAAAATAAAATAAGTAATAAAAAAATATTACCATCTAGGAAATTTGAAAACTTTTGCGGGTGGCAACCCTAAATTTCTTTGTATCCCTATAACTTCCAATGCAGTCATCGGATTAATACGAAATTCGCAGAGTAGGTTGACTTCAACGTGAGGCAAATGTGACATATATTTGGCTTCGGTGCTAGCAAATGGCTGCCAGCACGAGGCGTTTTTGCTATTTTCGTACCATTAAGTATTTACATCGCGAACATTTGCAATGAAGATAAGTAAACAATGTTTTTTCTAAGATCTGCACATTTTCGGATGGCAACCCCAAACACTTTTCTATCGCTGTTACTTTCGATGAGGTCATCGAAATTAAATTGGCTTAGGGTCTATTATTACTTAGGGTATATTGGTCTTAAGTAGGAGAAGTAGCTATTGGTAGTGGCCATAAGTAGCTAGTGATATAATACACACTCAGGAGGCCTGGTAGCTCTGCTCGCTAAGGCGTCAGGCCGAAAAGCGGCGTGCTACGGGGTCTGCGGGTTCGAATCCCGCCAGTGCCATGGCTGTAAGTGTGAATGTGTGTGGTTGTCTATGAGGGTGGCAAATGGGCCCAAAATGGTGGCCTAGTGCTGGCCGCGTTCCCAGCAGCCCTCTTCACTAACCTAACCTAATACACACTCAAAATCTGTACAAATCCTCTACTGTTCTTCGAGCATTAGTGTTTCTAGCGGTTCTGATGCGCTAGGGGTAATTTTTCACCTTTTTTTTCATTTATTTCTCAATGTAGTCGCCTTCCAGCTCGATACATTTAGTCCAGCCATGTTCTAACTTTTTCAAACCATCCAAAAATATGATGTATCGAACTCCGCAAAATAGGTCGTTGTTGCAGCGACGACTTCCTCGCTTGACGTGAATCGCTCTCCGCCAAGTCATTTTTTTAAGTTTGGAAACCAAAAGCTATCGCATGGGGCCAAATCTGAAGAATAAAGTGGATGCGGCAGCAGTTCGTAGCGTGATTGGACCAGCTTTGCTATGGCGATTGCGGATGAGTGAACTGGTGCGTTGTCATGGTGATAGATCACTTTTTTCTTAGGCAAATGGGGCTGTTTTTTCATCAATTCAGCATGAAATCGGCCCAATAAATCTGCATAGTAATGGGCCTTGATTGTTCTTCCCTTCTCCAAATAGTCAATGAAAATGATTCCTCGCGAATCCCAAAAAAAAATCCGTGGCCATGACTTTTCCGGCCGATAGAACCGTTTTGGTTTTCTTTGGAGTACGTTCGCCGGGTGAAGTCCACTGTTGTGACTGATCTTTCATTTCTTTTCTTTTTATGCATTCTCAAATCCTTCCGTAACAAAAATCTTTGTTGTTTCTGCCTCTTTGTCAACCGCCGGAGAGCTGTTAATTGTTTTAGATTGCTTGCGTCTTATTCCCCTTTCTTTTTTCGATGCTTTTCTGGTTGCTAGTGTAGACGTAGCGGCACCTGTGATTGGGCTGCTTTGGTCCAAGCTATAAGTCTGACAAGAGGTAGTATTCCTAGGTTTTATATTTTCACGAGCGCCGTGAGGATATTCTAAAGCGTCAGACTGACAACTTGAAGTACGGCGAACTGTGTTTACAGTTGACGTAGCGCAGCCACTCAGGGTCGAAAAGATCCTGTCAATTTTGTCATTAAGGGGCTCAACCAGTGTAACAGCAAAAAAATAAGGCGATTTTCGGGTATTTTTTAAATAAAAAGTTCTGCACTGATTGTTTTGAAATTTTCTGAGTATATTGATACATAATTACAGTATATTTACAATTTTTTTCAAATGAAAATCTTCTATTTTCTTTTACATATGCACTATCTCTCAGAGGACAACAAAAAAAAAGTTTCCGCACTGCTGCCCTTGTTGCGGTATTTACAGTGCCTGAAATAAAATCAAACAAAAAAGGCGTTAAAGTAGATAATATCACCTATTGATTGAAGCAGATATGTGGGAAAAAAATTAAATCCAAAAAAATTATGCAGCTTTGAAATTTTTTTTTACAATTTAGCTTAAATATCTAATGGTATTTTCCTTAGCAAATTAACAGTTTTCATTCGACTAAAATATCGGAGGTTCATTCAATGCAAAAATGAATACTTAAAACAACAAAACAAGATTTGAGTCGACTGGATAATTATTTTTCAAGTTACAGTGGCAGCAAATTTAGAAAACGCTATTTTGAGAAAAACCCGTTTAAAGAAAAAAATACTGATCTCACATTTATAAAACGATAAATATCATACCTAATCCTAATCTGCTATCCCAGGCCCATATAATTCACCTTCCTCTTCTTCAAAAAGCTGCTGTTGGTTTGCTGCAGCTCTCCTTCGAGCTGTACGAGCCTCTTGTGTGGCTGCCTCATGCCGGTACTCTGCTATGCGAAGCCTCGTTTCGTCTCGTTGATCGGCATAATTACTTGCTGCATGTCCGATCGTCACTCCCATGACACTGAATATCTTTAGGATGGATGAAAATCCATCATTGAATATTACAGTAGCAAGGTAATTCGCTATTTAAACTGTTTCTAAGCCGCTATGAAGGTGCTTCGGAGCAAAATGCCAGAGCAAGCCATTGTAACTCTCGTTGTTGTTCTGGGTGTTATTCCCTTGACATCTATCGAGCAACTCACGTCTACTCAAGTCTTCGTATATTGGCTTAAGAATTTTTTGAACCTTTGGGTCAATTGGAAAATAATCATGCTTGAACTTTCGCATGTTCTGTCCCTGAGCCTCAGCAACACGATAAGCACACCAGCTTTCAGCACCTTCTGGGCAGTTTCCATGGTTTGGATTTTTATCACTAGAACTCAAATGATAGAATGTAGCCCAGATTTCTTTTTCCATTTCATCAACATTATCTTTGTGGAAAGTATCACTAGATTTCTCACTAATTTTCACTAATGTTCAATTCGCGATAGCCCGTTGCGCTCTATACAAAGTTTACGAGGGAACTAAATAAATCGTTCAATTTAAAAACGTTAACCTGCTTCAAAAGAAGTAATATCAGCAACAGTTTACAAACAATTTCACAGGTAACCATCTACGGACATGAATTGTTGTATTCAAATGCCGGTGGGAGGGTCCCTAGCTTCATAATAATACCCACAAGGCTGTCAAAGCCCAAGCAATGACTCAGGTAGAAACAGGCTTACATGACTCGACTCACGCGTTTTGTAAATACTCCGAAACTGTTTCAGTCACGTATCTGAAATTTTAGTATGTTTTTCTTAAAGGTATAGACAATCGAAAAATACAAAAAAAAAAATTTTGATTTCTTGAAAGTTTCACACTGGTTGAGCCCCTTAAGTGACTGCAGATTATTATCGGACGTAGATGGCAAAAGTTGTACATTAGCAAGTCTATTATTGAGTCGTTCAACAGTCCGGTTTTGTTTTCTAGGTTCTTAATTCTACCGAGAATAGCGTCATACTTGGCATTTAAACTAGTGATGTTGTCTCCATGATAACGATCTGGGTAATCTTCCTCTGCAACCAGAGTCCTCTATTGCAATATTGTACATGAAATCGGGGCCTGCAGAAACCGATCCGCTGTCTCACTGTGTGAACTCAGCACGGGTGGATTTACAGAATCAGTCTGGCTGCCACCTGCAGGGACACAGTTCTTCGGATTCGTCCTCAAGTTCATTCCCGGGCACTCTTATTTTCGGCGTCTTTCAATATACACAAGCCTCTCCACCACGACGAAAGTGGTACCCGGACGGAGTGATATAAATATTATTCCTAACAATAAAATTCCTTTCAATTCTCCTAGATTTCTCTATCACAACTGCAGCGGCATGAGAGGCAAACTAAACAAACTATTTCTTGACGCCAAATCTTGCCATTTTAATATTCTGGCCATCACTGAGACGCGGTTGAATGATTCATACCGAAACGAGGAAATACTTGACTCTAATTGGACCATATATAGGGCTGATCGCGATTACGCTCAGACTGGTGGTTCAAGGGGCGGTGGTGTTCTAATAGCCATTCATAATTCTTTTTCTAGTGTGCCTGTCTTAACTAACCACTGTAAGCTATTTGAGCACAAATTTCCTAAAGTTTTATTCAACAAGCACTATCTTTACATTAGTATTGTCAATGTGCCACCCCGTTATGACGACAGCACTTACAATTATATAATCGACATGATATGTTCGGTTATTGCTTCCATGAATGAAGAAGACAAAATAATCGTATTTGGGGACTTCAATCGCCCGAATATCAGCTTTACCATCGACGAGAGTGATAACCATCTCCTCCCGGTCAACCTTATCGACACCATTGATTTCAACCTTATCAGCTCGTTTTATAGCAATGATTTGCAGCAGGTCAACCCGACTTCTAATCATATATATATACATATATAAAGAAATATGAATTTTCGGCGAAACGAGTTTAATACTATTGTTCTTCGAACATTAGTAATAAACCCATGTATATTTCAATTATTACACGGTAGTTGGTTAGATTTGATTTTCACAAATTTCTATGACGAAGTGGTGGTTAGTCGAACTATTGACGCTGAGAATCTTTTCTCTAATACTCTTCATCACTCTGCTCTTACAGTTGAGCTATCCACCATCGATCTCGCTTTCAACCAGTCATACAATAACGAAATTGTATATGATTTCCGTAATGCTGACTATGAAAGCATTAGACATTATCTTGATTCTATAGACTGGACAAGTTCCATATCAGCGTGTGACTTAGATGACCTTGTTTCTTCCTTCTACAAAATAGTTTTTCACGCTATTAATAATTATGTACCCAAGATAAAAAAGCGTAATAAGCGCTCTGAGCCATGGCTCGATAGTAACTAGAGGCAATTAAGGAACCAAAGGAATAAGCTATACAAGGCAATAGAACAAGATATCAATATCAGTGGGGATTTAAAAAGAATTTACGATCTATTATCAAATGAATTTTCGGTAAAATCTGGCGAAGCGTATAATTTTTACGTGAATTTAATGGGAGAAAAAATTATTAACGACCCGAAAAAGTTCTTTGATTTCGTAAATACCAAACGAAAAACGACTGGCTACCCTGGTTCCATGTTCAGAGATAAATCAGTTTCTTCTGCTCCTCAAGAAATTTCTAATTTATTTGCGGATCATTTTCAGAGTTCATATTACGATCCTTTAGCCCCGACAACAAATTTAGCAGTTTCCTCTGCTCCAATTGAGCCAACGTCTCTCATCAACAGAATCGTTTTAACTAGAGAAGCAATCGCCAATGCAATCAACGAGCTAAACATCAACAAAGGTCCTGGTCCCGGTCAAATCCCACCTTATTTTGTAGTCCAGTGCATCAACCAGCTAATTACTCCTTTATTCATAATTTTCAACAAGTCACTGTCATTAGGCGTCTTTCCATCTTCCTGGAAGTCTTCTTATCTTACGCCTATTTTCAAAAGCGGTGACAAACGATCAGTTGATAACTATCGAGGCATCGTTATTCTCTGTGTGATCCCCAAACTCTTCGAGAAGCTGGTTTGTGATACACTAACACCTATCATAGACCCTCTTCTTAACGAACAACAGCATGGGTTTCGCAAAGGTAGGTCAACCACCACCAATCTCATGATCCTAGTATCAGACGTTCTCTGTGAAATGGAAAAAGGAAACCAAGTTGATGCGATCAATACTGATTTTAGTAAGGCCTTTGACAGGATCGACCATCAGATTCTGACACATAAGTTAAGAAATATTGGCATATCTGGCTCCCTTCTCAACTGGCGCATATCCTATATTCGCGATAGAACACAGATGGTTAAATTTCAAGGGGCATTGTCCAAAACAATTTCTGTGCATTCTGGAGTCCCACAAGGCAGTCATTTGGGCCCCCTGCTCTTTAATATATTTATCTCCGATCTATCTCGGATTTTATCTTATATTCCCCATCTCTTCTATGCTGATGACTTGAAAATGTATCACACTATCAAGACTCCCTCTGACGTTTCTTTTGTCCAGTCGAAGTTTGATTCCCTTGAGCAGTGGTGTAATCTGAATAAACTTAATCTCAACGTTGGTAAGTGCCACTTGATAAATTTCTCCCGAAAGAATAACGTTATGGCTAACTCTACTACCTTAACAACAATGAGCTTAAAATTGTTGATTATGTCACAGACCTCGGAGTAATTTTGGACAAAAAAATGTGTTTCAACCGGCAATATGATGTAGTCTTATCCAGAGCTAACAAGCAGCTGGGGTTTATTAAGAGGCGTGCTAAAGAATTCAAGAACATTTGGGTCACCAAGTCTCTATTTACATCATTGGTGCGGCCTTTACTTGAATACGCTTGCATAATTTGGAGCCCAAATTTTGTTACTCACTGTGAAAGACTTGAATCGGTGCAGAAACAATTTTCACTCTTTGCATTGAGAGACGTCTACAATCCACTAGATTTTCATAATATCCCCTCTTATGAGCACAGACTTAAACTTTTAAATCTAAAGACTCTAGCCTCAAGAAGATTGGTAGTTAGCGCTTGCCTTACCTTTGATATCATTAATGGAACGGTACAGATAGGAGCCCTATCGAACAAATTTACAATTAACAACCAAGCTAGGCGCACTAGGCATACACGTCTTCTGAGGGAATATCAGCACCCCACAGGCTACGGGTATAATGAACCCGTTAGTAGATGTTGTCGAGTATTTAACAGTATAAGCCAGCACTACTCTCCAGGTATTTCCAAATATACCTTCAAAAATAACTTGACAAAGGCTTTATTAACATCATAGTCCAGCTATCACCGTTCCTTAATTGCCTGAAGAAAATATAAGTTAAATGTTTTCATTATACTTTAATTATAAGATTTAATGTTTTATAAGATTTAATGTTTTATTGTCATAAGTAATATTATGTTTAATATTATGTTTATAAATGTTGTTTTTTTGATGCCTTGCTTGGCAAATAAATAAATAAATAAATAATATGATTATTGTCTGCTGTGGAGCCTTGCGAAACATTTGTCAATTCCCAGTAGAACTGTAGTGTGTACAGTAGAAACTATTCTCCTGAATCTAATTTCACAACGATTTACAGGACTAAGACCTTTTGTGCTTTAAACTTGTGCCTGCTCCAGTATCGCAGGTACAAATTTAAAGCACATTATATGCATAAATTTAAAGCACATATATATAGTATAAATGGGTCAAGTATCGCATTCCAATTCCTGCTATAGTTGTTTGAAAATAGTGGAAAGAATATTACATGGCTTAAAGCGAGCTGTGCAGCATGAAGATTACCACATGATCCAGTTGATGAAGGCAATCCTCTGTCTGAAGCAGGGTTCACTTCTTTCGAAAGTATCAAAATTTGGTTAAATAATTAAACCGCTTCCGAAGAATCAATAAGCGAATTTTGTTACTTCAGATGAAGCATGCTTTGAATAAGTTTTGATTTCATTACATAAACGAGAAAAAAAACTGATTTTATTCATCCAAACAAAAGGGCAAAATTATATTTGTATATTTAAATTAAAAACGGTTGTTTTAACTTCGAACATTGAAACGATTTTGTCACTTATCACTAACTTCCGACATTAACAATTTGAAATAAATAAGTAAAAAAACGTTAAATTAGCTCAACTAAATAAAGAAGCCCATCATCCTGAATCGAATTCAAACCAATATAATCTGAACTTTATCATGTTTTCAAAGCCTCACGTTGGACAAAATACATTTAAAAGAAAAATATATTTGTAAATCATTTTTATGAACCGAAGAATCTTCACGAAAGTCAAAGAGACCCTTCGCGATTAAAATGTGCAATAATAACTTTATTTCTGTAGCCGACTGTTAGCTCCATTACCGCTCAAAGCACACCTAAATAGCAACGTTATAGCTACAACCGATGTACATAAACCGATGTACTATAGACCCGTAAAGCAATCGCATACTATAGTATGACTTTGTTGTGACTAGTGTGCAAAAAACTCTTGTGCTGAAACCATTTCAAGAGGAGCTCACGAGAGAATTTATCGATCCCAATTCTTCAGTGGCTGGAAGTCCATTCATAAAAACGTTACCATTGTTTCCTTCAGTTTCCGCCTAGTCTCCTCTCCACTTGCTGAAATCCAACATTGGGGCTGTGCGACGTGATGTGGTGGTATCCCAATCACGTCGACGGGAGCATGAAGCTGTTCTGCGAGTAAGAACAACGTACTCCACCGCATAGTATCGTATAGTACGACTGTACGAGCATAGTACGGGTATCTGTCAGGTCGAGAATAATGGAGGAGTCGAACTGAACCGGCGACCGGCATCTGGTTTGGGGCTCTGGAGGGACGTTTGTGTTCTTCTTGTTCTTCTGTCGCTGCTATCGCCATCACTGCCGCTTGGAATACAACACACAAAAGCATCATCCATTCCATTTCTGAATTTCGGTATTCGAAAAGCTATGCAGAAAAACAAGCAGTTGTACACATGACATAATGAAATGATTGTGGAGTGTTGCGACTAGCGGTATGGCATACAAGATAGATAGATTATGGTTGTTTGAAGCACTCGAAACGAAACTCTGAATCGCACCAGGTTGTGGAAGATCCGAAAAGTTTGGATCCGTTGGGTTGAGAGAGGGGGGGAGCTGTTGCGAGCCTAGTTTTTACAAGTGCATTGCAAATGGGCAGCAACTGGAATGTACTTATTCAGCCATGAAGTCGGAAGTTTTTTTCGATAGACATTTGCAAGTTTCTATAACGACAATGCCAGCCAGTGGTTTGAGAGCAGAGGACGTTGCTGCCTGAAATGGGGCAAGAAAGATAAAAGCTTTTCGTGCATAAAAACACAGAGAGCATCGTTTGTCAAAATACAGAACCAGACGTTGGACTGCCGATAGTAGTTTCAAACTATACAAATGCTTCGTTAAAACAGTAGAGCTCGTAAAGGTTTGAAACCTCTGTTGCAGATCGTTATCGTTGGAAGGAAAACTTGCCGTTGTAGCGCTGTGAACTTGTGGTGTAATACTCCCACTGTATTTTGTCTGTATGGATATAAGCAACATTAGAAGTACAGAACTACACTGAAATGAGTTGAGTCTTTTTTTGCCAGCGTGCCTAACAGTTTGTATATTTTATTGAGACAGGATGTATTCCTAATTCAGTGCGAAGCATATGATTTGAAGTGGAAGTCCTGTTCGCGCAAATATATACGTTACCTACGTGGCACGCAAGTCTCAAAATCTTGGGTCAAAAGAATTTCGTATCCATCTGCTTATCATATTTTACTTAATGATTATTGCATGAGTCAATCTTTATGGTAGACACTGTACCACCAGCATAGAATGGAACATTTTCCTTTGCAGATACATTCCTCCTCATTACCCCGCTGTCAGCTGGAGTCTTTGTATTGTAGCAAATTAATGGAGAACTTTAGGCGAAAAAACGTTAAAGTTTGTAAATTTTTGGGGATATTTTCAATACTAACACTGTATGATGTTGGTATGCAGTGCACAGTGATATCGTCGTTGTCGACATAGAAATCGTACACCGTTCGTTTATATATTTAATGCAAGGCGAATTTCCGCGTACAGTTTTTGTTTGACAAACGAACGAGACATAGACAAATTAAATACAGATATGTATGTACTTGTTTCGACAAATGTATCTTAGTTGTGGACCATGGAGTGGCAGAAATATGTACATGGAAAATGTAGAAAAACTTTTCTGATTTTGAAATTCAATTAAGAAGCTATCATCAGATCTTGCTTGCATCTTGGAGCGAATGTGGTTGCAACAAAGAACCAGTCAACCAAACATGCAACGACTTATGAATTTATAATGAAAGACTGTTGCGGTTCTCTTGGATAATTTTAATTTTCTTTTTGTTTTCTGAATAAGTATTGGTGTTTCTAACTTCGGTATCAGACAAAATTATAAACAAACTCGTGACCCTAAACAACGGAAAACAGCCGGTTATCACTCTTCTATGTTGAATAGAACCTCAATGTCTTCTTCTCCTCAAGAAATTTGTCATTTTTTCGCTGATAACTTTCAAGAGGGAACCATTTTTGCTGAGGCTATAACTATTTCCAGAGATGATATTTTTAAAGCTATCTTGGAGCTTGATAGTAACAACCGACTTTTCTTATTAAATGTGTCGCACAGTTAATCTCTCCTGTTCACATTATATTCGATACATCCCTTTCTTCTGGGCACTTTCCATCGTATTGGAAAACCTCTTAAGCATAGTACTGAGTTCGATTTCACGTGAAATTTTCATACAAAATTTCACGTGAAATCTGTTTCGGCGAAAATTTAGCTTGAAAATAAGCAAGAGTTGTACTCTGTTCTTAGCATGAAAAGTTGCTTTGAAGTTGCTTTCGCGTTGAAAACGTAGATGGCATTGAAACATGTCTCCAATCATTTCACGCCAATTTAGTTTGTGCAGTTCATTCTTTCGAGCTAAAAAGTGACATTTGGTGTTTCAATTTGAAAATTAAATTGTGCAAATGTCTTTCCAATAAGAAAATCGATCGAAAAGTGAAATTCTTGACATTTTATACGTCAGAAATGAGCAGTGTCTCTGCTTTTCTCCATTGCCAAAATTTTCGCTGGAAAGAATAACCAGATAATGGAGACATGTCAAAATTTAGCTTCACGATTAACTCAGTACCAGCCTTTACGTTACACCAATATTCAAAAATGGTGATAGAAGATCAATTCAAAATTATAGAGGTATCGCCATCTTATCAACTATCTCTAAACTGTTTGAAAAAATCATATGTGATAAGCTATCCCCTCTGGTCGATGCTCGACTTAACGAACAGCAGCATGGTTTTAGGAAAGGTCGTTCTACCACTACCAACCTAATGGTGCTAGTTTCCCATGTTCTTTGCGAAATGGAGAAAGGTGGTCAAATTGACGCAGTCTGCACTGACTTCAGCAAACTCCATTTTGATTTCCAAGCTGCAGCAGTTCCGAATTGCGGGATCTCTACTAAGATGGCTTAGCTCTTACCTCCAGAACCGCTCACAATATGTAAAATTCCAAGGGCTTATCTCTAAAAAAAATTCATGTCAACTCCGGAACACCTCCCTTCCAGTTGGAAATCTGCTTATATTTCCCCCATCCACAAGTCTGGAGACCCAAGCTGTGTTTCGAACTACCGTCCAATTTCCCTCCTTCCGTGTTTTGGAAAAGTCCTTGAAAGAGTGGTTTCTAACAGGCTGCTTCCTCTCCTCCACCCCTTCCTTGCTCCGGAACAACATGGTTTTGTCAAAGGTAGATCCCCCACCTCTAATCTTGTAACCTTTACTAACTTTGTTGCTTCTGCCTTAGACCAACGGAAACAAGTGGATGTCGTATATACCGACTTTTCAAAAGCTTTTGATTCTGTTGACCACAGAATTCTCCTTGCAAAGCTTCGTAGTTATGGGGTGTCGGGTTCTATTTTCTCTTGGTTTTCATCCTATGTTTCTGGTCGTTCTTGTGCTGTATCTGTGCAATCGTCCACCTCTTCCCCTTTCTGTCCGCTTTCCGGTGTTCCTCAGGGCTCCATTCTCGGTCCATTATTATTCCTAGTATTTATAAATGATATCCCTTCCTTTATCCGTTCTCCCTGCCTCTTGTTTGCTGATGACTTTAAGATTTTCAAAGTAAAAGAATCTACCAACGACTGCCTCCAACTCCAAAACGATCTCTCCACTCTGTGCGACTGGTGCTCGAAAAATTCACTTACTTTGAACATATCCAAATGTCATCAGATGTCCTGTACATATCAAATGTCACCCTTAATGTTTTCCTATACTCTGTACGGCTCTTCCATTACGGCTGTGGATAATTTTAAGGATCTTGGTGTGCACTTTGATCCAAAGCTCAAATTTGACCTGCACATTGCCTATATAACCGCCAAGGCCTCTCGCCTGTCAGGTTTCATTCTTAGATGCTCTTCTTCGTTTACCAGCATCGCTACCTCTTTCCATCTGTTTTTTTTTTCACTTGTTCGTAGCATCCTAGAGTATTGTTGTCAAGTGTGGTCTCCCCGTCATAAATACCTCAGTGATGCAGTGGAACACGTTC
The DNA here is from genome assembly GCA_963978885.1 of Nemotelus pantherinus. Taxonomy (NCBI): domain Eukaryota; kingdom Metazoa; phylum Arthropoda; class Insecta; order Diptera; family Stratiomyidae; genus Nemotelus; species Nemotelus pantherinus. The sequence continues at coordinate 57,469,051 of OZ022266.1, read as the reverse complement.
AGCGTAGATTTACTCGCTCACTGCTGTTTAAGTTCAACATCCCTTACTGTGGTTATAGTGATCGTCTTTCCTTACTCCAAATTCCTTCATTAGAGTCCCGACGAGTGTTCCTTGACGAATGCTTTCTTTTCAAGCTACTCCACTGCGCTATGCTCTCCGATCTCGGTTATATGCTGTGTCTGCGTAACGTCAATCGATCAGATAGATCCCAATTAATGTTCTCCATTCCTTTCGCGCGTTCTGAAGTTTATTTTAACTCGCCGCTAGTGCGTATGCCCAGGAAGCATAACGATCTTCAGCTTGGTCCTTTTCCGCTAACGTTCTGTCAATTTAAGTCGCAAATTAAAAGCATAATCCTTAATGCTTCTTATAATGTTTGACTTTCTTTTTAATTCTTTTTTTTTCCTTACCATTTTTGCGCTTTCTTAAATGTTGCATTGTATATTAGCTTTAGATTGTTGTAGTTCTAATTTGTATATTCTAATATTTTCATTTATTTGTTAATTTTTCTATTTTCTTCTTTTGGGTTTATTTCATATTTCTATTTTTGTAATTGGGCAGAAGCCTGTTGAAATGGATTTAATAAATAAAATAAATAAATAAATAAAAAGTAGCCATCTTGGCCTTATGCTATTTAACATTTTTATATCAGACCTGTCGGAGGTTTTATCTGATGTACCTCATCTACTCTATGCGGACGATCTGAAAATCTTTTATACTATAATGTCGCCATCAGATGCCAACTTTTTTCAACTAAAACTAAATTCCCTGGATCATTGGTGCTGCATGAACAACCTACCTCTCAATATCGCAAAATATCATGTGATTAGCTTCTCTCGAAAAAGTACGCTCGTACATCATACTTATCTTTTAAGCAATACTACACTTAGTAAGGTTGACAATATATTAGACCTCGGTGTGGTGCTGGATGAAAAGCTCCGCTTTAATTTTCATTACGACAAAATTATCTCTCAAGCAAGTAAACAACTATGCTTTATTAAGCGACGAGCCAGGGAGTTTCCCAATCTTTGAGGTACTAAATCGCTATACACCGCGCTCGTTCGCCCTCTTCTTTGTATGCTTGCATTATCCGGAACCCGGTTTTTGGAAATTCACCGCCACAGATTCGAATCTATTCAAAAGCAATTTTTGCTATTCGCTCTTAGAGGTCTTTACCATCCTTGTGATTTTAGCAATTTACCGCCATATGAATCTCGCCTTCGACTTCGACTTCTAAATTTGTCACCACTTGTATCCAGAAGATTAATGTTATCTGCCTGCTTCAATTTCGATGTCATTAGAGATGCTGTTAATGTCGACTTCATTCAGGAAAGATTTGTGCTTAACCAGCCCATAAGAGTCACTAGATCCCGACAAATACTAGTTGAATATAGGCATAGCACCGCATATGCTGATAATGAGCCAATAAATAGATGCTGCAAAATATTCAACGGCATAAGCCAACACTTTTCCCCCGTAATTTCGAAAGCGTCCTTTAAAAACAGAGTTACCAAGGCTCTCTTATCCTACCCTCTCTAGTCTACCCGCCTAGTACCCTTTTCATGACTAACCAAATATTTAATTTAATTTCGTTTTTGCGTTTAATAATTTTGTGCCCTACATGTAATATTGCTGTCATATTTATTTATAGAATGTTAATTTATTTATTTGCATTGCATTCAGTGTATTTTTTACCTGTTATTAATTTGTTTAGTTTTGTTATTTTAAATTGTAATTTCAATTTATATTTTTATTTTTATCTTATTCATAAGTAATTGTCTACCTTGTTTGGTGAAATAAATAAATAAATAATCTTTAAGAGCCGATGTTTTATCTAAAAGTTAGTGTTATTTAGCCTACTTTAGTGATATGTGCCGAGATTATGTTCATATTAGTTGGGGCTATGTTCAATGGAAGTCGAGACTATGTGCATAGCAGCAAAGCCTTTTATGTATGGAAAATTCAAACTTGAAGCTATATACTATGTAGATAGCGCATGTAGCATGCACTCGCAATGTTTCGCTCGCAGGTTTTTCGATATTGCGGAATAAGCAAAAGTTTTTCACTCTCGATAGGTCATTTCAAAAGAAGGAAAAATAAATTCAAGGAAAAATTTGGCTTTGGGGGTCAAGAAAAAGTCTCGAGAGTCTAAGAAAAAATTAGGCTAGCTTCGAAAAGTCAGTGGACTCTAGAGAAATTTCTGGGAGTCAAAGAATCAAAAGTCTCGAGAAAAAATTCTATGAGTCCGAGGTAAAAAAGATGGGAGTTTAAAAAAAATTCGTGAGTCTACAAAAACCATGAGAGCTAAGCGAACATTTGAGGGGCTCAAGAAAAAATCTTGAGAGACAATCAAAAAAAAATCTGGGAACTCGAGAAAAAATCCCAGGATTGCAGTAAAAAATCATGAGAGCTTAAAAAAATGGGAGGTGGTCCTGGCAAGAAGAAACCTTGAGAGCCAAGGAAAAAATTAGGGGAGCTTGGGAAAAATCAGGGAACTCTAGAAAAAAAATCTGGGTGTCTAATAGAAAATCATGGGAGCTAAAAATATTTTTAAGATGATTATTTCAGTCCTCGTCCTTGATCGGTGAAGATATGAGTGAACAAGTAATCAGATAGAGGCAGATTACATCTTGCTGCTGACCTGCAAAAACAAAGAGTGTACTCTGGTTATTGATCAGTCGACAATTTTTAGAGCGATGGTTCTAACATTTTGAGGATTTGCTGGGTGGTAGGCGATCAGTTAGTGTGCACATTAATTGATAACGAACGAAAGCTGCAACCATCAACAAATGAAAACCTTGTCTGTGGGATCCATCAGCTCAAAAACAACAAGTAGTCAGAACCCGATGGAATACCCGGTGAAGTAGTTAAATATGGTGGCGATCAAACATAGCAAGTATTTAATTTAATCTGGTTCAAATTTTTCTAGCTTGCAGAACCAAGTATTTTAATTTAAAAATCAAGTTTTCCTTTAGAAGCTAGATAAATTTCAAATTCTTGATAGATATTGTTGTTTCGATGGTAATCTATCCTCTTCTTCAATGTCTATCAGTCTAATAGTAATGTATCTTATTTTTCGCTGTTGGAAGGTGGAAATCTTCAAAAAGATGTTTCATGGCTCCTGTCCTGATTCGAACTTTGCCTTCTGGCCTAATGTGTTTGGTCAACCGCAAGATGTAAAGTGGATGTTTGGCTACCCCTGAAAGATTTCCGAAGACCCGGGATTTTTGATTCCTCCACGTTTGTCAGCCCCAGTTGGTCTTTAAAAGCACTGCAGATTTTCTCTTTCGTAGTGATCTCGCCCAGATCTCGGCAATCAATTACTACTCGCTGGCAAATTACTCGTACGTTCGTCTGTTCACCAACAGAGGCCTCAATTTTCCTCTTAAACTCCTCATGCTCGGATTCGTCAGATTTAAGTTGGAGCAGCAGGCAGGTTGTCTAAGTCCGTCGAATACGGGTCCCGTTGTCACTTAAGTCCTTTGAAGTAGAGTCTGTTTTGACTTTTCGCAAGACGTCTGCATATGTAATGCCCTCCTTAGGAGAGATAATCATTGTCTCAGAGCGAGGCCTCCGTTGCAGCTGTTTCTTTTTCGATCTTTCGACCTTGGTCCACTTTTCACTCTTTTGCTTGGCATTATTTCCCGCTAATTGCACAGGTTCTTTGCTGCTTTCTTGCCCGGTTTGGCACTGGAAAGAAACTTCTTCGGTGCTCTCACCCTCTTGTGGTGGCTTGGGGTCCACGTAAATCAGCAGCTTCTTTTGCCATGAGGCCTAGCCATGAGGCCATGAGGCCGAGCGGAGTGGATTTTTCTCTGACAAGTGCCTTCGGTGTAGTTTGCGTACCTGTTTCTACCTTGGCCTGAGCTTCCACTGCCCTATGTATCCTCTGCTCATCTCTCATCTTGTTTTAAGTCGATCTTATTGCCCGTACCCGATCCTTAATCGCGTTGTGAACATTATGACGCTGGTTCACATACTCCATCAGATCAACAATAAGGTTCTTCAGTTTTGTGAATATACTAGTTACGAGTTCCTTGTTCTCTTTAGAAAGGCTATTACTCAGGTTTGAGAGATCGACGTAAAAACGCGCTGCATTGAAACGGATTCTCCATTTGCATACCGATGCTTTATCTTTAGTATTGAGCGTTGAAGAAGCCAAGCTGCCCGCTCCTTTAACGTTAGGATCCTCTGGCGACTCTTTTCCAGCTAAGCTGGAAGATAGCCCACCGCACGTCACCGCTCCTTCCGACTTTTGAACGTATATCCCCGTTCGAATTTAATCAATCCTCCTTTACTTCCATCATTGGTTTATTATTCTGTGCTTCTTTCCATAGCCTTTTATACCTGCGGCCAGATTGGACGTATAGTTGAAAGACGGCGCTAACTCGTCCTGTCCACCCTCCTTCTCTACCGCTCTCGGTGGGGGCTGTTTATTTGTTAATCGCAGCTAACCTACATTACTGTAGGCCGTCTATGATCCGCCACATATGACCCCCACAGTAGCTTCAGTCACGCCCTGTGAATAGTAGTAGTGCATCCTAAACATCTAATTTATGTCTACTGTATTGTGTGAGCTTTTTTTTTATCTATTTACTTTATTTAAGCTAAACAACATCCTAAAACCGTTTTTTATTACTTTTTATTATTTAATTGTTTTATTTATTTATTATTTTATTTATTTATAATTTTTTTATTTATTATTTTATTTTTGTATTATTTTATTTATTTATTATTTTATTTATTTATTATTTTATATATTTATTATTTTATGTATTATAATATTTTTTATTATTTTTTTTATTTCTTTATTTATATATTATTATTATTTATTTTCTTTATCTCATTTTTTAGTGTTGTAGGTGTAAGATAGTAAAACTATACCCATCAATAGGCATATTTTTTTATCTGTTCATACATTTGAAGTGAGATGTCAGTGAGTGCAGAAATTATTGGGATATCAATTTGTTTGGTAGCCCCTATTTGTGCTCCACGCTAACTTACTGGACATATACGCTCAGTTGCTAATTTTTAGCAATGATCAGACTTTCTCTCTGTTCCAATCAATGGAAGAGCGGAGGAAAGTTGAAACCTGAAACATTTCCATTTGTTCATCGACTTCGAAGCCGCATATAACCAGTTTGAAACTTTCCACGGCTAGGGGAGGGTTTGATAATTCCAACTAAATTAGACTAACGAAGCTGTCCATGACGAATTTTCGATGCCAGATTAAGGCAGCTGGATCCTTCTTTAGGCTGTGAAGATTTCAGTCGCCAATGAAGTGTACTTCAGTTTCTAAATATTTTCCGGCCAAGGCTCTCCAAGAAGTCCATGTATTTCTACCATAAGTATCAGTCTCCATATTTTCGTGGAAATCTAAATACGTTCCCAAAAAGAAGGTCTTTCAATGGACAGTTCCATCACCTGATGGTGAGGTAGCTTGTAAAAAAAAAACTGTCGGGAAAACTCATTCGTTGACCACAACCAAGTCATTAATGCCGCATGGTTAATAAGCTTTCTTGCATAAACATAGCTGCAATAAGGATTTTCCGTTAAAGATGACCACCGCCAGTAGCCTTTAAACTAAAATGTTATCTAAAATTCTAGTCACTACCCATCTGCAATAATTTCAATTAATCAAATACTGATGATAAATTTATCTGATAAGTATTATGTTCCAAAAATAGCAAAAAAATGTTATCTTATCTCATTTGCAAAGCGAACTAGTACAAGAGCACTTAATCTAAATAGCACACAAAGCTAGCGCAAACGAAAACACAAAATGCAAATATCATTTGAATCAATCTTTGCATTGTATACAAAAATTTTGATAATACAATTTAAATATAGATTTGAAAATTCATTCACCTACCTACACAATATACGCGAACATTGACAATGGACAAGATACAAGGCACTCATCAAAGATATGTCATGCGAAACATTTACAAATAACATGGTACAAATTTTGAACCGTTTTTTTTTTGCAAAGAGTTGATTGTCCGTAATATTTGTATGTGTGTGTGTGTGTGTGTGTTTTCGCTGTGCGAATTTGTTTCGTGCGGATTTGTACTTCCGCTGATAACCATTCACATTTTAATTTACTGTTTATTTGTACTAGATGCAAAAGTTAAGTAAATAAACAAAACTGCGAAAAAAGTCAACGACGCCAACTGATATTTGGACTTAGTGTGTGTTTGCTTAGACTTGGAATGATGAATGATTTTTATAAGGTATGCGAACGATTTTATTTGAATATGATACAAAATTATCTGACATACATTTAGATGTTTATTTGAGGTTGCTTGAAACGTTTCGTTTGGATATATTTGATATTTTCATTAAAAAGGCGAAATATTGGTCGATCTATTGATTTAGAAATGATTTTTACAGAAGGAACAGAATAAAAGGAACCACGTTAGCCATTTCACTAATATAAAAACTTAATTAGAGTTTAACCCAAGAGCGGTTGTGCCTTAAAAGTAAGGAATGTATTATTTCCCTTATTACTTTAAAAATAATAATATACAGATTTTTTCAATAAGGAACTAACAGTTTCGTAATTAAATAAAACAGAATAATTGTACACATGTTACATTTAAGTAAAAAATTCGATTTCATTCATATGACCAGTGGATTTCTTGCCCCTAGTGGGTAAAGATAAAGAGGGACCGGCTACACCGAAGATCTCCTTGCCGGCCAGGACAGATACCAGATCTGTCAGCCGTGGTGCGCGGAAGAAGCGCAGGGTTGAAGCGAAAGCTTTCCTCTACATTGCACTTGTACACAAGCCGTGGGTCCGAGGCAGCAGGATCTACGGACTCAGTTCAATCACGGGGGCCAAGATCTTTTATGATGAAAGATCAACACGGTCGAGGAATTGTGTTCTGGTCTCTAATCTGCTTGATGCCACCATGCTCAGACAGTTTTCAAGCCGAGACCTGTCAGCGGTCGTCGTGCAGTACCAGGAAGATGGCAGGCTGAAACGGACGATAGTCGCCTCAGCTTACTTTCCTCTTGACTCCTTACTCCCACCGCCAATGCAGGAGTTGAAGGACCTGGTCCAGTACGCTGAATCGAAGAGACTAGAACTTCTGGTAGGCTGCGAGCTGGGGCAACAACAAATGTAACGTCAGAGGAGACAGACTCTTTGATTTTATAACGTCTGTGGGGCTGATGTATTTAAACACTGAGATTTCTCCCACATTTGTTACCCCAAACAAAAGGACGGTTATTAGTGTGTCACTATGTTCGTCTGGAATAGTTAGATCAATAACTAGATGGCATGCATCGGATGAGGTTTCACTCTCTGATCATCGCTACTTTGTGTTCTCTTTGGATTTAACACCTGTGGTGGAAAGAAGAAACCCAAGAAACACTGACTGGGCTAAGTTCAATCGACTTCTTGCAGACAGAGCGTGATCTAGTGGTAGGATAAAATCCCCAAAATCATTAAAATCCCGGCTGAACACTCTAAATGGAGACATAATAAGTAGCTATGTTGAGGACTGTCTGAGTAAGAGTAGAATCGGCACCACGGTTCCCTGGTGGAACCGGGAACTACAAAAGCTCAAAAAGAGTACCAGGGAGCTTCTCAATCGAGCTTGCAAGGATAACTAGATTGCCTACAAAACTTCGCAGAGAACACATAAGAATCTGGTGAGAACCTCTAAGAGAGAATCGCTAAGATCGTTCTATGAGGGAAGGAGGCTTTGCAGAGGCTTTGACACGCAGAAGGCATCTGCGCTTCTGACCAAACCTCCTGCTCTTCGCAGCAGTAGGAAATGCTGGTACAGAGCTAGATCAGTGGTCACTAGTGAAAAGGTCAGGTATGCAATCATGTCCTTTGCGAATTTCAAAGTAGTTTTTATACCTATACCGTAAAGAGATGAATATTCGGATCCGATCAGCTTAACTTGTTGAATGATATATACGCACTAGGGCGCTTAAGTCTGATCCCTTGGATGATGAGCAACAAGAAAGCGAGGAAAATCATGCGAGTCGGTTCTTCATTCTCTAGTTTTTAGAGTTGAGGGAGCGATCTCAAATGGTGAGTATGCGATAGGGGTATTTGTGGACATTGAAGGAACCTTTGACTGCGCGCCCCTTTTAGAGCTATGTGAAGCTGCGAGATCTCATGGCGTGGATGACGTCTTAGTTAAGTGGATACATGCCATGGATCCGACTGCTAATAATATGCTAGTTGACTCCGTCCTAAATGAACTGCAACGAGCACGTCTGCATGAGCAGGCTTATGCTGATGACGTGATCACACGATCAGTCAGTAAAAACATGAATATGGTATGTAGAAATACAGAACGTGCATTGGATTTAATTGATAGTTGGTGGTCGAGGCATGGTCTAGCAGTGAATCCAAGTAAGAAGAAACATGCATCACCAGGAAAAGAAACAGCACTAGTCCTTCCTAATATGAAGGGTGTAACTCTTCAACTTTCACATGAAGTCAAATATCTTGGACAAAAAACTTCTCTGGAAGAATAATGTGAAAGCTAAGCTTACTCGTGCTTTAAATACTTTCGGGCAATCCAAGTGAGCTTTTGCCACTACAAGGGGTCTAAAGCCTCGTGTAGTTATCTGGAACTACGTAACAATCATAAGGCCGATGATCACGTACGCATCCTTGGTGTGGTGGACTATTGCGAAGCTATCGTATGCTCGCAAGATGTTAACCATGCTGCAAAGGACTGTGTGCCTGATTATCTATGGTGCCATGAATATTCTTGCGAAGGCGGCTCTTGATGCGCTTCTCAATCTGCCTCTTCTCGACATTCAAATTCAGAGTGTGGCGATAAGCTCTGCCCATAGACTAACTTAGCTTGGCCTATGGTTAGGAAACGACGATGTGGGGCTCTGCTCTATTAGTGGCTCGATGCATGAAATCTCCCCGATTCTCACTATGCCTTCGGACGTTCGAGTACCTTTCCTCGACGTCGTGTTTCGTTTCACTCAAGCTACGAAGTAATCTTGAGCAAAAATAACTGGGAGGATCCAGATGACTTTACGAGGGGATATTCCGAGATCTTCTTCACGGACGGCTCGTAGACAGATGTTAGATCTGGAGCTGGTTTCTATCTGCATTCATCGAATGACAGGTGGACCTCTTCTCGTGGAGAGCATGTTTCTGTTTTTCAAGCAGAAATATTCGCTGTTCTAAGAGCTGCTTCCTGGACAACTGAAGAACAGTGGAGGGGAAAACGTATTGCTATTTGCAGTGACAGTCAAACGATTAAACTAAAGTGATTAAACTCTGTCGCCAGATTCAATAGAGCCCACATGTTCTGGGTACCGGGGCACTGTGGTGTTGAGGAAAATGAAATTGCTGACGTCATTGCGAAGCAAGGTTCGAGGCTTCCACTACAGGACCCTAAACTCGTCTTGGGTGTGCCGACCACATCTGCACATGCCATTTTTCGGAAGTGGGTAGTGATGCTCACAAAGACAGATGAATGTCTTCTGATGTCGTCAGGCACACGAAGGTTTTCCTTCCAGAGCCCAACCAGGTGACTGCGGAATTTCTACTCAACAAGAGCCAGAAAGTTGTGCAGAGTTTGCTGACTGGACGCAACTGCCTAAGAGGACATATGTACCGAATAAGAGTTGCACATGATAACCTCTGTTCATCCTGCCTAGGAGAGGCTGACTCTGCGGTGCATTTTCTCTATGAATATCCAGCGTTTGCGCATCTCAGATATCAATGCTGGGATGTGACATAGATGCGGAAGATAGCCTACTCTTTCCCCATCATTAATCCTAGATTTTGTTAAGAAATCTGGGAAGCTATGGTAGGTGGTGGGTATAAGTACAATGGGTCTTTTGACCTGAGTGCTTAAGGGTGCCAGTCGTCTTTCTCCCAACCCACACACGCACACACATACTGAATTTATGTGAAAAAATGGCTATGCAGTGACTTGCATAAAACTGACATTTGAAACCTATTGGAAATTTATAAGGGACTGTAAAAAAAATGCTTTCGCACTACAAACATGCTGCCACAAATATGGCCGAACTTTGGATAAGAGTTAAGAGTAATTGGCCTAAACAAAACAAGTCAGTTGAAAGCCAGACTTTGTAGTCAAGCGAATCTGAATCCTGAATCATTCTAGCCCTCGAATGTGCACTTCCAAAAAAGTTCCTCTTTTTTTCCGCACAAGAGAGACATTGAAAATTTTAGCTAAGCTTCATGTTTCCAAATCTGCAGGACTTGGTGGTATTTCAGCCCTTGTACTAAAGTGCTCCGCCTTAAATAAACCTCTACGCAAATTGATTTACTTGTCATACTCCACTAAAATATTTACTTCCGCATGGAAGCTTGCACGCGTTCAGCCCATACCTAAAAAAGGGATGCCCTGTAATTCCTCTAATTAGCGACTACTTCCACTTGTTTCAGTTCTCTCTAAAATAGTGAAGCAATGGTCGTTTCTCTTCATATTTCGAAGGCCTTTGACGAAGTCTGGCATCGAGTTCTATTAGCCAAGCTTCTGTCCTTGCAGATCGTTCCTTCCAAGTTGTCCTGGATAGATTCAAATCCTGTATCCCCACTACCAATGCCGGGGTTCCGTAAGGTACTGTTCTCTCACCAACTCTTTTTCCTTTATTTATAAATGACCTCTTTTCCTTCACTTTAGATATGCTTCATAATTTTGCCGACGACAGTACTCCTGATTTTGCACACTCCTTTGGCAGATTAGCCGACTCTCGGGGAAACACTACTTTTGTTAGCAGAGATCGCATGTTCACAACAGGAACCTATTACGAATTATCGCTTGGGGCTCAGCAAACCGTTTTACGTTTAGTGCGCCCAAAACTCAATGCCATCTTCTTTCACTCAAATCTTACCCTCCTTCTGCTAGCCTCACTATTTTTGTTGATGGTGTAGCTATTCCTGAGTCACTAGAACATCTCTTCTTTATCGCTATTACTGCGGACATTGTTCTAATAAAATATCAAGTTTGATCCCTTGTGGAGCACCTTCAACATGCTACACCCAAGCCTCTAAATGCTCTCACTCTTACATCACTTTGATCAGTGCCAGCCGTACCGTTATACGATTGTGGAACAGCATACCATCTTCTGCTACCCCCACTGACTATCAGCCACAGTTGTTTAAGCGAAACTTGCACCGCTATCCCCATCAATCTCAACCCTTTCTCCATTCTTTTCCTTAACTTTCCTTTTGCCATCCTTTTCCTTAACTTTCTTTTGAGCAAGGCTGTGTCGTTGCATAGTTGTACGTGAGCCTTGGCATCATAATGGTAAAAAAACTAACGTGGTGACCAACTGTTATACGAGTACAAGAGAGGCCAATCAAGCTCTGCTTAGGGCCTTTCTGAATTGACGTTTTCGCCTTCGTCTTCAGCTTGTTATTACAGAATATGAAGTAAGACCAAGTCGAGCTTTTCCGAATTTAATTATCTACTTCTTGGCTTTCGTCATCTGCATAACAGTTGGCGAAGTCACCTTCTGATTTGATTTTTCGTTGGCTTGATGGTGTTTTTTAGGCAATGTTACAAACACCTCGTCTTGATCTGCTTCAAACTGTTAGAATAGCTGACGTCACAATCTGTCGTAACAAGCTAAAGATGAGAACGAAGACGTGAATTCGGAAACGGTCTGAAATCACATTCTGCTATAGCTAGCTGAAGGCGAAGATAAAGATATCAATTCGAAAAGATCCTACACGCCGCGAAATGATTATAAGGACACGAAAGCTTTTATTAGTAAATAATATGTTTGGAGTCATTTTTAATTTTTCAATCAAAATTTTATTACTTCATGTAATTATTCTTTCAATAACAGCGTATTAAAAAACCAAGAACTTTTCTTTTAAATTTTATAATAATAAAAACTAAAAGTAAGAACGAAATAATTATAAAGGTACTTGATACTTTTATTGTTTTTCTTTTGTAGTGACTATTTATTACGTAAGCTTAGTCAGAAGTATGACCGCCGTTGTTGTTTATATCACTTTTAAACGCCTTGGCATTGCATTTATTAAGGTATAGATGATTGCAGGATCGATGTTTTTCCATTCCTTGTTGGTTGAATCTCTTAGTTCATTTACGCTTGCGTATTGGTACCTATGGTGAAAAACTTTAGCTGATAAGATAGACCACAGGTTCCCGATTGGATTAAGATCCAGACTAAGTGCAGGCCAGTCGCCAATGGGGTGCCACAGGACCTCAGAAAGTCTTTAGTTTTTCTCGAGCGGGGGATCGCCGCATTATCTTACTGGAAAATGAACTCTGCGCAAGCAATCTTCTCTCCGTAGTCAATAAGCACCTCATCTAATAAATTAATATAGTAATCTGAGTCCATTTTTGTCGAAACAAAGCAAATGGGTGTGGTACCCCATATGATATCCCTCCCCGAATCATGGGTGAACCTCAACCGAAATTTAGACGTTGACGCTTTTCTTTCGCAGAACCTTTATCCCGCCAATATGTATGTGAACCGTTTGGGCCATCTAAATTAAACTTCTTTTCATCAGTAAATACAACATTGTTCCATATTTCGACCCAAAATCAGTACTTTTCGGCAAATGGCAGTCTGGCCAATTTATATATTTTCGTAGGCGAAGGGCTGTTATAAATGATTTTGATTTATCGGCAACCCTGCGGCAGTGAAGGCATTTTGAAAATTCACTAAGAAAAAAATCTGCCTTATGTCCTATAAATTCTGATTCAGTAACCAGATTTCAACGAAATTCACACAGTAACTGGACGTTGCTCTAAGCCAGAAATCTTATGGAGAAAATGGGTTAGAGCTGCCAGCTATGCTAATAGCTGTCTCTTGAAAATTTGCTCAGCAAAATAAAGTTCATTGCCCTATAACTTTCGGCCAAGTCATAAAATCAAAAACGAAACTGATAAAGTGAATGGCTCTTATGATAGGTCAAATGGGGTAGGAATTTCCGTGAAAAATCATGTTAGGGCTGCCAGCTGTCTTTGTCATTTCTTTACTAAGCGATGTTATCATGAGTTTTTCAATTCTTATAGTGATAATGAACAAAAAATATTAAAATTTCGAAAATTTGAAAACCTTTGCATGTGGTAACCTTCAATTTCTTTTTACTGTTATAAATTCCTATGCCGTCAACAGATCGAAACAAAATTCTCAGGGTGGGTTGGCATCAACTTGAAGCAGGCTGGCTAAGGGCTGCCAGCAGCAGGCATTTTGGTTATTTCCGTACCAATAGATGCTACCATATAATATTCATATGTCAAACATCTACAGTGAAAATGGGTAACCAATGTTTAAATTTTCTACGCATTGGAAATTGTATCCTCGAGATCAAAGTGGTAAATGGCCTTCGAAGCAAATTGGCTGCTATGAGGAACACGTGTAGTAGAATATACACTGAAAATCTACACGATTTATCTACTTTTCTTCGAACATTAGTGCTTCTAGCAGTTCTGATGTGCTAGAGTTTTTTTAACGTCAGACTGTCAAACTGTTTGGATACAAACTCCATTTCAGATCATCGATACTAAAATATCTTCTGTATCAAAATATAGGCCCACACACTCGCTACTAAGCTAGTGCTTTTAAATTTTAAAGAAAGATTTTTTAAAATATTACATATAAAAGCAGTGAAAACGTTATAAAGGCGATGCTATTCTTCAAATCAGTCGCGCCTTTTGTGGGCAAGCGCCACAAAACCAAACAAATACATTTATAAACGTGTTTTTCAAGTTTTGTAGTATTTTACCATATTATGGAGTTTCGTTTGTAGTACCTTTAGGTTGTATCCATTCAGATAGCTATTCGAATCGCTTTTTCACTACCATTCTTGATTGTTCCATGAATATGATACGCCCCATCTTTTTTGCCAACAATTATTTCCGTCCTTAGAGTTTTTCGCCATTTCCATGCCAGAAGCCATTGCACAACTAGTCGTTTCGGCGACGATATTCGCAATCGTGTTCTACAAATGAAACATTACCGACTCAACGGCAACTGCAGTTTTTGCTCAGATTCTGGTGCGAAATTTCAAAGGCAGTCTCTACTTGGTCTGGCTGGAACACGACGGTTAAGTGTCGGATCCCTTCTGATTGCAACTCTTTCTCAATATCTGCATGGATTATTATTTAGTATTTTTGATTTTTATTGATTGTCCTGTCGTCAATAGAATATCTAAAAATTGGCCTTAATAAAATTTGAAGTCAAACAAAAAGTAATAAAAAAAACTTCCAGCAAACGAAAACTTCGAAGAATTTCAAGTCAAATAAGGTTCCCTTCCATGTTTCTCTTATAATTATTGATTATGTCTAGAACAATCGTATCTTCTAGTTTTGGTTCAAGAGATTTTTCGAATGGACTTGGGCTTGTATCTAAGTTTCTTAAATGATTTTCTGCTCCTGTTTTTCTATGTCCTTCGCTCTTGAAAACTTTGCGCGAATGTTCCAAGGTTTTTAGCCAGTCGCGACGACATGAGGGAGTTGGCTAAACAACTACTTGTCTTCGCAGTACAAAGATGCATCCAATCGTTTTTATGATCGACCGTTTTTGAAATTTCATCGCAGCGCGCTGTTTGTACATTTCGAAAATTTCCAAAGTTTTTGCGGTTATTGTGTCGACGACGACGTTCGTGTCTGTCGTCAGCATCGTTGTCGTTCTTACTACAGCCACGATGACCTCCCTGTTTGGCGAATTTAGCCACCGTAAGTTCATGTACCTACCTATTCGCCGAGTCTTTTTCTGCTCTCACAGACGACGGGGATTTTAATTTATCGTAGTAGTCAACGAAAAATTGTATCTTTGAATTTGTTTGCGAGATATTGTAAAGTGCTCTGCAATCTCGCGCGTCACTTCTTTTGCTTCCACTTTAACAACACTTGTGTGTGCAATTTTTCATCTTAAAGCGTTTTTTGCTAATTACCGAACAAGTATTTACTTAGGCCACTTTGCTTCTGCTGTTGGTGCTACTGCCCGTTACTGCTGGCCTGTGTTTGGTTGACGATGGTGCGGCGGATGTATTATTGCAGCGCTAACATTACTCCCATTCGCTTTATTTTCACTGTTGTCGGTTTGCCTCAAACCCAGAAAAAAACTTTTATCCTGATGTCGGTGTTCAATAACACCTTGTGGGAAATGTAATTATTCATAGCGATGAGGTTTTTCCCCGGTGAAAAGTTGTTTCTTTCTTGCACGTCACCGAACGAATCAACATACTGTGAACGTAATCAAGTGCT
Organism: Nemotelus pantherinus; assembly: GCA_963978885.1. Classification (NCBI taxonomy): domain Eukaryota; kingdom Metazoa; phylum Arthropoda; class Insecta; order Diptera; family Stratiomyidae; genus Nemotelus; species Nemotelus pantherinus. The sequence continues at coordinate 57,453,839 of OZ022266.1, read as the reverse complement.
TATTTAGAAGTTGTTCTTTTTTCGCGTAAAATATTCATAAAAAAATCTTTGTAAGGTTTGAGTATTATCTTGAAATTTTCTGTTGTTGTGATTTTAATGCTATTTTTATAATTTCAAGTCGTCTAGCTAGAATACGTGGCTTTGCGGGTTTCTGCAGGAATTTTAAGAACAGGTAGTTTACGAACAAAAGAGTTTTATTTTATCGCCAGAAAATTACGAAAACCTGTAATAATCGCCAGGACAGATTTTAAAGAGATCTCGTATATTGCTTTGTGGTGAAAAATGAACATTTCCATTTTTTATGAAGCTAAAGATATATGAAACTGTTTAGAAAACTAAAAGTGAACGAGTAAATTTCTCATCTCAGATTTTAAGATAACCTACTTTACCTTTCCTTTTATGAACATTGAGTATTAAACTTATGATTGACTGTTCCGTGATGTAATTGTGATCTTGAACCTCAGCTACTTTTGCCTTTATTTGAACGTGGAAATACAACATTTTTATTCTGGGTCTGATGTCCTCCAAAATTTTAAGGTGATCTTTTAGGTCTCCTGATTTGCACCTGTAGACCTGTTGAATGCTAATAGCCTATTTCGCCGCCTCCTCTTGAGTTTTTATGTTTGGCGGCTCCAGGTTTAAAAAGGCTTCGATTCCTCCTGTTGAGGTGGAGCCCACTGCTCATGAAATCAGTAGCCAGGCCATCCTTTGAAGCTTTTTGAGTCTATGCATAGCAGTGTTTTGTATGGTTTTCTTGCACCACACTGCAGCTACATATACGATGATAAGTCTCACCATTTGTTTGTCTGCCCATAGTGTTTGCCTTGGAGATAGTCCCCAATTGCGTCCAAGCGTTCAGAGTGCCTTAGTGGCTTTCAGTGTCGTTTTGTTTGGATGATTGTCCCAGAGTAGTTTCCTATCTAGGTGAATTTCTAGATATTTTACCTCTTCCTACAGACATACGGCTGTGTCCCTAATATATATGGCTCCTATTTCGATTTATATCTTTGAATGGTACTATGCTAGTTTTCCAAAAATTTATGGATAAACCCTCTTCCTCGCATTATTGGATTGTTTCATTTAAGGCTTTTTGCATTCTGGATCTCAAGGCATCTATGTGCGAGCCTCTAATTATTACCGTGATATCTAACTAGTAGAGATCATAATAGGTGAAATAACACCCCTCTCTGTGGACATCCCCTCCTAGTGTCTGCCCTTAGCATCGCCGTCCCCAGCTTCGTAAACACACCTCGTTACCTTAGTTTTTTACTCGCCCATTTTGCTACTTCTTGAGGGGTTTTGAGGGTTTTTTTGATTTTGCTACTTCCTTCCTCTAGAGAGCGTGGTACAGCGAGTGGTGGTTTGCATTATCAGAAGCTCTATGAGTTCCTAGCTCGCTCCAACTATGTGCACCAAAATAATCTTTAATCTCCCCGTGGCTCTTTGTAGCAAAGCTGAGTATGTTCCGTCTGGTCCTAGTGATTTATAGGATTTAAAGGAGTTAGTTGCACGGTCATCCGTTTCATACATAATGATTTGTTTAATCAAAGGTGATTGAAGTGTTCGATCAGGGCCTTCCTCTTCTTCCTAAGCCTTACCACTGCTCCTAGTTTTGCACCCTGGAACATTTTTTCTATGCAGTACTTCCAGTGTGTCTCCAAAGGTGGTCGTCATCTCCCCACCTGGAGTTATAAATAGTCCTATAAGCCCTTTGGTGGCCTTTGGACAGAGCTTTTTATATCCTGGCAATCGTTAAGATGCTATTAAACTTTGGCAGATGGCACTTCAAGCATTTCTTTCGGACTTCCTTATCTCTTCTTTGTATTCTGATGGTTCATCTTTATAGGCATCCCAGTTTGATGTTGTTTTTGGCCCTTCTGAACTCCATTCTTGCGGATCTTCAGAGTTTTTCTAACTCCCTGTTTCATCATGGCATCTTCTATTGGGAGCACTCGTTTTTCTCGAGGATTATTCTAGTAACCTTTCACACAGTGTCTTCCAATTCCGCCATGAAGTCCCGCTGTAAGGTCATATTTATAGCTTTCCCAGTCCGTTTACTTTGCCTGCCTGTACTTTTTACAATACCTTTCTCTAGTTCGAAGCTTATCAGAGAACGAAGCTCCTCTTAGGACATTCCACTTCTTCACTTAATGCACTGCACTATTTCACACTATCGTGAGGTCTAGTATTTCTTGTCTGTTAACTCTAACGAAAGTTGACGTCTTGCCCTTATTTCCTATAGCCAAATTACTGGTAAAGAGGAATTCTAATAGTAAATCACCTCTAGCGTTGACGTCACTACTCCCCCATGCTGTGTGATAAGCATTGGCATCATATCCAATAATCACCATTTTATTCTTCTTTCTTCAGTCGTCTACGAGTTCATTGATGTTGTTATTTGGGACCTGGTTCTCATCCCCTGGAAAGTAGGCTGAGGCAAATATCGCATCTACTGTTCGTTCTTCGATGGAGACTTGTACTTGGACCGCCACTGTCTCCCTATTGGTGTATTTTGGGATTAGAAGAAAGTTTGTGTTTGTGTTCTCCTGCGGCTCAGATTAGCTTACATTTTTTCTATGCAAGCCTCTAATTTTGCTTTTGTTCACCCAGGGCTCTTTTATTTGTCCCATGTTATAGGTGGCCGAAACAAACATGGACATTCCACCGAGGTTCGATTGTTGACACCTCATTCTATTTCTTCTATTGATTGGGTTCCGCTGGAACATGGTTTGTTTTAATGTCGGTTGTACCACCCTCCATATTGGTAGTTGGAGTGACCGCTGACTCTGGTGTTTTTTCGCCTGATTTTTTGACGACCAACTTAACCTGCCCACAGCAGAAGCTAACTAGTGCTGCCGACTCCGTCAGTTATTTTGGTAGCTGAGTACTGGTCAGCCGCCTATCATGGCTCATTAACCTAAATCGTAATCGTAGTAAATCGTATTCGATTCCAATACTATGGAATCCGCATATCCGCGGAAATGCTTTAAATTTACAGCAATTTCTAAGGTAAGTGTTGTTACAGCAGTTGAAATTCCGAAAACTTCAAACTTTTCATAAAACATTTATATTTCCTGGAAGGTGTTTTTGAAGTTCTTTGTATATTTTTGCTATAAAAAGCTATTGTTCTGCTCAAAACCCCAAAGTTCCCATGAATATTGAGTTTTTCCCCTAGAGAAAAATACTGGAAGAATTATTCCCCGAAAAATACGTCAATGATGATCGTAAATCCCCCATTTTAGGTGCATAATCCCCAAATCTGTCAGCATTGACATTGCTGTATTCATTTAGTGGATTTTTTATTTATTTGAGAAAGTTCGATAAATACAGACTAGTAAGACTAACATTAAAACAGATGTTAACATATAAACAAAACCATCAAAGTGCTGTGGTGTTTGCTAAACTATTTTCAAAAGATGAAAATGATATATAAAAAAAGAACTGATCGTACGATCGACTGAACTTTCTTTTTAATGAGCGAAACGGATAAAAAGAAACCCATAAAATATTGGCATTCCTCATTTTTTGACCCTGGGTGTCGAGACGAAATAGATTTAAAAGGTTTTCGGAGAAAATACTCTTTGAGAGGAGCTTAGCAGCAAAAGAAGGAATACATTTTTAAAAATTTTGCCGTCATCCGCATAACGTAACATGTATGAATGTTATAGGATGGATGGAAATTCATTTATATGTAACAGAAATAGTATGGGTCTTAAGTGGTTTCCTTGAGAAACACCATCAGGCAATTCAAATAAGAAGCCATCCAACTAATAATTAGCACAACAATATTGAATGATCCAGCTTGTCAAAAGCTTTCGTGAAGCTCGAGTTAATACGGTATATCTGAAGTCCTGCCTTGATAGATGAAATTACGGTATTGGTTAATTCCAGCAGGTTGGTAGTTGTAGATTTGCCTTTCATGAAACCGCCATGTTGGAAAGGAGATAAGATTGATTTGCTATGAAATACCACAACATTACTAATTATCGCTTCGAATAGATTAGCATTAAAGCTTGAGTAGCCTAGTAAGTAGAGCACTGGCCTCTTGTGTGTGGGGTCCCGGGTTCGAATCCAGATTCGGACTAGGGATCGTGCACCAAGCTTTTAGTTCTCCTACCTCTGAGCTAATCAGGGGTAAAGTGAGTCGTGGAACTAATCACTCCACACTCAAATTCACATCGATTGTAAAAATTTGTCATGAAGCTGTCTACCAGCTTCAACTCCTAGACCCAACAAGGGTTGTCGGAGGATTAATTTACTTATAGATATGCATTGCATGATAGTTTGGTGATGGGACGATATTTTCTTACAACATTCCGATCTCCTTTTAAATGAAGAGTTGTGACGATTGCATATTTTCAAAAACTAAGAAAAACACCGACAAACAGGCAGAGTAAGGTTAAACGCGTAGGCAAGAATGGGTGACAGTCAGGAGCTGGGGCCAAATATTGTCCACCTACCTAAAAAAAAAAAAAAGTGCCAAAATGGTACCCTCGCCAATATAGAAATCTATTTAGCAAGAATATTAGAATGGAAATCCGACAAAAGATTTTTCTAACCATGATGTCCTTCATTCAAAAAGTTAATTATAATAAATAATTGAATAAATGAATGCCATAGCCACGTCATACGATTTAGCTGTCATCAAAAGTCAGTCTAAAGTATGTGGCCGTCCGCTGCCAGTTTATTTCTTGGCCCTCAACAATCAGTTTTTGTGGTGATTGCTGTCCTATATGTGTGATAAACATCACCTGTATTTTAATAGTCTTTTTCTTGATCTTCCATGTTCAGAAGTATTCCAAAAGCGTGTCTATAGAGAATTGAAGTAACAAGGGAAGATGCAAGTATCAACCGCAAACAGAGATATTTTGACAGTGGCCCATATAGAAATCTTTAATGTGTATAAGTTATACAATAATAGTGATAAGAGTGACCCTTGTAGCACTCCAGCCTCTATAGACCGCTGTGAGGAGAATTTTTTGTGTATTCTTACACGAAAACCTCTGTCGTGTAGAAAGCATCCGACCAGTTGCATAAGTTAAATTGGTAATTCAATGTGTACAATTTAAATATAAGCCAGACTTAGTCAAAGGCGTTGACTACGTGAAACTTAACCAAGCATGTTGGCTTCCTTCGTTTTGTCTCTGTACGGATATATTGTACCACCCACCTTAGCTGAAGCTCAAATGAAGTGACTTGAAGCCAAAGTGCTGTTTTCGTCAGCACTGCCACTTTGGTGATAGAGAAAAGCACGCTGAATGGCCTCCAATTTTGTAGAAAGGCGAGACTTTTGCCAGATTTCGGCAAAACCATGAAAATGGCTTCTTTTTACGCTTCTGTATGCTTTCTCAAACGCAAAGCAATATTTATGATATTTGTTAGTGTCTGTGATATGTTGGCAGCGGTTGTTTAATCCAGGCGATTTGTGTCTATTCAACCCGTTCACCAAAACCTTCTCCTCTTCTAGGTTTACCAATCGCAAGGTCTCCGCCTCCTGGAAGTCAGAATTGAGGAACCTTCTGGCTGCCCTGTCCATGATCTCTTCTTCATCCAGCTCATATCCTAAATGCGACATATTGCTGAACCTGCTGCTCCAAACTATCAGCAAAGGCTTCTGTTAGCTATCAAGGTCATATTAACCTGAAATACTTCAATAATCGCTAGAGGGTGTTTTCAGCAGGGAGGTTTTCCCATTGCTCGTTTTGATGCTCTTGCACATTGCTGTGAATACAGTTCATAAGTCGGTTTGCTTGCCTGTTTTAACCTAGCGTCTAGCACTTCTCTAGATTAGATTTCTCCTCGTTATAGGCAAATTTATTTGCTTCAGCCGGGGTAACTTGGAGAGTAACCCATTTGGTAATGTTCTTTCGCCTATGTGGCTCTTCGATAAAAATGTTTTTATCAATGCGAAAAAGTACCAGCAGCTCATCGAGGACGTTGATGTGTACATTATTGAATGCAATATCACATTATGTATGGTTGTTCCTAGGATCAAAAGGACTAATTGGGGATGTACTGCTTATCAACTTCTTTAGTCTGGCTGCTTCTCACTGCTCCCTTAAAGTCGTTGTAGACATTCAGATCACCTGCAATGAATACTGCCTCTTTGTGATCGAACAATGCACGAAGGTTGTGGTTAAAGCTCTGCGGACTAGAAGGCCCTTATATCGAAACTACAATGAATCCCAAAAAAATCTCATGAAATCTGCCTTCTGATCCTTTGAGGGTTAGAGACGAAAAAGGAGGTGTTTGTGGAAGACGTCCAGTAATTCTTTCACTCTTCAAATGGTCGCCAGTTTTGAGAAAAGCTTCCTGGATAAGCATGATACCAATTTTTAAGTCAATAATAAATTGAACAAGCTAACCCCGCTTATTGAGGATGGAATTCACAGTCCACGCGAGCATGGAAATTACGAGAGTGGATCAAATTTGACCGAGAATCTCTCCTTTGAGCACTAGAGTGAAAGATTAAGGTAGAGTTAGCTGGAAGGTGGTAAGGTGTGGGTAGTGGGAGTGGGGAGTAGAGCCCGCCCGCTCGTCCAAACGACTCTACCAGTGTGCACCAAAATGACCGAGAAAGAACTCCCATCGTCGGTTGCAAAAAGAATAATCATCAAATTTCGTGCAAGTGAAGGCGTACGCCCGGCTGAAATTCTTCAAAACTTACTCAATCAATTTGGTCGTGAGTCCTCCATTTCACAGCCCCGAGTTTACCTTTTCCCAACTTTTACTTTCTCGCCTTTCTCCGAAGGGCGAGAGAGGATCGAAAATGAAACCCGTGGTCACCGTCCTCACACGAGGATCACGGGTGAAAACATTCGTGCTGTCGGAAACCTTATAGAAAATGATCGGCGTTTCAATATCTCTTAAATTGCCTTTGAACTGGAATCAGCTATGGAAGTCGAGCAAAATTTCCGCTCGCTGGGTCGCACACCTTTAAACGCATGAACAAAAAAATGGCTGTCTCGACATCTACCGCCGGTTTCTTGAAAGATTCACTGACGAAGGGGATGGGTTTTAAAACCACATTTTGACCTGTGACGAAACGTGGGGCTCACCACTATACCCCTGAGAGCAAGCAAGCCAGAAGATACATAGAATGGCGAGGAAAAAGCAAGCAACCACCCATAAAAGCCAAGAAGCGTTTGTCAGCAGGAAAAGTTTTGGATTCTTTTTTTTGTTAGATTTCCACGGAATAGCCAACGGACTTCATGACGAACAATCAATGCGGAGTTCTGCTGTCAGTTTCTTGATCAGGCTGCTTACCAATCAAAAGGCGACGAAAACCCATGAGAAGTGTCATTCCGCTCCTCGACAATGCCGGACCGCACACAGCTTTACGAAAGAGAGAAAAACTAGAGGATTTCTTCAGGAAGACTTTCTCCATGCGACTCACATCTTTGGCCCATTTAAGGCAGTATTCTGGTCTAGAGGCTTGATTTTGAGGTGATTTTACGGACGCCATGAAAAAAAAACCATTAACATTTTTGGGATAGATTTGTTTGCCAGTCTTTTATTAACATTTTGAAAGTACAAAAATGTATTCAAAAAATAAAAAAACTTTAAATTAATGTAGAGACAGGCCGGCGAAATGAAGGCTAAAAAAAAACCTTGTCTCATGGTTGACATGATTCCAACCTGCCTGGTGGTCCGTAACTTACATTTTAGGTGAATTCTGTAATAAAAAGAATGTGAAATTCGTCTGACGTAGGCGATTTGAAAAAACTTTTTTTTTTACAAAATGGCGTGCATGTGAAAAAAAAGTCGCTTTTTTGCCCCATTTTTTCAACTTTGGGGATTTTTAATAAATAGTAGAAAAAAAATTTGAAAAACCCCTACGTCAGACGATAACCAATAAAGAGGGTTTGTGCAAAATTTCACGTAAATCGGTTTATTGCAACTAGAGATATCATGTCAACCGTATCGGGAAAAGTAGTTCCGAGAAAAACGCGTTTAAAACTTGGAGTCTCGTTTCGGGCAGTTAGTTGGCGTGTCACAAAAATAGCTGTAACTCCAAAAATAATTCGAATTTCCGAAAATCCTTTTAAGAGCTTATTCTTAAAGGTCTAAACTTTGTAAATATGCAAACAAAAAAAATCGATTTGATCAAATTTCTAGACCAGAATACCCCCTTAAAGGAGCATTGAGAGGAGAGCATTTTCAGAATGATGATGCAGTAAAGATGTTTGTGCGTAACTGGTTACATAGAACCATAGTTATTGACTCCTCTATCATTGTTGCTCCGGCGGCTCGAAATATAGTAGATTTTCTCAAAACCACTTTTTGAAAATCCGTGTCCACTGCCATTTAAAAACCACGTTACCGATTCATTTCAAACTTGGCACACACTTCCTACATGGAAAATACTAAAATGATAAGTTTTAGATTTTTTTTTACATTAAGAGGACTCTCCATCTACAAAAAGGTCAAATTTTTCGTGAAAAATAAAAATTTTCACTTCAAATGACCACCAAAAGTTTAACAATGAAAAAATAATAATCAGAGAACGTTGGGGGAGGATTTGATCATACTTTGACTAAATTTTAATGTTCTTTGTTTTCAGATAATTTCCAGCTAAGAAGCAATGAACACCGCAAATCGTTTTTTTTTTCAAAGATGTTCTTGAAAAACCTTTGTCGCCAGTTTGTTTGTCGAAATTTCGCATAAAAACATTACAGAATATTATTGAAATGCTATTAAGTATCAAAAGGTTTAAATAAATTTGCTCTATCCATATCCTTAAAAAAAATTCGTCAAAAAGTGTTTTTCTCAAGCTGAAACCCTTATACCTCCCTTAATGAGAACGTGCGAAGGATTTATGTGATTTACGGGTGACATAAAAAGTTCGAAGTAATCTCATAGTTTTTTCTTATAATACTTTTTTTCTTTGAACTGTAGTGTAAGAATCAGCGGAGTACAGTCGCCAGCTATAAGCCGTTGTCACACTTTTTCGCAATATTTCAAGCAAATGCAAAAGGATACAATAAAAAATGCAAAAACTGTGATGAACGCCAAAAGTCGAACTATTGATCGTGCATTTATACATTTTAAATTTTTGACCTACGGACCTAAAGAAAACAAATTATATGTCTGCTGCTACCACTAAAGCAAAACTTTTTATGCGTGCGTGATACCTCAGATACATCATAAGACTGAACACAGTTACCTAACAATCTTTTTTTTTGTAGAATTCAATAATCAGTAATTAGGGCACGTGAATCATAATTGAAAATATGGCATGAAAACGTCTAAAAATGCCGACAGTGTATTGAAGTAGTAAAACCATCACTGCCCCAGCTAATTCATTAACCGCTTGATTGTTTCATGTAGGGGTTGTTTGAAATGAAATCAAGGCCAATCTCCAAAATTGTCTTGAAACTATGATTATTACGATTATTTACGTACATAACAGCTATTACCGTAAATTATGGACACATGTTTTCGACAAATGCTGTAATCCGCTGGACTTCTCTATTTTCGAAATACCTATCTAATATATCGTCTTAGCATGAATTGAAATTACTATGCATTTAATCCCAAAATGAATTATCCGGTTATACTCTTAATTTTGCAGAACGTACCTCTGGGTCGATCCTAAAATACATAGAGCAGATCAGTAATTATCTACAACATTTTTCTGACTCTTGGATCTCATTTGATGCCGGCAAGTGAAAACATATACGAAAAATCATTGCCATGGAGGCAATAGAAACTCATCCATGACCCTGGACACAGTCAGTTCAGTTGGCCACTGACTGACGCTCACTTTGGTCCGTTCCACAGTGTTTTTTTTTTGTTTTGGTCGTCAGAACCACTTTTTCATCGCGTCTTTTCTTTCGATTCCATCAAAACTGTTGCTTCGGCTATCAATCATCATAGAGTGGTGCCATGTTTTTTGGATCGGCCACAGGCACGTCATCGTGACGTAGTTTGAAGATGATTATACTGGTCTTGAACATGTAAATTTTAGTTATTTTATCAAGCCATTACGCAGACATTAATAAACTAAATCATCTAATATAATATCATATGTATATTAGGCAATTTGTCATTAATAAAAAATATCTATCGCAAAAAAAATACTTATAATTTCACCAAAAATACATAAATTCACTCATAAAGCCTGACACGTGCGTGTAATTAAACGGCTTAATTCACTCTACAAACATTTACGTTGATGTCGTTTGATTAAAACAGTGATTAATTTTGAATTGCTTATCGACGCAAGCATCAGTCGATCTATAAGCGGATACACTAAACTGTTTATGCCGACTATATTTATATATAGAACAAAACAAAACAAAATCCAAAAAACCCATAGATCTTCAGCAAACTGGTTCTCACGAATGTAGATGTTATTTTGTCAAATGCATTCTTAAGATTTTTTTTCTGAAGTTAAGATAGTTTATTTCGTAATATCCTAAAAAAAAACATTTTAGCAAATTTCGCACGCTCTCTCGGTCAGTTAACTTATTATTTGATTCTACTACTGGAATTGACGAAAACGTATTTTGATCTCATCTCATTTGCATGCAGGGGTTGCGAATAAGGAGAAAGCAACGTATGTTATCGTGCTTTGACTAGGTTTTTTTTACATCCGCATATAAATGTTAACATGTGTCCAATGCGTTTGGTAATGTCAGTCACTGTATTGGCTTCATGCCGGACCTATCCTATTTTTAGAATATTTGATTATGGCCTTTAAATTGGCGCCTCATTTAAAATCGATAAACGGTTTAAAACGCGCCGTTGGCTTTAATGGAAACCTTAGTAAATATCGAACAACTTTTCTACTTCTCTCCTTCTCACACACATATGCAGATTAACATTTTAGAAAAAAAAGATATGTACGAATCGAAGGAACTGCTGAAACGAATTATGCATCAAAACGGTGTCTGCTGATCCGGATTAGATTTGTTGTGATCATGACGTTCGCATGCAAGATTTTATTCGCTAGATAACGATTTGAAGTGACGGTGCAAATTTTACTCGGGGGGGTAGGACTAGATTTCCGATGACTAATCTGCGAATTTTGGATGCTGCGCGCGAGAAACCGAAAGGTAGTAGAATGTAGTTATTTGAAGGTTAGATAAAATTGGTTTGAAAGATCCGTGTTCGGTGTCATTAGTGAGATGCATGAAAAAGTTGTAATTTTTTGATTAAGTCTTTCATATTGTATTGTTCGAAAAGTGGAGGAATAGGGGAAGTTTGGAAGAAACGTTAATTCATTCTCTCTGTTAAATTTTTACAATAAATTAATATTTATTAGGAGACGGTGTTCGTGTTCGAATTAAATTTGAGAATAAAATGTCATAAAAAAAATTTATTTTGCTGTTTCTTTTTCTTTATTTCATTAGAAAAAAATTCCCACCTAGTAGGCAAAACCTCGTGTTTTATGGTGAATGTCACCTCTTCACTGACTGTGAGGCAATCGAGGTCCAAAAGCTCAATCTTGACTCTAAGAGTCACTAGCTTCACGTCCCCGTGGCATTTTACGTCCCCAGGGGGGCTAAATTAAGCGCTAGTTGAACTTTATATGTTGGTACACCCTCATTGGGATATTCGTGCGAGGAGGACTCCTGCTTTTCCTTCCAAAAGGGGTGGCTTCACACACGTTCCTCGGCTGGTGTATGGAAGATCATTCTCGCTTGCGGGAGTGGCTTAAGGGAGCAGAGACTCTCTCCATGGGACATGAGGAAGCTTGTCAGGACCCAGCGGCCTTTCCATAAACAGGGATTCTGCAAGCCTAGTTGTCGGATTTGGTACTTGGGCATAACATTTCAGAAAAGTTTCTTATTACGAAAAATCGAGGACGTAGGATATGGAGAAGCAACTAAGTTGTCTTAGTGAAAATTTGGAAAGCAGGAATTGAAATCAAAGTAATCGAAGTTCGACCGAAGTTTTGCTAACTGGGCAGATGGCCGTTAACAGTAGCAGTATAACAAGGTGAACGGAAATGAAATACCTGAGGTGGATATCACGAAGAGATGGTTGAAGACCGAAGGAAACTTAAAGTAACACAAAGTAGTAAAAAAATATTGAAAATTGAAGAGAAAAATTAATAGACAAAGTAGGACGAAACGAGTGGCCGAAAGAAATAATGAAGTTTGAGACGAGATTGAGACTTTGAGTGGTGATATTGAAAAAATATGGGACCGATTTAGTAGGCAAAGTAGGACGAAATGAGTGGCTTAAAGAAGTAAGGAAGTTTGATTCGAAATCAATACTGTATGTGCGCGCATATGTAGTTTTTGATAGAAGGATGTAACTGTTGTAATTGAAGAAATGAAGAAAGGAAGAATGAAGATTTTTGCGGGGAGATGGTTGACGACCGGATGAAACTTGAAGTTGTACCAAGTAGTAAAGAAAGGTTAAAAATTGAAGAGAAAAAGTAGTAGACAAAATAGGGCGAAATCAGTGGCCTAAAGAAGTAATGAAAGATTGATACGAAGCCAACAATATATGTGGGCGCATACGCAGTTTTTGACGAAATAAAATAGTGAGGCGAGATGGTTGAAACTGTTGTAATCGAAGAAATGAAGGCTTGGAGATCAAGAGGTAGTGAATTGGAAGTAGCAAGAGATGAAGTATGATTTTGATGGTCCAGGTGCCGAAAAATACAACGAAGCGAGTATTTGAAATGTTTGGGGGGGTTCCAGAGGGAAATGGCAGGCTTCTAATCATACCGCCAGAGGTCCTCCCTGTGCCTGCATGGAGCCACAAAGAGTGCATGCAACCCTTCCGAGGCTGTAGAGAATACGAGACCGCGGGGTGAGAAGCCTCTGGACTTTGTCCAGCCTTACCATTGGGTAGGCCCCCTAGTGAGAGCGTCGCGGGAGCTGATGGTTCTAGAACCTAACCAAGAGAGTTACTGCATTCCATATAGGCAGTAGGTCTTTTGGCGTTTGGATATGTCAAGGAAATTCCTGCTTCTTGGCGACTTCGAGCCGCGTTAATGGCCGGGTGTTATACGCCTCAGTTAGCAAAGGTTTGGATTGGCTTCGCATTTACCAATATGGTGTCTGGGCCTGCCTCCAACGCGAACTTGTAGACAGGACTAGCAAGGGCTTGCCCTTGTTTGCTCAATCGACGCGGGCTGTCGACACAGTCCAGTCCTTAAGTGGACTGGCAGGTAAAACTTTCGCGGCAGGTACTGTCGTAAAACAACAAAACGGGCTACAACGTGGCAGTAGTTCTCTTGGCGCTTGATTAGGCACGGCCATTTCTTTTTGACGAAGTGGAGCCGCGTTTCAGGCCAAGATCCGTACCTTTTAGTACAGAAGAGGTGTGGATGGGCTTCGCACCCACTAATATGCTGCCTAGGCATGTTCCGCAGCACAAACTGGCAGACTGGAGTAGCATGCTTGAGGCTTAAGTCGACGTTGGCTGACGATCAGCTCCTGCCCTAATGGTGGGCCGTCTGGTTAACCTTAACTGCAGATACAGACGTAAAGCAACAAAACGGATTCAGAACTGGCCTTCTACGGCTCTTCCATATCCCGACTCGATGGACGGAGTGAAGGCAAATCGGATGACTCCATTCTGATGATTAAAAAGTGAAAAAACTCCTGGAGGCAAGTCGAGTGCACGCGCAGGGGGCTGAGAGGATAAAGAGTGGTTGGAGATGACTCTATTCTGTTGATTAAAAAGTGAGAGCATTGAGGTGAAATTTCATTTTTAAATTGGAAAAAATTAAAAAACTAGCGATTTTTTTTACCCTCATTCCATGTGCTTTCACCCCTCCGCTCCCACCTAAAAAGATTTATTATGCTAGATAAGGTCAGCCAAACCACCTTCGCTTCTACTCATCAAAATAATTTTTTGTAAAAATATTTCACTCATTTGTTTTTATAATATAACGAATGCAAAATGACTACTGACAAATTCACTCAACAACCAGCTTCAAAATTAATGTGAACGATTGTGATCCAAAAGTCATTTTTGACACATGGCACAAAAACACTCCAAAGACATTTTTAGCATCGCAGGCTCAAATAAAGTAAAATTCCTCAAAAGTATTATACTAAAAGTCAAGAGATCAAAAATGTTCGAATCAAATTAAGATTATCAAAATGGATATTAAATGCAAAATTCATCTTATTTGCTATTCATGCTCCTGCACTACTGCTGCGAATCTGGGAGACTGAGGTGATCCCAGACGATTGGCGCAGAAGCATAATCTGTCCCATACATAAAAAGGGAGATAAACTGCGGTGTGAGAATTACAGAGGCATCTCCTTAGTCTGTACGGCCTACAAAATCCTGGAATATAGGAATAAACCGTTCGCGGAAGAAATCATTGGCGAGTATCAAGGCGGTTTCAGATCTGGTCGCTCAACAATCGACCAGCTCTTCACGGTCAAGCTAATTTTGCAAAAGTGCGGGGAATACGACGTCGACGTATACCAAATCTTTGTCGACTTTAAACAAGCATATGACAGCATCAACCGAGGCGCTCTATATAGCATCATGCTGCAATTTGGTATACCGGCCAAATTAGTGAGACTTACAAAGATGACGATGACCAACTCCGTCTCACAAGTCCGGATCCAGAACAGATTGACGGATCCTTTTGAAACTCTGGGTGGCCTGAAGCAGGGCGATGGAATAGCGCCCACGCTCTTCAACCTGGCACTTGAGTTCGCTATTCGGGTAATGCATCTGAACACCAGCGGCACGCTACTTTTTAAGTCGACACAATTGGCAGCATACGCGGATGACGTTAACATCATGGCTCGAAAACTGACCGATGCAGAAGAACTTCTGCTTAGACTTGACACCGCAGCAAAGGAAGTTGGACTACGAATCAACGAGGACAAAACGAAAGTTATGATGCAATCTAGGACAAGGACGCCAGCGCACACGACCATCAACGTAGGGGACCTTTGCATCAAATTCGTGGACAACTTTGTGTACCTGGGTAGCAATCTATCAAGTGACGCCAACGAAACTGACGAAATCAAGCGACGGATACAACTAGCAAATAAGACTTTCTTCTCGGTCGTCCCTATCATGAAATCGAAATATGTGCACAGAAAGACTAAGCTCCGCGTTTATAAAACTATTATAAGACCTGTGCTGTGCTATGGCTGCGAAACATGGACCCTCACCCAAGCCTCCGAATACATGATCGATACTTTCGAACGGAAAGTACTACGGCGGATTTTCGGGGCTATCCGCGACCGAGATGGATGGCGCATCCGGTACAACAATGAGTTGTACGAACTTTACGATGAGCTTGAAGTCTCAAAAATTGTCAAACTACAACGGTTACAGTGGTCTGGGCACGTGCAACGCATGAATGACGATCGCTTGCCAAAACGTGTCATGAACGCAAGACGATTCGACGGAGTGAGGCCAAGAGGAAGACCAAGAGCTCGGTGGGAGGGCTCAGTGTATGCGGACGCCGAACAACTATTGGGGTTCCAAGATTGGAGGACGCGGTCACGTGACCGAGACAATTGGAGGCTGTTCGATCCAAGCGGCCAAGGCCCGACATCGGGCTGTTGTGCCACGTTGATGATGATGATGCTCCTGCACTAATTATCTAGTAAAAGCTCACAATGAATATAGTAATCGAGGTAAACTACAAAAAATACAAAAACGGTATAACTTTTTAATCATAATTTAGCACTAGCATTAAATAACCATGCCAATAAGGCAGAAACACGATGTGTCGCCGCAAAATGCTGCAGGAATACAACCAGAAGCCGCACAAAGTAAGAAATATTAACAAAAACATGATGGTGCTTAACTGTTTAAGGCTGTTTAAGACCCAGAACAATTTTTCCTTGATTGTCCATTGTACAACAGGGCTCATTCTAAAATGACCAAAAATAGTATAAAAGTTTTAAATGGTTTTTAAAATTAGTTGGTACATATTAATCGTTTTTCTCTCCAAAAACTAACTCCACAAGTGCATCGTAGTTTAATTTAGAAATCATGTATACATTCATTTTAGTCAAAACACTTCCACCAAGCACTGTTTTCATGAATGCTCATATAAATCTTGCAACTACCCTAATTGATTTTTCGCCGCTGCTGACGTATCTTCTCACACAGTTAATGACTTCTCTCCAGCCATCCATATAATCAAAATTCATTTGAGGAAGTAAATTGTAGACCAAATGATCATAAGAAATTTTTGTATTTTTTTTTTTATCCTTCACCTATCTTGCATCGAAATCTATTGAACTCACATCAGTAAGAAATCTTTTATCTACCAATGTTGATACATGCGCACATATTTATAAAAGTGTATCTATCCTAAGACGATGGTCGACGATCATCATGCCTACCGGTGGCGGTGTTCTTTCGGCGATTAGAATTCTTCTAATTTTTAAGCGACCGACCGAAATCTAATCCGGCCAATCGGTGAGTGTAACTATCGAAATCGAACAAAAAATCTCATTTCGGGATTTCCCCATTCCATGCTCGTGCGTCAGGCTAACCTGCCATTACCTGTATAGTATAATATCTATTTTTACACAAAAAATGCGTTGAGCGTGTTATTTGTTTTTTTTTTCGCGTTTGACTTGTCTAATTCTTTCTTGTTATGGTTAATCATTAGACAAATCGCATAGAAAAAAAACTTAAGTTTTTATGCATAAGTAATTTTTTTTTACCATATGCCTAAAAATAGAACATAGTATCACCAAAATACTATTGTTGTGGTTGTTGATTTTTTGATGATATTTTTTTTATTCTGTCTCTGGGGTCAAATTAAAATAACTGGTCGCTATCATGCCCGGAATGAGATGAGCGTCAAACGTAAATCTGAATAATAGTTTTCCTTCAGGCACTTGGGAAATTTCCACAATAAATAAATGTACCACTAGAACACGGCACGTTGGACGTTCATTTACCTCAGTAATTCGCAAATGTACCAGAATGCTGAAATGATGTCTACATGTTGATGATGTATTCATCAACCTGCTTATGAATATGACATCATAAAAAGTATACATTTAATTAGGGTACCGATATCATAATTATAATTTTTTTTACAAAAAAAGAAGTTGTTTACATATTCATTTACTTCTGGAATGTCACATGAGCTACTACCTTTAGGATCCATAACTAACGCTTTTAAATTTTGTGTTCTAAAAAATATAAGCTAGATCGAAAAGTGCGTCCGAAAAATCCTTTTGCAGTGATCAAATTTAAATAATAAAATTTTATCTTGCTTTAATATCAAAAATTTTGAACCCTATTTGTTCATCGATGCATAAATTTTCCTCCAATCGTAAATTGCGACCATCATAAAAAGAGTGGACTTTATATATCCAATGTTGGTAATTTGCGAAAATTTCTAAATTATTTATCCAATGTAAGTTAGAACGTGGTTTGAAAAATATGTCTCTTAACATCGTTTTGTTGAAAATATTGATTCGTAATCCTTAATTCCAAAAAATACATAGTCTCGACAGCTTTAGACATCCATGCGGCTGTGTGCAATCCAAATAAACCTCTTATGCTGCCTCCTCACTGTGGGCCATCATTGGCCACTGCAATGGTCGCAATGATGGCCACAATAAAGCCACCATCACAAATTTGCCTTCACACACCACCATTATCGGAATCCATAGCATCTCGTTTCATTTAAATGTTGTGTCCATATTTCAATTGTTTGCGAAAAAAGAGTGCACTTATACAAGCAAGTCCGATACCACACCACTTTTACTTAAGCCAGAAACGCTCTCTTCAGTTTTACTCATATATCCCCTCATAAATACCATTAAATGAGTCTATAAATACAAATAAATAACTATACAGCTAATTTAAACAAAACTCAATCTAAACAAAATAAACAGATTCAAATTTCTTTTACAGTAAATTGGCATCGTTCGATGGAAAGAAAGCTATAAGAGGAGGAATACCATTTGTTTTTCGTAAGTACCATTCTCATAAGAGCGATTTTTTATTGTCTTCGTCTTGAATTGCATCACAAAACATTCATGTGCGTCCTTGAAATAATATTTTCATACATGATTCATTTTCAGCACAATTTGGTCCCTGGTCATTCGGACCCCAACATGGATTTGCCAGAATCACAAGATGGACCTTAGAAAGACCGCCTGAACGTTTACACAATGGCGACGTCGAAGCGCTATTTTCATTAATGGATAATGAATTTACTAGATCAATGTGGAATTACCCGTACAAAAATTCAGTTGATTGAGAATAAAATTATTTTAAATTGAAATAAAATTTTCAGATTTCGAATAACATATCGCCTAATACTACGCGAAAAGGAACTGCATTTTCACATCGGTGTCTACAACCCGAGCAAAGATTTAACATTTTCATTCAATTTACTGTTACATACTTATCTAAAGGTTCCTGATGTTCGTCGTTGCCAAATAACCGGTCTTCATGGTTGTACTTTTATTGATAAGGTAATATATACGTTTTTTTTTTTAAAGTCTAAGACTATGCTTTTATCATATTCCGATTAACTTTCAGACTAGAGATGGTGCTATCTATCAAGAAGGTCGTGAAGTAGTAACAATTGGTGAATGGACGGATAGAATATATCAACATACACCGCAAGAACACATTATTACAAATGTAGTGTCGGGTCGAAAAATGAGGCTACAGAAATACAATTTCCCAGATACAGGTTGGTAATCAGTTAAAATTCAGCTTTCATTATTTAAAATACATAAACACATAAAAAGTACAAATTCTTAAACACGAAACATATGACCTATGAGCAGATATTATACATTCAATATTCTTAAAAAGCTTTTATAATTCTCGCTTTGAGTGGCAAAAATGGTTTTCATTCTAAAACCAGGTTGGTCAAATCACCATAATGTGAAGGACCTCAGACCAATCAGCTTGACATATTTTCTCTTAAAAACGCTCATCTATCGAGCTCTTGTCAGCTCTTTATGTGCAAATTCACATATCTAGAACTTGATAGACATAGCAAGACTATGCTTACCAACACACTTATCAAGTAGGCAGATCAGTAGAGACGGCATTACATAAAGTAGCCAGAACAATAGAAAAAATCGCTAAAACAAAAGAAATTCATGTTATCACCTTTCTTGGATATCAAGGAGAGTTTTAAGTACGTTACTGTTTCGAACATCACCTTGAGGTAGATAGAACTACGACAATCTAGACATTCGACTTGCTCCAAAATAAGAAAACTTAGACCACCTTTCTGAGGAAATTTATAACACGAGAACACCATAAGGTGGGGTCATATCGCCCCTCTACTGTGTACTGACAGTCACTGAGATGCTGAAAAATTTAAGGGCGAATGGCTTTGGGGTGGCATCGTATGCAGATTATGCTGTATTACTTGTGAGAAGCAGGTTTCTCCAAACTCTATTGGCCCTCATTCACATGCGTAATGAGGCTGATCCTTCTGCACGATGCGAATGTATTTTGGCGAGTAGTGGAACACAAGATTATTATCAGCGAGTTAATAAAATTTCAGAGATTATTTTGGCTAATTTCCCTGCATTTAAAGAAATTTCACAAATTAAAATTTACGAATTGTTTTTGTTTTACATTCTTTTATTGTCATACAATCTGATTATTCCTATTTTATTACAAAAAAATGATCTTAATCTCCTTTAGCCTTTATTACTTCTTTAATCCGTCTCGGCATTGACGAAATGAGGTTTTTTTTATGGTCGCGTGGGAAATTCCATCAGACCAGGTGTGAACAATCAATTTGTCCAATTGTTTTAGGCTAGTTGGCTTATGTTCGACTACCTACTTCGTAATTATCATCCAGAGTTTTTCAATTGGACTTAGATCGAGGCTGTTTGCAGGTCAATGTAATTGACGATTGATACTTTGCGCATTAATTGTTCATAAATTGTTCTTGTAAGTAATAAAACCAAATATTGAAAACATGATACAACGTGCGAACAACGACACGGTGCAGAATCATCCTGAAACACTACCTCCGTACTATGCTGATATTACCTTTCGATGCAGGGATTAAATGGTCCTTTAAGATGGAGATATAGCTTTGTCCGTTTAATCGTTCATCGATTAGAGCCAAACCTTTAATTCCATACCATTCAGATGGCTAATTGTCGTACTGGGGGTAAAATGCACTCGCTGCTTAACCGTTCGTCTAACGTAATTAATTCCATCGGAGCCAAATATGTTATGTTATATGATCACATTCTTACAATGTTCTTTAGTTCAATTTTCATATTGCTTGCTCCAGAGAGTTGCAATAAAAACAGTAGTAATTTGAAACAGCAGCAAACATCTTCATTTTTACTAAGAAATAAATTGCCTGACCCAAAAAATAGTTTTATGACTTTTTAGCTCTTTAACTACTTGTCCAGATTTTTCGCTCAGTTCTATACGCTTTGGTTCAATGGTTTTAAGAACACATATATACGTTCATAGCCCAAATTGAATCGATATGAGAGTAGCCAAATTTGCCTTCATAACGCACAAAATGTTAAGAACCACCCCAACTACCGAGTAGGAAGTGATTGGGCAGCTTATGCCCCTGGATCGGTTCATCCCAAGACGCGCATGCTTAGTAACGATTTAATTCACTGGGGCCACATAGATATTTAAAACGGACTGTCGGAAATTGTTTCACAGAGACGATATCTCTTTGTAGGACGGAAAGTGGGCTAGCTAGGACCATACGGCCATTATCCAATTGAAATATGAGCAGAAATCTTCTCAAGCTAAGCAGAAACTGATTAATTGCGAGTATTAACCTACTCATAGGGCATTGTCTTAGTGCATGTCATGCTAAAAGCTTAGGACTGACATCCAGCAATGCATGCAGAAAATACGAGATGGAAAAGAGCACCATCGAGCCAACACTTTGCGAATCTCCAGCTCTGATTGGCAAACCCCTCAACATTTTAGGTTCTTACAACTTTCAAAAACTAACTTAGGTGGCTAGTGCTGACACTTTGAGTGAGTTGATTCAATTCAGTGGAGTAGTCACTTAGTAGGTCTAATCAAATAGATCCAAATCGGAGGTCTATTGCAAGCCATTTTCAACTTAGTCTACTCTCGCTTTTTTTCAAGAAAAATCAAAAAGAAGTATGTATTATAATGGGGATCTGTGAATAAAACTTAAGCATTTTTGCTTGCATCAAGCTGCCACTACATTTTCCTGTGAGCCAACGTCGAGCACGGGATCATTTTGACTCAGCGAAATCAATAAAGAAAACCTTGTGGTGGACCTAATAAGCTCTATGAACAAATCATTTTTGGTTAATACGTAAGAGTTTCTACTTGTTTCTATTATACTATAGTATCCATCATCCAGGGTATAAATGAGCTCACACAGCAAAAATGAGAAGCCTGTCTTTTATTTTGATAACTTAAAATATACAAGGTAGGTTACATTTATTGTAAAATGAAAAGATATATACATTTTTTGGCTTCCTCTGGTATTGATCTAGCATGTGACTTTAAAATGTATCATCCACATACTAGTCCCGTTATTTGAAATCGACTTAAACGCTTAACTGTACTGTAAAAGAAGCAGAAACAAATTAAACTTCGAATTAAAAAAAAATATACTGTGAAAATACCCCCTCTACACTGACCAGTTCAAAATCCTGCACTATTCCTATACTGGCCAGTTCAAAGTCAGGTAACGGGTGATCAAATTAGCACTATATATTTTTTCATTGTCAGCGGCTGTAATTTATATCTGAGTTCCACCAAAATTAACATTTATATTCAGTATTATTTAGCAAATCACCATGGAAAGATATACAAATATTGCTGAGATTTATCCTAAAAATAATGCATTCATTCAAAAATGGCCAAAATCGGCGTATAAGAATTTAATTTTTGAAAAAATCTACAGACGATCATTTAGACGAAATCATTTTTAAATAAAAATGTCATGATTGCTATCAAATGGCGTGAAATTAAAAAAAAAACATCTGATACTGCGTACTATTTTGTTTCACAGAATTGAGCTGAAATTTTCAAGACACATTGGTGTAAATATATGTGCAATAAATCCAGGTCTCCAAATGTTAGTTAACTATAACACTTTGTCGCCGGCGACCAGATTAGTGGTATATTAAATACCCCTATAATTCCAATAAATTTGCAAAAAAGCCAAGTATACAGAGCTAATTTTGAACGTATTTCAAACATGCATTTGATAACGTTCTGAGTATTTTATGTGCTACGTGCGTGCTAGAACTGGTAGAAAATTGGCTGCAAAGCATCCACTGCTGCAAACTTGCTCACGGTGGTCATATGAACAAAATCGGATTCCATACATAAATGTAACATGTGTGCTACATTTTCAATGAATACCTCAATTATTCTGTGCTTTATTTAAATCCGAAATTGTTATGCTCTTATTGAAAACCCCCTGTAGATGTTATTTGATCACCTGTTACAAAAAATATAAATCACTCCATGATATTAAACGAGAAGCAAGTACTTGAAAATGAAACGTGCTAGGCTATTTATGTGAGAATATGTTTTGATAACTAGCTACCTAAACAAAACACAAAAAAAGCATTCTCGTCAATTTGATGAAAAATCATGTAGACTTGTGTAATCAATTTAATAGTAAAGTTGTCCTTCCACGATCCATAGCGGATTTGGTTATTGAAATTGGTAGAGACTTCAACGCGATCAATGTGTAGTTCTCATTTAAACTCAAAGCCTGTTTTATGATCATGAATGGACTTGAATTAGGAAACAAATAATTATAAGCTGCGGAAATTAACATGCTAATTTTCAAACAATATAATATTTCCCAAAAACAAGTCATTAGTGCCACGAATCTACAACAAGGTCTAAAATACCACAATTTAGATAAAACTAATG
This sequence comes from Nemotelus pantherinus, assembly GCA_963978885.1. Classification (NCBI taxonomy): domain Eukaryota; kingdom Metazoa; phylum Arthropoda; class Insecta; order Diptera; family Stratiomyidae; genus Nemotelus; species Nemotelus pantherinus. Next base: position 57,431,027 of record OZ022266.1, on the reverse strand, counting down.
CCTTTGCGAACTCCTTGGAGAACAATCTTGATTATAAAGAATACATCAAACGAGCCGCCGCAAGCTTCCTCAGTTTTCGATCTCGGGAGGTAGAGCCGACTTTGAAAAAGTGAACATCTTCCTAAACAGATTGAAGCGATGAAAATTGCCTCGGAGAGACAATATTAACAATATTTTTGCTTGGCACAGCTGCCAGACAACATACTAAACACCATGGCAGACATAATCAACGCCATATTCCGTCTGAAGATGTATCCAGATGCATGGAAAATTCATTATTATCGTTTTACCGAAACTTGGTAAAACCTTAACATTCCCCAGGAATTGAAAAACAATCGCCTCTTTTCATCAATAGCTAAATTGGTCGAACAAGTTCTCCTTTCTCGCTTGAGCGAAAAAGTCTCCGAGAAAAACATTTTCCCGAAGAACAGTTTGGTTTCAAACTACTTCATTCCATAGAACTCCATCTAGCAAGGATGGTCCAACACATTCCAACACATCCCAGTTCAGCGGTTCCAATGTGTCCTTGAAGATTTTCGCAACATGGTGCCGCACATTCTCGTGTTGAAAAATTACTTTATCATGTATTTTCGCATATTTTGGCCTTCAGTGTTTGGCTCAATTGTTGTTGGTAGCGTTCATCAGTGATGGTTTGATTCTCAGCTGCTCATAGTACAAAACACTCTTTTGATCCCATCATATGCAGAGCATGAGTTTGGAACCATGAATATTTGGCTTGGCCGTCGATTTTGTAGCATGGCAGGGTATCCATACGATATTTTACGTTTAGGGTTATTGTAATGGAGCCATATTTCAACATGAGTTATGATACAACGAAGAAAACACTTTCTTTTATGCTGTTGAAGCAGTTGTTGACTCGTGAAAAGAGCCTTTCGTCGTCTCTTGGCTTAAACCCGTCAGGCACCGAATTTCCTTGTTTTTGGATCATTCCCAAGATTTTCAAACGGCGGGAAAAGGCTTGGCGTGTAACTGACAATAATTTTGCAAGTTTATTTTGCGTTTAACATGAGTCTTCATCAGGTATTGCAGCCAATTCTTCGTCTTCGAACTTTTTGACTGTGGTAGACGCTCTCGTCTTCCATGTCAAAATCACCACTTCTCGGGCGCACAAACCAACTCTCGTTAAAATCAAGTAAAACAGTACTTCCCGCAGATGGCGCTTATTAGGCACGAGATTTGACATCCTTAGAACACACAAAAAATTTTTTGTTTATACTTAAAGCAAATGGCACCTAATGAAAATTGAAGCTGCTAAATGTAACTTTGTCGTTGCATTTTTAATTTTTAATCCTGCATGTTCCGGAAAGCAAAAGTCGTCACTTCAAAACAGCAATAGTCCATAATTATGCTTTTTCGATACCACCACCAATGGAAGATTAAGATAAACTCAGCAAAACCCCAGACAATTTTCATCACGCGGGAAAGGATCCAGACAACACGACAACTGACAGTGAACGCACAACTGATGGAATGGCAACGGATGATCAAGTACTTAGGAATACTTTCGACAATCGATTAACTTAGACGCCACACATGCAAAAATAAAGCCAGCACCTTCAACAAACTCCTTCAAACCCTTTTCACGCTAAACAAAACCAACAGATCACTAATTTATAAACAAATACTAAGACCGGATTGGGACAAACCTTAAACTATAGCCGCGTATATTAGGCGGACTGACTTGGAGTGACTTGGCTTGGAACAGATTGAAATGAAACTTCAAAGTAGGTTTTTTGTGCGACTGGATTAACGTGGATTAAGCGAATAAAATTCAGCTAGTTCTACTAAAGTGAAGTATATCGCATCGGAACGTCACATATATGATTAGAACTCAAGTGGGCTTAGAATTTTTCAATCCTCAAACCCTCGATCCGGGTCTTTTAACGCCCAAATCGACCCGATCCAGTAAAATTTCGTGATCGAATCGACTTATCTCAAATCAGTCCACTGCGGGTATATAACGCGGCTTGACTAATCCTAATCCATATTTTGAAACCACGTTATAAACGCGCCTATTGACAAACAAAACCTACAGACCTGAAAATCTCGCACTGAAGAAAATTTTCCGAATATCATGGTACATTAGAAACGTGAACATAAGCCTAGTATACAAACCGGCCCGACTTGGGCAGACTGAAACGGATTGAAATGAAAGTTCAAAGTAGGTTTTTGGTGCGCCTGGATTAACCGAATACAATTCATCTAGTTCTACTAAAGTGAATTCTATAGTATCGGAAAGTCACATTTATGAACAGAACTCAAGGGAGCTTCGAATTTTTCAATCCTTAATCCTTCGATTCGGGTCATTTAACGCCAAAGTCAATCCAATTCAGTGAAATTTCCTGATCGAATCGACTTATCCCAAATCAATCCGGTACGCGTATACAATATGGTTTGACTAATCCTAATCCACTTTGAAACCACATTGTATAATAGGCTATACATAAGGACTTTAAAAGGACTATACATAAGGACTTTAAAAGGACTTTCAAAACAGTAGAGAAATACATACGCGATAAAGCTTCAAAGCTCTTCGACAAAATAGAATGACATTAATACTTGAAACAGAATACAATCAGATCTCGTTCTTTTACCGTAGTGTCATTCTTTTACCGTAGTGTATCAAGTAATGGAAATTCAAATGATCAAAGCTCATTGGAGATTCGCGAAAACAGATTCGATTGTAGTTTGTCTCCAGTGTAATAGAGAAAGGAATCTTCTCAGAATCCCGACCATGACACACCAGACATACCCACACAACAGAAAAATCGCAAGCTACTGCAAAACATTTGTACACAAACTAAGTCCAAGTACTATAGGTAGCAAAGATTCATAGCTAAGCGCAAAGCCGCAAACAGAGAAAAGTAGAGTAATTCTCGAGACAAATTACAATTGAATCTGGTTTCGCGAATCTGCAATGAGCTTTGAGCCTATTCGTTTCTATTGATTGATAAAATATTGGTAAAAGCTCAACAAGATTCGTGAAACCAGATTCAATTGTAGTCTGCCTCTAGTATAAGGGTAAAACACTTCACTAGCTCCAAATGAACCCAATTCCTCGTTCCTCGTCAGTTTATACCTTCTCAATACTTCCGAAGTGTTTTGGCTATGGGTTCTATAAGCTACCGGTTGTGTTGTCTGAATGGCCGGTTATAAAATCAACTTTCTACATTCGTTCATTGCACACAAATTAAATTATAGCAAAAAAATATAGATATATACCAAATTCCTCTGTAATTTCCATTCCGGCATTAGCGTTATTAGCATACGCATCTGAAAATTAAGATGAAATATTCTATTTGATAGTTATATGGAATCCGTGGATAGATCAAGCCCGTGAGATAGCAGATTTTGGCGATGATGAATATCCCAATATGCTGTGCGTTGAATCGGGGCATGTATCGACACCTGTCATTCTATTACCGGGCACTGCTTTCGAAGCCAGTCAAATTCTACAGGTAAGTCATTTAAATATTCGAATTCAATGTAAAATATGAAATTTCCTTCCTCTTTCTTGGCCTTATAGATCATAATCGAAGGTAACGTGAGCAGGAAATCGAAACGGAGTCGCTAACCATCGCGAAAGCGAGGTGCTCAGTCGAGCTAAAATGAAGTTGATGTATATAGGCGGAGATTATCGTAGCTGTGATTCAAATAATTAAACTTAATGTTTAGCAATGTATTACTGTTACCAAATTCGTCCAAACAAATCTATCAGTAATAAGCACAATCAGCACGATAATCTTCACTGTCAACTATAATATGGCTCCTTTGATTCACCTCGGCTACTATATGTTTCAACCGTTAGTAATTCCTTTTATGATGACCATCATTTGATATTAATTTTGTAGAAGCTTTAAGTTAAAATGAACGTAAGCTTTTTTTGCAGGAATATAACTTTTTCGTGTTCAGTCAAATTTTTAAACTGAACCACAAGAAATAGATATTGTTCTATAATATGTGCTTTATGACATCTCTGTCACTTATCTTTTTATATTTTACCACCTATATTATTGAATTCGTTTTGTTTTGAATTATTATACTTTCATTTTATATTTCATTTCACTATTCTGTAAAAATAAATATGTCCAATACACTTGCCGAAAATGAAAAGAATGTTTAAAAAAAATTGTTTTGAATCTAATAGACCAATATCTCAAAAAAAGTTTGAAAAATATTACTGACATAAATAAACGACAAACAAACTATGCCGGATCATAACAAATTTTACTTAGTACAACTTTAAAACTGAGTTTTCAACATGAAACCTGTTTAGATACGTAATATCGGCGTTATAGTTTGGAATTGTTTGTGGTTGCAATAAATATATTTCTTGCCAACGTTGGCGCTATCTCGGCCACATTTAGTTGAAGTACACTTCCTTGAGTCGCATCGATAACATTTTATGTTATATTTAGACTGTAGATATAATATCTCATACATATATTTTTTTTATTTTTTCAAAATTCTCATTCGGACTTTCCTTCAAAAATTCATCGAGGTAACTGTTGAACTATTTTAACTTTGACCTTAATTTTGTGATCATAAAAAACGCATCAATTCCTATTAAAATTATGTAGTAGATGCATTTTACAGCAATTCATATTAGCGAGTATAAGATGTATTAGAGAAATATTTAGTTGTATTGAATTTTCAATAGACAACAAACAAACAAAAATAAAACTTACTACATTCATGAAACCTATGTATACGATTAAAAAGTACATTTCGACATTAACTATAACTTAGTAAACAAAAATATTAGGATATGAAATGAAAAGAAATTCATAAAATGAAAATTTGTAAATAATGTCAATCATTATTAAGTAGCATGAATATACATAATTGATAAATTAAATAATTATCCAGTTCGTATCATTTCGGAAACCGAATTAGTATACCGTTTCGCGTCAATAAAATGTTACAAAAAAAAAAAATTAACTACAATTCCAATGAGTATACAATTACGAAATATGTGATTCGCTGGATATGTGAACGATTTACAGATTCACTGTTTCTAGCTTAATGTTCCACTTAAAAATAATTAATTAGAAACACAGTCTTGTGTTTTTTTTAGATTATGTTGTTATCTGAAAAAATTTATGAGCTATAATTTAGTGATAACTGTTTCTTGCCTATGTTAATGTCTAGTTTTTTTTTTATATTTATATATAATGCAAAAGAAATTACCAAAATTTGTTCAAATTATTTTCGAAATTTTAAAAAAAAAATTAAAAATATCGTGACTTCCATTAAAAAACAAACATGCTGAACGTCGTTAGTGATTATTTTAAAGCACAAACTACCGGTTTTTTACTTCCAGTAGATACTAAGATATAAATTAAGATTATAAGATAACATAAAGACACTACTGTGTACGATGATAATTAGAATTCAAAAAATAAAAATAAAAAAATAAAGATATAAATGGAAATCGAAATGCAAATCTTATTTAACATATTTTATATTGACTAACTATCTGACCTTGCTAATAATTTAATGATTTTAACACTTTCTCCTTATCAACTAATCAAATGTTCCAGTTTATTTTTAGCTACTATAATCAATGCATCAACAAAGTCGTAAATTGTTGACAATCTTCAAATCGCGAGGCGATTTACATAATTTATGCACTATTCGACTGATTTGGGGCGCTAATTGCGTGGAACAACGAATTTATGGATAATATTTTCAAAACAAATAGGAGGCATCTAGGTTTGTTTTTGCAGATTTATTTTTCGGAACAAGTAGTTTTTGACGATTGATTTCTTTAAGTCAGAATACAATTAGAATAACTTTGCTAGTAACCAATAATATATTTCAATTGGTTGTGGACTTAACAGTTTGATTGCCAGCGCGGTCGTAGACGACTTCTTGAAAACGTTTCTTGTATGCGCTGGTGGTCGTAGACGCCCGCCAAACTAAGCTCATGCCCCACAGCATGACAAAAGTTTGGCATCAGAATCAGATTTCAACATTTTAGCTTGGCAATCAACCTGTTGAAGCGGGAAATCCGAAAAACGACCCAACATCTTATCTATATATCACATCAATTGACTTATTGTTGGTAAAAACTAAGGCTAGAATTTCATGTATGCAAAGTATTTGTATAATTTTTTTTGAGTATTAAAACCACCCAATGTATTGAATGAGAAGCGTTGTAATCAAAGGGTAATGTTATTATGTGGGACATTTCACGTGAAGCGGACAACGGAAAAAAATTCGAGGTTCTGGATTTCGTTCATGTTGCGCATAATGGTACTTCTAGAGGACAAGAACGTGGATACGCAATTTTTGGTTTCTATGAGGTTTAGTTGCCGAGTTATGGGCTTCTGGAAAATGGATGAAATCGATGAAAGGGTTTTTTGGAAGCGAATTCTCGGATTCAAAAAATAAATTTAAAAACATTAGAAATACTGATTGGTGTAGAAAACTGTCCTTTTTAATTTTGAAATTAGATTTGAAAACTGGAAGTAATAATTTCAACTCGTTTTTTGAATAATTTGGACCAGGTTAATTTTGTTTATTTTTATGACAAAACAAAGCTTAAAGTATACTCATTTTCTCATAAAAGTTTTAGAATGGGAGGGCCAGTTGTTTAAGAGGCAGGTGAATTTCAATACATGCAAGTCGCATGGGGCGTGGTACCGAGAGCTTGCTTACGACAGCTAGTTGGCTCAAAAACGAAAATTGATATTAAAATAGGATTAGTAGCACCATCTCTAAGCTGAACAGGGTTTTATTTTCTCATAAAAACCTATTTAATATATATGATGTCCATATAATATATATGGTGCCAAGCCACTTTGAATTTTCCGTTATTTTTTGAGTTATTGCTCAGCACTTGCAGTGACAATTGCTTTCGTTGATAAGCTAAAGAGTCTTAATGTGTGTATTATGTCTCCGTATGGCTGTCGATGTTTCAATCCTTTCGATTTGAAATTTTATCGGAAGGTTAAAGATCTAGGAAAAATTGCAAGAATATTAGCATAAAAGTGAAGATATTCATCTTATTTGAACCTATGTGAAAAAAATGATCGTAGAAAAACACCTCCAGTAATAAATAAAAGAACCAGTTAAGAAACGAGAATAAAATTGTAAAAATTTTGAAATAAAATCATTTTCCCTAAACAAGTAGTTTTTTCCATAAAGTAAATTAGCATTAGCAATTCTTAATAATTTATTTTCTTTATATAAGTGATATATAATAGTTTTACTACAAATGTTTTGTTTTCACACTCGCTAGCTGTCCTAATCAAGCTCCCGGTACCACGCTTCATGCGACTTATGTGTATTGAAATTCACCTACCTCTTAAACTACCGGCCATCTCATTCTAAAACTTTTATGATCAAATAAGAATACTTTAAACTTTGTTTTGTTATAAAAATAAATAAAACTAATCTGGTGCAAATTATTCAAAAAAACGAGTTGAAATTGTTACTTCCGGTTTCACACAAATTTTGACTTCCGGTTTTCAAATCTAATTTCAAAATTAAAAAGAACAGTTAGTGTTCTACACCAATCAGTATTTTTAATGTTTTTAAGTTTATTTTTTGAATCCGAGAATTCGCTTCCAAAAAACCCTTTCATCAATTTCATCCATTTTCCAGAAGCCCATAACTCGGCAACTAAACCTCATAGAAACCAAAAATTGCGTATCCACGTTCTTGTCCTCTGGAAATACCATTATGCGCAATATGAACGAAATCCAGAACCTCGAATTTTTTTCGTTGTCCGCTTTACGTGAAATGCCCCATATTCTAGTTTATGACTGCTGAATTGGCCTTTGTATCATTTTGGATATGAATCAAGTTTTGAAAAATCAGAATGATACGGTTTTACGTTTTCTTCTTTTTTAATTTGAATTTATAAATTATACTTTCTTGTATTAAAATATGCGTAATTATTAATAATAATTATATTTTACCATACATATTATTTCAATTAGAAAAGTGTCAAAGTATGATTTTATCATTGGATTTGTTACTTTCTATTCAGCTCGAATTTTCCAAAATACCAACGGAATATCAGCACTTTTTTACCGAATAGTTTGGGCGACCTGTTGAGTGGAAATTTAACTGTAAATGTCAAGTATGTAAAGGTATGTAGCATAAACCAAGAAGGTTCTGTTATTTTTCAAGCAGTAATACCAATAGCAATTGCTACTTCAAAATTAAGTTCGTGCTTGTTCTCTTGTGGAGAAACCTTACGATCCTAAGCATAACCTTAGTAGTTCAAAATCACAAAAAAAATATATCAGTTGTGGTTTGCTACATGTGGTTTCCCAGTAAGGCGACCTCTTTTTATATTTGAGTTTGTGCGATTCGAAAAAAAAGTCGGAATCATAGATTTAAACCGATTATAACTACAATAATTCCAAGTGGACAAAAGTTAAACTGCGAACTCAAAGCACAGTTACTTAATAGCCATAAAACTTTCGAATGTGCTGACTTAAATGCACAGAATTGAAACTAACAATTTAAAGAACAGTTATTTTATAACGGTAAAATTAGACAAAAGTGGAATTTCATCCTGAGAAAATAGTTATTTAGCAATCGTAAAACGTTAGAACGTACTATTTTAAAGTAAAGCCATGTGGACAAAGTCAAATCGAATGAAAGAATATCTATTAAATATATTAATCGAACCCTTTGGCAGATTCCTGTTTATCAGGCTGTCAGGCCGTTTTACTGGGGAATTCAGTAAAATATTAAGTAAGAAAAATTCTAAATAGCAGCTAAATAGTAGCAGTATGTTATTTGAAAGATAATACTGTTGTGGCATTACGACGTGTTCGATTTTATATCGCAACGATAAACTGTGCTATTTAGATATTATTTTGCTGGTTTCGCTGCTTCGCATGTATTTCGATTACAATTTCAAAACAGTGCGAGTATATGCAGGCCTCCTCCGGATATGTATAATGTGTGCGGTGGATAAAATATATGCAGAAGGCCTGCGTATTCGAAACGGCGTACAAGCCGGAAAATATGTATAAAAATGCATGATAAAACAATTACGATTGATATCAGAAAGACAATAATGCTTCTATTGCTATTTGCTGCTGTTCACCGATATCTGGTATTACGTTATCCAATAAGCATTGGCGGAAAATAAATAGCAGACTACTATTCTGCCCTGATTCGCATAAACGTTCTATCTACATTTTTGTCATTTTTAAGTTAACAACGGATTCAAAAACTGCATACTCTATTACATCGTTCCACAAAATTTGAAAAACCTATCTTTTGTGGAAGTATGTATATTAAAATCAATATTGAAAAATGCACTCTTCATACATCTCCAGTACAAATCAAAACATAAATCATTGAATATCTCGAAAGTACTATAATGTAGATAAAACGTTTATGCGAATCAGGGCAGTATTGCTATTTGTATGTAGCAGTTGAAAAATAGCAGCTGCTATTTAGTATCTCATCACTAGTACTTAATTAGGTAGTGGGTCCTGTTCTCAGAGATACCTCATGTAACGAATGAAGTGACATTCTTGATACGTTATTCTGAGAGTCACTTGAGCTGAGATTTTGAGTCACTACGATCAGAAGTGCATGAAAGTGACAATTTTGACAGACTTTAAACTGTTTATCATGAAAAATAAGTAAGCAAATTGTATTTTTAGTTTAGTAATGCTAATATTTAGCATTATCTAGACTCTCAATCCAACCAAATTATATATGTTTTGGTCATTTTTGCTTATTATGAGTTTATTTTACATTGTATCTTTTAAATGGCAAGTCGACTTACATAAGTGAAGTCGACTCACTCATTCGAGTTGATAGTCATCCGCCCCATAATATTCAAAACTCCGATTTAATTTTAATTATAAGGTTCAAATTGAATGACGAATTGCAATTCGAATGCCTAATTCAGCTAACGGATTTTACTTTACACTCAGCAAAGAGAGAAAAAATTTCAGTAACTTATAAAATAGAGAAGGATAATTTCGATGAACAATGTCGTCGGTGAAAATGGAACGATCGGAAATTCGCACCATTGTGAAGTATGTAGATTGATGGATGATTGAAAACTCAATACTACAATATAAAAAAGTTAATTATTATAAATGTTTAACAGATTATTGAATTCAGATGCTGCGGATGCGACTGCACGCTGTGGTGGTCGATTGAAGAAGAAGAACGAGAAAGCGTTGTTACTTTCGAGCAAGGCTTGTTGTTAATTCTTCATGCTGACGCCAACGCTAACGTCACGATGGTGGCGAACACATGCAACAGGTTGAACCGCTGCACATGAATCGCTACAAGTATGAGTTCTTACATAAAACTACAGCATCGCAGATCGCGCGTATATTTGAATCTAGTGTTACTTTAAATTGGTTCACCAGGAAATTTTTCGTGGGAAGCCACGAAATTTTGAAACTACGCCCAGAATCAAAGGTCAATAAAAACGATATAAAAGTCAGCGCTGAGTCTGATCCATCTCAAAGTGTCTATGAGTTATCGTTGACATTTCGTGTTAGTCAAGCAACAATATTAACAGTTGGAACTTTTGCATCATCCTCCATGTTCACCAGACCTAGCCTACACTAAATACTGCTTCCCCTGCAGTTCGGTCAACTTTTTAACATTAAAACAATTTCATTCCGATAATGCTGTAAAACTGCCCTTGCAGGTATTCATTGATACCAGAGCTTTATACCAACTGCCTGAAACGACAAAAGTGCATAGCCAATATGGGTGCATACTATGATGTATAAAATAATTCCTTGTATTTGTAAGATATCAACTATTTCTGCATTTTTTCTACAAATCTGATCCCTTAAACCAAATGCCGAAATTCAGTAAAAAAAAAATTCATCAATTCATAATTCATATAAAAGGTACATCAAAATTGAATGAAATTCCCCACAACGGTGAATTTATGTGCTAAAATTAATGTGACGCGGCAGTCAATAAATATCTTGTCAAATGTGTTTTTTTTTTAACAAAAGTAAAATTTATGTGAATTATTTTCATGATACAAGAAAAGATAATGTTTGGAACTATGAAGTTTACACAAAAACTGATGGTGACGACTAAATTTCAAACTTTTACTCCCATTTTAATGGCCCGATGCATTGAAATGTGGATCTAAGTTTGAAATTTAGCCGTCATCATCAGTTTTTGTGTTAACTTCAGTTTTAAAAATTATTTTTTCTTGTATCATGAACATAATTCACATAAAATAAAAACATAAAATATTACGAGACTTTATATAGCATAACAATCAATTATTACTCAGCAGTTTTTCCTCGAAACTCCGTATTTATTTGGTGCAATAACGAGCTAAGTTCTTGCTCTCTATTTGATCTCTAGTAAAATTTATATAAAAATTCGCAAATTACCCAAACTGTATACTAAGCTGTACGACTCTAAATAAGCTTTCTGCGCGTTTGTTGACTCGTGTCTGAATGAACAAAAACCTGGCTTTAAAAATTGTCACTCAACTTCCGCAAATTCGGCAGTAACAGTCTCGAATATTCTGTGTAAAAAGAAGTTTACACTGACTTTAGTAAAGCTTTTGACAGAGTAGGTTTTCTATATTGGTCCTAAAGCTGCAGAGGTTCGGATTTGGCAGACACTTACTTAGCGGGCCTAACTACCTCATCTTCCATGGAGACCTCATCTTCTGTAAAGTTTGAAGCGTTTTTGACGAGATTTTCTTTTGCTACTTCTAGTGTACCACAAAGTAGCCGATTTCTTTTATTTTATTATCCATAGAGAAGTGTTTTGGTTACGATACTATTAACTATTGAATTTTTTAGTTGTGCATATTTGACTGATGTGACCACTTACCAGGTTGGAGATTATTGATTTTTATTTACTTAGCTGCGACAATTTTTATGTGATTGGAATTTCGTCCATCGATAATAATTTCTCATAGAAGTATTTGTTAAATTGTGATGATTCGTTGGCTGTAGGCTTGTCGCTCTCAGTTAGTGGTTCGAATATATCGCTAAACAGTTCACTTCGATACTTTTTTAGCGGCCTCCGGGGAGCTGTTAAGCCGTTTCGTGACTGATCGGATTTCCACTCTTGGTTTATTTCCAGCTAATGCTCAAATCTTTCTTTTTGCTTCTGTGGAAAGTACCGACGGTGGACCACTTCTTTTCATATCGTCCAGGTGTCCTTCGGCGTTGCACTATTTTTTCACAGTGTCCTTACGGACCCTCAATGTTTTACAAATAACGCTGCGGCTGTAGCCCAGATAATGGATGCGCTGAATTTCCAAAAAACTTTTGAATTATTATCGCAAAAACTATTTAGCATTATTATCGCAAAAACATTTCAGTTCGATCAGTTGAAGATTGCCAAATTTTTTGAGGTTTTACCAAAGGTCGTTGAAATCAAGGTTCTTGGGTAAATTTGGTGCGAAGGTATAAAAATATTTAAGGTTAGTTTGTTCGTAATGGATTCATTTGGGGTTGATTTTTCACTTTTGCACCGCCCTGTATTTTTACATCTGTTTTGCAAATTCCTTCCCGAAATATGTTCCATTTCTGGTTTACGGTAAATTTTCTCCTACCACAAAAGTAAGTTTTCACGCAAAAAAGTTTCTACCCGAGAAGTTAGGGAACAAACCCCGTAGAAAAATCGCTAAGCGATTTTCACAAAACTCGGAGAGGCTTATATTAAGGTAACTGGTGAAAGTATGATTCGTGAACTCCGAAAAATACTACAATTTTTTTTAAATTGAAACGCAAACTTGCCGGTTTTTCATCGTCGATGTCCGTGAATAAGAGCATATCTGCCCACAAAAGATCTATAATTTAATTGCACAAAGTTTTCAGAAAGTTTTGGCCCATCTGATCAATCAAACACACACCTCTGTTCTTCTGATACAGTTCCAACAATTTTTCTTAGTCACAGCAATATCAAATGAAGATAAGCTATTATTTAACATTATTACAACAAGGATCCTGGACCTGATCCTTCTCTGGATTCTGACTTTCTTGCATGAGTTTGTGAAATTGCTTACTTTCTTCATAGGTCATTTTATTCAGGGGAGTCTGAAGTTTTCTGTTTGAAGTCTTTGTATATCACAGTCTTAATCAAAAATGTTGTTCACTACTCTTTTGGGAGTATTCTCATTTATCCACTATTGCAGAACTTTTTGAAAAAGTTTCAAACTTATGGTGCTGGTTGATTCGCATCTGAATGAACAATACATGGCTTTAGAAAGAGTCGTTCAATTTCTACAAATTTGACAATAATAGTCTCGAACATTCTGTGTAAAATGGAGTTTACACTGACTTTGGTAAGGCTTCTGACAGAGTTGAGCATTCTATTTTACTTGGATGACTTAGTCAGAGCGTATATACTATAGATAACGCGGAAAGAACGGCATTGTGCGATATTTTCCAGATGGCGGAGAAGGGTAGAGAGTGAAGGATTTACCACCAGCTAGCACCTAAAACGAGCCAAAACCAAATAAGTTCACTTTATCAAATGCAAAATTGAAAGAAGCATATCTCAAATGACAGTTGAGAATGTATATATCGGTGTAGCTGATAGGTGAGAGTGTGTTGGCGTGCGTATAATCTCATCAAGAAACAGTAAGCGCAGCGAACATTCGCTGGCAACAAACGAAATTCTCTGTAGTGGATTGCCTAAAAGTGTCGGAGATATTCATTTTATTCTTTCAGAAAATCAATATTGCCTAAATCGCCATTCGTTAAAAGAGTCCTTTTGACAGAGCCCATGTATATTGCCTAGTGGCAATAAGAAACGTATCTGATCGTACCAGCGCTGCTTGGCGGGGTACTTTCTGTCTTTTTTCAACTTTCGAATTGGCTATTCCTTCATATTGCTATCTATTTCTCGCAATCAGTGGGAAAATATCGCAAATTGTAACGCAAATCACGTTCTTTCCGCGCTATCTATAGTATATACGGTCTGACTTGGTTCCTTCCTCCACAATCGATCCCAATCTGTAAAGTTTGAAGGGTTTTTTTGCGAAGAATGTTATTGCTGCTTCTGGTGTACCACATGGTAGCAATCTTGGCGCTCTCGTTTTCAATATGTTACATATGTTCTAATGATATGATGATAAAAGGCATCCCAGTTCATCTACGCTGAAGATTTAAAAATTTATCACGTCATCCAAACAAAATCTCATGTATAATTTCTCCAGTCTAAACTTGATTCACTTGGTATTTAAGATAAGTGCCAGGCTATAAGTTTTGTCTCCGAAAAATACACATTACACGTATATTCTCAGGGACGGTTTATTAGTTCAAGTTAGTAAAATTATTAATCTCTTTGTTGTTTTGAATGTAAAAAAATATGCTAAAACCTTTTCGTATGCGAGCAAACAGCTAGACTTTATATTCAGGGTTTTGTTTAGGGCATTCTGAAATTGGATAATGCATTTTTCCGGAACGGATGTTTCAATAAATAATAATCTCGAAATATGTAATGTCTAACTTTTTCCGATATAAGAAAATGCAGAGTGAAAAAAGTGACGTCAATTGATTACGGAATGCGGTGTTGTGGTTGGTCGCATTCGTCGGCCTGTCCCTCTCGCGACTCCGTCGATAATAAATCTTGCGGGAATAATGTTTTCTGAGTGAAAACTTAACGCACCCAGGAAAAAATAGTCCCGAAAGATTAGGAAGAGTGGGCGAAAGTTTCACCTCACCTTAAAAAAGTTTGCTTCATGTGACGGCAGTCTTACACATATAAAAATTTACATTTAAATAACTTGGTTTTTAAGAATGCCAAAAAATTTCCCGGAAATGACGTGACGATGGCTACTTAGGGTAGTTTTAGGGATAAATAGGAATTGTCTGCGGGTAAGCCGCAGTGCCTGTCTGGCAGCACTGGTCCAACGGTCTTCCAATATTTCGACACCTTTCGAATAATGGTCTAAATAAAGTCCTTCAAAATAGGCCTCAGTTTCCCTTTTAACTTTATCATCTGACGACTGTGCTGACTGACTGGAGCCATCTCTTCAAGTTTGGAAACATACAATGGTCGCTAGGGTCAGTTCTGGAGAATATTGTGGTTGGGGAACCAATTTGTAGCGCAAATCATCAGTTTTGCCGTTGCTTTTATTGAAGTTTCAGCGGATGTGTTTTCTTGTTTAATGGGTCCGATGATGCAACATAATAATCTCCATGAATATTATTCCATTTGCATCCGAAACAATACTGGCCAAGACCTTTCCAGCTGATTTTTTCATCTTTGGGCTCTTTGGTCGGCTTTCGCCCGCTTCTAACCGCTCTGCTGGCCTTTTGTTGGACCGGAGAGTGAAGTCCATCGTTACGAAAAAATCCTTTCGATCACGTCGTAACAGTGCCAAACAGTGCTGCGAATCATTAGCACGTTGTTTTTGGTGCACTGTCAGCAAACGCGGCACGCATCATGCGTTCAGCTTTTTCATACCCAAATGCTTATGCAAGATTATAAACACAGAGCTATCTGTTATGCTCACGATCTTAGCTATCTTGCGCACTTTCACTTTACGGTCATCGAATACGATACGATGGATTTTTTTTATGTTTTCTGGAATGACTTCCTCTTTTGGGCGACCTGGAGGTAGTTCGATACTTGTTCTGGTTTGAGCACGTTTGAAATCAGCGAACCAATATTTGATCATATGATCTGACGGAGTAGATGTCCCATAATATTTCTTTTTAGCTTTTCTTTGATTTCCTTCGCTCTTTTCTTTCTCAAATAATAGTATTTAATCAGTGCGCGAAATTTGCCTTTATGCACTTTATTAAAACATCCAAAAGCTGTTCGCTTACAATGGCTGCCAAACTCAAACTAATTGATGCGGATACATGAAACTTGATATTTATTAGGTCTGTTCCCGTACCTGAATCTATTATAATATATTAAAATAGATTCGCAGCAAGCCGTTTTCGTACTTTTGCTGCAAGCCAAATGCAAGCCAAATTTCGCAGCAAAAAGAAGCCAGCTGCCAAATTCTGTTACTGCTGCAGTTTGCTGAAGTACCTATTCTTTCAAAAGATGGCAATAAGTGGTGAAAGTATCTTTTTCATGGTTTTAGCGACATCTGGTGTTGAGTACTTTCTTTATTGAAGCATATAGTATAAAACTAATTTTACATTACTGGTATTGATATCAGGGTATGGATACCACGGTATCGATAACTGCCTGGTGTTGTGTGACATCATCTGTCAAAATTTAAACCTTTTAAATTGAAAAAAACTTTTAAATAGAATCAAAAGTGAAATGAAATTAAAACGAACCTGTATTTTTTGGAATTGTTTTTTGCGGGATGTTTAAAATTGAAAAATTTTTATTTATCTTGAAAATTTTAATTTGACAAAGTGGTTTCGAAAGCATGCACTGTTTCTCATCAGACACCAGCACACAGTGCATACTTGACTGGTGTGACCACTTGCAGTTGGAAATCATTAATTTTTTATTTTACGCTGGTTGTGACAAATTTTAACATCTCCGACTTATATCCATGGAAATAATTTACTCATAAAGGTTATTGATTTGTGATCACAAATCAATAACCTTTATGAGTAAATTATTTCCATGGATATAAGTCGGAGATGTTAAAATTTGTCACAACCAGCGTAAAATAAAAAATTAATGATTTCCAACTGCAAGTGGTCACACCAGTCAAGTATGCACTGTGTGCTGGTGTCTGATGAGAAACAGTGCATGCTTTCGAAACCACTTTGTCAAATTAAAATTTTCAAGATAAATAAAAATTTTTCAATTTTAAACATCCCGCAAAAAAACAATTCCAATTTGATTCTGCTTTCGGAGGCTTATTCCGCAAAACGATCGAGTTTCCCGTATCAATTATTCTCTGCTTTGATAAGCTTTAGAGACGATATACGTTGTCTATGCGATTATAGACAAGAAGGGAACCGTGATCACAAATCAATAACCTTTATGACTGTATTTTTTGTCAAATTTGCTTGATAAAATTGTCCTTTTCTAATTTATATCAAAATAAGTTATACTTTCAAAATAAAACCATTAAGTGACATTTGTCAATGATCTGTATTGGAAAGTTTAATTGCTACACTCACCACTGGCTGGAAATTGTCTCTGTTGGCAGTACCGGGTAAAATTCTCACGGTATCAATACCGTTCAACGTCGTAGATATCCCGTATGTACCGAGCTAGTATTAGCCTAGAACTGAGTGATATATTGGTGGTATGGACGATACCATGGTATCAATACCAGCAGTGTATCAGTAATCTGGAGATGGTGATGAATAACTCGTTAAAGAATACCAAGTCCAATCGCTTATGCCCTTTCTATTGCTTAACGTCAAACTGTTGCAAATGTATTTATGCATTTATTACTACATCAATATTGCATGCCATGCTTGGGAAATGTATAAATTAGATTTCGGAACAAAAAAAAATTTATTGGGTTACATATTCAAAGCTAGTCCATAAATAAATGATCCTTTTTGTTGATATTTATTTGGAAGAATTTTTGGTTGGTTTGTAAATTGCAAATAAATATGTAAATTATCGAAAATAAACCAAGAATAGGTTCAAAATATAGATATTCTCTTAAAATAGAGCCATAACATACATTTTCAAAAAGCGTGTTATTTTCCCTAGTCGTCGTGTCCTATTATTATCGACTATATTTTAGATTTGGATTTCGTATTTTCTGCATCTTCCAACCTCTTAAAGTATAAACAAAACGAACACCTTAATTTGTATAGGGTTTATCTTTAAGCTATGCACAAAAGATATATAAAATTATAAATAATCAATTTCTGCATATGTTATATATGGAAAAGCATCAGCCTTAAATGGTGGATTCATCGTTGATCCCAACGGACAATGGTAAACATCCGAAAATCCTATTGAATTCATTAGATACGAATTGATTCGGAAGAATTCCGGTAAGGTAACATCTTCGTATAAAGATAGTGCTAGCTCAATGGCCGAATCTTCTGGTTTGCAATACTGTTGCGCCAATACAAGATACAAATTTTGCAGATTCGTATATCCTAGCCATGGCAGTTTTTGGTCCTTGAGCGATGCGGTTTTATTGTATGTATCCATTGTTAAACGAATCGATAAATCATCCGAAAACCGAGAATTTTGACTGAGAATTAGATCCTGTGAAATAATAAAAATGTAGTTAACACTAAATTGGGACCAATTAAACTAAGTTAAGAGAAATTTGATAGCACTTTTCACCTCTTTTGATGCCAATATTTCGTAATTGTTCTTTGCTTTTGCTATTTGTGGATCACCGAGTCGTATATGCAAATAGTTCTTGTACGTTTCGTTCTCTTCAATGTCCGGTATGAGTGCCTTCAACTGTTTTGGCTCGAAAAATGTTGCGATTCCCCTGGATATCTGAAATCCCAGCTGTGCATAGATTTCAAATAATTGAGGTGATCGACGTTTCTTGAATGCTAGTTTCATTAGTAAACCGGGCGGTAATATGATTTTATTTTGCTTCAGATTACTCCAGGACTTGGTTGATAAGGAGTTATAATCGAACAGCCACGTGTTAGTAGGATCATTTTCAATTTTATTGTATACTAAAGCACGTTTATTGCGTTTCAAAGACACGATATTTTCAACATAATCATTTGTAAGAACAATCTGTAACGAATGAATTTGGTGTATTGTGCAAAAGACGATAAACTGATTAGCTCTACTTTATCATTTCTATATTTAACGGCCTGGTCGTTGAACCATGTGTTTTTAATGTCTGCAACTAACTCGAGTTTATCTAATTTCGAAAACAGAGCATTCCTTCCAGCATCATTTATCCACGCCGAATTACGAATAGATGATTTGAATTGTGACTTTAAATAGCTGAAAATCGTTAAAATATTTTGTTTTTGTTTTGCCTTATAATAATTGACTTCTCTACACAAATATTTCTTTCGCTATAGTCTCCAGATGTTCCACATCTTTTCGATTTGTTGTTTTCAACAGCAATTGTGTGGCCAAATCATCCATCCAATCCATTGTTTTTCTAAGACAATATTCTTTCACGTTGTATTTGTTATATTCACCGAAAATTTCCATGTATAAATCATACGTAAATATTGTCCGTAGAATATATGAAAGATCACTGAATATATCAAAATATCATTAGAAATGGTACTAAGGAAATTCGTGACTTCTTACCTTAAGGTGTTTTTCTTATAAAAATCGAGAATTTTATCCAGATAATCTTTAAACATAAATCGTATTTGTGTGACTTTTGTTTCTTTGCCTTTGAAAGCTGTGTATAAAAGTATTGCCCAATTTATCTAGAAAAAAATATTTATTTAAAAATTAGAATCAATCGAATCGATTTTTGCAAAATAAATTTAAAAAAATATTTCACTTACCTGAGGATATTTTTCATGGAGATCTTTAATCTTAAAATAGACAGGTTTTTCCTCAATCTTTGATATATGTTCATTCCAATATCGTTTACTTGGAGCTTCTGGAAGAGTTTTCAAACTCTCCAAGATCTTATCAGCTTTCTTAGTGGCTAAAAGATAGCCGTGAAAATCCCCTTTAGTGTCGAGTAAATGTTTTAGATGAAGATCGATATCTTTAACACAGTTTTCAAATTGATCGTGGATCGAGTTGATATTGATCTATATGTTAGAAAAGTGACACGTTTACTGTTGTGAAAATCACGATTTAATCTAATAATTAACATAAATTTGAATAATAATGACCTGAACTTCGATGAAAGAAGACTTCAAGCACCCTATAAATTTGTTCTTTTGGACTCTGTGTTCCAGTTTTAAGGATCGGAGTGTAAAAATATACGTCTCATTCGCTCTTGAATTTGAATTAATATGTTTTTTCAGTACTGAAGTATGAGTATACAGCCGTCATGTAGAAAGTAAAACTGACCAAAAAAAAATTCAGAAACATAGTAATGAATGCCTACAAAATTTAGGATCGCTCTTGCAGGACAGTTAAAATACGGGGAAGCAGTCCGAAGGTATCAAGCTTAACAGAATATACGATGAAAGTTGCTTGATCAAAGAAGCCAGTACATTTTGGAGGGAGTGATCGCGTTTATTTGAATTCTAACTGTGAAAACGGATACTGACGTAAAATTAGACTGGGCAGAGTTCCGATTGCAGATCTTAAGGCCCCAATAACCTAGAAACGAACGAGCTGCGAATCTTTTACTCCCCATGCGGCTTTCTTTTATAACCATGCTGTTTCACCCTTTTTATTTTTTCTTTAGCCAAATAGACTGACTCTTAGAACACTCTTTGATTGGTTGGACAAGGTTAGGTTCTGCGTCTACCTTCTTCAGATAGCTCCGGAGAGGACACACTTAGGCACACAAGGGCCCATTGTGATATCACATTGCTTAGTGCCCGTACCCTGATCCTAAACTGGATGATCCCCTTCAGATTCACCAGGTACTTCGGTTAGCAAAGTAAAGAAGTATGAGTTAAGCGGGCTTCATCCTTCTTCCAGCAATGGCTGTGCACTCACACACGAGGTGAAAAATACGTTCCTCTTCTTCCTCGCATCTACAGATCCGGCAGAAGTCATTCTAAGATGCATCCAGGCGTGCTGCATGCCTGCCAAACAGACAGTGTCCATTCAAGACAGCCACCGCTGCGCAAAGGGACTTCCTTCTTAAATTGAGAAGGTCCCTAATACGACCAATGTCAAAAGTTTTCATCAATTGCAGCGTTCTTTAAATATTTTTGTCTGATAGAATGATGGAAACCATCCGAATACCAATCGGGAGACTGCAGAGTACTTCCGACAAAAGCGTGCCGTCCTTTGGAAGTTCACAGTTTCCTTTAACGACTCTATGTTCTGACATCCAAAACAGTCGCATCATGGAATGTCTCGTTAAGAGACGTATGGCTTTCAAGGTCTAGCTTTGAGGAACTCCATAAAAATGCAAATATTCACTCCGTATATTTGATTACTTAAAAGCCAATTCGTCATTTCAAGAAGCGCCAACACTTGAAAGACGCTGTAGTGGTTCGCCTGGCGGAACGAAAATTTCAAGTTAAGATCAGTGAAAAATATACCACAGCCCAATCTATCATACAATTCGGAACTATCGGTATATATTTCTACAGTGTTATTTCCCAGGATAAGCCCCTCTTCTACATCTCTCTGATTGGGATTTGGGTTTCAAATCGCTGAGACAGAGATAGTTTGGCAACAGTATAATCGATGTCCACAGGAACAGGCATGCCCTGCGCCAAGATTTTGGCATGCCCCAGGTCTGTCCTTGTTCAAGGATCACCACTGTTTAGTCTTGCCGCTGCGCAATTCGCATGTTGCGAGACAAGGATATTGGTAGAAAGCCAATAAAGCAGAACCAGGAGTATCTTCATTGAGGTAGTACCGAGAGCACCCGTTATAAATAAAACTGTGCTAACCTATCATTTTCAGTCACTGATGTAATTCACATTTTCCCGAAGGTTTATTTCTCCCGACCATAAGAGTTTTTTTCGCTGCTTTTATATAGGTAATGATTTTTTGGCGAAAATTTGATAACGATTTTATCTCGAAAACTTTTATTTTTTAGTATGCCTCAGAGCGCTTATTTGAATTCTTCACCATGGTTTCAAAGAGAATGCAGATAAGAATTATCATCCCAAATATTCGCAAAGTAGCAAAATTCGATTCTGAAATATCAAGGACACTCGATGTGGATAGGAAAATCATGCTATTATGGTTGGAAAAGGAAGATGGAGACATGCAAGGTCTGTCCGAAGAGTAGTCGCACTGAATATTTGCCGCCCGCAACGCGACGGAGGGGGGCCTTTTCGCGTGGGTTGGATGATAAGATATGTTAGAGAAGCAGCAACTCGGTCTTCAATTACGCCCGGGCCTTTCCGAAGTGTAGGTCGATTTCAATGTGATCCCGAATCAAAGTGCCTCGTCATGCTTTGCGATACTTCGTTTAATCGAGCAGCGTTACGCTGTAAAATTTTGATTCAAGATTAGTAACAGCGAAAGTGAAACAAATAAAATGATCAGAGGTGCTTATATAGCATTTTCAGCTTAAATCAAACCTTTTTCAATCGAAATGAAACTTTATCCAATTGAAAACATTTTTTTTGCAATTGAAATGAAACGTTTTCCAATTGAAATGAACCCATTTGCAAGTGAAATGAAACCTTTTCCAATTGAAATAAAACCTATTTATTTTTAAACCTATTTTATTTTAAAACCTTTTTCAACTTAAATGAAATTTTGATAAAAAAAAACAATTTTTAGAAAAATCATTTTCGAAGTAAACATTCCATTATTGTTAGTTCATGCTGGGTAGTTTTTATCACAAATTTTGTAACTGCGTTAATCACATTCCGTTAGATGAGCTGCGACTGCAACTAGTCGCGTGAAGTGCATTAGGTTGTTAACCCAGTAAATGGTGAACGTGAAGTGCATAAATTTGTTAATTCTAATAATTCTATATAAGTAACTGTATTTGTGATGTGCATTAAGCTCTTGGTTATCATTAAAATAGAAATGAGCAGTGTAGAAGATTATAGTTCAGGAAGCTCTGATGATTGGCATCCTGGTCGGGAGTCGGAATCCTCTAGTGCAGTGAGAAAGCAGAAGTAGTGCCAGCATCAATGGCGCACGGGGACGAATTGGCCGCTGCCAAAAAATAACCGAAAATATAAAATTGCTGCTTATTCAACTGCACCAAGAAGGGAAAACGGTGTCCGAAGCAGCGCGAATAACATCAATGGATGTAACTTCTGCGAAAACAATTTTATCGCGTTATAAGAAACAATCGGAAGTTTGGTTCAATGCAAGTGTGGAGGAAACAGAATAAAAAAAAATTAACACCGGATGTTTTGGGAATCATTGAGTGCTATGTCCAAAGTGATCCCACAATTTCCCTTCAAAACATTTTTTAAAAAACGATATGAAGAAAAGGGCATAACTGTGTCGATAAGCACTATTTTTACTCTGCGGGAGCTGAAAATTACGCTGAAGCTTAATTCGGTTGAAGTTGACCGTATGAATTGCCAGCGCACTTTGCAATTGAGGCAAATTTACGCCAGAGAGTTTTCGCAGTGGGCGCCTCAACAAAGAGGAAAATTAATTTTTTAAGATGAGTGCCACTTTAATCTGCATCTTCGGAGATACCAGGGCCGTTCGAAAGTCTGTACACCAGCTCACATTGCTGTACCTACTGTAAGAGGTCGTAATGTTCCGCTAATTGCTATCATGAATAAAAATTCGAATTATTCGAAAATAATTTCAAACGCAACCGTAAATGCTGATATATTTGAGCTATTCTTACGAGAGCTTTTAGAAAAAATTGGTTCCATGCCAAACCTGGATACTCCAGTTCTGATTTTGGATAATGCTCGAATCCACAAAACTCGAGAAGTTCAGGAGGTGGTTGCAGATAGCGGATGTATATTAAAATGTTTACCCCCTTACTCGCCGATGCTGAACCCAATCGAAAAGGCATTTTCGAAAATAAAATTGCACGCTCGCTCTGTTTTGAGTGACATTAGTACAGACCATAGCATTAGCAATGTTATTGAAGAAAGCGTGTTTCAAGTCACTTCAGAAGATTGCTCTAATTATGTCCTAGATATGGTTCTGTAAATACCAAAAGCTGCAGAAGGCCAACCATCACATTAAAGTGTGCTTTGTAATTAAAATTTATGTCACTAAAATATCATATTCTATATTATTTATGTTTTCTTCATATGTTTTTATTATTATTCATACACTTACATCAAAAATCAATTATCCTGATACTATTTTTTATCGAAGTTTCATTCATTTGGAGAAAGGTTTCATTTGATTTGAAAAAGGTTTCATTTGAAATGAAAGTGGTTTCATTTCAATTGAAAAATGTTTCATTTAAGCTGAAAATGCTATAGAAATGCTGCCACGGGTCGATCAAGTGTTTTCGAGTGTTGTTTCGAGAGAGAGAGAGAGAGAAGAGAGCAAGTTGCGGACAATCGACACTTAGAACGCACTTCAACTGAAAAAAATGATGAGAACTTATTGAAAGTGAAAAACCGTTTGAACTCTAACCTTAGATTGATTGGTAATTGAATTTGATCACGGTTCCCTTCTTGTCTATAAATCAGCATAGACAACGTATATCATTTCTACAGCATCGAAGCCGAGCATATTGAAACGGGAAATTCGATCGTTTTGCGGAATCAGCCTCCGAAAGCAGAATCAAATTGGAATTGTTTTTGCGGGATGATTAAAATTGAACAACTTTTTATTAACATTAAAAATTTTAATCTACATTAAAAATTCTATTTTGACAAAGTGGTTTCGAAAGTATGCACTGCTTCTCATCAGACACCAGCACAAAGTGCATACTTGACCTTTACTAAGTAAAATTATATCCATGGATATAAGTCGGAGATGTTAAAATTTGTCACAACTAGCATAAATAAAAAATGTAATGATTTCCACCTGCAAGTGGTCACGCCAGTCAAGTATGCACTGTGTGCTGGTGTCTGATGAGAAGCAGTGCATACTTTCGAAACCACTTTGTCAAAATAGAATTTTCAATGTAGATTAAAATTTTTAATGTTAATAAAAAGTTGTTCAATTTTAATCATCCCGCAAAAACAATTCCAACTTAGATTGATTGTTTGGATGAATGCGTATCGCTCGCAATTTGCCAGTTCCTGAAAGCTCCACCTTGACAAGGCGCCTAATCAAGCTGCATTTTCGTTTATGGACTATCTAGCTAAACACCGTATTTCAACGCTTTCTCAGGCCAGATGCCCTTGCCTCAGATCTTCTTTTCGACCCTCACATTTGTTCCTCTTCCCCAACTCAAACGGTTATGGAAGGATGGCACCGGGGCTCTGTGCAGGCCATTCAATAGTCCGTGAAAAGTGATTCAAGGGGTTACCCCCACTTGTAGCGCAAAAAATAGGTCATTTTCATGAATTTTTTTTAAGAAAACTACGAAACTTTTTTAAACGACTATTATACTATCATAAAGTTCATACGTTGAACACCTATCAGTAATTTTTTTGTTGAAAAATATTACATTACTAAATTACAAATGCCCGTCAAAACAATGGTATTTTAATTTTCATTTATTGCGGTGACCAACATTGTGTCGAACTGGATCATTTGAAACAAAAAATAGCGATTGATTTAGTTGAATAACATATAAACTAGCGTTTGATCGAAGGATTTAAAACAATTTTCATTTTTCACAAAATGGCGGACAATCAAAGTTAATGGTTCGATTTTCACTTAAAAAAACGGCATTCTTTTGGCTATAAAACGGCCATTTTTTATCAAAAACAAAAATCGAACGATCAAAGACTACATTTTTATGTATTAAAGAAGCCTGCCAATTTTCAAAAAGGTCGGTTCAGTAGTTTTCGGGGAATTTTGGTCACCGACTTCAAAAATGTCATTTCGAGAAAAACGCGTTTAATGTTTCAATTTCACTTTACACGGAGGCAAGAATTTTTTTTAACATACATAGAGTCATCCACTCCGGGGCCATAAAATAGCTCTTCCGCCGACGATGCCGCTTCCAAAAATGCAATTTGCTGTTGCCTTCTCCAGGTATGCGACCCTTTTCATAGAACAATAGATTGAAACCGGAGAGAGGGTCGAGCGCGGCAGACGGCAGATTAGCCGGTTGTATAAGTAACGGTTTCTTCTCTTTCAACGCTCATATCTCAGTTAATTTTGTTCGGATCGACTTGAAATTTGAAGAACGTATTCTCAGATAGTTATACTTAAAAAAAATGCAACAAAAAAAAGGAAGGAAAACTTCAAAGTTACAAGTGGCGATAACCCCTTAAAGCACATTCCGGTTTCTGTGTACGACGGGGTCTTTCGCGATTGGTAGGGTTGTTGGAAACGCCGGGTTGGTACAGAAGAGTCCTACTTTGAAAACTATTAAGCTGATTTACCGATATTGCCAACATTTTTTTTTTAAATCAGTGAGAATTCCTTCTGGACAGACCCTGTATAGAACAACAGAGGATCCGGAAGATCAACATATTTTTTGTCTGCAACAAAAATGAAAATAAGGAAGCTGATCGAAAACAAGGACAGTGATCAAAAGGATAAAAAAAATCCGGAAATCACGAGCACGCGAAAGACACAAAAACAAAGTCTCGGTAAACGGTACGTTAAATCAACTTATTGAGGAAGACATGTAAGCCAGTAAGTCCGCTTGATACATCGAAAAATGGCAGATATACATATATTCAACATTTGTAGAAGGTTGCAAAGCGAAAAAAATTGCGATGATAATACTCTTGTAAGGTCTAAAAGAGCTTTACAGACGAATCTTCAATCGTTCTGCAGTCAACGTCGAATATACAAAACATTACGATCTGACCTCAAGGAGGAATCAGCTCACGTGGAAAGTCGAGAGGTCATGACGTTTTGGAAAACGCAACCGTCGATGCATCCGTTTATCTGAACAAAATGTTATTTGTTCACCCAGAATGCCTGGATGGCAGAAAACAGTTCCCAGATAAAAATTTCTTCATTCAATGCAGGACAAAGCACGAGCGCATGCAGCAAAGGCAACACTGGCGCTAGAAAAGTCAATGTTTGCCACTGTTTTGGGAAAGTTGATGTGGAAGCTGTACTGACACTAACTGCATATTTTAAGACGAAAAGCTTTCTTAAATGTAATCATACCTCTGAGATTTCTGACGTTGATAAATTCCGGATACATTCAACATCGACTTTTCTTCGAACCTCTGCTGATGGAACGGTCAAAGTGGGAACGAATACGCTAAAAACTACTCTGTTAAAATTTTAGTTTTACAATTAACTAATCTATAGCAATTACCCATCTGAATCGGGTATCATTGTGAAATCGAACATAGGCAATAATCCGAAGTTGGACCTCATCGGGTCCAACTGTAGCATTTTGGTCAATACTATCGTTAGACTGTCCCTCTTATCACCTGTATCACTCTTGTAAAATATATCATCGATTACTCGCTTCACTACAATTAGAGGTCACATAGTATTTGATAATCGGATTTGGAAACAATAATACAATAACATTTACTTGTTTGAAATCCTTGAGTGAAATTGAAGTTTGCACAGCTATCATAAAACTGCTTGAATTTTTTCGTGTTATCATCCACGGGTACTATGCCTATTAAGGACACAAAAATTGTGTTAAATAATCCAAGTTGTCTTAAAAATAACAATTATGTACCGTCCAGTTTTTCCATGAAGATATTTTCATATCGTGGATCTTTCAATCTATTGACCTCAATGCCTCTGCAAGCATAACTGTAAAAATCGTCGCATGGGTCTAAATTATGATCGATCAGTGCAAGCATTTTACTAGCAGAACGTTTGCATGTTATTGTATCGCAAACTCTTATTGGTGGTCTCATCTCTTCTACAGATTTATCGGGAGGCTTGGTTACTAATGTTTCTGAGATATATGTCTCCATGAAATCAGTTTTATTTTCTAGGTCCAATGGCCCCGAGCTTAAACGAATACTTGGTGTTGAGCTTGATATTATTGGTGACGAAAGTGATGCTAGAATTAGAGTAATATTATTTAAAGAAATTTTTGGCGCATTAAAAAATTATGTACCTTCTGTGTCCTTTGATGCAATTGGTGATCGTTCGTCGGCTTTTCTTGGTGCGACGTATTTTTCGAAATGAGTGTCATCTTTCTTGGTCGCATTCACTGATAAAATTGCAATATCTTTCGCTGTTGACGTGGGTGAATCGAATATAATCACGGACTCCATCATAGGAATCTCACGTTTCTCAGGCTCGCTTGCGATTACAGACTCTGTAGCACGTGTCACAGTAGGTAAAGTTTTTTTTTCAATTGTTCCTTTAATAGGCGAACCAAATTTTCTTAGACTTTTTATTCCCGCCAAGGACTTGCGATCAGTCTTAATTGGTGAATGAGTAGAGGTAGTTGGGACTGTATCATTTCGAGCCAACAAGGTGGAGGTAGTTGACTCAGTAATATTACTATGAGGGAAAATTATTTCCGTGATGGACTCACTTTCGGGAAATACTATAAAATCATCGACTTCAGATTCATGGCTGCCTTTTGAAAGGGTGTCTAAAAATAAAATAATAATGGAGTGAAAATAGAGTCATTAAGAAATATTTTAAATCATCGAAAAAAGAATAATATCCAACAGATTCGAATAAAATCAAAGCGGAGTTTGCTAATAGCAAAGCAAAGCACAGAAAAATTTGTTTCTATAAATTAGTCACAATATCAGAAACAAAACTGCTAATATTGGGTTGTGGAAAGAGCTCTGCGGTTTGTTTTTTGCATTAACATTTTTCATATGCCTGTATCAAATCTTGAACTGTAATTTCATTTTATTAAATTCTTCTAAATCAGACTATACACATACAGTAGAAATTAATTATTCTTACACATAATTCGTTTAAGTGATGCTGTAGATAAATGAAAATCAAACATATAATAAGCTTCGTTAAAGCATCTACTTATTGCAGTGACTGGTTCGTTGCCTCCATAATTGGTGCCATGTTGAAGGATCGACAAAAAGTTCACCCGCCTGACATGTTTATTATTCATGTTAAAATTAAGTTGGCTTAATAACTAGTTTGAGTCAATAATGCCTTCCAAAATTTTCGCGGCAAATAAGATTTTGGATTTTCGGCATCGAAAGTTCAAGGTATGGTTGAAGTCTTCGTGGTTCGTCATGACACATCTCATCAAATTGTTTTTTGCACCTCGGAACTCGTTTATTTGGCAGAATAGATTCAACGCCAATTTTCCCAACAACATCTTTAGCTTCTTCTATCCAATATTCAATTGAATTTTCTCTTATTTCTTGCATAGTTTTCATCAGGCCATCAATTGAAGAGGCGGAATGCGCAAGAGTTATATAATTAAATATTTACTTGATTGATTTCGCGGAGATATTTGCTCAGATCGTCAAGTTCAGAATAAATTTGAAATTCTTTAAAGCACCTAATGTCTCGGACTTTGCTTCCGAAGCATGAGAATTTCGCCCAACTTCTTCGAAAGATTCCACCTCTTCCGGCAAATTATTCCAGAGGGCTTTCACAGCGACATGTTTCGCTGACCATCTTGTCCGACTGCTTCCTTTTAAATTGGTTTTAACATATTTTTTCATATTATCCCACCGAGTATTGAAACCGACAATAGAGCAATATGCTTTTTGAATTGCTCCAAATAGGTTAATTGCCTTCGGGCATGATGAGGCAGAATGGACATCGACTAGATTTAAGGAGTGAGCCAAACACGGTTCGAACTCGGCCAGCTCATTCTTTTCTGCAATCCTGGCTTGCACTTCGTTATACGTGCCAGTCATATTGGACCCATTATCATAAAATTGGCCACGACATTGTCTAATATCTAAACAATCAATTGTCAATTTTTCTACAATCTGTAGACAAATGTACTCTCCTGTCTTTTCAGCAGCTTCTATGATATTTTAGCAGTAATATTAAGTAATTAGTATTCAGTGAATATTTTACTTCAATGATATTCTTGAAACAAAGTTAACTTTTATTTAATTCAATACAATATTTTATAAATTACATTGTTCTATCAATCAACATTATTCCACCAAGTTAAGCTCTAGACTGAAAAAATTATTTTTACAATTTTGTTTTTCAAACCAAAATCTAGCTACTAGATTACAATCGTTTTTCTTGACACTTCCCAAGTGCATAGGCAGTGTATCAATCCAAAGTATTTCCATTTATCTTTTCGCCTGAAGTATCCCTACAATACTCCCCCACCAGTGAACAAAGTGAATGATATATCCAAGAAAAAACTAATACTGAATTGGTATCCTTGTCGATCGACCAGCTTGTGAAACGTAAGATAAAAACATAACTCGTCGAACTTCACGTGGTTTAGGGGATGTCTTTATTCATAGAGGGCCAGAAAAATTTTTTAACTATGAGTTTGCGCGAAGCTCGAATACCAGGGTGTGAAATATCATGAGTTTTATTGAAAACCTGTTTCCGAAATTGTGTTGGAATATAAGGTCTGATATTCGATCCAGATACTTCACAAAACAGTTCCGTATCAAATCCAGCAAGAGATATCTTTTTAAACAAGAACTTTGAATTCATTCGCAAATCCTGAAACTCTGAATCCGAAAGTTGTGCTGCAGCTATGTCTGAAAAATCTAGTGAAGAGGGAAGAATTATCTCTTCTAGACGTGATAAAGTGTCCGCAACCGTATTATTACTTCCAGAAACATGACGTAAATCCGTTGTGAATTCGGAAATGTAGCTCAAATGTCTGAGTTGTCGAGGTGTGGCCTTTTCAGGATTCTGTTTAAAAGCGATCAGTGGTTTATGGTCAGTGTAGAGAGTGAATTTCTGACCTTCCAGATATGGTCGGAAGTAACGGATACCCTGGTATGCGGCTAAAAGCTCACGGTCCTAAGCGCTATATTTGCATTGCGTATCACTTAATTTGGCTGAATAAAACCCCAGAGGCTGCCAGGAGCAGTTTGTTTTCTGCTGCAGAGCCGCTCCTATGGAATGATCAGAGGCGTCAACAAATAATGCCAGCTCAGCGTCCGAGTTTGGAAACGCAAGTAAAGTGGCCTCTATCAACCCACGTTTAACCTCTTCGAAAGCAGTGCGTGCTTGAGGAGTCCAATCCACTCTCTTGTTACCATCCTTCTTCGAACCGCACAAAAAGGCATTAAGAATGCGTTGGCTCTCAGCTGCATGCGGAAGGAAACGACGGTAAAAGTTCACCATTCCTAAGAATCTTCTAAGCTCTTTTACTGTACTTGGAATTTTGGATTGCGATATTGCGTTTACTCTGTCCAGTGAAGTCTTAATACCTTGTGTCGAAACATTGTGTCCTAAAAACTTTACATTGTCCTTGACAAATGCACACTTATCTGAATTGATTATCAGTCCGTGGTCGGCCAGGCGTTGAAAGATTTGTTCTAAATGAATTAAATGTTCCTTTTCATTATTTGATGCAACCAAAATATCGTCTAGATAGATAAAACAAAAATCTAGACCATGTAAAACTTGATGAATAAATCGGTGAAATGATGGTGCTGCGTTGCATAAACTGAATGTCATTCGAGTAAATTCGAAAAGTCCAAACTGTGTACAAATCGCGGTCTTCATTTGGTTCATCATTTGGTTCAACCGGGATCTGATGATAAGCCTTAGTTAAATCCAGAGTTGAAAATATCTTCTTACCATGTAATTGATGGCAAAAGTCGTGGATTATAGGAATTGGATATCTATCCGGAATGGTTATGGCATTTAGGCGTCTATAATCGCCACATGGACGCCATTCCCCATTTGCTTTTTTCATCCATGTGAAGAGGTGAAGACCAAGCACTGTTTGAAGGACGACAAATTCCTTGTTGCAACAAAAAATCGAACTCTTTTTTAGCTGCTGCAAGTTTATCTGGAGCCAATCGACGAGCTTTTGATACAAGAGGAGGACCAACTGTTGGAATATGGTGTGTTACTGAATGCTTTACAGGTGTAGAGAAACCTGTTTCAATTGCTATTGATCGATATTTCTTAAGCAATTCCAAAACCTTTGGATGAAAAGAAGCGATTTTATAAATCGTAAGATTCGAAAGCGTCAACTTGGCATAATGACCTTTTGATGAAAGTGAAGTTAATGGGTCAAGCAGAATACCATTTGCAAGATCGACAACTAGACCATAGTGGCACAGAAAATCAGCGCCCAAAATAGGTCTAGTTACATCGGCTAGTACAAAGCTCCATAAAAATTCTCGACGAAGTCCCAGACTCAACTTTATTGTCTTTCGTCCATAAGTCTTGATGGTAGAATGATTAGCCGCTGAAAGTGTAAGACTGCATGGAAAAAGTTTTTGATTCGAAGTTACCGGCAGAATTGAGATATCCGCCCCTGTGTCAATTAGGAAACGTAGTTTGGACCCTGAATCGAAAATTTCAAGTCGACGGCTTGGAGAGAGGCAACGTTTACCTACCGTCGACGGTAAACGAGACTTTAGTTTTTTTGTTCCGAGAAATTAACGTTTTTCTTTATGTAATACTTGCACGGCTGTGCACAATATTTTGCCTTATCATAAAAGTTTTTATGATACCAACACCAGTCTGGATGCTTAACAGTTGAACGTGTTGGTGACCGATTTTGAGATTTTGAACGCGATCTCGATCTCCAACGTCCCGAACTTTGGGGTTGCTGTTGCTGCCTCTGGATAATACTTGATAAAGCAGTTATTTGGGCTTCAATTTTCTCCAACCGAGATGACGAAATTGATGCCTCAAAAACAGTTGGTTGCACTACTATTTCAGCAATTTTGTCTGCCGATTCTGCCAATTGCTCGACTGAATTTCCCGGAGTGCAAGCCAAAATTGCTTGAGTTTGCTCGGGAAGCTGCTGCAACCACATTGTTCGCAAGAGTTGTTCACCTACATTATCACCACCCAATTGCTTCATATCTCGAAGCAATTGAGAGGGTTTTTTGTCTCCTAGCGTCATACCTTTTAACAAGTGACTCAATTTGCTAGAGGCACTTGCCGAAAGTCTATTTATGAGGGCTTCTTTAAGCTTCTCATAAGGATGTGTTGAGAGAGGCGTTTTTATTAAGTCCCTAACCACGCGAAGTTCATTTGTACCTAAAGCAGCTAATGTATAAAAATATCTCGTTGACGACACTCTAATGCCGGCTAAATTGAATTGCCCCTCGAGCTGGTCGAACCAAAGGTCCGGATCTTCAGCCCAAAATGGAGGAGGCTTGATGGCAGCCGCGTTAATTTGATTATTAAAAGAAGACACTTGGGACAAATGATTTGCCGTTAGAGTCGATGGTTTTAACTCCTCGTTAATCGACATGTTAAATGGCTAATGGAGGTTAACTTCAAGTGAATTGATAATTCGTGAATTGGACCGTTATGTGCCGAAAATTGTAACAATGTTGATGATAATAATTTCACCAACTCTCTTTCCTAGCACTTGAGAAGTTTACAACTGTGGGTAAACTGGACTTGATGCCCCACACCCGGGAAATCCCACCACCAGAGGGCGAAAAGGTGGTAGAAAGGCTGAAAAAATGAAGAAAAACAGACAAAATTATACATAAAAATAAAAAAGAAGATAAAACAATTAAGAAAAAGAAAAAAAAGAAAGAAAAGAAGCCCCAAAAGCAAACGCACAACCACAAAAACACAAACATTTTAGCCCGACATCTATCGGCGGAATTCATTTAACAGCTGTGTGGGGCATCAAGTCCAGTTTTACCACAACTGTTCACGAATTATGTAATTGGTAATGATATTACACATAATACAATATTAAATATTTCAACTTATTTCGACTATAATGTTGTTTACGTTAATTATTGACTTGCCTTATATTCACTAATGTTGAAATATTCGAATTCCTTTAGTTTCTCGTTATTCCTTATTAGTCCAACATTCGCGGCTCGTGACTCTTATTTCCTATCTTGCTATTCGAATTCCTTTAATTCTTCAATATTCCAGCCAATTCAAAATTCAGCTTTAATAAGCCCCAGCCAATTGCGTTTCAATCGATTTAAGGTTCGAATTCGAATCCGATCAGGCACTTTTTTCGCGAGAAACAACTAGAACTTGGTCGCAGATGGTCGGCCCTAACGCCAGTATTATGTCGCCATATGCAATTTGTAGTGTTTTTTTAACTTCACGTCGTTACTGCTACTGCTGCCAGTCAGTCATCGCTCGAGCGAAGTGGTTTCTTCTAACGAATCTTCTGGGTATTTCCTCCTCTCCTACGTTCCGTTGCTCGGAACCTGCTATGTGAGCAGGCGGAGTAGAAAACGTGAGACCCGATCGTCTCAGAAGGTTGCTAGCTAACTCACGGGGTCACCAATTTAGCAGTAATATTAAGTAATTAGTATTCAGTGAATATTTTACTTCAATGATATTCTTGAAACAAAGTTAACTTTTATTTAATTCAATACAATATTTTATAAATTACATTGTTCTATCAATCAACATTATTCCACCAAGTTAAGCTCTAGACTGAAAAAATTATTTTTACAATTTTGTTTTTCAAACCAAAATCTAGCTACTAGATTACAATCGTTTTTCTTGACACTTCCCAAGTGCATAGGCAGTGTATCAATCCAAAGTATTTCCATTTATCTTTTCGCCTGAAGTATCCCTACAATATCAATGATTTTTTTTTATTTCACACACATCGCCAGTTTTTTTCTTACATAGGGAATGGCCTGGCTCATTTGTTGTGTATGCGAGATATCTGGAGTGCAGTCGAACATTATTGTATAATAATTTGGCTTCTTTGATGTCGTTTAGAATGCTATTTCTAACTATTTTTGCCATTATGTCAATAATTTTATTCTGTATTTTGTTTGATAAATAAGATACTTGTCTCTTTTTTAAGTGTTCTAATTGAAACTTAAGAGTTGAATTATGTTTGGAGAGCAGGAAAATTAAATTCAAGACGCTCCCTTGACCAGGCTGAGGACATTGTGTGACGAGGTCGCTAGGGGTTTCGTGGGACCCACGAACAGAAAGACAGTTTTTTGATAGATACAATATAGCATCCATAAAAATACGCAGGTGAGCGTATTGGTTAGCGGGGGCGGCATTTTTCAGTTTTGCCCCGCCTCGAAAAAATTCAAGATCCGGGGCTGAACCTTGGTCCTCTGCCTCGAACGTTATCAGTGTTTAAAAATACCTTAAAAAATAACGTTCTTTAATATACCTGGAATATGTCCTAATTTACTCAATTTGTTTCTTTTTCGGTCGATTAGCTTTTTATTCTTTCGTTTGTATTATTATTCCATTCTCAATTTATTAATTTTCTTAGTTTTTATGTTATTTTCCTTTTTTTTCTTATATATTTTTATCTATGTATTTTTCATTTTTATTTTTTTTTCTTGTCTAATCTATAATTGGATTTGTTCTGTGGATTTGGACAATAAATAAATAAATAAATAAATCAGCTCGTCTAAAATTAAACTTCAGTTTAGATGAATTCGATCATTACTAGACTTTGGTTAGCCATCAAAAATGTCCTTGATGCCTTTTGCCGCAACAGGCCACCGAGCTTTTATGAACGTGCTATTATGGTCTTGCCAGAACGTGGCAGAAGGTTGTTGAAATGAACGGATAATATCTGGTTCACTAAATAAGTTTTGAAGAATAATAAATGTTTATCTTATTTTTAGTGCAAAAAAAACCACCGAACTTTTTCAGCAACCCAATATAATCCAGTCTTGGTCGATTAACTCTCAGATCTTCGAGGAAATACTAAACTTTACGGAAAACATCAGCTACGCAGGTGCAAAAGCGGTAAATACACATGTATTGCTTGTTAGAATATTGCCGAACATGGCAAGGCCAAGGAGAAAGACTACCAGACACAAAATGCTCGATGATCCTCTACGCTTCCACAATGTCACCGGCCACTCTCGCTGTGAATTCATCTTGACAGAAGCTGACATTAGAACACAGGTTAAATGCTTTCGCATGATATTTGCAGATGCTACCTGTGTGATAGCCAGGATAATGCACTTTGATATAGTCGCAGATGAAATGAAACTATCACATTTCCGAACGGAATCCTAGAGACGAAGTAACACAAGAATAGCGAATAGTCTTAATCTCCAAATGGCGGGTCCGCAGGAGTTCAATTGAAAAAGGAAGATAGACCCATAACTTGAATTCGAAAATTATTCAGCCTGCTGAGGAAGTATAGTAGCGTTAACTACTAGCGTAGTTATACTGGGCAGGTACGGCTGTTATCACAGATATCTGTATAGAAATCAGACACCGGAAGGAGACGTAAAACATGCGATTTCTGAATGTTCTCGATTTAGCGATCCCGTATTATTACCGAATCATTCACTTGGTGCGATTTATCATGCATCTATAACCAAGTGGAACGTAATAGTGTTGTTCATAATCTATGCTATGACCGATCTAATCAAAATGGAACACGCCTGTAATCGTACTGATCTTTATTAATTGGAATTCCCATAAAAACATCAACTCCTAACCACCTCGCGATACAATACCGAAAAGCAGTCCCGCGAGAAGAGAATAGTGTGTTTATAGTATACAGGAGCTGTCGCCAATCTTGCTCGTAATTAAGCCTGGCTATAGTACTTATAAAGGCACTACATTCCACATCGTCTATGACCGCGAAAAATGAAATATTATCCACGTTCATCACAACCACTGTGTATGAATAAATAAGTTCCACAGAAATACATCACCTTAATAGATTCTTCACTCATATGTTACCTGAAGTCTTATTCGAAACAATCGGAGGTTCCTTTGTAGTTTGAATACTGGTCGCCACAGTTGTTATATCCTCCAATTCGATTTCTCTTAATTTTTCAAATCGCTTTGGAATCGTGAACTTAGTCGCAATAGCACTTGTTTTATAGAATTTTTTTGTGATTGTTGTAGGCGATATCGTAGATGTCGTCGTCAAATCTACTGAAATGGAGGCCGAAGTTTTCGAATGATCACCTCTTAGTTTTGCATGGGATTCAGTTGGACTACTCTGAAAAATAACCGACATATTTTCGCTTCATATAATCGTATTAGAAATGCCTCCTTACATGCAAGTCTGGACCTCTACGAAATATTTCCCGATGAACAAAAAACGATATAACAAGAATGGACGTTATCAATGCGACACACGTAACTATCAACAAGATACTAAGCCAGAAATGTTGTCTTTCAAATCGATCCTGTTCCGAACGTTTAGATTGAGCTGTTTTCGTCGTCATTTCGACTTGTCGATTATGCGACAATCAAAAGAAAACTAATTGAGAGATTATGAAGTTTTTGTTCGAATGCAAAATACGATTAATTATCGATAAGCCTAGTCCTAAAATAGGGCGATATCGACATTGCGGTTGACCGCAAGCATCGATTCATGACTTGTAGTAACATTTAAAAGCGGCAAGCTGAGCATTTCTGGTCCGATTAGGAAAATACAGTTACAACTATGTGAAAAATAATTACTTACAGATTGAGAGAGAGCTAAATAACCAACGAAACTCATCTTTCGTACAAATTCAGGAAAAATAAATAGAAAATGGAAAAGCCGCATAAAAAATATGCCAAAATACTTTAGTCAGCTTATCAACGGACACTTATAGTTTTAATAATGAAGAATTCAAGATGCTCAGTGAATATCTATCATACATTTTCGTAGCAGGATTTCAGTAAAAAAAATATCCATTCGAATGTACGAATATTTTTTTACGAAAATGTTATTAACATTTTAATAGCACTGGATGTTTTCCGAAATGCAAAGCTACTCAAAGAATCATTTTTACAGTTCAAAATAGCTTTGACCACATCTGCAGCTGGGGATTTCATTACCATATTGCAAGATAAACTATAAAACATTGGCAATGAGAGCTAGGTTCAGTAACTAGCTATGAATGTATGAAATTTCTAGAGAGAAAAGCAAGAATATGAGGATAAAAGGATAGACCACGTTTTTCAAATATCTGGATAAAATTTTCAGTACTGTCTCTCGAAACCAGACCCAGACCATGTAAAATACGAAACACGAATAATACAGTGGTGGAAATAGCTGTAAAGCCGCCAATCTATTTACTCAGAAAAGTAATTTCATTCGTTCTGCGAAGAAGAATTTTCGTTTACAGTCTCTGAAATATGTATGTTTCCACTCGTTTCTGATAATGCGCCATAAGACTCATTACAATTACAATAAACTGTAGAAGCTGAGGAAAAATTCAATTGAGTGTCGTAATTCGGGGGAAATAGTTATAAAGTCAGCGCCGGATTTTCAGTTATTAGCATGTTATTAACATGTTAATTATTAAGTTTTAAAATAATTTCAGTAAAAATAACAACAAAATCCATTATGCCTAGAGGACTGCAACTTTCAGAAGGAGAAAAAGTAAAAATTGAATTACTGTCCAAATTGGGAATGTCAAACAGAAAAATTGCGGATCAAATTGGAAGATCACGTTCCGTACTAAATAACTTCATCAAATAGGGAAGTCAATGTAAGCAAAGAAAAGCATCGAAGACCAAAACCGAAGATAACTAAAAGGTTAAAAAAAATGTGATATTTCAAAAGGCGGCGAAGGAAAATTAAAAGTGAATTAGGTTTGCCTGTAACCACTAGACGTGTTCGCCAAATTCTACATGATTCGCAATACCTTAAGTAGACAAAAAGATTGGCCAAGCCGAGACTAACTGAAAGACATAAGCAAGCACGCTTAATTTTCGCTAGAAAATGCATGTAATGCAAAGAAGTGTGGCGTAATGTAACTTTTAGCGATGAAAAAAATTTAATTTGAACGGCTAAGATGGCTTCCATTTTATTTGCATGACTTGAGAAAAGATAAGGAAGTTCGCTTAAGTAGGAATTTCGATGTAAGTACAGTAATGACGTAAGCAGTATTTTGCTGTTAAAACCCCACTTTGTAGCATTTCGTCGAAGATGAACTGCAAAATACACACGGATCTCCTGAATAAAGGGTTAATTACCTTTTCCGAAGACCCTATGGAATAACAACTCATCTTCCAACAGGATAATGCGTCAATCCATCGTTCGCGTGATATTTTAGACAGGCAAAAGGACCGGAACATTGAGGTTTTGAAATGGCCCTCTTGCAGTTCCGACTTAAATCCGATCGGCTTAATCTGTGAGGGACTCTCTCGCGTCTTATTTGCGAGCAGGGTCGTCAATTCTACAACGTTTTTAAGTTAAAAGCAGCAATTCAAGAAACTTGGAGCGCCATTTCCATCGAAACTCTTCAGGACTGTCCAACAAAGGTGGCAGTATCAACTATTAAACTAAAAAAAACATTACATTCAGACTTGTACACATAAATTTAATTAGAATGGCTTTATAACCATTTCCCTTGAAAGTGAACTGATTTTGATTGTTTTTCGTTCATTGATAATTATGGCACATTTTCTTTGTTTTTGAACGGAAATATATTGTTTTCTGAATTAAATTTTGACGGATTTGTACACTGTATAAAAATTGAATGCAACTAACTTTTTGCGCTCAAGAGACTAAGACTGAATAACTGAAAATGGTGATGGTGATCTGGCGCAGAGTATTTTCGGTATATTTGGTGATGGCAGGGGAAATCATTAGTTGTTTCCGAAAACACAGCAAATAATAAATGCAAATAGCTACGAACGGAATTATATCTTCGTTTAGAAATAGGAATATAGCGTAAAA
The DNA here is from genome assembly GCA_963978885.1 of Nemotelus pantherinus. Taxonomy (NCBI): domain Eukaryota; kingdom Metazoa; phylum Arthropoda; class Insecta; order Diptera; family Stratiomyidae; genus Nemotelus; species Nemotelus pantherinus. The sequence continues at coordinate 57,391,861 of OZ022266.1, read as the reverse complement.
TTTATAAATCAATAATTCATTATTATCGAATAAAATTTTTATTTTAATAGTATTGAAACGGAAATTGGTTTCAAAGGACAATTTTCAAAAATAATGTGAATCAAAGTGCTGAGAATTTGTAGCTAGGAAAAAGCTATTAATTTCAGCGTGACAATGACCTCTCTCATATCATTCTTATGAGCAAACTTTGGAAGGAAGGAGATGTCAGTCTCTGACCTCACGAAGCGGGTGAGGATTACCCATAAAAAGAAAAACGAAAACGTCTCCTAAACACCAGTGGTACCCACTGGGCCGGAAATGGCTCAGAAAGAGGGCATCCCACAGGGCGAAAAGATGGAAGTGATGTCGAAAAAGAAAAAGAGACAGAGCAGACGAAACTGGTTCGCTAATAAGACGTATCACGAAGACAGTAGGAGGGGTCCGTTTGGAAATTCCACGCTGCGATGACTACGTGGAATTACGGGGCTCGATCTGCGCCGCCGTAGATGGCTAAGGGACGTGAAACTTGAGATTCCTAGAGTCAAGATTGGGCTTCTGGACCTCGACTGCCTCACAGTCAGCGAAAAGGTTGCATCCGCCATCAAACGCGAGGCTGAAGACGACGGAACTGGTGAGGTAAAAACCATACTATTTCGCCCTAACACAAGGGAACAGAGGAGAGCCATGTTGAAGCTGGATGAGGCTGTAAGGGTCCGGATCAGAGTACCAGCTGCTAAAAGTGTGGACGGTTTGGCCACTGAACAGCAGGTTGCTCTGCATAGATTTTTTAGAGACGCACTCAATGACAAAAAAAACAAAGAAGAACATGAGAGTCCTGCAAGTTAACCTGCAGAGCTACAGAGCAGCGGACGACTTCCTCACGCAGCAAGTTTGCGAATATAGAGCTTAAATCGTGCTGATCAGTGAACCCTATAGTGGGAGGAACACGTCTGCTTGGTTGGCAGATGCTACGGTGTACGCAGTGATTTCGATCGCTGATGGATAGAGGTTTTATATCGGCAGCTGCGGCTCAGCCAACGGTCACATGTGGATGACATATTTTGAAGATTATCTTTGTGAGCTGCTGCTTGTCCCCGAATGACTCAATGCACGAATTCGGGGAAAAGCTTAGATCACTGGAGGACTCTTTCCATGGCATCGCCAGTTATGCCATCTTAGGCTATTGAAGTGGGGCATGTCCACCGTAAACACTCGCTGACGGCGCATAATCGAAATGGCATTGAGGTTCGGTTGGTTGGTGCTGAATACGGGCTCAATGCCAATATTCCGAAGGCCCGCATTTGGTAAATCTATTCCCCATGTAGGGCATGCAATCCCGAGATTTTGGGATCTCGGGATTTCGACACATTTTGGACATTTTCGAGATCCCGATTTGTTATCGGGACTCCCGTGAATTCAGGATTGATAAAATTCAACCCATTTTGAGAATTAGAAAAGTTTCGTCATTGCGACATGAGCGAACAACCCAGAACTTAATACTAGAAGAAATGTCGTTTTATGAAAACGGAGACGTTAAGGGCTCATTATTACAACTAGTGCATGATTACATGCTTAATATCCCACCAAAATTCGCAAACTTGCTGCGTGAGGAAGTCGTTCGCTGCTCTGTAGCTCTGCAGGTTAACTTACAGGACTCTCATGCTCTTCTTTGTTTTTTCTTGTCATTGAGTGCGCCTCTAAAAAATCTACGCAGAGCAACCTGCTGTTCAGTAGCCAAACCGCCCATACTTACAGCAGCTGGTACTCTGATCCGGGCCCTTACAGCCTCATCCACCTTCAAGACGGCTCTCCTTTGTTCCCTTGTGTTAGGGCGAAATAGTATGGTTTTTACCTCACCAGCTCCGTCGTCTTCAGCCTTTTTCAGCAGCTGGATATATGTGCAGCAAAATCAAGTCTAGTATAAATTTTGAAACTCCTGACGAATTATGTTGTTAAGAGCATACTTTCAAAACGAATCAGCAGTTTGAACCAATCGATATTATTACTTATCACTTGTTTCATTGAAAAGCAATATTATTTTGTAATTGTTATGTAAACAACTAAAAAGAATCATGTATTTTTATTATATTATCGTAGCATCCGTTATGCTGATTAAATTTCAATTTGTTTTTGACTAATTTTATAATTAACTATTATGAACAAATAAGGAGAAATTATTGGACAAGAAGATAAGAAGAAATTTGATCATATGATTAAATTAGATACAATTATAGATTAACGTTTTACTTACTAGCACCCATGTACATATATTTAACATTACAATGAACTTAACTAGCGGTTATATACATACATATATATATATATATATATATATATATATATATATATATATATATATATATATATATATATATATATATATATATATATATATATATATATATATATATATATATATTTAATTACATTTTAATTGAATACGAAAAACCAATACATCTGTTTAAATTTCTTTTATAAAATCCCGAAACCTTGGGACTATATCGGGATGCCGAAAATTCTAATCCCGAATTTTCGGGACCTCCATTTCAATCTCGAGATTAATGCCCTATTCTGATGTCACCGTCGCATTGGAGAGACTTGCAGCACTCGTCAGCGATTGGAGGGTGATGGAACATTACACTGCGAGTGATCATAATTAAATCACTTTGCACATCGCTGAGAGCAGGCAAAGACGCCTCAATTTAACAGGGACGGGATGGGCGCATCGCTCGCTTCGAGCTTGGAAGTGAAGCCTCTAACATCTGAGACCCCAGTGACTCGAGCAGCAAAAACGGCAGCACCATAGGGTGGATTCGTGGGGCGTGTGAGGCTACAATGCCCAAACAGAAATCCTTTCGTAAGAGGCAACTGGTGGAACGAACAAATCGTCTAGCTACGACGCATCGCTTTGACGTGCAGGCGCAAAGCTTAGCGAGCCAAAAATAGCGGCCTGCTGCTCACATTGCGGCGGAAAAGGATCTAGCCAAGGCCATCACAAGGAGTAAATTTGCCAAATGGTACGCTCTTTGTGAGGTTAACTTAAACCCATGGGGACATGGCTACCCGTAGACTTGGTTGCATGCGGCCTAGCAATCGGCATGCGATATCCATGGAGCGTATCATTGGTTAGCTGTTCCCGGCGTTAAGGATTGATGATCCTATTACCATGGGCGAGGAGCTGAACTGTGCAGTGCTCAGGATGAAGAAATGCAAGGCTCAGTGACCTAATGTATTATCAGTGTCTAGTGGATGGGTACTCTGGGTATCGCCTGTAACTATTGCACGGTCTGTCCAGCTCTGAACAAGAGAGGTACCCTTCGTTGCGTTGTCCCACTAGCAGATCGATTTTGAATACGCCTATTATTGCACAAAAATATCATGTTTTACGAAAACCTTTTTTTAATCCTCCATGACACTTAGCATGGTTTACTACCAATCAGCCACGATCAAAAGAATGAAAATTGTTATATTTGGTATATTTTACATGACGCCATTAATATTTTCCTATAGCCTAAACAGAGTTTATTGCTCCTATTCAAACTAATTGCCTGCAAATTCCATTTTACTAACATAAAACAAACTAAGCCAGCACCCTGTTGTCCTGCCTCGATTGGTTATTGAAGAAAATTGTGTTCACTTTTAAAATAAATTTTATTAATGCAATTGACACATATCCGTAGTCACACAGCCTTAAACTTATTATGTAAAGTTTTCGGTCCAACATTTTTGCATAAATAACCTCTCCAAACATGATACTTACAAATACGTTTTATTTCACATTTCTATTTTGAAATTTTACTGTTTTTATAAATTTGAAAGAACTAGAAATTTAAGCGTTGCCTATTGCCCTTTTAAACCTTGTCTATTGTGAATTTCAGTGAAGCGACTAATTATTGTTTTATTCTATTCCAAATTTCAACGCATCGAATGTGATAAAATCATAAAACGAAATTAAACTATTTAAGAATGCAATTTGCAAAAAAAAATATAATAACAACTTTCTAAGTTTACTTCCTTCTGCTGCCACCGCCGCTTAAGATCGTTGCAATTCGGATGAAGATGTTCAAAGTATCGAGGTAAATCGAAATGGCTCTGAAATTGAACAGTAATTTTATTAAATGACTAGACAAATAATTTGACAATATCGCTACTTACGAATTTATAGGATCGTATGGTTGAACTGCATATAATGGATAGGTTTCGGCTTTGCGAATAATTCGTTGCGTATCGTAAAGAAGAAATCCGCTGAAGAGCAAGAGTCCACCGTAAAGCGACATAGAGTACAGGCCTGAGTATAGAAACAGATTTTAATTCAGAATTAATATTCAATGCCTAAAACCAATTCGATCCGTACCGGCACCAAGAGCTGTAGTTGGTGGTAGAAACATGGAGCCCATAGACGATGCGAACACAACTCCCAAGCCGATTGCTAAAGGTCCACCCATGTATAGGAATTTATCGCTGGGAGCACAGACTGCCACAGTCGAGAGACCTCCAACAACACCGGCGGTGTAGCAAGCTGCTCGTGTTAGAATCGGACCTCCAAGGAAGCACAGCGGAGCTATAACTGCACCCATTATGCCACAATGCACGGCCCATGCCAATTGCTTTGTGCCCAGACCCGGCGAGTAGGGAATGCTTCGGGCAACCATTCCACTTCCGATCATTGCCGCCATTGTTCCCACCATAGCCTAAATACACGAATATGTAAATAATATTTCAATTTGGCATTGCCAGTAACTTACCAACACTCCATTTCTGGACACCAAACTCATCATTCGTGGCGACCGAAATACAGCGACTGCACTAGCAGCAGATATCAAAATGGATCCACCAAAATAGGCATACGTGCTGCGAATTCTTTGCTTAACATGTTCGGGCCATAACCTAAGTATCAAAAATTGTTCAAACGAGATCTTTAAAAGGGCGCAACTACTTACATTGAGTTATTAAGAGCGTTGGCCTGGCTTCCGAGTCCGATTCCGTAGAAACAAAGTGCACCCAATCCGATCACTGAGCCACCGGCTAGAACACCTTTTCCCAAAGCGAAAGCTACAAACACAAGCAATGTCAAAAACACCCAAATACATTTCATTCCAAATTAATTTAAATTTTTATTGCACACGTTTACCATTTGGACCAGCCGGTGCCATAATCCTCTCCTTCAAAGTCGGACGTTCTTTCAGTTGAGTCCGAATGTACGGACCGCGGGAGTCTCGAGCGAATTGCCTCAACAGAAGGGGCTGCTGGCGACAATTGCTCTGAAATGTTGTTTTGACCAGGGTAGCGGTCAAAACGGGTCTTCCCAACGCTATACGTAGAAGCATTTTCGTTTCAAATCACTCTCAACCGAAAACAACTGAGTAATAAGTCTGAAAATGCAAACACATAAACATGTTATGAAATTTCGAGAAAGCCCTAAAGATTGCTAAAATCTCGTCATAGATTGTAGAATTGAATATTCGATTAGGGTTTTCAACTTCAATGAAAGTATTATCGGAAAATTATTAAGAATTTAAAGGTATCTTACCGTAAAAAGTATTTTAATTTTGTTCTGTGGATGAACCGCAGATTCAACGAGACTAGAATGTTCAGATCTGACTGTCTTATTAGCAACTAAACGTCAGTGTGAAATACGGCGTATAAATGCCAGCGCCGAAATATGCAGATGTGTGAGGATATGAAACTAGAAATAGATTCACAATTATTGGTAGATGTGTAGAATACGTATGGTAGGGCTGTGTAAACGATATGGAAATCCGGGGGAAAATGTCCCGGAAATCCGGGAAAATGACGAGGAAAATTCTAAAAATCATTCAATTTTGAAATTTTTTATGTTCAAAAATGTAAATGATAGTTTTGAATTGCTTACTTTATCTTTTTTTGTTTGCAATAGGAGAATTTGAGTGTAAACAGCATCAATATGCCGAGTATAAATTATTTTATGTCAAGAATGTGTCAATAACGTTAAATTGTTAAAGCTAAGACTAGAGAACTCGCCACCAGGTGAAATGAAAGATGTGCAGCAGAGCTGGCGGCGGCAAGTCCGTGAAGTTTTAGCATTTCATATCCACTTGAATGTTCGGTTCGGTGCTGTAGTTGGTAAAATGTCGTGTTTTTGCATACGAGTGTTTCGTCTAAAATTGTTAGTGCAACGCGATAACTTAGCGTGATAATCCACAGAAATCAAGCTGCTTGCGGCCGTAACGCATTTCTACGATCGGTTGAGTAGAAGACACGTGGATTTTGGAATGGTCGGTCTCTTCCGGTGGCGAACTCCAAAGTATTTATTAACCTTTGATTTTCTCAGAAAGGCGCTTTGTAAATACGGAATTAAAAGTGAAAATATGTACATATAACCGTGAGTTTAAGTGGATATATTTAAAAGTGAATTATAGATTACTCTAAGGAAATAAACTAAAGAAAAGATGATTTCACACTAGAATTATGATGGCGGATGACATGCAGCGATCCAACCTGTTTTCTGGAAAAGTGAACTAGTGAATTATCGTGTGAATTAGCGGAAATAACGTGTGAATTAACGAAATTGATAAAGTGAATTTCCGGAAAACAAAAATTCAGTTGAGTAATTAGATAAGTAGAATACCACGTTTGAGCGTACGACAAGTTCGAGTCCATCGCGATAGCTCAGCTTGAATTTCACCACCATTTTGATATTCACAGAAACCAAAATATTACTTTACGAGTAACAGGTATGTTCATGTTTGATCAGCACAGGAATATATACGAAAGCCGGTCGAAATGTTTTGCTTGTCAAAACGGATATCTTTTCTACCACATAATACAAATCACAAATATCCATGTTATTATTCTCGCATATTGAATTACCATAATATTTATTTATAATTTTTTGGATTTAATAATATGAGAACTTAGTTTATATATATCTGTTTATTGTCCGGAATCACAAGTTCTTTCAGTAATTTACCATAATGCTGCCTGAATACTTCATGAAGTTTTCTTGTCAAGTTCTGACGAAATTCGTACAAAAGAACTAGAAAGTATTCCCACGAACAAAAATTTGCAATAAGCCATTCAAATTATTTTGCTAGTGATCAAAACTACATACTAGCCTCGTTTTTTACACCTCTATCGAGAGCGAGCTGAGTAGTAATATTGAAACCAACTGGGACAGGACTGTTGTTGTTTTGAAAGCTTCTATCTTAACCAACTCTTGATAGACGCGCAAAAAAAACGCGACTACTGCAATAGAAGAAATAGAATTCATAAAATTGTCACTTCATCGCACAATAAATTCATTTTCTTTTATTTTCGAATTATAAAAACATATGTTCGAATATAAAAATTATTGCAGTTCTACTAACCTATGTACGTGTTATAAAAAAAATATTACACAACGAAAATCGGAAGACCTGCAAATACTTTACTTGAAATACGACACGAGCGATCTTCTTCTGGCCAATACCTCGCTAGGCCATTAGAATGTAGAACATATAATTGTTCGTCAAATATGCCTAAACAATGGCCCTTGGAACGGTGATTGAAACAGCATGTACTACTATCGTCGGAATGGTAATGACAACTGTTCAAAAATAATAGTTCGCAAGTTTTCGGATACGCAGTGGAATATCTTCATATACTTACGTCTGCTTAAACACTGGTGTGTTTTGTATTGTTCGCGGATCATAACGCACACAGTCTCCGCTGCCAGTCTTTAAACAGTGAACTGAGTCTCCTAATACTGCACTGCTGCAGCTTGCTCTGTAATCAAGAAATCCAGCATTATACCACTGACCTTCACGTGGATCGATACGTTCGATCATGTTCTGTGGATCATCTGCAGCGATGCCACCGAATACGTAAATTGATGAATCTGTTGGAAAAAATTGATTATTTCCATATCTAGTCGATTTCTGGCTTTTACAGGATCGTTATAATAGAAATGAATAGAATACGTACTGTATACCGAAACGCCAGGTCTGCTTCTCTTTAGCGTCATATTCGGTAAATCAACAATGCGTCCAGTGTCATAATCGTAATATGAGCATGCAGACTGAAACTGTTCGCCGTCAGTTCCCCCTATCAACAGTAACTTATTATGCCTACTACACGTTCCGCAGCAAACCCGTCCAACTTTACAATCGAATTTAGTCCAAACCTGTTCGTTTGTATCGTATCGTAATCCTACATTAGACGGGATACCGTCACGATTGCCTGCGACAACATAGATCATATCCTTATACATGGTAATCGAGCAGTCTGCCATTTCGGGGCGGTGTGGCGATTTGACTGGTGACTCGCAAAATCTTTCCAATTTGCAGAAGTAAAGATTATGGTCTTGTGACATTATGTAAAAAATTGCTGGTTTTTCTACTACACGAACCGAGAGCCGTCCAGGATTGTCGAATATCGACGAAACCAGCCATCGACAACCTCCACTGTTTTCGCGGAGGAATTCATCCTTAATTATTTTATTGCTTATAAGCGTATGAGAGAGATATTTCACAGGAACATAGCTCAAAACTTCTTCCGTCAATTCGCCACCTCGATTCTCATCTTGCTTAAGCCAGCTCATTGCTACTTCGTATATTAAATCTGCCTTTGGGTTGTCCACTCTTTTCAAAACGTCTATTAGCTGAAAGGTTCACATTGATAGTTGTTACAGAAATTTTTAACAAGCATATACATATATACTTATATCAATACTTTATTTGCTACTTTCATTTATATGAAGTCTCAAATATGTACTTGCAAATTTTACATATTTAATTAAACAAAGGAAAATTATTATTCCTTTGCCGGACTGTAGCATTCAGAAATGTTCGTCAGAAATTTCTGCAAGTAATATTTCGACGTGCACTGTAATGCACTCGAAGATCATGTATTTTTCAATCAGACTAAGTGTAAAGGTCCAACTAGTGATGAGTCTGCGCCCGTACGTTGACGTATGCGCCGAGGTAAACCACGCAAAGCATATGTTGCACCCAAACATAACTTACCGAACAGCCAGAAAAGTGGCATGCTCCTTAAGCAACCTTTTGCTCAATTTTTACTATGAGCTGTCCGTACGTAAAGTGGTAATGAGATACGACTTGACATACGTTCGCTTATGCGTTGTATGGGCACTTAAATTCACTCATGTTTGCGTACGTCAAAAAGTGCCTTTTTTGCTCTAAAACCGGTCGGTTTTGAGTGACGATTACGGCCGCAGACTCATCTTTGGTTAGGGCTTAACTTGTTGTTCGATTTGACAAATGACAAGGTACAGTTAGTCTGATCTTTAACATTGCCTGGCTTGATACTCGAGCCGAAGGCAAAACCGATAACGGGATTTTGTTTTCACCTCGAGTCCCAAACCGGAGCTCGAGACAGTCTATATTAGGCGTGTTTTTTTGCTCCGATGCAGAACAGAATAGAACTACGCCGCAAAAACAACGATCTAGTACAAAATAGCAGTGCATTTGCTAAGACTCACATAGGTTGCTGTATTCGCTGAAAATAAAGGGAGAAAATAACGAGTATACACTACTACAATCGATCGAAAATAGAAAAAAAAACGAACAGAAAATTACCTCTTTTAACTTTCTACACGTTATGAGGGCTTTTTCTAATTTCCCAACTACCAAAACATTCAACATAACCTTGAAAAAATCAAAGCCACCTCACAGCAAAAAAGACAACTTCTCAAAAGCTTTTCTTTTTTCTATCAGCACATTCTATAGTTCAGCACTTGAACTACCAATGAGGAATAGAATTTCTGTACTAGTGAATTCACTGCTACAGGAGTGTTGTTGTTTCCAATGCGTATACTCTTTTCTCTGCTGGATAGAGGAGAAACACGTCGATTCTGTTCTTTATCGGAGCAAAAAAACACGCCTATTACAACTAAGGATAAAAATAACACAATATATGCCTAGAAAACTAAATATATATTGAAAGTAAATAGTCTACCATGTTGAGATTGAAGATATTTGTCATGTACGATAAAACTCGACTTTTTATATGTACATGTATATTTATCAGGGGCCCTATTATGATTCAAATTCCGAAATCGGAATTCGTAAAATTTTCCGACTCGCCAATGGTCGGAATTTCGTATTATGATCTATTCCGAAATCGGAAATTAATTCCCATTTTAAACTGCAGACAGCTTCACTCGAATGGGTTAAATCGATTCCAGATTTCCAATATATTTCCAATCAAATGTCAAAATACCGATTTAAATTTAAAAAAACGGGACGGAGTTTCAATGTTTCTTGCTAACATTGACTCTATGGCAATTTATTTTGATTTGCCTAAGTATGATCAGTCGGAAATAACAAAAAATAAGGATTAAAATTTGATAAGTCGAAATAAGTCCAGTAGGTAAGGAGAATCTTATAAGAATGTAATATCACGAATTTTAAAATTGGTGGCAAAATTACGATTTATAGCTCACGGTGTCTATCGGCTACCCGAATTCCAGGTTTTACTTACGCATATCAATCGAACTGAAAAAACAAAGAAATTCGAAAATTAAAAATCCGCCAGAATCCGCCAAAAAATCCGACCACATATGAGCTGTCGGATTAGACGACTCGCCTTCGGAATTTACAATCCGAAGTTGGCGGATTCCCGTGCAAACAGCAAATCATAATACGAAAATACGATATCGTATGAATTCCGATTTCGGATTTCGATTCATAATAGGCCCCCAGAGATGGAAAAATAATTTAAAGCAATAATTATCAAACTCGCCTATACAGAATTAAAAACTATTATCAACAAAATTTAAATGTTCGATTTATTCATACAAAAAGAAAAAAAAATCAAATTTCCACTATAAGAAACGACCTAAATTAACAATATATATAAACAAAAGAAAACAGGATATGGTACTAAATTTACTTGTAAAGTGAATACAACAAAAAAAATAAGTTCCGAACAAAATTTTTCCTCACTTAACAAAAAAAAAATATTATTAACAAGCTAGTTAACTTAAATGTATGTATGGGGGCCCTGATGCATCGTAGTTTATATATACGCATTAATAATTCACCTATGTTCTGGAACCCATGTTTGATTGTCGTTGTATTTGCGAATGAATTATTTTTGTTACCCTGGAACGTCAGTCCCCTTTAGGGCTAAATCTAACATTAAGTAACCAACACAAAAACGGATTTATAAGTTTTTTTTTTATTTATTACTTGTTTGAATAAATCATGTTCGATTAAATTTTAACCCGAGGCCTTCTTATTGGGCGAAAGAAGTTCATTTCTTTTCAGGGTCCGTGCAAGGTCTGGCTGGCCAACATGATTTTGTTTGTTTGTTTGAATTTTCGGCTTTTCTTTTAAAGGGAGGGACATTGGCCACATACAGATTTCTTTTGTTTTGTTGATATTTAATCGCCAATGTCAGTGGGTGGAGGACCCCAGATCATCGAGGTCAGGGCTCCGCCACCAGCGGGGGCTCGGGGCTGTCTGCCTCACCCGGGTTCCTGAGAAAAGAGAGACAGTGTTTTTCCCTCTTTCCGTTTTAATATTTTCAAGTTTCTGGCTCCGTGCGTCGACACGGGCACTGGGTCTGCTTAGTCAGCCCATGTTGCAGTGCCACGGGTGGTGTCCTTTATGGATCTATGCCCCCTTTTTTCCCTTGGGTATTTTTTATATACCAGTTTGCGGCTACGCTGCCACCCCAGCCGCAGCGAGCTAGCAAAGCGGCACCCCAGCATCTGTCGGGGTTGGTTGAAGGGTACTCCGCTAATGCGGACGAGGGACCTTCACGGCGATTTCTAGGGTACCCTGCTCTCGGGGCAATTCTTTTTTTTTTATTTGCCTCTTGAGTGGCATTAGCCATTCCACTTTTAGGACCTTAGCACTCTTGGTTCTGAACTTCGGTCTGGTTCTGAGTTGTGCTAAGGCCACTCTCAATCATTCAAATCCGCTACAAAACGAACGAAATATTTCCTTCCAAAAAGTGAATTATTTTGCGGCCGCACATGAATACAAATTAAGTTTATGCAAACAAAAATTAGCTGAAGGATGTAAATAGAATAAGGTGACACATGATGGGACGAATGAATAAATAGAAATGAATCAGCACGTGAACTCCTCGTGACCTAAACTGAAGTGAACAAATTCATTTTAGTGTTGAAATTTTTGATTAGAAATCACTCGAGTTAGCATGTTGGCAATTTGAGCAAGCTTTGGTATTAACTTTCCTGATTTTATGGTTATAGGTTTGGACATTAGGCCTGTCATGGAGTTACTTTAACGAATATAAGTTAAGCACCGACTCCGACAACTAAGTTCTTTCCAAATTCACTCTGCATAAGTAAACTGTAATTTTAGTCGATATTGTTTTGTCTAAGTAATTCTTTCCAAATTCACTTTGCGGAAGTAAGCTGTAATTGTAGTCGATATTATTTTGTCTCGATTCTGTGTAGCGTATTTTATGTTTGCAATAACAAAATTGTAGCTTAAGTCGATAATGTTGTGTCTCGCAACGAAATCGAAAACCTTTGCTTGGGGTCGCAAAGATCGCATGAATGAAAGTGCAAGATCTTTTCGACACTCAAGTACAGACCGTCATAGGTAAAGCACATATAAATAAAATTGTGAAAAATTCGTACAACTTGTTTTAACTGGCGCCCAACGTGGGGCCGCGTCGAGTCAAATCGTATAGAATCGCGGTCCGTGAAAGTAAAATAGTAGCCGTACCCACGGCAGAAGAATCCCCACCGGAGCTACAATAAGGAAAGAGCTACATCTTTATACAACAACAACTTAATCAACAAAACCTTGGGAAACAACAACATCTTTATACAAGCCACATCTTTAGTCAACTCAACCTTGGGAAATAACTACATCCGTATTAATTAGGAATGAGATTCGTAAATTTTGTAATTACGTAAGTAGAGTGTTCGGAAAGGAGAAGTAGTTGCTCAATTTGTGTGTGATTAAAAATTTAGTATATTTATTAGTGATTCAAGTTCATTATATTTATTAGTGATTCAAATTCACTACATTTATTGGTGATTCAAATTTTGTTAAATTTTTTTGGTGGATTCCCGGGAATTTCGTGCCGATTTACTAATTTTTAACAATACTTTGCTCAAAGGATTATTCCTGTAACACTCGTTTTGGCATAAAAAAATTTCGTCTAAATTCAAAATGGACGAAGATACCCTTCGAGCCATAATCTCAACTGCGGTCAAGCTTGCAACAGATCAAACTAAGTTGCCCTTTGAGGCGACTATTTTGGATCTTTCCAACCGCTTACAAATCTTAGAGGCTCCAACTGTCGTTGAAAAATACGAGACCGTATCTTTCGATCCTGCAATCAAGTGCGAGGAATCATTGGATTTTATGAAATCTTTGCCAGAATTTAATGGCGAGCAAGCACGCTACGTTTCCTGGCGGCAAGCAGCTCATGCTGCATACAAGCTGTTTGAAGCGCATGGTGGTAGTTCGAGGCATTACCAGGCAGTGGCCATAATCCGAAATAAGATTGTCGGCTCCGCAGATCTTGTTTTGTCTTCCTTCAATACAGTTTTAAATTTTAAAGCTATCATGGCGCGTCTTGATTTCACGTATGCGGACAAGAGACCGGTTCACATACTTGAGCAAGAAATGTCAACCCTGAGACAAGGGAAATCAACAATATTACAGTTCTACGACACGGTAGAACAAAAGTTAACCCTAATTATTAATAAAGTGATAATGATGCACGAAGGCAACAACGCGCTTATTGAATCGCTTTGTTCCAAATATCGAGAAGACGGTCTTAGAGTGTTTATTTCTGGTTTGAACAAGCCCATGAGCGATGTACTTTTTTCATCTCGTCCTAGTGATATGCCGACGGCGTTGGCTTTAGCCCAGGAATTAGAATCAAACCAAGCACGGTATGCTTTCGCGAACTCTTTCTACAATCGCTTTGACCGATCTAACCAGTTCCCTACCAAACAAAATGTTGAACGTTCAAACCAGGGTAACCTCCCGAATTGTCCACACTACAGAAGAGTGGTTGCACATCCGAATCAACCAAATGCCATCCCGATGGAAGTAGATTCAACAGTGTCCCATTTCAAACAATTTGTAAGGGCTCCCAATCCAAACGCTACACCAAATGGACAGAGCCAAACCAGATTTTCCTCAAATCAGAGAACTCCTGAGCGCTCTGGGCCTAATCCCGTTAGCTCCCACCCCTTAAATGTGCCATTTAAAAGGCAGATCGATTCCGATCGCAGTACCCTCCCCAAAATTCAACGTATCAATAACTTAAATGAACACGAGGCTACGCAATTTCCAACAACGGGCTCTGAGAAAATAGTCCATGAATCATCCTATCCGTATAGCAATTATTACGAGGAAGAATATGACGCTCCTCCGGACGATTGTCTAAAACATTCTGAAGCAGTAGCTGATGAGATTAATTTTTTAGGGATAACTGCCTCCTGCCTTACGTTTCCAGAACGTTAGCAGGAGAAACACTAAAGTTCCTCATAGACACCGGTGCGACAAAAAATTATGTTAAAAATTTTACTGCTTTAAAAGGTTTCTAACAGGTGGAAAATCCATTTCTAACCAAATCAATACATGGTACATCACGAGTGGTAACCAAATGTATCATAAATATTTTCGGAAAAAATGCTGAGTTTTTTATCCTCCCTGAGTTAGAAGCATTCGACGGAATTGTTGGGTTTAACTTTCTTCAAGGAATCAACGTGAAAATTAATTTAGAGTCTGGTATTCTTTTTTACGACGGGGGACACGAAAATTTGGACTATTTTGATTGCAGAAACAGCAATAAGACGTCCGCACTAACTATATCTCAAACTAACATCGAGGAATGTTTTGAATTAATGATTGAACGTAATAAGAGCGTGTTTGCGGACCCCAATGAAGCGTTGCCATTTACAACTAAAGGTCCAACTAGTGATGAGTCTGCGTCCGTACGTTGACGTATGCGCCGAGGTAAACCACGCAAAGCATATGTTGCACCCAAACATAACTTACCGAACAGCTAGAAAAGTGGCATGCTCCTTAAGCAACCTTTTGCTCAATTTTTACTATGAGCTGTCCGTACGTAAAGTGGTAATGAGATACGACTTGACATACGTTCGCTTATGCGTTGTATGGGCACTTAAATTCACTCATGTTTGCGTACGTCAAAAAGTGCCTTTTTTGCTCTAAAACCGGTCGGTTTTGACAGACGATTCCGGCCGCAGACTCATCTTTGGTTAGGGCTTAAAATTGTCGCAACCATCAGAACCACGGACAACACTCCTGTTTACTCTAAAACATATCCATACCCGGTTTCCGCCAATGAATTTGTTAATTCGGAAATCACAAATATGCTCTCCAATGGAATTATTCGACAATCCAGGTCCCCTTACAACAACCCCATATTAGTAGTCGACAAAAAAGGGTTAGACGAAAAGGGTAATAGAAAAATGCGTTTGGTGGTAGACTTTAGGAAATTGAACGAAAAAACCGTAAGTGACAAATATCCCATCCCGGACACTTCGGTTATCTTGGCGAATCTGGGCGAGGCCTCATATTTTTCGACTATCGACTTAAAGTCCGGGTTCCACCAAGTAGAATTGGCAGAGCACGACAGGGAAAAAACGGCCTTTTCGATCGGTAGTGGGAAGTATGAGTTCTGCAGACTACCATTCGGATTGAAAAATGCTCCTAGCATTTTCCAAAGGGCCATTGATGATGTGCTTAGGGCAGAAATCGGAAAATCATGCCACGTCTATATTGATGACATTATCGTCTTTTCCAAAAGCAAAAAACAGCATGTGGAAGATGTTGATCGCATTTTGGGGAAGCTCTATAGAGCGAACATGCAGGTCCAACCAATAAAATCACAATTCTTCAAAACAGAAGTCGAGTTTCTAGGCTTCACAGTTTCCCCTCTGGGCATAAAAACATGTCCCGACAAGGTGAAGGACATAGTTAACTACTCAACCCCTAAAACACTCCGCAGCCTACGTTCCTTTTTGGGTCTCTCTGGATACTACCGGCGTTTCATAAAGGACTACGCGCAAATCGCAAAGCCTCTCACCAAGTATTTGCGAGGCGAGAACGGTAATATAGGTACGTCACGACCCAAACACGTACACATAGAACTAGACGAGGAAGCATTGTTGGCTTTTGAGAAAATCAAGAAAATCTTGTCCTCTGAGGATGTGCTGCTCTTGTATCCTAACTTTGAAAAGCCATTCGAACTAACAAAAGACGCATCTTCGCATGCCATTGGCGCGGTTTTATCTCAGGGTGGCCGTCCAATCACAATGATTTCGAGAACCTTGTCTGCTGCTGAAGAGCACTACGCAACGAACGAACGCGAACTCTTGGCAATCGTGTGGTCCTTGCAAAAACTTCGAAACTACTTATACGGAGTAAGGCAATTGAACATATTCACAGACCACCAGCCCCTTACTTTTGCAATCTCTGATAAGAACCCGAATGCCAAAATCAAGCGATGACGGGCGTTCGTGGAAGAGTTCGCACCTAAGTTCTTTTACAAGCCGGGGAAAGAAAATCATGTTGCTGATGCATTATCTCGACAACACATCAACTCCTTGGCACATTTAACAGAAGCAAATGGGTCGACTGTCCACAGCGAAGAATCTTCTACGTACACCATTCCCTTTGTTCCAAATCCGATAAACTGCTTCAGGAACCAATTACTTTTGGAAGCTGGAAATGAACTCAATAAAGTAACTAAAATTATTTTTAAAAAACAAATTAGGCATACGATAACATTTAAAGACCTAGATAGCCTATACGTAACCCTTCAGAAGACCGTGAATCCAAACGTGGATTTTTTGTGACCTGACCATCCTCGGTCAAATTCAAAATAACCTAGTAAGAATGTTCCCATCGGTTAAATTTGTTTACGCCAAATGTCTTGTCATGGACATTTTTAATCCTGATGATCAAGTGGAGATTCTAACAGCAGAGCATAACAGGGCTCATCGATCCGTGCAGGAGAACACACTGCAAATTCTGAGAGACTACTACTTTCCACAAATCCGGAAGCGTCTTAAGGAAATTGTTGGAAATTGCACAACTTGCCATGAAGGTAAATACCAACGGCATCCACCTAAACCCGAAATCGGACGCTCCCCCATGCCAAGTCGACCGTGGGAAATACTGCATGTTGATATCTATTCTACAGATAAAACGCACTTTCTAACTTGCATCGACAAGTTTTCTAAATTTGCAATTGTTATTCCAATAAAATCTCGCTCCTTAATAGATGTCAAGGAACCACTGCTACAAATCCTAAATACCTTTAACGACACTAAAATTATAGTTTCGGACAACGAAAAAACATTCAACTCACATGCGATACAGGCACTTTTCAAAAACTATTTCAATATAGATCACTTTACCACCCCTCCATTTCACAGTGTAACAAATGGTCAGGTTGAAAGGTTTCACAGTACCCTCACTGAAATAGCTAGATGTACTAAACTAGACCGAGGCATTAGCGATACAATTGAACTCACACTTCTTGCCACCGCAAAATATAATCGGACTATCCACTCCGTTACTAAACATATACCTATCGACGTATTACATGCAATGCCAGTGACTTTAAGAAAAGAGATTCAGGACAGACTGACGCACGCCCAAGAATTGAACTTAGTACGATTTAACAAAGACAGACATAACCAGATATTTAAACCAGGAGATAAAGCCTTTGTGAAGACGAACAAACGGGTAGGAAATAAATTTACCAAACTGTACACCGAAAAACCATCCAACAAGACTTAGGCTCTACCGTACTAATTGATGGCAAGGAAGTGCATAAATCCAACTTAAGATAACACCTCTTTTAATTTCAGCCTACTTCTGGGTATATCCGTGTGCCTTGCCTCCGGGAAAATCATTGACTACACAAAAGCATACTATGTTCCTACCTTCAGTGGTCAAGTGGCTATCCCTACCATTTCTACATAAAGCCAACATCCGAAATCTAGAACATATCGCCAACCTAAGAGAAAAGGTAGAAAAACATGATACCCGCTGGATTTTCATGCTGATTGCCATCGCCGTGTCCACATTACTAATGCTCTTCGCTTTGGTACGCCTCTCGAAGGGGAGATCCCAGCATTCTAACAGTAATGCAGTCCGCTTATCAAACTTCAACCAGGAAGCGTTTCTACAATCGATCGAGCAAAACTTACAGAACGCCGCGGACGGCTCATCTTTAAGGGGGGAATAGTTAAGCACCGACTCCGACAACTAAATTCTTTCCAAATTCACTCTGCATAAGTAAACTGTAATTTTAGTCGATATTGTTTTGTCTAAGTAATTCTTTCCAAATTCACTTTGCAGAAGTAAGCTGTAATTGTAGTCGATATTATTTTGTCTCGATTCTGTGTAGCGTATTTTATGTTTGCAATAACAAAATTGTAGCTTAAGTCAATAATGTTGTGTCTCGCAACGAAATCGAAAACCTTTGCTTGGGGTCGCAAAGATCGCATGAATGAAAGTGCAAGATCTTTTCGACACTCAAGACAAACCGTCATAGGTGAAGCACATATAAATAAAATTGCGAAAAATTCGTGCAACTTGTTTTAACTTATATTCGTTAAGATAATCCCTAATAATTAGTAAATGTATCGTATTAGGTAATATCTTAACGATTATATTCGTGAATGTATTCTCTAATATTAGGCTATATCTTAGCGCATAACAAAATGAAATTCGTTAAGGTATCGCTTATCTGCTCAGTACATAACACCTAGGTAGTGTATGATAGTTCAAATAATGAAATTTGTATGAGGACGTATGCAAGTGAGATAAGTTTATTGAGTTGATTGGGAGCTAAACTTTGCTGACGTAGGTGCATACGTATGTTTGAATGGAAATTGAGTGAAATAATGATATTGAGTTTTGTGAATTCTATGTGCAGCTTTATCAGTCACACATCCGCTGGTACAAAGAAAAGAAAAACATTTGACAATAGGCAAAGCGCATTATGGACATAGTAGGAGTCTGTCACAATTGAAGACCCGACTCGCCGTACCTTGCACTCCAGAGAAGAGAAACTATATAAGAGGTAATGAAATAAGCGAGTAAAGTATTCAAGTACCGAGATGTATTCCCGGGGCCGAGAAGAAACAGAGATAAGGGTGAACACTAGGAGCGAGGTATTATCCTCTCTGGCTTGAAACCTGTTGGTTGATGGTCTTCTTTGGACCCCCAACCCTCCAACAGTAAGGTATTAATCATTATCGGATACACAGATAACATCACGGTAATAATAAGAGCCTCACACGTGGATAGATAAGTTGAGTTCCAGAATGAAAAAAGTCCTAACTGAAGCAGAAAATGTTACGAGGAGGAGACTATGTCTATAAATCATCAAATACACAGTTCCATTTGTCAGGAAAAGAAAAATCGACATAGGACTGCTAAAAAATAGGGGCACCGAGCTACGGCTACAGGAAAAAGTAAACTATCTAGGAATTCTCCTGGATAGAAAACTCACCTGGAACATTCATCTAAACAAACCGACACTGAAGGCAATTTAGGCGACTATCTCCAAGACAGAAACTCTGCGCATTTTGTTGAAATTATTCAGTAAAATACTGATTTTATATTACTCCGCAAAGATTTAGATCAAAGCACAAGTAGGAAGAAGGAAAAATTGGGGGAAAAAAACAAAATGGCGTAATTCATGTTTTTAGTATTGCACACAAATGCATATGTGTCAAGAAGGAAAGCGCGAATTTAAATTATACTAAAAACACATACAAACAAAAGGGGGAGACCTATCAACATATTATCCTATAAGCAGTGTGCTGAAAGAAAACCACACAAAAACAGATGTTAGCAGGCTCAACAAGCTTCAAAAAATGGTCTGCCTGCTGATTACAGTAGCAATGAGATCCAACCCAACGACAGAAACCTTGAAAAGCGACACCTCAAAATTCAAGAGGAAAAGGCGAAACAATCGACAAGCCTACAACACGATCACTTACAATCTATCAAGTAAAATAATATACTATACTAAAGATAAGGAACACTAGAAGGGTCAGCATTAAAATCTTATCGGATAGTCAGCCGGTTTTCAAGGCTACCAATTGCGATCAAATCAGCTATACTCTTAGAGGCGATAGATGCTTTATCTCTCGGCATACAACGCGGGGTTATTTTAACCCCATTACTTTCAATATAATGCAACCAAATAATTTCACAGTAGGTGGCGGTTGAATATTGGTTCGTCAATTGACAGTCCTGGAAAAGTACTACGCAAGTTATGTTTTTGTGGTTTTTTGATTCAAAAAAATTAACATTATTTTCACGTTGTATGCCGAGGTTTAATGAAATAGAGGCACAGAACTGCTTCGATCTTATATGGTTCTCTGACCATGAGGAGCACCAAGGTAACGAAGTAGTTGATACCAAGGCCATAGAAGGGGCTAAATTCCCGCACAGAGAGCAAGTGAACGTAGCATATGGGCCATATGTGGAGCTTTAACGGCCCATCTTTCTTGCGAAAAATACCTCCACAGAAAAAACAAACTGACCGACTACACTCGACCATATAATCTGTAATAAACAATCTTAAATCCAACCAAACTTTTGAAGTTGCTTGGGGAGAGGGAAATAGAAAAAATAAATATTAGGAATAAACTTAAAACAAGTGCTCCAGAAATCACTGAGAAACTGAAAAATGGCAAAATATTGTTTTGCGAAAACGGGTTATCCAGGAAATGGCTACTGGACTCTGGAAGGCCGCTGAACTAGACGTGACATTAGACGAACAAATTTGGGAAAATGTGGAATTATTTTGTGGGATGATAAAATTGCAAAAATTTTTTATAAAGTGGTTTCGAAAGTATGCAATGACAAAACGATCGAGTTTCCCGTATCAATATTCTCTGTTGTGATAAGCTTTAGAGACGATATACGTTGTCTATGCTGATTTAAAGACAAGAAAGGAACCATGATCACAAATTAATAACCTTTATTGGGAAAATGATCTCTGCGTATTACAAAAAATTGGAAGCTTATTTTCTTCATTTATGATAAAAGCACTTATATCTTAGTTTGAAGAGAATTCATTTTGTAAATTAAAGCAATTGGGCCCTTTTTCAGTTAACAGAGCTGTCAGTTTTGCTGTTATAACATTTTTTCGCCGCTACATATGTCAGAAAGTGCGCCCGAATTGTTAATATATTTTACGTAAAACATTTTTTATAAGTCAAATCTTTTTATGTAAACTACGTCGAAATAAAATTTGGGCCGTCGATTTTAGATCGATGATTTAAATTACACTTCATTGATAAAGATGTACATCCAGAAGTGATCGGTTGGCAATTTAAAGAAATTCGTCGAACATTTTGAGAAGAATTTTGAAAATAAACCAACTTTTCTCAAGGTATAATTTAAAAATCAAAAATATATTTTAAAACCATCCTAAATTACCTGATTCTTCGATACCGTATTAAATGCACCGTTGACAATGATTTCCTCGAAATTCCCGAGTATATAAGTGATTGCAATTTCCTTTAATTCCACACGTGCAGCCTCATCTAAATAATTTAGTAAATTTCATTAATACATAAATCCAAAATTTCTTTTTGACAACTGCATTTATACTGTACGACATGGCATTTATAGTGTACGACAATGGTTTTTGTTTATACATTATTGTCACGAAGCCATAGACTTAGTTTATGCGAGAGCCCAATGTAATCCCGATTTGGGATTATACCAGTCAGAACGTCGTATAAACGGTCAAATTCGGATTTCAGCTTAAACCCAAACAGTTGGGTGTACGCCCGATGACTATGTGTGAGTTGACATATGAAATGTGTCAATAAAAGTGATTCTTCAACATGACGGTATTGTTTCGAGCAGATTTACACATTACACATTGTGACGGCGCTTGTTTTGTGCATTTGGATAAAACGAATGTAGTTTCGCTTATTTTCGCAAAAGAAGACATTAATCGTATATAAGTGCCGCAAATGACTACTGCCTGCTGTATTTTCCACAACATTGTGGAGCGCTGAATGCAGCATTTGTATTCACATTGGTTGAAGGAAGTAGCAACATGTTATGAAAAGTATCCGCAGTCGCCAAGATTAACTTGAACAGGCTGAGACACCCGGTGCAACCAGCATTTGAAGCTCCGTCATTTGTACAATCAATTGAAGAATCTGTATCCCTTGTGAAGTGAAATATGGATGCCTCACTTGCCAAATCGATTAACTCCATTTTCTGAATTTCATTAAATTTTTACTATCAAAGCACTTAAGAAGCTTCTAACTGTATATATTCAAAACAAATTTTGTCTAATAATAAGTATTTAGTGGTGTTAATACCTATTATTAGAGAAATTTGTTTTGAATATATACAGTTAGGAGCTTCTTAAGTGCTTTGATAGTAAAATTTAATGAAATCAGAAAATGGAGTTAATCGATTTGGCAAGTGAGGCATCCATATAATGCTAAATAAGTTTGATTTATAAGTGCAAGGTGCTAGTAAGACATCAGATAAACATGACCGTCGGTGTGTAATTCTGAATTTTTGTGTGAATATTAAATCAAAGACCATTTTAGTTAGTAGCTGATATTCAGGAACATTTTGGACGGCGAATGTTGTGTGTTCATGTTTAGCTGACTACAAAATATTGGCAATAGTTACATAAATTGCATGTTTATTATTTATAGATAAATATAGAGATATATATATATATATATATAATATATATATATATATATATATATATATATATATATATATATATATATATATGTGTATGTATATATATATATATATATATATATATATATATATATATATATATATATATATATATATATATATATATATATATATATATACATATATATATATATATGTATGTATATGTATATATAATGAGCTAGCTTAAAGTGAAGTTCACTGAAAAACTAAACAAACAATCAATAATTGCACACAACCTATAAATCATAATCATAGAACATATGAAATTTATCGACACTTTTCGCAGATAGTGTCGAAGAAGCGGACTTAGAAGACGATGCTTCAGAGCGACTTGCGACGGATGATGAAGCGGCCTCGGTCAAGGTATGGAGCACCCCAAATTGTGGAGTTGGCAACAAAAATGACGTATTTGGGGAATGAGTCTGAAAAGGAAATTAGTGAAATATTGTACTGCGTTATAGTTACTGGAACTTACATCTTGAACTACTTCTCCGATGGAAATACACGAAACGGCATTTGTTTTAATCTATTAAAACAAATGCCGTTTCAATACAGGACACGAATGGATAATCTACTAAAACAAATGCCGTTTCGTGTATTTGCCGAAAAGGGTCCCGTGCAATACGTTTGTTTGAAACGTCTGGTGAGAAGCGGCTGTATCAAGTGTTGAAGCGGAGCAATTGAAAATAGTAAAATGGAAAAAAAATTAAATTGGGCAAGTGGTGAAGTTGAGGATATGCTGAGCATAATAATTGAAAGTACGTATTGCTTCTTATATATTAGGCGACTAATTGTATTGTTGGTTTTTAGAGAACATCTTACAGTTAACTGATGGGAAAAAATATCGCAGCGTCGACATTTACAGAAGTGTGGAAAAAGATATGGATGCCAAGGGCCACAAACGCAGTGCACATCAAATTAAATTTCATATGTTCTATGATTATGATATATAGGTTGTGTGCAATTATTGATTGTTTGTTTAGTTTTTCAGTGAACTTCACTTTAAGCTAGCTCATTATATATACATATACATACATATATATATATATATATATATATATATATATATATATATATATATATATATATATATATATATATATACATATATACATATATATATATATATATATATATATATATATATATATATATATATATATATATATATATATATATATATATATATATATATATATATATATATATATATATACATATATATATATACATATATATATATATATATATATATATATATATATATATATATATATATATTTACATATGTATCTATCTATATTTATCTATAAAAAATAAACATGCAAGTTCAGTAACAATATATATTATTTTATTTATATGTTGTGTAACAATTGCCAATAGTTTGTAGTAAGCTGGAGTTTTGAATTATATAATTTCTAATAACAAGGATAACAAGGGAGTTATAACATTTATGCCACTTAGTTATTTGTCTACATTTGCCGTCCAAAATGTTCTTCAATATCAGCTACTATTTTAATAGGTCTTTAATTTAATTTGCACACAAAAATTTAACACCACACACTTATAAATTAAACTTATTTATAATGACGTTCCACTTCGCAAAGGATACGATTTCTCCAATTGATTCTTTAAATGCTGGCACAATATTGCGCCGGCAGTCTCATAGCCAGTTGAAGTTAATCTTGGCGGTTGTGGATACATTTCCTTATATGTATCTACTTCCTCCAACCAATTGGAATAAAAATGCTCCATTCGCCGTTCCACAATGTTGTGTAAAATGCAGCAGGCGGTAGTAATTTTGGGCACTAATTTAAAATTGACGTCCATTCGCTTACAAAGGATTCGCCAACGACTTTTTAAGCGTCCGATGGCCATTTCCACAACAACGCGACCAGAGCTTAAATATGCGTTAAAAGACTCTTCTTGTTCTGTTTTCGCCCCTGAAAAGCCTTTTATCAGCCAGGGTAACAAAGGGTACGCTGGATCTCCAATCAAAAACGGTTGTACTTCAATGCCGTCAGCCATCTTTGGTTGGTTTGGAATTATATTCTTGAACGATCTATATATTGCGGAATCTTTGAAGACTTTGGCGTCGTGGCAGGATCCTGGATTTTTTATAGAAACGTTTTCGAACAGCAATGAAGCATCTACAACAACTTGTAATATCATTGATGGCCACCCTTTCCTATTTACGAAGTCTCTATATCCATCCTCAGGTGGAGTTATCGGTATGTGCGTGCCGTCTATTGCTCCGACAATCGGTCCCATTTTGCACTTCTCTTCGAAGTGATCACTGATTCTTACTACATCTGCCACCGTTTTCGGCAAATATATCTCTTCTTCTAAACAGTTTTTAATAATAGCCGCACAGAATCTGTCCACACATTTCTTTACGGTCGATTTGTGCACTCCGAAGGAAACACCTACGACGCGATATTCGGCGCAACTTGCTAGTTTGAATATCGCAATCGCAACTATTTTTTCGCAACTTAAACACGGAGTGAAAGCTAAAGGTGATGGTTCCAAATCATCTTTAACTTTCTCCACAATATACAGGAACGTATTTTTCCTCATCCGGAAATGTTGTAACATCTCTTCGTCAGGGTAGCCGTTTCCTACCACGTTTTTCCACCATCCACCGCACCTTATTTTATTAGCGGAGCGCTTCCTGCGCCTACGAAGTTCAAGCAATCGTTTATAAAATCTACAATAAATTTTTTTTTCATTGTTCAATGTGTACATACGCAAGAAAATACATACTTTGTACGCCTCTCAATTATTCTTCTTATTAAATACATCCTAGACTTGGCGCGAAGTTTCAGAAACAACAAACACGCGTTAGAAAAATCTTCAGCTATCGCTAAATTTCTCTCCATAGTCATTGGCTTATTGGTACGTTAACTGAAATGTTAAACGTAACCTAAACTTCCTATCTTGTCACATTTATACAATTATTCAAATTGGTTGGAGGAAGTAGCAACATGTAACATACGCAAACAAGTTTCTATGGTTACGCAAACAAGTTTCTATGGTTACGCAAACAAGTTTCTATAAAAAAACTTTCTATGGTTATACGCAATTCGAATTTCATAAAATCCCAATTCCAATTTTGCCCGTTTATACGACGCGATATTTGGGATAATCCCGAATCGGGATTAAATTGGGATCTCGCATAAACTAAGTCTGAAAGCTAAAGGTGATGGTTCCAAATCATCTTTAACTTTCTCCACAATATACAGGAACGTATTTTTCCTCATCCGGAAATGTTGTAACATCTCTTCGTCAGGGTAGCCGTTTCCTACCACGTTTTTCCACCATCCACCGCACCTTATTTTATTAGCGGAGCGCTTCCTGCGCCTACGAAGTTCAAGCAATCGTTTATAAAATCTACAATAAATTTTTTTTTCATTGTTCAATGTGTACATACGCAAGAAAATACATACTTTGTACGCCTCTCAATTATTCTTCTTATTAAATACATCCTAGACTTGGCGCGAAGTTTCAGAAACAACAAACACGCGTTAGAAAAATCTTCAGCTATCGCTAAATTTCTCTCCATAGTCATTGGCTTATTGGTACGTTAACTGAAATGTTAAACGTAACCTAAACTTCCTATCTTGTCACATTTATACAATTATTCAAATTGGTTGGAGGAAGTAGCAACATGTAACATACGCAAACAAGTTTCTATGGTTACGCAAACAAGTTTCTATGGTTACGCAAACAAGTTTCTATAAAAAAACTTTCTATGGTTATACGCAATTCGAATTTCATAAAATCCCAATTCCAATTTTGCCCGTTTATACGACGCGATATTTGGGATAATCCCGAATCGGGATTAAATTGGGATCTCGCATAAACTAAGTCTATCTGTATTCAGGTAAACTCATTTTCCACCCAGACGATGTATGTCTCCTCATCGAAAACATGAACTACTTGGGTGTAGAATGCGAAACAATTTTCAAAAAGGTCATCGATCATAAGAATTGTATTCCACTGTATGTATTGACAGGTAATTTAATTAAATGCCTTCATAGACCTAGTTTATGCGAGAGCCCAATGTAATCCCAATTTGGGATTATCCCAAATATCGCGTCGTATAAACGGGCAAAATTGGAATTGGGATTTTATGAAATTCGAATTGCGTATAACCATAGAAACTTTTTTGATAGAAACTTGTTGCGTAACCATAGAAACTTGTTTGCGTATGTTACATGTTGCTACTTCCTCCAACCAATTTGAATACAAATGCTCTATTCGGCGTTCCACAATGTTGTGGAAAGTACAGCAGGCACTAGTAATTTTCGGCACTTAATTATGATTGACGTCTTCTTTTGCAAAAATAAACGAAACGGCATTAGTTTTATCCAAATGCACAAAACAAGCGCCGTCTCATATTTCATATGTATAATGTGTAAATTTGCTCAAAACAAGACCCTTCATGTTGAAGAATCACTTTTATTGACACATTTCATATGCACACTCACACATAGTCATCGGGCGTACACCCAACTGTTTGGGTTTAAGCTGAAATCCGAATTTGACCGTTTATACGACGTTCTGACTGGTATAATCCCAAATCGGGATTACATTGGGCTCTCGCATAAACTAGGTCATAGTCATATATGACTTAGTTTATGCGAGATCCCAATTTAATCCCGATTCGGGATTATCCCAAATATCGCGTCGTATAAACGGGCAAAATTGGAATTGGGATTTTATGAAATTCGAATTGCGTATAACCATAGAAAGTTTTTTTATAGAAACTTGTTTGCGTAACCATAGAAACTTGTTTGCGTAACCATAGAAACTTGTTTGCGTATGTTACATGTTGCTACTTCCTCCAACCAATTTGAATAATTGTATAAATGTGACAAGATAGGAAGTTTAGGTTACGTTTAACATTTCAGTTAACGTACCAATAAGCCAATGACTATGGAGAGAAATTTAGCGATAGCTGAAGATTTTTCTAACGCGTGTTTGTTGTTTCTGAAACTTCGCGCCAAGTCTAGGATGTATTTAATAAGAAGAATAATTGAGAGGCGTACAAAGTATGTATTTTCTTGCGTATGTACACATTGAACAATGAAAAAAAAATTTATTGTAGATTTTATAAACGATTGCTTGAACTTCGTAGGCGCAGGAAGCGCTCCGCTAATAAAATAAGGTGCGGTGGATGGTGGAAAAACGTGGTAGGAAACGGCTACCCTGACGAAGAGATGTTACAACATTTCCGGATGAGGAAAAATACGTTCCTGTATATTGTGGAGAAAGTTAAAGATGATTTGGAACCATCACCTTTAGCTTTCACTCCGTGTTTAAGTTGCGAAAAAATAGTTGCGATTGCGATATTCAAACTAGCAAGTTGCGCCGAATATCGCGTCGTAGGTGTTTCCTTCGGAGTGCACAAATCGACCGTAAAGAAATGTGTGGACAGATTCTGTGCGGCTATTATTAAAAACTGTTTAGAAGAAGAGATATATTTGCCGAAAACGGTGGCAGATGTAGTAAGAATCAGTGATCACTTCGAAGAGAAGTGCAAAATGGGACCGATTGTCGGAGCAATAGACGGCACGCACATACCGATAACTCCACCTGAGGATGGATATAGAGACTTCGTAAATAGGAAAGGGTGGCCATCAATGATATTACAAGTTGTTGTAGATGCTTCATTGCTGTTCGAAAACGTTTCTATAAAAAATCCAGGATCCTGCCACGACGCCAAAGTCTTCAAAGATTCCGCAATATATAGATCGTTCAAGAATATAATTCCAAACCAACCAAAGATGGCTGACGGCATTGAAGTACAACCGTTTTTGATTGGAGATCCAGCGTACCCTTTGTTACCCTGGCTGATAAAAGGCTTTTCAGGGGCGAAAACAGAACAAGAAGAGTCTTTTAACGCATATTTAAGCTCTGGTCGCGTTGTTGTGGAAATGGCCATCGGACGCTTAAAAAGTCGTTGGCGAATCCTTTGTAAGCGAATGGACGTCAATTTTAAATTAGTGCCCAAAATTACTACCGCCTGCTGCATTTTACACAACATTGTGGAACGGCGAATGGAGCATTTTTATTCCAATTGGTTGGAGGAAGTAGATACATATAAGGAAATGTATCCACAACCGCCAAGATTAACTTCAACTGGCTATGAGACTGCCGGCGCAATATTGTGCCAGCATTTAAAGAATCAATTGGAGAAATCGTATCCTTTGCGAAGTGGAACGTCATTATAAATAAGTTTAATTTATAAGTGTGTGGTGTTAAATTTTTGTGTGCAAATTAAATTAAAGACCTATTAAAATAGTAGCTGATATTGAAGAACATTTTGGACGGCAAATGTAGACAAATAACTAAGTGGCATAAATGTTATAACTCCCTTGTTATCCTTGTTATTAGAAATTATATAATTCAAAACTCCAGCTTACTACAAACTATTGGCAATTGTTACACAACATATAAATAAAATAATATATATTGTTACTGAACTTGCATGTTTATTTTTTATAGATAAATATAGATAGATACATATGTAAATATATATATATATATATATATATATATATATATATATATATATGTATATATATATATGTATATATATATATATATATATATATATATATATATATATATATATATATATATATATATATATATATATATATATATATATATATGTATATATGTATATATATATATATATATATATATATATATATATATATATATATATATATATATATATATATATATGTATGTATATGTATATATAATGAGCTAGCTTAAAGTGAAGTTCACTGAAAAACTAAACAAACAATCAATAATTGCACACAACCTATATATCATAATCATAGAACATATGAAATTTAATTTGATGTGCACTGCGTTTGTGGCCCTTGGCATCCATATCTTTTTCCACACTTCTGTAAATGTCGACGCTGCGATATTTTTTCCCATCAGTTAACTGTAAGATGTTCTCTAAAAACCAACAATACAATTAGTCGCCTAATATATAAGAAGCAATACGTACTTTCAATTATTATGCTCAGCATATCCTCAACTTCACCACTTGCCCAATTTAATTTTTTTTCCATTTTACTATTTTCAATTGCTCCGCTTCAACACTTGATACAGCCGCTTCTCACCAGACGTTTCAAACAAACGTATTGCACGGGACCCTTTTCGGCAAATACACGAAACGGCATTTGTTTTAGTAGATTATCCATTCGTGTCCTGTATTGAAACGGCATTTGTTTTAATAGATTAAAACAAATGCCGTTTCGTGTATTTCCATCGGAGAAGTAGTTCAAGATGTAAGTTCCAGTAACTATAACGCAGTACAATATTTCACTAATTTCCTTTTCAGACTCATTCCCCAAATACGTCATTTTTGTTGCCAACTCCACAATTTGGGGTGCTCCATACCTTGACCGAGGCCGCTTCATCATCCGTCGCAAGTCGCTCTGAAGCATCGTCTTCTAAGTCCGCTTCTTCGACACTATCTGCGAAAAGTGTCGATAAATTTCATATGTTCTATGATTATGATTTATAGGTTGTGTGCAATTATTGATTGTTTGTTTAGTTTTTCAGTGAACTTCACTTTAAGCTAGCTCATTATATATACATATACATACATATATATATATATATGTATATATATATATATATATATATATATATATATATATATATATATATATATATATATATATATATATATATATATATATATATACATACACATATATATATATATATATATATATATATATATATATATATATATTATATATATATATATATATATATATATATATATTATATATATATATATATATCTCTATATTTATCTATAAATAATAAACATGCAATTTATGTAACTATTGCCAATATTTTGTAGTCAGCTAAACATGAACACACAACATTCGCCGTCCAAAATGTTCCTGAATATCAGCTACTAACTAAAATGGTCTTTGATTTAATATTCACACAAAAATTCAGAATTACACACCGACGGTCATGTTTATCTGATGTCTTACTAGCACCTTGCACTTATAAATCAAACTTATTTAGCATTATATGGATGCCTCACTTGCCAAATCGATTAACTCCATTTTCTGATTTCATTAAATTTTACTATCAAAGCACTTAAGAAGCTCCTAACTGTATATATTCAAAACAAATTTCTCTAATAATAGGTATTAACACCACTAAATACTTATTATTAGACAAAATTTGTTTTGAATATATACAGTTAGAAGCTTCTTAAGTGCTTTGATAGTAAAAATTTAATGAAATTCAGAAAATGGAGTTAATCGATTTGGCAAGTGAGGCATCCATATTTCACTTCACAAGGGATACAGATTCTTCAATTGATTGTACAAATGACGGAGCTTCAAATGCTGGTTGCACCGGGTGTCTCAGCCTGTTCAAGTTAATCTTGGCGACTGCGGATACTTTTCATAACATGTTGCTACTTCCTTCAACCAATGTGAATACAAATGCTGCATTCAGCGCTCCACAATGTTGTGGAAAATACAGCAGGCAGTAGTCATTTGCGGCACTTATATACGATTAATGTCTTCTTTTGCGAAAATAAGCGAAACTACATTCGTTTTATCCAAATGCACAAAACAAGCGCCGTCACAATGTGTAATGTGTAAATCTGCTCGAAACAATACCGTCATGTTGAAGAATCACTTTTATTGACACATTTCATATGTCAACTCACACATAGTCATCGGGCGTACACCCAACTGTTTGGGTTTAAGCTGAAATCCGAATTTGACCGTTTATACGACGTTCTGACTGGTATAATCCCAAATCGGGATTACATTGGGCTCTCGCATAAACTAGGTCATAGTCATATATGACTTAGTTTATGCGAGATCCCAATTTAATCCCGATTCGGGATTATCCCAAATATCGCGTCGTATAAACGGGCAAAATTGGAATTGGGATTTTATGAAATTCGAATTGCGTATAACCATAGAAAGTTTTTTTATAGAAACTTGTTTGCGTAACCATAGAAACTTGTTTGCGTAACCATAGAAACTTGTTTGCGTAACCATAGAAACTTGTTTGCGTATGTTACATGTTGCTACTTCCTCCAACCAATTTGAATAATTGTATAAATGTGACAAGATAGGAAGTTTAGGTTACGTTTAACATTTCAGTTAACGTACCAATAAGCCAATGACTATGGAGAGAAATTTAGCGATAGCTGAAGATTTTTCTAACGCGTGTTTGTTGTTTCTGAAACTTCGCGCCAAGTCTAGGATGTATTTAATAAGAAGAATAATTGAGAGGCGTACAAAGTATGTATTTTCTTGCGTATGTACACATTGAACAATGAAAAAAAAATTTATTGTAGATTTTATAAACGATTGCTTGAACTTCGTAGGCGCAGGAAGCGCTCCGCTAATAAAATAAGGTGCGGTGGATGGTGGAAAAACGTGGTAGGAAACGGCTACCCTGACGAAGAGATGTTACAACATTTCCGGATGAGGAAAAATACGTTCCTGTATATTGTGGAGAAAGTTAAAGATGATTTGGAACCATCACCTTTAGCTTTCACTCCGTGTTTAAGTTGCGAAAAAATAGTTGCGATTGCGATATTCAAACTAGCAAGTTGCGCCGAATATCGCGTCGTAGGTGTTTCCTTCGGAGTGCACAAATCGACCGTAAAGAAATGTGTGGACAGATTCTGTGCGGCTATTATTAAAAACTGTTTAGAAGAAGAGATATATTTGCCGAAAACGGTG
The DNA here is from genome assembly GCA_963978885.1 of Nemotelus pantherinus. NCBI lineage: Eukaryota > Metazoa > Arthropoda > Insecta > Diptera > Stratiomyidae > Nemotelus > Nemotelus pantherinus. The sequence continues at coordinate 57,359,409 of OZ022266.1, read as the reverse complement.
GCAGATGTAGTAAGAATCAGTGATCACTTCGAAGAGAAGTGCAAAATGGGACCGATTGTCGGAGCAATAGACGGCACGCACATACCGATAACTCCACCTGAGGATGGATATAGAGACTTCGTAAATAGGAAAGGGTGGCCATCAATGATATTACAAGTTGTTGTAGATGCTTCATTGCTGTTCGAAAACGTTTCTATAAAAAATCCAGGATCCTGCCACGACGCCAAAGTCTTCAAAGATTCCGCAATATATAGATCGTTCAAGAATATAATTCCAAACCAACCAAAGATGGCTGACGGCATTGAAGTACAACCGTTTTTGATTGGAGATCCAGCGTACCCTTTGTTACCCTGGCTGATAAAAGGCTTTTCAGGGGCGAAAACAGAACAAGAAGAGTCTTTTAACGCATATTTAAGCTCTGGTCGCGTTGTTGTGGAAATGGCCATCGGACGCTTAAAAAGTCGTTGGCGAATCCTTTGTAAGCGAATGGACGTCAATTTTAAATTAGTGCCCAAAATTACTACCGCCTGCTGCATTTTACACAACATTGTGGAACGGCGAATGGAGCATTTTTATTCCAATTGGTTGGAGGAAGTAGATACATATAAGGAAATGTATCCACAACCGCCAAGATTAACTTCAACTGGCTATGAGACTGCCGGCGCAATATTGTGCCAGCATTTAAAGAATCAATTGGAGAAATCGTATCCTTTGCGAAGTGGAACGTCATTATAAATAAGTTTAATTTATAAGTGTGTGGTGTTAAATTTTTGTGTGCAAATTAAATTAAAGACCTATTAAAATAGTAGCTGATATTGAAGAACATTTTGGACGGCAAATGTAGACAAATAACTAAGTGGCATAAATGTTATAACTCCCTTGTTATCCTTGTTATTAGAAATTATATAATTCAAAACTCCAGCTTACTACAAACTATTGGCAATTGTTACACAACATATAAATAAAATAATATATATTGTTACTGAACTTGCATGTTTATTTTTTATAGATAAATATAGATAGATACATATGTAAATATATATATATATATATATATATATATATATATATATATATATATATATATATATATGTATATATATATATGTATATATATATATATATATATATATATATATATATATATATATATATATATATATATATATGTATATATGTATATATATATATATATATATATATATATATATATATATATATATATATATATATATATGTATGTATATGTATATATAATGAGCTAGCTTAAAGTGAAGTTCACTGAAAAACTAAACAAACAATCAATAATTGCACACAACCTATATATCATAATCATAGAACATATGAAATTTAATTTGATGTGCACTGCGTTTGTGGCCCTTGGCATCCATATCTTTTTCCACACTTCTGTAAATGTCGACGCTGCGATATTTTTTCCCATCAGTTAACTGTAAGATGTTCTCTAAAAACCAACAATACAATTAGTCGCCTAATATATAAGAAGCAATACGTACTTTCAATTATTATGCTCAGCATATCCTCAACTTCACCACTTGCCCAATTTAATTTTTTTTCCATTTTACTATTTTCAATTGCTCCGCTTCAACACTTGATACAGCCGCTTCTCACCAGACGTTTCAAACAAACGTATTGCACGGGACCCTTTTCGGCAAATACACGAAACGGCATTTGTTTTAGTAGATTATCCATTCGTGTCCTGTATTGAAACGGCATTTGTTTTAATAGATTAAAACAAATGCCGTTTCGTGTATTTCCATCGGAGAAGTAGTTCAAGATGTAAGTTCCAGTAACTATAACGCAGTACAATATTTCACTAATTTCCTTTTCAGACTCATTCCCCAAATACGTCATTTTTGTTGCCAACTCCACAATTTGGGGTGCTCCATACCTTGACCGAGGCCGCTTCATCATCCGTCGCAAGTCGCTCTGAAGCATCGTCTTCTAAGTCCGCTTCTTCGACACTATCTGCGAAAAGTGTCGATAAATTTCATATGTTCTATGATTATGATTTATAGGTTGTGTGCAATTATTGATTGTTTGTTTAGTTTTTCAGTGAACTTCACTTTAAGCTAGCTCATTATATATACATATACATACATATATATATATATATGTATATATATATATATATATATATATATATATATATATATATATATATATATATATATATATATATATATATATATACATACACATATATATATATATATATATATATATATATATATATATATATATATATATATATTATATATATATATATATATATCTCTATATTTATCTATAAATAATAAACATGCAATTTATGTAACTATTGCCAATATTTTGTAGTCAGCTAAACATGAACACACAACATTCGCCGTCCAAAATGTTCCTGAATATCAGCTACTAACTAAAATGGTCTTTGATTTAATATTCACACAAAAATTCAGAATTACACACCGACGGTCATGTTTATCTGATGTCTTACTAGCACCTTGCACTTATAAATCAAACTTATTTAGCATTATATGGATGCCTCACTTGCCAAATCGATTAACTCCATTTTCTGATTTCATTAAATTTTACTATCAAAGCACTTAAGAAGCTCCTAACTGTATATATTCAAAACAAATTTCTCTAATAATAGGTATTAACACCACTAAATACTTATTATTAGACAAAATTTGTTTTGAATATATACAGTTAGAAGCTTCTTAAGTGCTTTGATAGTAAAAATTTAATGAAATTCAGAAAATGGAGTTAATCGATTTGGCAAGTGAGGCATCCATATTTCACTTCACAAGGGATACAGATTCTTCAATTGATTGTACAAATGACGGAGCTTCAAATGCTGGTTGCACCGGGTGTCTCAGCCTGTTCAAGTTAATCTTGGCGACTGCGGATACTTTTCATAACATGTTGCTACTTCCTTCAACCAATGTGAATACAAATGCTGCATTCAGCGCTCCACAATGTTGTGGAAAATACAGCAGGCAGTAGTCATTTGCGGCACTTATATACGATTAATGTCTTCTTTTGCGAAAATAAGCGAAACTACATTCGTTTTATCCAAATGCACAAAACAAGCGCCGTCACAATGTGTAATGTGTAAATCTGCTCGAAACAATACCGTCATGTTGAAGAATCACTTTTATTGACACATTTCATATGTCAACTCACACATAGTCATCGGGCGTACACCCAACTGTTTGGGTTTAAGCTGAAATCCGAATTTGACCGTTTATACGACGTTCTGACTGGTATAATCCCAAATCGGGATTACATTGGGCTCTCGCATAAACTAAGTCATAGTCAACGATTATGCACATTATCTCGTAAGTTGTGTTGTGTTGAAGTTCGACACTGTCCTGCTTACTTTCGCAAAATGAATCTGCAATAAAATACTAGTTAATAACTACCAAAAATGCGATTCAAAATACTAAATTTTATAACGTGAAAAACTAAACGGTGTATTTAATATACCAAGCTGGCTGCTTTATGCACAGTTTGAGTAGTTAAAATCTCAAACAACTGGTTGTAAATTTACATGGGCTTTGGTCGGCAATAAAATATCGAAAATATCTGGCGGTTTGCTTAAACTAAAAGTATAATCAGATTAAATTATTTTAAGTCAAATAAAACATCAATATATATTTGAATTACTGCAAATTAACGCCATTACGAGAATTTTGAGTCCTATCTCTATCCCGAATTCTATACTAGAAGACATATTTAACTAAGAATTCAATCTTACAGACACATTTTATTGTAGCTAATGAGATCGAACTAGTCGTGGAGGATATCACAAAAGCCATAAGACATCGTACCGAAACTGCCAAACTATTAGCAGCTCGGTGTGTAATCGGTATCATGAGCACACGGTAGCGACCGAGCCATAGCAGGGCATATAGACTAATAAATAGCACGGAAAGCGCGATATTTTCCAATAGGAGAGAAGGGTATCATGTGGAGGGTTGTCGAACATTTTAATACACAGACTTGGTTTTAAGAAAATTCATATTGCATAAAACGCGAATCGTTAAAAAGGTTTGTTTGCAAAGTATATGTATATTACCTAGTGGGAATGAAAGAACGTGTCTTATCGTAGCATTGCCGCTGGCGGGGTATTTTTTTTTTTTCTTGTTTCAATTTTCAAAATCGGGTACTGCTATCTACTTTTCATAATTTGTGGGGTAATGCCGTCATTTATATCGCAAATCACGCGCTATCTGTGCTATTTATTAGTCTATATCAGGAGTGGGATCGACCGGTCGATCGCAAACAGTTCGACAATCGATCACAGACATTTTTAATAATTTACTAGGTTAGTTTAAAATGTGAACTAAAAATTTAGTAGACGATTTATTCAGTACATTTTGGAATGGGCCTTGGCCTAATAGTTCACGCAGTTTCAGTTCACACAAAAGATCGCAGAGCCTTGGTGGCGGAGAAGCCAAAGGGGAATTTCGAGATAGCTATGCTCTCGATTTGTTCAATTTATAGATTTATATCATTGTAGTAAAACTGCTTCAAAAAATCTCGTATACGTATACGGTTGTTTGATTTCCTTAAATCTCTCTGTTCAAAAGTACACACTTTATATTTTTGCCTCCCGCTATACACTTTGCCTGCATTTGCATTCGTCTCCCTGCTACCGAGGTAGTAAATTGTCGCACACAGCGCAACAAAGGTTAATCTCAATTTTAGCTAAAATAAAATTTTAAATTAAAATCTTTTCACGCCAATTTAGTTCGTGCAGCTCATTCTTTCGAGTTAAAAAGTGACATTTGGTGTTTGAATTTGAAAATTGAATTGTGTAAATGTCTTTTCAATAACAAAATCGATCGAAAATTGAAATTCTTGACATTTTATCCGCCAGAAATGATACGTGTCTCCGCTTTTCTCCATTTTCAAAATTTTCGCTCGAAAGAATGACCAGATAATGGAGACATGTCAAAATTTAAGGTAGAACTATAATGCAATTAAGTGAACTTTAATTAGTTTAAGCGACAGTACGGTTGCATAGAAAACAAGCGGCATACCCATAATGTACTTATCTGCCGTTTCGTTAAGTTTCGTTCAATTCGGGTCACTTAAGCGGCCTACGACTGGGACCGTACATCACTTAAATGAAATTGACAGTAAATATTTGAATATGTTTTCGTAGTTCGCTTGCTATTTTTGCAGGAGGTAGAAGTAATGATCATTCGTATGCGGTATTGTAGAAGCAATAATAGGTATGTAAAATATTAGAATATTTTAGGTCTGTTCGCGTACTTTCAGTCACTGAGTTTTACTGATTTTTTCTGAATCATGTGGTGGGGGAAATTCAGGAAAAGTACGAAAATGCTCTCATTGCATTTCCTGAAAATGGACAAACAAAAGTGTCAGTTGTCGGTTTTTGGGAGAACAGTAGTGATTATAAAGTCATTCTAAGCGGTGATAAATTATCGCCACAAAAATATTCGTCCTTGATAATAGGTTAGGTTAGGTTAGGTTAACGTGGCTGCCGATCTTCAGAGGCCTGACGACCAGCACACATAGGCACAGGAGAGGCCCGTTGTGATACCACAATATTTTAGTGACTCTCTTCTACTCACTAAAGTCAGGAAACCATTTGCTTCCTTTGAGAAACCGGACTATCCCCTTTAGCTTTACCAGGGAGAGTTCCGTCAGGTTTGAGAGAAAGGGTGCACCAAGTGCCGCCAGTCTTCTCCTTGCCAAAGCCGGACACTGGCACATGAGGTGAAGGACGGTTTCCTCCTCATCCTCAGAGCCACAGCTCCGACAGAAGTCATTAAACTCTACGCCCAAACGTTGTGCATGCCGTCCTATAAGGCAGTGGCCCGTTAGAACGCCCACAGTGCAACGAAGGGCGCTTCGAGTTAAGCCTAAAAGCTGCCTGGTGCGATGCGCATCCATGGATACCCAGGACTGCCTTGTTATCACACAGGAAGATTCATCTGCCCAGGACTTCTTAGCGTCCTCAAGATATTTTTGCCTTATGGCCAGTTTGACCGATGTCATCGGTATACCTATTGAAAAGGAACAAGAGACCTCGGGTAGCAAAGTTCCAAGCCTTGCTAGCTCATCGGCCTCACAGTTGCCCTGAAAACTCCTATGTCCAGGTACCCAAATCAATTGAACAACCGAATGTCTCGACATCTCCCTAAGAGATGCACGGCATTCAGCAACAATCTTGGACATTGTACAAGGACCAGCAAGAGACATAATAGCCGCTTGGCTATCTGTGAAAATACCAATATTGACCCCGAATATTCGATTACACAGAAGCCAGTCGACTGCCTGATAAATAGCCACTACCTCCGCCTGAAAGACACTACAGTGTTCTAGTAGACGGAGGGACAGCTTGAGATTCAGCTCATCTGAGTATACACCACTCCCAACTCTCTTGTTTAGCTTTGAGCCGTCAGTGTACACATGGATAAGCCCATTATCAAGGGTGATACCATCACACCATTCCTCCCTGCATGGAATGCGAGTTGTAAACTCCAAATCCAGTATGCATTGTGGGGCGATGTAGTCAACAACCGCTGGTGCGGGTACTCCCTCGGCCAAGATCCTCGCATGACCGAACTCTGTCCTATTCCATGCTGAGATACAATTTAGTCTCACAGCTGCAAGATTAGCTTGCCGTGAGATCAGTAGGTTGGTTGGCAGCCAATGTAGCAGCACAAACAGTGCCTTAGTAGGGGTGGAGCGGAGCGCTCCAGTTACCAGTAGTGCAGCCATTCTCTGCACTTTTTCAAGCTGCCGTTTGCAGGTAGCCTTAAGAGCAGCCTGCCACCAGAACGCTACCCCAAACAAAAGAATTGGTTCCACCACAGCAGTGTAAAGCCAAGCAACAGTACGAGGCTGCAATCCCCAACTCGCCCGTATGGCCCTTTTGCAGCAGTAAAGTGCGTTGAAAGCCTTCCGAGCTCTTTCTGCCACATTGTACGTCCATAGTAACTTCGAGTCAAGGATCAGCCCTAAGTATTTGACCTTCTGGCTCAAGTTAATGGAGACTCCATTCAATTTGGGTAACTCAAAATCAGGAACTTTGTACCTCCTTGTAAACAGCACTAGTTCCGTTTTATTAGGATTCACATTTAAGCCGCACTCACGACTCCAACGCGAAATTATGTCAAGAGAGTGATTTAACCTCTCCGATAGCGTAGATAAATACTTTCCCGACACTGAAACAGCTATGTCGTCTGCATAAGCAATCACTTTGCAGCCGACACGGTCCAGCTTCCTTAGAAGAGTATTCACCGTGATGTTCCACAGCAGGGGAGAGAGAACTCCACCCTGAGGTGTGCCCGTGCTGACTCCTCGTCTTACGCTGACATTACCCAGCGTAGAGATTACAACTCTACTTTTGAGAAGCTGCACAATAAAAGCAATCGGCCGTTCATCCACATGCATCACCGAGAGAGCCTCAACAATTGCGTTAGAGTTAACGTTGTTCAAGGCCCCCTCGATGTCCAGGAAGACAGCAAGCGTATATTCCTTTAGAGCAAGAGATTTCTCAACTTGCTCAATAAGGACGTGAAGAGCAGTCTCCACAGACTTGCCTTTGGTATAGGCGTGCTGTGACTGCGAGATCAACATAGGATCGATTCATCGTTTAATATGGTAATCAATGATTCTTTCCAAAATCTTAAGCAGGACTGAGTTAAGACTTATTGGACGATAGTCCTTTGGCTTAACATGAGAGACTTTTCCTGCTTTCGGAATAAACACAACTCTAGTTTCCCGCCAGCTGGTGGGAACATACGAGAAGCGTAGGCAAGCGTTATAAATCTCCCTGAGCCATGGTAGCGATACTTCTGTGGACTGCTGAACGTCAGCCGCAAGCACGCCATCAGGACCCGGGGATTTAAACGGCTCAAAGGAGTTAATAGCCCACCTCAGCTGAGAGTTTGATATTCTGAAAGGTGGCTCTCTACTGTAATTTAGTTCCGTTTGGTGCACTGTCCCTATAGGGCAATAATTACCCGGGAAATGTGCGTCCATAAGAACGTTTAGAGTATCTGCACTCGAACTAGTCCAAATACCCTCAGGGTTCATTATGCACCCCATAGCCTTTGGTGTCGTGCTTAAGACCTTACGAAGGCGATTTGCCTCGCTGAGACTCTCTACATTTCCACAGAAAGATCTCCATGAGGACCTCTTAGCCTTGCGTATGGCATACTTATAATAACATTACGCCTCCTTCATAATAACATTACGCCAAAAATCGTTAGACAGTTTTCAGTATTTTTCAGTAGCTCAGACCCTACTGAAATTTGGTGAAAGAGGGGTTATTTTCAGTTTTCAGTAAAACGGAGTATAAAAATGGCTTCATTGCAATTAACCGTAGTACGCGAACAGACCTTTTATTGTTAAACGGTTCATTGACAGTTTACAATACAGGAAGTAGTAATTAGATGTTTTGAATATGATCCTGCGCGACGTTGTAAAAAGAATAACAGGTATCTAAAATATTTTTTCGTCGATCACTTAAATGCTATTTTTACAGAAGGTACGAATACTGAGTTTCAAACGTAATTTCGAAGAGAAAACGCGTTGAACAACTTACGAAATGATAAATGAACGAACATACGTAACATAAATGATGTAGTAGTTTATTTACTTGTATCTTTAAATTACTTAATTTTAAAGATACAAGTACATAAACTATTTAAAATTACACAGCTTTTTACATTCAAAGAATAACCACAAACCATGCTTCAGCTGTCCACTATTGAATATTAATCTTCAGCAGTAAAGACCTTGTTGGTGAAATATATTCCGGTCGCATACCAATATTGCTCAAAAAACATTTCTTTCGTACACTTTTTTGAATATAAGTACAAATTAAGAGCCTGCACCAAGCCCATCTTTATAGATCTAATAATCTACAGCAAAGTGCCGAGGTTCAGCTAAGCTACAATTTTCTACGATTTCTTGCAACAGCTGGCAACCTATGAAGACAACTATATTTCAATTGCAGCAAAAACCTATTCAAATATATTGCGTAAACGCTCACATCAGTTGATCTCATACGCCTGCAAATTCAAATTCATATTCGTCACTCTGGCGGCAGCTTTATGAAGCTTCACTTAATTGTGTTATGGGCAAATTAACCGATTGACATCAATTGAGTGAATTTTCGTTCAGTTTCAGCGCTCACTTAAGCTAATTAAAGTGCATTATAGTTGGGCCTTTGGCTTCACGATTTACTCAGTACTAGCCTAAACAATGAACTGCACATACTAAATTGGCGTGAAATAATTCGAGACATGTGCCAGAGCCATCTGCATTTTCAAAGCGGAAGCATCTTCCAAGCAATTTTTCTTGCTTAAAAGTGAGCACAACTCTTGTTTATTTTCAAGCTGAATTTTCGCCGAAATAAATTTCACGTGAAAATTTGCATGAAAATTTAACGTGAAATCGAAAACAGTACTAAGCTTTAGATGGCTCAGCTGAGGAAGCTTTTTGCAAAGATTTCTAAATCTTTTGCCTGAAATTATTGCATTTTTGAACAAATTGGGAGAAAAACATGAACAATTGGAAGATCCAGTATGGATAAAGAAATTAGCATTTCTTACGGATTTTATGAGCCGTTACTTCTCGCTTAATTTACAATTACAAGGAAAAGGAAAATATTGTTGACTTGTTGAGTTCGGTAAATGTTTTCTAAGTAAAATTAAAACCTTTTGCTTCACAATTAAATAGGCAAAATTTTTAATTATTTTCCATACAGGTATTTAAAAAAACATATTAAACTTACTGGTGAATGTAAAATGCAAAAGCTGAAAGAGATCCTTCAGTTCGCGAAAAAGTCCGGGGCCTTCGATGGCCGCTTGGACTGATTTTTTTTTCTCCTGGGGCCCTAATTATGATTCAAATTCCGAAATCGGAATTCGTAAAATTTTCCGACTCGCCAATGGTCGGAATTTCGTATTATGATCTATTCCGAAATCGGAAATTAATTCCCATTTTAAACTGCAGACAGCTTCACTCGAATGGGTTAAATCGATTCCAGATTTCCAATATATTTCCAATCAAGTGTCAAAATACCTATTTAAATTTAAAAAAACGGGACGGAGTTTCAATGTTTCTTGCTAAAATTGACTCTATGGCAATTTATTTTGCTTTGCCTAAGTATGGTCAGTCGAAAATAACAAAAAATAAGGATTAAAATTTAATAAGTCGAAATAAGTCCAGTAGGTAAGGAGAATCTTATAAGAATGTAATATCACGAATTTTAATATTGGTGGCAAAATTACGATTTATAACACACGGTGTCTATCAGCTACCCGAATTCCACGTTTTACTTAATCATATCAATCGAACCGAAAAAACAAAGAAAATTGAAAATTGAAAATCCGCCAGAATCCGCCAAAAAATCCGACCACAAATGAGCTGTCGGATTAGACGACTCGCCTTCGGAATTTACAATCCGAAGTTAGCGGATCCCCGTGCAAACAGTAAATCATAATACGAAAATACGATATCGTATAAATTCCGATTTCGGATTTTGATTCATAATAGGCCCCCTGGTCCATTTATTTGGTATCACTATGGACCAATAGGTCTATGTGTGGCCTTGTGCCAACCGGTACAACCTAACCTAACCTTGGTGAATGTAATATTCAACTGTTTTGTCCTGAACTGGAAAGTTTTAATCAAGAATTCCAGAAACGATTTGCAAATCTCAATAACCTTCAACCGATTTTTGAATTTATTTCATTTCCTTTTGGAGAATTCGATAACAAGGATATTTCATCAAATCTAGCTTATACTTTACAATTGAATTGATCGGATCTAGAGTTAGAAATTTTAACAATAGCACACGCAAATGAAAATTATTTTTGGATCTTATTACCATAAAAAATATCCATTATTGAGATTGGTGGCATTGAGGATATTTGCATTTTTTTGCTTCCATTTATCTATATGAAGCAACGTTTTCTCAAATGAAAAACATCGAATCGCAACTTAGGAGTTCTCTGACTGATGACCACTTAATGGCATCTATTCGATTGTGCATCAGTGTTACAAGCCTAACTCTACAATACTTTTTGATGAAATGGAGTGCCACGCATAGACATCAAAAATTAATCCAAAATATTTATTAATAAAGTACACAAAGTAGTAAATACAATGTATTTAATATATTAATATCAATAAAGACCTTCATTAAATTTTAATTTGTTTTTAATTTAACCAATTTTTGGAAGTCGATCGCGCATAAATTAAAAATATCAATGTCGATCATATCAGTATTAAGTTTGCCCACCCCTGGTCTATATGCTCTGGCCATAGCACAGCTTAAATACTATATATACATAGCTCGGAAAGTACGTGAATTGCGATACAATTTGCGATATTTCCCCACTGATTGCGAGAAGTAGATAGCAATATCCAACTCCAAGTTAAGACACGACCCTTTTTTACGATCAGATTCGTTTCTCATTCCCATTGGGCAATATACATGTGCTTTGCCAAAGAGACTATTTTAACGAATGGCAATTTATGCAATATTGATTTTCTGGAAACCTATTCTCAATATGGTAAGTGATAAGATAATTAACGCGAAATACTACTTTCGATACCGTTTGGGGGGTAAAAAGAATATCTCCGACACTTTTATGCAATCCACTATAGAGAATTTCGTTTGTTGCCAGCGAATGGGATTATTCGCTGTTTCTTGATGGGATTATACGTACGCCAACACAATCTCACCTATCAGCTAACGCGAATATATATATTCTCACCTGTCGTTTGAGAGGATGCTTTTCTCACTTTTGCATATGATAAAGAGAATTTATTTTGTTTTTGGTTCTTCTCAGGTGCCAGCTGATGGTAAATCCTTCACTCCCTGCGATTCTCTTCCATCAGACAAATATCGCACAATACCGTGCTTTCCATGCTATGTATTAGTTCTTATGCTATAACTGAGTCTACAACGATACGAGGAATCAGCGAGACGGTGAGTCGACCAGCATCGATAGTAGCGAAAGAAGCGTGCGTGATTCCTTATTACTAGAGCAAAAATTAAGAATGTTGTGTGCACACATATCGAAAAATAAGATAATTATGTTTTTGATTAAGCGAATGTGTTTTTTATTCACCGTTGCCATCCTTAGGCAACAGAGATCTTGTGAATAACCGTCCGGAATCGAACCTACTTCCTCCTAGAGCTTTTTGTTTCATTGCATAGAATCGATTATTTTACCGCCATCTCTTTTATGCAAAAGATCTGAAAATTTCCATTATTCAAATGCAATGAGACTATATTTTTCTATATATAAACACCTTTTTCGCTTGATCAATGGTGTGACCAAAACAAACAGAACAGCAACGCCAGCAAATCCCACGCCATAAGCGTTCAACAAAACTTTGCTAAAAATCATAATCCGTGCTATTTCAACAAAACTTTGCTAAGGTGCGCAGATAGCATCATAGAAATCGGTATCATTTTAGACAAACAGCAACATTTTAACTTGCAGTGCGATAAAGTTCTAGCTTGGGCTAATAAGCAGTTTTGCTCAATTTTAGAAAACTTTCTATAGGGCACGTCCAGAATTCGCCCGTTATTTAGGCTAGAAAATCCTCCACATTTCACAAACACTACAAATTATCTTAGACCCGGCAGTTCTGGAAAATCCGAAAGCCCGAGATGTAGCGACATCCAGGCTGGTGAGCTTTTAATGTAAATTTAAATGACTCGGATGGGAAGACTTCGTTCTGTTCTGCGACCGAAATCTATAATAGGATGCTTATACCTTTTGGAAATGTTTCAGGGAACATTATATTTCATAATATTGTATTCTCATTTTCAATCGCTCCGTAATGTGGAAATCGATTAGAAAACCTAACCTAAACCTAATCTAAAATAAAAGAACTTAGCTATATTCACACTAGAAAAATGACAACTAACAAAGATGGCATAATTCGAAATCGATCACACTTGGTTGCTTGTTTGCTGCACAACATATAACAAGACCTACTTATTTTTTCCCATTCCATCATCTTACGAATAGGGTCTCATTTTTTTAGTTCCCTCTTTCCATTCTCTTTATTAATCAATCAGAATACTATTAATTTGAAACTTGTTTTTATCGTGGAATAGAAAATATTTGGTCTTATGAATATTTATGACAAATTTGCTTTGTTCGAGCTTATTACAATATTTTTCTAGATTACCATACCAATTTTTCCTTCAAAATAGATATTTCAATTTTATGGCATATATCGTTGTTTTGAGGGAACCCTGCTCTCTTCTTGAGTGTCAATAGCTATACACCGAAAATTAGAACCAAGCTTAGATCAATTGTAAGTCCTGCGACGACTTTTAGACGCTGAAGAAGAGGGCCAATTACTCTCAAAATATCGATATCTGTTAAGAAATTGAAATATATCTTGCTTCTAAAAGAATATATCTAATAAATAAAATAATCTAATGAATAAAGTCGCAAAATTATTATTTCTCAAATGAACAATTGCATCGGGCATAAAGATTAATATAGACAAGACTTGTGATGACTGGTTTTTGCAGATCGAAGAGTTCTCAAGTAATTCAAAACAAAAGCTACTGTAACCAGTAAACAAATATTCTTGTCATTGGAGAATCTCCATTTACTAAAAAAATTAGCGTAAATTATGATACTGTGAGCCTTTAATTTTCCTCATAAATTACTACTGATGCACTTATGCTATTATTTGTAGAGATATGCAGCATACATACATGCTTCGTGTTAGGTGGCACGGTTTCTCTACATTTTTCATTAACTGATAAACTTATCAAATATTTTCTACAAACCGTCAAACATTGCTTTGAAGAACGAGCTACATGATGCCAGCATAGATTTATGCGCAATAATCTCCTGTCCACCGACCTTCAGTGTTATGTCGCAGAACTGCAAGTGAAAGTGCATGAACGATAAAAATTCCATCAAAAATTGATTTGGCAAATTCTATCAAAAGCCAAATTACAGATATAATTACCGTACTATTGCGTCGAAATTCCGAAAACTCGCGAAACGATCTTTGAACATGGCCGATATCCACAACTAGCTTTGGAGTCGACATTTTAATTGGGCTTCTTTCTCTTTATGTAGCAAATAGATATTGGCCGAGACCAGGCGAGCCGAAGTGATACGAGGCCGCCAACATGTGGACGGCATTTGACAGCTCGTCCGAATCGCCTTGGCTCGTGCTCAACATCCATTCCGATCGGATGTGGCACGAGCGCCTGTGACATCTGTCAAAGTCGCTCGTCTGGACCGCCCACACACTCGGCTCGCCTGGGCTCGGCCAATATCTATTTGGCACATTAGAATTAACCGTTTTCGTTTTGAATCCGCTCTTCACACACCAATTACTTTGCACAATGAAAGAATACTGCGTACTGCGTAGCGTACTGCAGTCGCGACCAGTGTTGTGATATTGTGGGAATTTTCCCTTGGGAATTTTCGCCCTCTAAAGCATAGTACTGAGTTCGATTTCACGTGAAATTTTCATACTAAATTTCACGTGAAATCTGTTTCGGCGAAAATTTAGCTTGAAAATAAGCAAGTTTGGTACTGTGTTCTTAAGCATAGTACTGAGTTCGATTTCACGTGAAATTTTCATACAAAATTTCACGTGAAATGTGTTTCGGCGAAAATTTAGCTTGAAAATAAGCAAGTTTGGTACTGTGTTCTTAAGCATAGTACTGAGTTCGATTTCACGTGAAATTTTCATACAAAATTTCACGTGAAATGTGTTTCGGCGAAAATTTAGCTTGAAAATAAGCAAGTTTGGTACTGTGTTCTTAAGCATAGTACTGAGTTCGATTTCACGTGAAATTTTCATACAAAATTTCACGTGAAATTGGTTTTGGCGAAAATTTAGCTTGAAAATAAGCAAGTTTGGTACTGTGTTCTTAGCATGAAAAGTTGCTTTGAAGTTGCTTTCGCTTTGAAAACATAGATGGCACTGAAACATGTTGTCAATCATTTCACGCCAATTTAGTTTGTGCAGTTCATTCTTTCGAGCGAAAAAGTGACATTTAGTGTTTCAATTTGAAAATTGAGCAGTGCAAATGACTTTCCAATAAGAAAATCGATCGAAAAGTGAAATTCTTGACATTTTATCCGTCAAGAATGAGCAGTGTCTCTGCTTTTCTCCGTTGTCAAAATTTTCGCTCGAAAGAATGACCAGATAATGGAAACATGTCAAAATTTCACGTGAACTCGAACTCAGTACCAGCCTTTAGCATGAAAAGTTGCTTTGAAGTTGCTTTCGCTTCGAAAACATAGATGGCACTAAAACATGTTGTCAATCATTTCACGCCAATTTAGTTTGTGCAGTTTATTCTTTCGAGCGAAAAAGTGACATTTAGTGTTTCAATTTGAAAATGGAGCAGTGCAAATGTCTTTCCAATAAGAAAATCGATCGAAAATTGAAATTCTTGACATTTTATCCGTCAAGAATGAGCAGTGTCTCTGCTTTTCTCTGTTGTCAAAATTTTCGCTCGAAAGAATGGTCAGATAATGGGGAAATGTCAAAATTTCACGTGAACTCGAACTCAGTACCAGCCTTTAGCATGAAAAGTTGCTTTGAAGTTGCTTTCGCGTTGAAAACGTAGATGGCACTGAAACATGTCTCGAATCATTTCACGCCAATTTAGTTTGTGCAGTTCATTCTTTCGAGCGGAAAAGTGACATTTGGTGTTTCAATTTGAAAATGGAGCAGTGCAAATGTCTTTCCAATAAGAAAATCGATCGAAAAGTGAAATTCTTGACAATTTATCCGTCAGAAATGAGCAGTTCCTCTGCTTTTCTCCATTGCCAAAATTTTCGCTCGAAAGAATGACCAGATTATGGAGACATGTCAAAATTTAGTTTCACGATTAGCTTAGTACCAGCCTTTCAGAGTACAACTCTTGCTTATTTTCTAGCTAAATTTTCGCCGATACAGATTTCACCTGAAATTTTGTATGAAAATTTCACGTGAAATCAAACTCAGTACTATGCTTAAAATATGAATAAAACGTTAGTTTTTTGTTTAATATTTAGTTATAACTTGCATTTTGTGTCAATCAATTGTATCGAAAGTGAATCGACACAAAACACCACATAATCTAAGAACATCTGATAAACATTTCGTGGCGAATTTTTCTAATTATACCGCGCGCACCGCATTAATTTGTGTTTTAGCTGTTCACAACACTGTTCCCCAGATCTCACTTTGTTTTCACTTGAAGGCTGAATTACATTGGACAGCAGTGCAGTGCAGTGCAGTACACTGAAATTTAGAACTCATGTAATTGCATGTGGCAATTCACATTAACTGCAGTGCAGTGCATTGCAGCGGACTGCACTGCATCGTTTAGGCTAATTTCTAAAACGCTGCAGACTGCATCAGCTGACATTCGTTTGAGAGTAGTTGACCGGGCAAAAACTATTTAAATTGAGGCGGGAATTCCGTTCCAGGTATTAAATTGTAAATGGACGGAAAACAGATGCAGAAAACCTAAATATCAAACCTCCACAAATTGATTTGACATAATTTTTCAGAGCACTGCACTGCATTCAATGTGCTTTGCAATGCGTGCACTGCTGCGAAACCGCGCTGTGCTGTGCTGCACTGCACTGCACTGCATTCCAATGTAATTCAAGCTTGACTCACTTTAGGTCTGTTCCAGTACTACGATTAATTGCGATTAATCGAACATATTGCACAATTGCAATGAAGCTGTTCCCGTACTCCGTTTTACTGAAAACTGAAAATTTCCCCTCTTTCAGTAAATTTCAGTAGGGTCTGAGCAATAGGTCTGTTCCCGGACTTTCAGTCACTGAATTTTCCTGAATTTTCATGAATCATGTGGTGGGGGAAATTCATGAAAAGTACGGGAACACTCTCATTGCATTTCCTGAAAATTGACAAACAAAAGTGTCAGTTTTCAGTTTTTGGAAGAACAATAGTTATTGTACGGTTATCCTGAGCGGTGATAAATTATCGCCACAAAAATATTCGACCTTCATAGCAAAATTACGCAAAAAATATGTTGCTTGCCGCGCACATTTGAAACTATTTACTCGCACCACACCATTTGACAATTTTCAGTATTTTTCAGTAGCTCAGACCCTACTGAATTTTACTGAGAGAGGGGAAATTTTCAGTTTTCAGTAAAACGGAGTACGGGAACAGCTTCATTGCAATTAATCGCGATTAATCGCAATTAATCGTAGTACGGGAACAGACCTAATGCCTTCTAGAAGTACGGGCCGTCAGGCTACGTAATCGTTGTCGATGTGACGTCATGGCGTCAAACCATTTTACATTTCCACGAGGCAGTGCCGACACACACCGAGATTTCACATGCGGTTTTTTAGCTAAAATACGAATAAAACGTTAGTTTTTTGTGCGTGGACGCGTTATAATAATAATATTTAGCCATAACTTTCATTTTGTATCGACCAATTGTATCGCGATAGTAAATCGAGACGGAACATCACATAACCTAGCAACACCTGATAAACATTTCGTCGCGAATTTTTCTAATTATGCCGCACGCACCGCATTAATATGTGTTTAAGCTGTTCACTAGCACTGTTTCGCATGTTACCACTTAGTTTTCATTAAACTCACTTTAGCATAACCCGTACAATTAACATTTTCCCGCGGACGTCCCATAAGACTACGTGTGTTTTTCGCGACATTTGGTCGGATGCTCTGACGTCATCATTCTGCATTACGGCCCGTACATATAGAAGGCATTGGTCTGAGCTACTGAAAAATACTGAAGTGTCAAACGGAGTAAATATTTTCAAATGTGCGCGGCAAGCAACATATTTTTTGCGTAATGTTGCTATGAAGGTCGAATATTGTTATGGCGATAATTTATTACCGCTTAGGATGACTTTATAATCACTATTGTTCTCCCAAAAACCGAAAACTGACACTTTCGGTTATCAATTTTCAGGAAATATAATGAGAGCGTTCCCGTACTTTTCATGAAATTCCCCACTACATGATTCAGGAAAATTCAGTTACTGAAAGTACGGGAACAGACCTTTTAACACAACCCGTACAATTAACATTTTCCCGCGGACGTCCCATAAGGCTATGTGTGTTTTTCGCAACATTTTGGCCTACTGCTCTGACGTCATCATTCTGCATTACGGCCCGTACTTCTAGGATGCATTGGTACCAATGCCTTCTAGATGTACGGGCCGTAATGCAGAATGATGACGTCAGAGCATCGGGACAAATGTCGCGAAAAACACACGTAGTCTTATGGGACGTCCGCGGGAAAATGTTAATTGTACGGGTTGTGTTAAAGTGAGTGAAATTAAAACTAAAGTGGTTTATGCAGAACAGTGCTAGTGAACAGTCAAAACACAAATTAATGCGGTGCGTGCGGTATAATGTGGAAAATTCGCGACGAAATGTTTATCAGGTGTTGCTAGGTTATGTGATGTTCCGTCTCGATTTACTATCGCGATACAATTAATTGTTACAAAGTGTACGTTATGACTAAATATTATTATTATAACGCGTCCACGCACAAAAAAATAACGTTTTATTCATATTTTAACCAAAAAACCGCAAGTGAAATCTCCGTGTACATCGGCACTGCCTCGTGGAAATGTCAAATTTCCTAAACTCATGACGTCACGGCGAGAACGATTACGTAGCCTGACGGCCCGTACTTCTAGAAGGCATTGTTGGTACTATGCTTTAGCAACTAAACGTCAGTGTGAAATACGGCGTATTAATAGCCCGTTCACACTTGGCTCTAAATCAGGCGATTTCGATCAGCTGATCGCTTTAGAGCTAAATCAACTTAAATCTACCTGATTACCCATACATTTTTTTCGGCTTCCGACCGAGTTAATCAAGTAGATTTAGAGTTAATCAAGTACAAATCAGGTACTATTGTGAATTTTTCCCGGCTGAATTGTTCTCAGAGCGTGCTTAATTCGATCCGTGAGAGGGAGAGTAGATTTCAACGAAATGTCATTCGAATTTCGTTCAAAAATAGCAAAAATTGGACAAAAAAGGAAAATGTGAGTTGTACAAAATGAAAAGAAAATGCTCTTGCATGTTTCTGCACCATTTTGAACAACTTTCATGAAAAAAAAATTGTACACACAAATTCGAATGACAGTTCGCTCTCTAAATCTCCTCATTCTAAATCACTTCGGGTAGTGTGAACGCTTACTTGATTAACTTGACAGATTCTAAATCTACCTGATTTAGAAGTGTAGTGTGAACGGCATATTAGAGTAAGTAATCAAGTACAAATCAGGTACTATTGTGAATTTTTCCCGGCTGAATTGTTCTCAGAGCGTGCTTAATTCGATCCGTGAGAGGGAGAGTAGATTTCAACGAAATGTCATTCGAATTTCGTTCAAAAATAGCAAAAATTGGACAAAAAAGGAAAATGTGAGTTGTACAAAATGAAAAGAAAATGCTCTTGCATGTTTCTGCACCATTTTGAACAACTTTCATGAAAAAAAAATTGTACACACAAATTCGAATGACAGTTCGCTCTCTAAATCTCCTCATTCTAAATCACTTCGGGTAGTGTGAACGCTTACTTGATTAACTTGACAGATTCTAAATCTACCTGATTTAGAAGTGTAGTGTGAACGGCATATTAGAGTAAGTAATCAAGTACAAATCAGGTACTATTGTGAATTTTTCCCGGCTGAATTGTTCTCAGAGCGTGCTTAATTCGATCCGTGAGAGGGAGAGTAGATTTCAACGAAATGTCATTCGAATTTCGTTCAAAAATAGCAAAAATTGGACAAAAAAGGAAAATGTGAGTTGTACAAAATGAAAAGAAAATGCTCTTGCATGTTTCTGCACCATTTTGAACAACTTTCATGAAAAAAAAATTGTACACACAAATTCGAATGACAGTTCGCTCTCTAAATCTCCTCATTCTAAATCACTTCGGGTAGTGTGAACGCTTACTTGATTAACTTGACAGATTCTAAATCTACCTGATTTAGAAGTGTAGTGTGAACGGCATATTAGAGTAAGTAATCAAGTACAAATCAGGTACTATTGTGAATTTTTCCGGGCTGAATTGTTCTCAGAGCGTGCTTAATTCCATCCGTGAGAGGGAGAGTAGATTTCAACGAAATGTCATTCGAATTTCGTTCAAATATAGCAAAAATTGGACAAAAAAGGAAAATGTGAGTTGTACAAAATGAAAAGAAAATGCTTTTGCATGTTTCTGCACCATTTTGAACAACTTTCATGCAAAAAAAATTTTACACACAAATTCGAATGACAGTTCGCTCTCTAAATCTCCTCATTCTAAATCACTTCGGGTAGTGTGAACGCTTACCTGATTAACTTTGACAGCTTCTAAATCTACTTGATTTAGAGTCGAGTGTGAACGGCTTATAATGCCAGCGCCGAAGTATGCAGATGTGTCATGATATGAAACTAGAAATAGATTCACAATTATTGGTTGATGTGTAAAATATGTATGGTAGGGCTGTGTAAACGATATGGAAATCCGGGGGGGAAATGTCCCGGAAATCGGGGAAAATGACGAGGAAAATTCTAAAAATCATTCAATTTTTAAATTTTTTATGTTAAAAAATGTAAATGATAGTTTTGAATTGCTTACTTTATCTTTTGTTGTTTGTAATGAGAGTATTTGAGTGTAAACAGCATCAATATGCCGAGTATACATTTTTTTATGTCAAGAATGTGTCAATAACGTTAAATGGTTAAAACTAAGGCTAGAGAACTCGCCACCAGGTGAAGTGAAAGACGTGGAGCAGAGCTGGTGGCGGCAAGACCGTGAAGTTTTAGCATTTCATTTACAGTTGAATGTACAGTGATGTAGTTGGTGAAATGTCGTGTTTTTGCATACGAGTGTTTCGTCTAAAATTGCAAGTGCAACGCGATAACTTAGCGTGATAATCCACAGAAATCAAGCTGCTTGCGGCCGTAACGCATTTCTACGATCGATTGAGTAGAAGACACGTGGATTTTGGAATGGTCGGTCTCTTCCGGTGGCGAACTCCAAAGTATTATTAACCTTTGATTTTCTCAGAAAGGCACTTTGTAAATACGGAATTAAAAGTGAAAATATGTTCATATAACCGTGAGTTTAATTGGAAATATTTAAAAGTGAATTATAGATTACTGTAAGGAAATAAACTAAAGAAGAGATGATTTCACACTAGAATTATGATGGCGGATGACATGCAGCGATCCAACCCCGGTTTTCTGGAAAAGTGAACTAGTGAATTATCGTGTGAATTAGCGGAAATAACGTGTGAATTAACGAAATTGTAAGTGAATTACCGGAAAACAAACATGCATTTGAGTTATTAGATAAGTAGAATACCACATTTGTTCGTACGACAAGTTCGTCTGGAATCCCGAGTCCATTGCGATAAGCTCAGCGTAAATTTCGCCACCATTTTGATATCCACAGAAACCGAAATATAACTTTACGAGTAACAGGTATGTTCATGTTTGATCACCACAGGAATATGTATGAAAGCCGGTCGAAATGTTTTGCCCGTCAAAACGGATATCTTTTCTGCCACATAATACACACTTGTAAAACGGAAAAATTAATGAATGCAATCGCATCCTGTACGGCAAAAAATCACAAATATCCATGTTATTATTCTTGCATATTGAATTACCATAATGTTCATTTATAATTTTAATACTTTTTGGATTTAGTAATATGAGAAATTAGTTTATTAATATAACTGTCTATTGTCTAGAATCACAAGTTCTTTCAGTAATTTACCATATGCTGCCTGAATACTTCATCAAGTTTTCTTTTCAAATTCTGACGAAATTCGTACAAAAGAACTAGAAAGTATTCCCACGCTCAAAAATTTGCAATAAGCCATTGAAATTATTTAGCTAATGATCAAAACTACATACTAGCCGCGTTTTTTACACCTCTATCGAGAGCGGACTAGACTAGTAGAATTGAAACCAACTGGGACAGGAATGTTGTTTTAAAAGCGCCTATCCTAACCAACTTTTGATAGACGCGCAAAAAAACGCAACTTGCAGTACAAGAAATAAAATTCATAAAATTGTCACTTCATCGCACAATAATTCCATTTTCTTTTATTTTCGTATTATGAAAAAAAAAATATGTTCGAATATAAAAATTATTGAAGTTTTGCTAACCTACATATGTACGTATTATAAAAAAATATTACACAACGAAAATCGGAAGACCATCAAATACGTGACGGAAAATATTAGGCGAGCTATTTTTTTCTGGCGAATATCTCGCCACACCTTTAGAATTTAGAATATATAATTGTTCGTCACCTACGCCTAAACAATGGCCCCTGGAAGCGTTACTGAAACAGCAGCTAACGTGCTCGCCATAGTAGGAAGGGTTACAGCTGTTTGAAAATAGAAGTTCGCAAGTTTTCGGATACGCAGTAGAATATCTTGTTATACTTACATCTTTATACACACTCCTGTTTGTTGCATTGTTCGCGGATCATAGCGCACAATGTTTGCGCTACCAGTCTTTAAACAGTAAATTGATTCTCCTAATACTGCACTGCTGCAGCTTGTTCTGTAATCGAGAAATCCAGTATTATACCACCGACCTTCACGTGGATCGAAACGCTCGATCATGTTCCGATAATCTTTTGCATCGATGCCACCGAAAACGTAAATTGATGAATCTGTTGGAAAAAATTGATTACTTATATATCTAGTCTATTTCTGACAATATTATGGCTTTTCCAGTTTCGTTCTAGAATAGAATACTTACTGTATACTGAAACGCCAGGTCTGCATCTCCTTTGCTTCATATTTGGTAAGTCAACTATGCGTTCAGTGTCATAATCGTAATATGAACATGCAGACTGAAACTGTTCGCCATCAGTTCCCCCTATCAACAGCAACTTATTATACCTACTACACGTTCCGCAGCCAATTCTTCCAACTTTACAATCGAATTCAGCCCAAACCCGTTCGTTTGTATCGTATCGTAATCCTACATTAGACGCGATACCGTCACGATTGCCTGCGACAACATAGATCATATCCTTATACATGGTAAACGAGCAGTCTGCCATTTCGGGGCGTTCTTGAGATTTCACTAGTGACCAGTCCAATCCATTCAATTCGCAGACGTAAGGATTATGGTCTTGTGACATTATGTAAAAAATTGCTGGTTTTTCTAATACATTAACCGAGAACCGCGCAGGATTGTTGAATATCGACCAAAACAGCCATCGACCACCTCCAATTTTGTCTCGGAGGATTACATCCTTAATTATTTTATTGCATATAAGCGTACGAGAGAGATAATTTACAGGAACACAGCTCAAGACTTCTTCCGTCCATTCACCACGTCGATTCTCATCTTGCTTCAGCCAGCTCATTGCTACTTCGTATATTATATCTGCTTTTGGGTTGTCCACTCTTTTCAAAACGTCTATTAGCTGAAAGGTTCACATTGAAAGTTGTTACAGAAATTTTTAAAAATCATTTATATATTTTTATCAATACTTTATTTGCTAGTTTCGTTTATATGAAGTCTCAAATATTTACTTGCAAATTTTAAATATTAAATTAAACAAAGGAAAATTATCTTTCCTTTGTAGGAGAAATAAATTTAATATGAGAGCAAATGAACTACGAAAATATATCCATAAGGTGAATTATTTTACGGCAACACATGAATACAAAGTAAGTTGAAACAAGCAAAAATTAGTTGAAGGATGAAAATAGAATAAGATGACACATGATGGGACGAATGAATAAATAGAAATGGATCAGCACGTGAACTCCTCGTGACCTAAACTGAAGTGAACAAATTCATTTGTGTTGAAATTTTTGATTAGAAATCATTCGAGTTAGCATGTTGCAAAGTTGAGCAAGCTTTGATATTATTAGGTCTGTTTCCGTACTTGAATCTATTATAATATATTAAAATAGATTCGCAGCAAGTCGTTTCCGTACTTTTGCTGCAAGCAAAATCTTGTTGACGTCGTCGCTTCCCCTCTTTCAGCAAGTTGTAGAAAATAGGTCTGTTCCCGTACTGCGATTAATTGCAATGAAGCGTACTAAAACGGACTAAAAAACTCTGTTTTAGTACGCTTCATTGCAATTAATTGCAATTAATCGTAGTACGAGAACAGACCTAATTACAGCCGAACTGAGCTGAGGCATTTTGCTGCAGCTTGTCAAATCGACTACGATGGGCTTGGCGCGAGGCTTTGAAATGTATATATATTCAAATGAGCGCGGGAAGAAAAATCTTTTCTGTGCAATATTCCAATGAAAACGGAATATATTTCTCGCACAACTTTTTTATTGCTATTACAAAATATCCAATGGTGGATATTTAGTGCATGGTGTGCACTTATTTGTATATGATGGACTTCGGTGGAGGCTAGGTTTTAATAAGGACAAAACTGATTTGTCCTTTGAACTTTTTAGTCATTGCAACTGAAAATGAAATGTATTGTTGGGGGGAATATGCTGTTGTTTTATTTTGCAGGCATAAGAATATTGATGAATTATAAATTTTGTTTCGCAGGCGGATCAATTTTGATATGGGCTCCATTAATAGAGCCTGTTATACCTATTAATGGAACTCATAATTGCCCACGAGCAAAATATGATAATCTTGTAGATGGAAAAGGATATGTTTACAAGGTGTTTCCAATGCATATGATGGCTTCATCTGGTGTGTGGGCTGTGATCATGACACCAATGACACCAATGTGATCATGACTCCATTGTGATCATGACACCATTCTAGTGTTCTATCACGAATTTGTATTCAAAATGTCCGCAAGAACGTTTTTCGAAATTCAAATCAACGCAGCTGTCACTTTTAGTGTCTTCTTCTTACTTGCAGCAAGTTGCAGCAGCGCGTTCCTGTACTTTTCCCAAATGTTCCCCCACCACAAAAATAATCAAGCTGCCAAATTCTGTTACTGCTGCAGTTTGCTGAAGTACGGAAACAGACCTATTAACTTTCCTGATTTTATGGCTATAGGATTGGACATTAGGCCTGTCATGAAGTTACTTTAACGAATATATTCGTTAAGATAATCCCTAATAATTAGTAAATGTATCGTATTAGGTAATATCTTAACGATTGTATTCGTTAAGATATTCTTTAATATTAGGCTATATCTTAGCGCATAACATGGCATTCGTTAAGGCATCGCTTATCTGCTCAGTACATAACACCTAGATAGTGTATGATAGTTCAAATAATTACATGGATGGAAATTGAGTGAAATAATGATATTGAGTGATGGCCTTTGTGAATTCTGTGTGCGGGTATGTATCGTTGAATTAATGAATCCATTGAAAAAAATTGAGTGTTATTAGTTTGGCGCACTCTTTCAAACGCGCTTTTCAATTTTTGGACGTCCTTAATTTTCTTGTACTGCAAGTGTATTTAGGAAAACGTTTTGTTTTTGGGTGATGAAGTCAGCATTATCAGTCACACATCAGCTGGTACAAATAATAGAAAAACATTTTATAAGGAAAGCGCACTACGGGCATAGTAGTCTGTCGCAATAAAAGGCCCGTCTCGCCGCATCTTGCACTCCAGAGGAGAGAAACTTTACAAGAGGTAGTGAAATGGGGGAGTAAAGTACTCAAGTACCGAGATGAGTTCACGGGGCCCAAGGGAAACAGAGGTAAGAGTGAACACTAGGAGATGTCCGCAGGAAGGGGTATTATCCTGTGTGCTTTGCAACTTGCTGGCTGATGGCGTTCTTTGAATCCACAACAGTAAGGTATTAATCATTCTCGGATACGCAGATAACATCACGGTAATAATAAGAGCCTCACACGCGGATGGATACATTGAGTTCCAGAATGAAAAAAAAACCCTAACTGAAACAGAAAAATGTTATGAGGAGGAGACTATATCTATAAACCATCAAAAACCCAGCAAATTTCCATTAGCCAGGAAAAAAAATCGAGATAAGAGTACTAAAAATTAGGGGCGGAGAGTTACGGCAACAGAAAAAAGTAAACTATCTAGGAATCCACCTGGATAGAAAACCCACCTGGAACATTCATCTAAACAAAACGACACTGAAGGCCACTCAGGCTCTTTGGGCGACTATAAGAAGAGCACAAGCAGGAAGAAGGGAAAATTGGGGAAAAAATGGCGTAATTCATGCTTTTAGTATTGCACACAACTTCATATGTGTCAAGAAGGAAGGCGCGAATTTAAATTATTTCAACACATATAAACAAATAGGGAGACCTATCATCATATTATCCTATAATCAGTGTGCTGAAAGAAAACTACGCAAAGCAGATGTTAGCAGGCTCAACAAGCTTCAAAAAATGGTCTGCCTGCTGTTTACAGTAGCAATGAGCTCCAACCCAACGGCAGAAACGGCTTTTAAACCTTGAAAAGCGACACCTAAAAATTCAACAAGAAAAGACAAAACAATTGACAAGCCTACAACACGATCACTTACAATCTATCAAGTAAAATAATATAATATACTTAAGGCCACGCATTCAATAAAGATAAGGAACACTAGAAGGGTCAGCATTAAAATCCTATCGGATAGTCAGCCGATTTTCAAGGCTATCAATTGCGATCAAATCAAATCAGGCGATAGATGCCTTTATCTCTCGGCATACAAATGGGGTTATTTTAACCCCATTACTTTCAAAATGCATAAAATATCATGCATTTTGAAAGTAATGGGGTTAAAATAGCCCCATACATAAAATATAACCAAATAATTTCACAGTAGTTGGCGGTTGAATATTGGTCCGTCAATTGGCAATGCTGGAAAAGTACTACGTAAGTTGTTTTTGTGTTTTTTTTTATTCAAAAAACTTAGCATTATTTTCACGTTGTATGCCGACGGTTAATGAAATAGAGGCACAGAACTTCTCGATCTTATATGGTTCTCTGGTTCTCCATCTTATATGGTTCTCTGGTTCTCCATAGAAGGGGCTAAATTCCCGTACAGAGAGCAAATGAAGCAATGGCCTTTCGTGAACGTAGCATATGTACCATATGTGGAGCTTTAACGGCCCATCTTTCTTGCGAAAAATACCTCCACAGAAAAAACAAAATGACCGACTACACTCGACCATATAATCTGTAATAAACAATCTTAAATCCAACAAAACTTTTGAAGTTGCATAGAGGAGAGGGAAATAGAAAAATTAATTTTAGGAATAAACTTAAAACAAGTGCTCCAGAAATCACTGAGAAACTGAAAAATAGCAAAATATTGTTTTGCGAAAACGGGTTATCCAGGAAATCACTACTAGACTCTGGAAGGACGCTGAACTTGACGTGACATTAGACGGAAAAATTTGGGAAAGTGTGGAATTGTTTTGTGGGATGATTAAAATTGCAACATTTTTTGACTAAGTGGTTTCGAAAGTATGCAATGACAAAACGATCAAGTTTCCCGTATCAATATTCTCTGCTGTGATAAGCTTTAGAGACGATATACGTTGTCTATGCTGATTTATAGACAAGAAAGGAACCATGATCACAAATTAATAACCTTTATTGGGAAAATGATCTCTGCGTATTACAAAAAATTGGAAGCTTATTTTCGTCATTTTCAGCACTTATATCTTAGTTGGAAGAGAATTCATTTTGTAAAATAATTAAAGCATTTGGGCCCTTTTTCAGTTAACACAGCTGTCGGTTTTGCTGTCATAACATTTTTTCGTCGCTACATATGATAGAAAGTGCGCCCGAATTGTTAATATATTTAACGTAAAACATCTTTTATAAGTCAAATCTTTTTATATAAACTACGTCGAAATAAAATTTGGGCCCTCGATTTTAGCTCGATGATTTAAATTACACTTCATTGATGTAAATGTACATCCAGAAGCGATCGGTTAGTAATTTAAAGAAATTCGTTGAAACTTTTGAGTAGAATTTTGAAAATAAACCAACTTGAATAGCTCAAGGTATAATTTAAAAATCATAAATATATTTTAAAACCATCCTAAATTACCTGATTCTTCGATACCGTATTAAATGCACCGTTGACAATAATTTCTTCGAAATTCCCGACTATGTAAGTGATAGCAATTTCCTTTAATTCCACATGTGCAGCCTCATCTAAATAATTTAGGAAATTAATACGTTAATTACATAAATCCAAAAAAAATTGAACAACTGAATTTATACCGTACGATATTTAAATGATTTTTGTTTATACATTATTGTCACGAAGCCATATATGACTACGAGTGCATTTAATTAAATTACCTGCCAATACATACAGCGGAATACAATTCTTATGATCGATGATCTTTTTGAAAATTGTATCGCATTCTACACCCAAGTAGTTCATGTTTTCGATGAGGAGACATACATCGTCTGGGTGGAAAATGAGTTTACCTGAATACAGATAGTCAACGATTATGCACATTAGCTCGTAAGTTGTGTTGTGTTGAAGTTCGACACTGTCCTGCTTACTTTCGCAAAATGAATCTGCAACAAAATACTCGTTAATAATTACCAAAAATGCGATTCAAAATAGTAAATTTTATAACGTGAAAAACTAAACGGTGTATTTAATATACCAAGCTGCCGACTTTATGCACAGTTTGAGTAGTTAATATCTGAAGCAACTGATTGTAAATTTACATGGGCTTTGGTCGGCAATAAAATATCGAAAATATCTGGCGGGCTGCTTAAACTAAAAGTATAATCAGATTAAATTATTTTAAGTCAAATAAAACATCAATATGTATTTGAATTACTGCAAATTAACGCTATTACGAGAATTTTGAGTCCTATCTCTATCTCGAATTCTATACTAGAAGACATATTTAACTAAGAATTCAATCTTACAGACACATTTTATTGTAGCTAATGAGATCGAACTAGTCATGGAGGACACCACAAAAGCCATAAGATATTGTACCGAAACTGCCAAACTATTAGCAGCTCGGTGTGTAATCGGTATCATGAGCACACGAAAGCTCGATATTTTACGATAGGAGAGAAGGGTATCATGTGGAGGGTTGCCGAACATTTTAATACACAGACTTGGTTTTAAGAAAATTAATATTGCATAAAATGCCGATCGTTAAAAAGGTTTGTTTGCAAAGTATATGTATATTACCTAGTGGGAATGAAAGAACGTATCTTATCGTAGCATTGCCGCTGGCGGAGTATTTTTTTTTTTTTCTTGTTTCAATTTTCAAAATCGGGTA
Source organism: Nemotelus pantherinus (assembly GCA_963978885.1). Classification (NCBI taxonomy): domain Eukaryota; kingdom Metazoa; phylum Arthropoda; class Insecta; order Diptera; family Stratiomyidae; genus Nemotelus; species Nemotelus pantherinus. Next base: position 57,330,201 of record OZ022266.1, on the reverse strand, counting down.
CTGCTATCTATTTTTCACAATTTGTGGGGTAATGCCGTCATTTATATCGCATACACGCGCTATCCGTGCTATTTATTAGTCTATATCAGGGGTGGGATCGACCGGTCGATCGCAAACAGTTCGACAATCGATCACAGACAATTTAAAATGTGAACTAAAAATTTAGTAGTAGTACATTTTGGAATGGGCCTTGGCCTAATAGTTCACGCAGTTTCAGTTCACACAAAAGATCGCAGAGCCTTGGTGGCGGAGAAGCCAAAGGGAAAATCCGACAGAGCTATGCTCTCGAATTATTCAATTTATAGATTTATATCATTGTAGTAAAACGGCTTCACTAAATCTCACTTTATATTTTTGCTTCCCGCTATACACCTTGCCTGCATTTGCATTCGTCTCCCTGCTACCGATGTAGTAAATTGTCGCACACAGCGCAGCAAAGGTTAATCTCAATTTTAGATAAAATAAAATTTTAAATTAAAATCTTTTCACGCCAATTTAGTTCGTGCAGCTCATTCTTTCGAGTTAAAAAGTGACATTTGGTGTTTGAATTTGAAAATTGAATTGTGTAAATGTCTTTTCAATAACAAAATCGATCGAAAATTGAAATTCTTGACATTTTATCCGTCAGAAATGATACGTATCTGTGAGGAATTTCTCACCTGATATTAATCTTGTGTTTTTGCCTGAAAATAGATATGTCAAACGGCGGCTTTGAAACATGAACTATTTTTATTATCTCCAACAAATGACTGACTAGTGTCACGACCTACAAAGTGATAACTAGATTTCATCGGTCGCACCACATCCTAGGTCTGTTCCCGTACTACGATTAATTGCGATTAATCGCGATTAATTGCAATGAAACTGTTCCCGGACTCCATTTTACTGAAAACTGAAAATGTCCCCTCTTTCAGTAAATTTCAGTAGGGTCTGAGCTACTGAAAAATACTGAAAAGTGTCAAACGGGGTAAATATTTTCAAATGTGCGCGGCAAGCAACATATTTTTTGCGTAATGTTGCTATGAAGGTCGAATATTTTTGTGGCGATAATTTATTACCGCTAAGGATGATTTTATAATCAGTATTGTTCTCCCAAAAACCGAAAACTGACACTTTCGTTTGTCAACTTTCAGGAAATACAATGAGAGCGTTCCCGTACTTTTCATGAAATTCCCCACCACATGATTCAGGAAAATGCAGTTACTGAAATTACGGGAACAGACCTCCCATGTGGTGAACTTGAGAGTTCCCCACATGTCTCTGCTATTCTCTCAAAATTTTCGCTCGAAAGAATGACCAGATAATGGAGACATGTCAAAATTTAATGTCTATAATGAAATTAAGTGAAAAGAAAACAAGCGGCATACCCATAATGTACTTATCTGCCGTTTCGTTAAGTTTCGTTCAATTCGGGCCACTTAAGCGGCCTACGACTGGGACCGTACATCACTTAAGTGAAATTTGACAGGAGGCATGTGTATACGACTAGGACCAATAGAAGGCACGTAAAATATTTGAATATGTTTTCGTGGACCGCTTGCTATTTTTGCAGGAGGTAGAAGTAATGATCATTCGTATGCGGTATTGTAGAAGCAATAATAGGTATGTAAAATATTTGAATATTTTAGGTCTGTTCGCGTACTTTCAGTCACTGAATTTTACTGAATTTTCCTGAATCATGTGGTGGGGGACATTCATGAAAAGTACAAAAACGCTCACATTGCATTTCCTGAAAATTGACAAACAAAAGTGTCAGTTGTCGGTTTTTGGGAGAACAATAGTGATTATAAACTCATCATAAGCGGTGACAAATTATCGCCACAAAAAATTCGTCCTTCATAATAACAATACGCCAAAAACCGTTTGACCGTTTTCAGCATTTTCAGTAGCTCAGACCCTACTGAAATCTAGTGAAAGAGGGGAAATTTTCAGTTTTCAGTAAAACGGAGTATAAAAATGGCTTCATTGCAATTAATTGCAATTAACCGTAGTACGCGAACAGACCTTTTATTGTTAAACGGTTCATTGACAGTTTACAATACAGGAAGTAGTAATTAGATGTTTTGAATATGATCCTGCGCGAAAGAATAACAGGTATCTAAAATATTTTTTCGTCGATCATTTAAATGCTATTTTTACAGAAGGTTGGAATACTGAGTTTCAAACGTAATTTCGAAGAGAAAACGCGTTGAACAACATACGAAATGATAAATGAACGAACATACGTAACATAAATGATGTAGTAGTTTATTTACTTGTATCTTTAAATTACTTAATTTTAAAGATACAAGTACATAAACTATTTAAAATTACACAGCTTTTTACATTCAAAGAATAACCACGCACCATGCTTCAGCTGTCCACTATTGAATATTAATAAAGACCTTGTTGATTAAATATATTCCGGTCGCATACCAATATTGCTCAAAAAACATGTAGCATCCAGTAATTTTTATATTTTTCATTTAAAAATTACTGGTCACATATCTCCGACCCACACTGTATGGATCGGAGACGCTACAATATTTTGCAATTGAAAATACGTTTCAATCGCACAAAAATAAAATCCCGCAAGTCCCCCGGGTGACCTTATTGTTGTTTTCGCACAGCCAAGAGAAAATCCCGTTGGGAATTTCGTGGCTGTGCAAGTGGCTTGCGAGCTGGGACGCTGAATATCTGGACAGTCGAATTGAATTCGTGGCCGAGGCTGGACGGTCGAGAGCGGAGTTGGCGGGGAGAGGGTTTACTGGTCTTATCGGGGATCGGTAACTAAAATCGGAAAAATAAGTGTCTTGTATGGTTCTCGTGCACTATGAACCAGTATCTTTACTTGTTGCAAGTGACAATATAATCAGATAGTTCGCAAACCCACAAATTACCCATGTTTAGTGCGTTTTCTAATGATTCGGGGAGACGTAACGCCGGACGGCTGGATACATGTGAAACATGTCGAAAGACGGGTGTGTAAAGTCCGAGACACCTGGTGTGAATTGAAATGCAAGAAGAATTCTTTGGGGTCGTAGCTTGCCAGTGCGTGTATATGTCTTGCCAAGTAAGAAAATTATTGCGGGAAACTACTGATCAGAAAAGTGGTGGCGTAGACTGAAATGCTACCCAATTCCAGATAAGTGCGACATAGATACAAGTGAACAAGTTCATTAGTGAGCAATAACAGAATCCGTGAAACACAAGAAAACGAGGATAATATGAATATTCTCCCGCATATGAAATCGTTAAAACAAAGTGTCGGGTCGACAATTCTGATTCGAGTGCAAAACCTTTTCGTTGGCTTCATAAGCGATTAAGTGATTCCATGTGCATAACGGCCCTCACAATAATAATACTGTTTGAGTCACCACATTCATTCGGTTAAATGCTCCACGCGGCCGTGAATGGAGGCTCTCGCGGGATCGACGGCGTGCATGGCATGTAAATGGGGGGAACGATCCTGAACAGGGTTAGAATAGTTTGAAGAGAAAAGCTGATTGGAAGACGAACCGTCAGACGAGGATATAGTAAAAGTGTGCAAACGTTGGAATTGAAGAAAAATGCTGTCGGGCTCCCAGATGTGTCGGGTCTAGACCATGTGTCCGTCCTTCGAACATTGAAGTTTAGTGAAAGCGACAAAAGATCCGAAACTGTCATTTTAGTGTTCAGCAGGCGCATTAATTTTTATCTGCGTTACAGACATTTTGGAAATATTTTTGAGTTTGGTCAAGTGCGGCAGTAGCCAAGATAGTGCAAAAGTCGCATTGTAGTAAATTGATCAAATCGGGCGGTGAGCGAACGTGAAAGCCAATCGAGAAGTTTCATGGAGGGTGTTTTTTTTGAGGTTACCCGGCGAACCTTGGACGACGGATATGCGGTTCCTTCTAATGTTCTCGAAATTGAAATGTTCGATCCTAGGACAACAGCAACGGCTAGGAAGCAGCGGTATAACGATAAGGGTTTTTTTTTAAAACAAAACAAAATTGTGAGTATTAAATAGATTTTGATATCTTCTGGAATTACGAGTGGGGGTGCTCCGCGCGCATTACCGATCAGGTTTACCTAGGTGGTACGCAGCACGGGCGCAGTTACATACAGCTGGTGCTAGACTTATCGGCGCTGATTGCGAAGTTTGGTACTGGTGCGGCGTCGGGAATAGCAGCTTCAACAGATTAGATTAGTCCATTCGCTGCCGGCGGCTTCTTACACAGCGCTATGGTTACAGTAATACCAGAGTGACTCAGAGAAGAGGATCCGCGGCATCAGTTAAACCATGTATGTCTTTACTATTTTGGAATACTCCTAATGGCAAGGTTGACAGTACTCTTCGAACTGTAAATCAGATAAATGTGTAGGGCCCGCCGAGGTGAATTTATTTGCATCGATTTCCATGCGAACCAAGTGGCGTAATATAGCGAGGCGGCGTCGTCGTCAACATCTTCTCGTTGCAAGACCCGACATTATACATAGGTGACGGCACAAAAGAAGAAGTAACAACGGTTATATATTTATGATTGATATGAGATGATAGCATGTGAAAATTTGGGATTCATGCGCAGAAAAGCATTCAGATTTAACACTCCGAAATGATGAAAACAGTAATAATTTTGAATTTTAGTTTGGGTGTAATTACCTTGTAAAGTTCATTGTTTATAAAATAATTTACTATTATTACGATTAGTGACTACTCTATATAGTCTCATATTAGGTATAGTTTCTTTTTCATTTATAAACCTATAGAGCATTTTTTTTAGGATTTCTATTACATAAAGATGCATATGATGTGCTTGTTTTCTAAAGAGCATAATTGAAAAAAAAAAAACCCAATTCGACACAAGTTGAAATCTTACGATTCATCATCAGATTCTTGAAAATATCAACCATACCTGCGGTTCAGGCTGGTTTGTTATATTTACGATTAGTTAAAATATTTGTGGTATAATTGTCGATGCCGAAAAGAGGAATAATTAAGTGAAAAAGAAAAATCAAATTAAATGTAGATTCGGCGAAAGCTATTGAAAGCTTTTACTATTAAGATTAAATGGCCATATTCATTTTTGCAATTCTCAGATTTTGTATAAATATCAAAAGAAAAGAAAAAAAAATCTTAAATACTTTTAAACTAAGAATAGACCATTGTCATCGTCAATGAAGAAAGATGCATCTTTGTTTTTTTTTTATTGAAAGTCTATATACTCGAACCGAGAATGGAAAAGCCAATTAACTAATAATTAAAAGGAGAAGTGAATTTGGTGAAATGGAAGAGAACGAATTGTACTTAAACAATTAAATGTCGGCACAATGTATAGACTTTTGCCTTTTTTTTCTCGATTTTCGGTTGTGCTTTCTGTGACTTAAGAATCTGGTGGTTGGAGGCTGGCCACCCTTAATTTTCTTGTACGAATTAACGGTTTCAGTAAGAAGATAAAAGAAACACAAATTTAAATGAACATTGTTGATTCTTGCTTTATAAAAGAAGGAATAGAGTTATTCTTAGCTTCAAGCAAATATATAAGATGAATAGGTTAACATTTGCCAGAATAAAAATGTTCTCTTGAAATTTAAACCTCCAGGCCTTCTTATTGGGCGAAAGCTCAAGAAGTTCTTCTTCTTTTCAGGGTCCGTGCATGGCCTGGCTGACCTACAAATGAAGATGTAGTGTTTTTGTGATTTTTTTCAGCATTTTTCTTAAAAGGGAGGGATACTGGCCAACCAATTTAGTTTCTGTTTGTTTTAGCTTTTTGAATTTTGATATATGGCCAGTATCAGAGGGTGGAGGACCCCAGACCATCGGGGTCAGGGCTCCACTAACATCGGGGGCCCGGGGCTGTCTGCCTCACCCGGGTTCCTTGTAAAGGAGAGGTAGCGCTTTTTCCTATTTTCCCTTTTGTAGATTTTCAATTTTCTGGCTCCGTGCGTTGTCACGAGCACTGGGTCTGCTTAGTCACCCCATGTTGCAGAGCCATGGGTGGTTTCCTTTACGGAACTATGCCCCCTTTTGGTCCCTGGATATGTTTACATATCAGTTTGCGGCTACAATTCATGACGGATGAATATACGTAGCATCCCGTTTCTTGAGAGCAAACCATCCCCATTTGTCAAGAACCCACCCCAGCCGCAGCGAGCTAGCAAAGCGGCACCCCAGCATCCGTCGGGGTTGGTTAAAGGGTGCTCCGCTAATGCGGACGAGGGGCCTTCACGGCCATTTCTAGGGCACCCTGCTCTCGGGGCAATTCTTTTTTTTTTGTTTTGCCTCTTGAATGGCACTAGCCATTCCACTTTTTTTGACCTTAGCACTCTTGGTTCTGGACTTCGGTCTGGTTCTAAGTTGTGCTAAGGCCATCTCCCATCTTAATTCGCTACAAACATTTCTTTCGTACACTTTTTTGAATATAAGTACAAATTAAGAGCCTGCACCAAGCCCATCTTTATAGATCTAATAATCTACAGCAAAGTGCCGAGGTTCAGCTAAGCTACAATTTTCTACGATTTCTTGCAACAGCTGGCAAGCTATGAAGACAACTATATTTCAATTGCAGCAAAAACCTAAAGTAAAGTAAAGCAATCCCACGACAACCCTCGTACGGGTCTAGGGGTTGAAGCTGGTAGAGAGCTTCATTACAATTTTTTTTAATCATTGTGGATACGAGTGTGGAGTAGAGATGGGAAAAACGACTCAGTTCAGTGTGTCGACACACTTCGACTCACTCATTTGGATGAGTCAATCAGTGTGAGTCAATCAATTGTGTCAATTCGTTTTTGATTGATGTAAAATGTAGTTATGAAAAAGGATTATGCATATGATTAGTATTTTTTCTATTTACCGCTTATAAATGGCCATGAAAATGCGACAAAGAAAATTAAACGCAAAGAAAATTTCCTAGTATTTATTTTAATAAGTGTCCTTTTTTTGTTTTGAACATTTTAAAAAGATTTTAAAGTGTAAAGAAAGTGTCTGATAGCCTAGTTAACTATAGTTGATTTGAATTACAAATTAAAAAACTCTAGTCCGTCAGAAAATCCTATTTTCGTAGAAAAGTAGAGGAAATATGTATGTAGGTCTTCAATGCATGTTTTGGTCCATATTATAACTAGAGTCGGGTGGTACTAGGATTTTCACATACTAGGTATAACTAGTACAAGTACAAAAAAATACATGTTCCAAAAATACTAGCAAGTATTTGTTGAAGTATGCTATATATACTATACATACGATTTGCAGTGATGTAATGAAAAGGTATGATATGCCCTCCCCCACCCTCCAAACACAAAAGGATCTCAACCTTTTCTTCCTTAGCACTTTAAGTGTTACTTTCAGTTTTTCCAGACTGTTTTCCGGCGGATTTCATTTTGCCGTATCTTCGAAACTAGGCCGCTTTTTCACAGACTTGTATGAAAATTTGACCCGAAACAACTCAGAAAGGTCCCCGAATTCATGCTAGACCAAAAAAATTATTTTGGTAAAAAAGGACTTTCACCCAATTTCCCCCATCAAAATTTTTTCTCGCCCTTAAAATATCACTATTGTACTCTCCGACCATTTTCAATCATCGAAAGTGCCGTATAGGCAGTTTTTGCCAAACTATGGCCAAAAAACGCCTTATTCCCCTACAAAACTGAAATTTTTGTATCGCAGAAATAGATCTTGGCCCGTTATATCCCAAACCACTCTCACCCAAAATTGGCCGATTTTGTCCGATTTCAGCTACCTTTGCCCTAGAAACTTTTTGAGTATTTGTATAAAATACTTGCAAGTACGAAAATACTCACAAATACGAAAACTCTCGATCCTAGTATTTTTGAATTTCATGCTAAGTACTGATTGTCCCAAAAGAATACCTGTTCCAGTATATACGCTTAATCTCTAATTATAACCTAACTATGTCTAAATTCCAAAATTTGTGAATAATAAACATTGCTACTTGTTATACATATATGATGCTAATCACATGAACATTTTATGGCCGCATTTCCTACAACGTAAATGAGGAAAATATTTGCTTTCTTTGAAGTACTCCCCACTCACATTATTCTAAAACGTTACCTCAGCGAAGAAAAAATCACTCATAGGAACTTTTTTCGAAACGGTATATAATTGAAAAGTTTACCATTTTAAATTTATCAATGGTAAATGAATTTATAGACTAATGATCAATTAGAAACAAATTTTCACAAGTATCTTATCTAAATACACTGAACTTCACTGCATCGAATTGTGTGAAATGTACACTGATTTCAATATACACTTCAAGAGATAATGAAAATCAAAAACTTTTTTATTTGAATTATGAGCCCACTTCAACTCCCAGATATAACAAATAATTACAGCGAAAATCATCCAAAAAAAAGCGGCCAAACCCAACCATTTTCATTTCGCCCATTCTCGTATTTTGAGGTTTTTTCTTCATCAAAATATAATTGTTTCTGAAAATTTGCTCGAATGTCCCTATCCAATATCTAGACCTCTTATACCTCATCAATATCCTTAAAAAATTTCATTTCGATCGGACATCGCATTCCTGAGATAATCTCACTGCATCCAATCACAAAAAAATTGAGAAAGTCTACAGGAAGAAAGTTTCAATCAAAACCTTCATCATATGCACATATAAAGTGCACATATGTTCTTCCGCGACGGTCAGTTTCGATCATCACAACCAGCCACGGCATGCTTGCACTGTACGCATTACCTACAGCCTTTACAAAATTCATATCGCGGCACCGATTGACTTGCTCCTGTGCAAAAGTGTCGAGCTCATAATCAAGTTCGAGCTCATAAACAAACTCATAAGCACATCAACTGATTGCCTCGTTCTTGTGCTGCTCATCTCTAGCTCTACTGTGTGCACACAAACGTGTCGGCCGACACACTTGTTGAGTGCAAGTGATTGCTTCACCTAACGCTCAGCTCGCTCATACTGTAGTGATTGCTTCACCTGTGAAGCAGCTCGCTCAGTATAGAGTGTGTCGACACACGTGTTGGGGGCTAGTGATTGCTTCATCGCGATTGCTTCACTCACGTGTTACCCATCTCTAGTGTGGAGTGATTAGTTCCACGACTCACTTTACCCCTGATTTTAAATCAGGTACCTAATCAGAGCTAGGTGAACTCAAAGCTTGGTGCGCGGACCCTCGTCCGAACCTGGATTCGAACCAGGAACGCCACACGCAAGAAGCCAGTGCTCTACCCACTAGGCTACTCAAGCTAATAGCAGCAAAAACCTATTCAAATATATTGCGTAAACGCTCACATCAGTTGATCTCATACGCCTACAAATTCAAATTCGTCACTCTGGCGGCAGCTTTATGAAGTTTCACTTAATTATATTATGGGCAAATTAACCGATCGACATCAATTGAGTGAATTTTCGTTCAGTTTCAGCGCTCACTTAAGCTAATTAAAGTGTATTATAGTTGGGCCTTTGGCTTCACGATTTGTTTATTTTCAAGCTGAATTTTCGCCGAAATAAATTTCACGTGAAAATTTAACGTGAAATGGAAAACAGTACTAAGCTTTAGATGGCTCAGCTGAGGAAGCTTTTTGCAAAGATTTCTAAATCTTTTGCCTGAAATTATTGCATTTTTGAACAAATTGGGAGAAAAACATGAACAATTGGAAGATCCAGTATGGGTAAAGAAATGAGCATTTCTTACGGATTTTATGAGCCGTTACTGCTCGCTTAATTTACAATTACAAGGAAAAGGAATATATTGTTGACTTGTTGAGTTCGGTAAATGTTTTCTAAGTAAAATTAAAACCTTTTGCTTAACAATTAAATAGGCAAAAATTTTAATTATTTTCCATATTTAGAAAAACATATTAAACTTACTGGTGAATGTAAAATGCAAAAGCTGAAAGACATCCTTCAGTTCGCGAAAAAGTCCGGGGCCTTCGATGGCCGCTTGGACTGCATTTTTTTTCTCCTGGCCCATTTATCTGGTATCATTATGGACCAATAGGTCAAATGGCCTTGTGCCAACCGGTACAACCTAACCTAACCTTGGTGAATGTAATATTCAACTGTTTTGTCCTAAACTGGAAAGTTTTAATCAAGAATTCCAGAAACGATTTGCAAATCTCAATAACCTTCAACCGATTTTTGAATTTATTTCATTTCCTTTTGGAGAGTTCGATAACGAGGAAATACCATCAAATCTAGCTCATACTTTACAATTGAATTCATCGGATCTAGAGTTAGAAATTTTAGCAATAGCACGCGCAAATGAAAATTATTTTTGGATCTTATTACCATAAAAAATATCCATTATTGAGATTGGTGGCAATGAGGATATTTGCATTTATTTGCTTCCATTTATCTATGTGAAGCAACGTTTTCTCAAAAACATCCAATGAAAAACATCCAACCGCAACTTAGGAGTTCTCTGACTAATGAGCACTTAATGGCATCTATTCGATTGTGCATCAGTGCTTACAAGCCTAACTCTACAATACTTTTTGATGAAATGGAGTGCCACGCATATACATCAAAAATTAATCCAAAATATTTATTGATAAAGTACACAAAGTAATAAATACAATGTATTTAATATATTAATATCAATAAAGACCTTCATTAAATTTTAATTTGTTTTTAATTGAACCCATTTTTGGAAGTCGATCGCGTATAAATTAAAAAAATTAATGCCGATCATATCAGTATTAAGTTTACCCACCCCTGGTCTATATGCTCTGGCCATAGCATAGCTTAAATACTATATATACATAGCTCGGAAAGTACGTGAATTGCGATACAATTTGCGATATTTCCCCACTGATTGCGAGAAGTAGATAGCAATATCCAACTCCAAGTTGAAAAAAGGCAGAAAGTACCCCGCCAAGATAAGACACGACCCTTTTATACGATCAGATTCGTTTCTCATTCCCATTAGGCAATATACATGTGCTTTGCCAAAGAGACTATTTTAACGAATGGCAATTTATGTAATATTGATTTTCTGAAAACCTATTCTCAATATGGTAAGTGATAAGATAATTAACGCGGAATACTACTTTCGATACCGTTTGGGGAGTAAAAAGAATATCTCCGACACTTTTATGCAATCCACTATAGAGAATTTCGTTTGTTGCCAGCGAATGGGATTATTCGCTGTTTCTTGATGGGTTTATGGTTTATACGCACGCCAACACACTCTCACCTATCAGCTAACACGAATATATATATTCTCACCTGTCGTTTGAGAGTATGCTTTTCTCACTTTTGCATATGATAAAGTGAATTTATTTTGTTTTTGGTTCTTCTCAGGTGCCAGCTGATGGTAAATCCTTCACTCCCTGCTATTCTCTTCCATCAGGCAAATATCGCACAATACCGTTCTTTCCATGCTATGTTAGTTCTTATGCTATAGCTGAGTCTCCAACGATACGAGGAAACAGCGAGACGATGAGTCGACCAGCATCGATAGTAGCGACAGAAGCGTGCGTGATTCCTTATTACTAGAGCGAAAATTAACAATGTTGTGTGCACAAATATCGAAAAATAAGATAATTATGTTTTTGATTAAGTGAATGTGTTTTTTATTCGCCGTTGCCATCCTTGGGCAACAGAGATCTTGTGAATAACCGTCCAGAATCGAACCTACTTCCTCCTAGAGCTTTTTGTTTGATTGCATAGAATCGATTATTTTACCGCCACATATTATTTTTAATATTGTTATTTCGGATTATCCTGGGGTTATATTTGAGATCCCCATCTCTTTTATGCAAAAGATCTGAAAATTTCCATTATTCAAATGCAATGAGACTATATTTTTCTATATATCAACACCTTTTTCGCTTGATCAATGGTGTGACCAAAACAAACAGAACAGCAACGCCAGCAAATCCCACGCCATAAGCGTTCAACAAAACTTTGCTAAAAATCATTATCCGTGCTATTTCAACAAAACTTTGCTAAAGTGCGCAGATAGCATCATAGAAATCGGTATCATTTTAGACAAACAGCAACATTTTAACTTGCAGTGCGATAAAGTTCTAGCTTGGGCTAATAAGCAGTTTTGCTCAATTTTAGAAAACTTTCTATAGGGCACGTCCAGAATTCGCCCGTTATTTAGGCTAGAAAATCCTCCACATTTCACAAACACTACAAATTATCTTAGACCCGGCAGTTCTGGAAAATCCGAAAGCCCGAGATGTAGCGACATCCAGGCTGGTGAGCTTTTAATGTAAATTTAAATGACTCGGATGGGAAGACTTCGTTCTGTTCTGCGACCGAAATCTATAATAGGATGCTTATACCTTTTGGAAATGTTTCAGGGAACATTATATTTCATAATATTGTATTCTCATTTTCAATCGATCCGTAATGTGGAAATCGATTAGAAAACCTAACCTAAACCTAATCTAAAATAAAAGAACTTAGCTATATTCACACTAGAAAAATGACAACTAACAAAGATGGCATAATTCGAAATCGATCACACTTGGTTGCTTGTTTGCTGCACAACATATAACAAGACCTACTTATTTTTTCCCATTCCATCATCTTACGAATAGGGTCTCATTTTTTTAGTTCCCTCTTTCCATTCTCTTTATTAATCAATCAGAATACTATTAATTTGAAACTTGTTTTTATCGTGGAATAGAAAATATTTGGTCTTATGAATATTTATGACAAATTTGCTTTGTTCGAGCTTATTACAATATTTTTCTAGATTACCATACCAATTTTTCCTTCAAAATAGATATTTCAATTTTATGGCATATATCGTTGTTTTGAGGGAACCCTGCTCTCTTCTTGAGTGTCAATAGCTATACACCGAAAATTAGAACCAAGCTTAGATCAATTGTAAGTCCTGCGACGACTTTTAGACGCTGAAGAAGAGGGCCAATTACTCTCAAAATATCGATATCTGTTAAGAAATTGAAATATATCTTGCTTCTAAAAGAATATATCTAATAAATAAAATAATCTAATGATTAAAGTCGCAAAATTATTATTTCTCAAATGAACAATTGCATCGGGCATAAAGATTAATATAGACAAGACTTGTGATGACTGGTTTTTGCAGATCGAAGAGTTCTCAAGTAATTCAAAACAAAAGCTACTGTAACCAGTAAACAAATATTCTTGTCATTGGAGAATCTCCATTTACTAAAAAAATTAGCGTAAATTATGATACTGTGAGCCTTTAGTTTTCCTCATAAATTACTACTGATGCACTTATGCTATTATTTGTAGAGATATGCAGCATACATACATGCTTCGTGTTAGGTGGCACGGTTTCTCTACATTTTTCATTAACTGATAAACTTATCAAATATTTTCTACAAACCGTCAAACATTGCTTTAAAGAACGAGCTACATGATGCCAGCATAGGTTTATGCGCAATAATCTCCTGTCCTCCGACCTTCAGTGTTATGTCGCAGAACTGCAAGTGAAAGTGCATGAACGATAAAAATTCCATCAAAAATTGATTTGGCAAATTCTATCAAAAGCCAAATTACAGATATAATTACCGTACTATTGCGTCGAAATTCCGAAAACTCGCGAAACGATCTTTGAACATGGCCGATATCCACAACTAGCTTTGGAGTCGACATTTTAATTGGGCTTCTTTCTCTTTAGAATTAACCGTTTTCGTTTTGAATCCGCTCTTCACACACCAATTACTTTGCACAATGAAAGAATACTGCGTACTGCGTAGCGTACTGCAGTCGCGACCAGTGTTGTGATATTGTGGGAATTTTCCCTTGGGAATTTTCGCCCTCTAAAGCATAGTACTGAGTTCGATTTCACGTGAAATTTTCATACTAAATTTCACGTGAGATCTGTTTCGGCGAAAATTTAGCTTGAAAATAAGCAAGTTTGGTACTGTGTTCTTAAGCATAGTACTGAGTTCGATTTCACGTGAAATTTTCATACAAAATTTCACGTGAAATGTGTTTCGGCGAAAATTTAGCTTGAAAATAAGCAAGTTTGGTACTGTGTTCTTAAGCATAGTACTGAGTTCGATTTCACGTGAAATTTTCATACAAAATTTCACGTGAAATGTGTTTCGGCGAAAATTTAGCTTGAAAATAAGCAAGTTTGGTACTGTGTTCTTAAGCATAGTACTGAGTTCGATTTCACGTGAAATTTTCATACAAAATTTCACGTGAAATTGGTTTTGGCGAAAATTTAGCTTGAAAATAAGCAAGTTTGGTACTGTGTTCTTAGCATGAAAAGTTGCTTTGAAGTTGCTTTCGCGTTGAAAACGTAGATGGCACTGAAACATGTCTCGAATCATTTCACGCCAATTTAGTTTGTGCAGTTCATTCTTTCGAGCGGAAAAGTGACATTTGGTGTTTCAATTTGAAAATGGAGCAGTGCAAATGTCTTTCCAATAAGAAAATCGATCGAAAAGTGAAATTCTTGACAATTTATCCGTCAGAAATGAGCAGTTTCTCTGCTTTTCTCCATTGCCAAAATTTTCGCTCGAAAGAATGACCAGATTATGGAGACATGTCAAAATTTAGTTTCACGATTAGCTTAGTACCAGCCTTTCAGAGTACAACTCTTGCTTATTTTCTAGCTAAATTTTCGCCGATACAGATTTCACCTGAAATTTTGTATGAAAATTTCACGTGAAATCGAACTCAGTACTATCAATGCCTCCTAGAAGTACGGGCCGTCAGGCTACGTAATCGTTCTCGCTGTGACGTCATGGCGGTAGGGAATTTGACATTTCCACGAAGCAGTGCCGACACACACCGAGATTTCACTTGCGGTTTTTTTAGCTAAAGGCTGGTACTGAGTTCGAGTTCACGTGAAATTTTGACATTTCCCCATTATCTGACCATTCTTTCGAGCGAAAATTTTGACAACAGAGAAAAGCAGAGACACTGCTCATTCTTGACGGATAAAATGTCAAGAATTTCAATTTTCGATCGATTTTCTTATTGGAAAGTCATTTGCACTGCTCAATTTTCAAATTGAAACACTAAATGTCACTTTTTCGCTCGAAAGAATGAACTGCACAAACTAAATTTGCGTGAAATGATTGACAACATGTTTTAGTGCCATCTATGTTTTCGAAGCGAAAGCAACTTCAAAGCAACTTTTCATGCTAAGAACACAGTACCAAACTTGCTTATTTTCAAGCTAAATTTTCGCCGAAACAGATTTCAAGTGAAATTTTGTATGAAAATTTCACGTGAAATCAAACTCAGTACTATGCTTAAAATATGAATAAAACGTTAGTTTTTTGTTTAATATTTAGTTATAACTTGCATTTTGTGTCAATCAATTGTATCGAAAGTGAATCGACACAAAACACCACATAACCTAAGAACATCTGATAAACATTTCGTGGCGAATTTTTCTAATTATACCGCGCGCACCGCATTAATTTGTGTTTTAGCTGTTCACAACACTGTTCCCCGGATCTCACTTTGTTTTCACTTGACTCACTTTAGGTCTGTTCCAGTACTACGATTAATTGCGATTAATCGCGATTAATTGCAATGAAGCTGTTCCCGTACTCCGTTTTACTGAAAACTGAAAATTTCCCCTCTTTCAGTAAATTTCAGTAGGGTCTGAGCAATAGGTCTGTTCCCGGACTTTCAGTCACTGAATTTTCCTGAATCATGTGGTGGGGGAAATTCATGAAAAGTACGGGAACGCTCTCATTGCATTTCCTGAAAATTGACAAACAAAAGTGTCAGTTTTCGGTTTTTGGAAGAACAATAGTGATTGTACGGTTATCCTGAGCGGTGATAAATTATCGCCACAAAAATATTCGACCTTCATAGCAAAATTACGCAAAAAATATGTTGCTTGCCGCGCACATTTGAAACTATTTACTCGCACCACACCATTTGACACTTTTCAGTATTTTTCAGTAGCTCAGACCCTACTGAATTTTACTGAGAGAGGGGAAATTTTCAGTAAAACGGAGTACGGGAACAGCTTCATTGCAATTAATCGCGATTAATTGTAATTAATGGTGGTACGGGAACAGACCTAATGCCTTCTAGAAGTACGGGCCGTCAGGCTACGTAATCGTTGTCGATGTGACGTCATGGCGTCAAACCATTTTACATTAGGTCTGTTCCCGTACCACCATTAATTACAATTAATCGCGATTAATTGCAATGAAGCTGTTCCCGTACTCCGTTTTACTGAAAACTGAAAATTTCCCCTCTCTCAGTAAAATTCAGTAGGGTCTGAGCTACTGAAAAATACTGAAAAGTGTCAAATGGTGTGGTGCGAGTAAATAGTTTCAAATGTGCGCGGCAAGCAACATATTGTTGTGATCTATCGTTGAACACCTTCTTGTGGGTTCGATATTCTTCACATTCGTGAAATAAAACAGTTTCTTTTTAAAAACACTAATTACACTTTTATTCACACTATTATAAACACTATTAATTATTTACACTTTATATTCGCACTACTATAATCTCGCGTTACAATTTAACACTTTTTTCAATTTAATTATCGCACTATAATTACTCGCACTTTATCGCTTTTAATTAATCGCGCCCGGATACACTAAACTGCTGTATCGCGCCATTACGCTGTCTTCGCCATCTACTGAATGATCGCTAGTACTTCTCGTGGTGGTATTTATAGTGGTGCCAAATGTGTCTCGGGTTCTCGAATGTTCCGCTTTTGCTTTCTAGAGGGCTCTATGACTCATGGGAATGTAGGGATGTGCAGCGACACTTGCACACGTTGCGGCAAATATAGCAACTAAACCGCATCGACAGCCGTCCTGACAACAAGGATCTCTCTCTTCTGCCGCGACCAGCGAACGAGTCAGACGCGACAAAGCCCGATATCTGTATATGAACATTTATGTATAAAGACTGTGAACGTGATTTAATATTTAAATACATTAGCTAAACTCCTAACGTTGTTTTTATGTAGTAATACGACCTACATTTGGTGACCCCGTGAACATTAAAACAGTTTATAAATAAACAAGGTGCGTGAAAGAAACACTTACATCAGTGACAATTCAGTGTGGTAGTGAATAAAAATGGCGGAACAGAAAACGCCCGCAGCTGCATCGCCATTTCTTGACGCCGAAGACGACGCGCAGAAACATTTCGCTACGCCGACAATACCGCGCCGACCACAGCATACCGCAGCGATTGAATCAATTACGAATGTCAAATTGCCGATATTCTGGAGAAATCAGCCAAAAATGTGGTTTCTAAATGCAGAATCGCAATTTGCTGCTAACCGAATCACTTCGGATGGTATGAAATACCATACAGTCGTGTCCGTGCTCGATCTTTCAATAATGAAGGAGATCGAAGATTTTCTCGAGAATCCTCCACTCACGGAGCGATATACCGCCTTAAAAACGCTTCTAATAACGCGTTTTTCAGACTCGCCCGAAAATCGACTGCAACAGGCATTACAAGAAGCGGAATTGGGCGACATGAAACCATCGCAATTATGGCGGCACATGAAGGCATTGGCTGGCGAGCAAATCAGCGAAGAATCGCTCAAGGTATTTTGGGTAAAAAAATTACCGATTCGAGTGCGTGAAGTGCTCACAGTGGTTGCTAATACCAGTATCACTCAACAAACTGAAATTGCGGACAAGATCATCCGAGAGCGTGAGCCTGTGACAAACGTTTGTAGCGTGAGCACGACAGATAACGCGGAAATAGCACGAGCAGTGGCAATGTTAATAGCTAAGGTCGATAGCTTGGAAACTCGGCTATCGCAAAGAGACACAACGAGGAGATCTCGATCAAGAAAGCGAAGCTCATCACGGAACAGCATATGCTATTTTCACCGCAAATTTGGTGCAAGGGCAAGGAAATGCCAAGCGCCTTGTACGTTTTCAAAGTCGGAAAACTAGTACGCTCGCCGTCTGTAGACGAGATCGGAGGCGGCGAAGCGCAAGACAATCGACTCGTAATACGTGATCGCACCTGTGGGCATTTATATTTAATTGACACAGGAGCGGACGTATCCGTAATTCCTATCGCCGCTCTAAAAAGAAATCAAACATCAGACACCAAATTATACGCTGCTAATGGTACTGCGATTGAAACGTACGGTCAACAAGTACGAACAATAGACCTAGGATTAAGACGACGATTTCAATGGAAATTTTATGTCGCAAAAGTGCCACGAGCCATTCTCGGTGCAGACTTTCTTAAACAGTTTAGCCTTCTTGTCGATTTGAAAAACAAGCGACTTATCGACACTTCAACGAAACTGTACTCCATCGCTCGAAACTACAAAGGTGACACATCTCTGCAATCAATATCTGCAATCAATCCTTGCAATCGGTTTCATGCGATACTAAAAGAATATCCAGAACTGGTGAATACATCGTTTGAGCCAACAGCAAAACTGCACAGTATCGAGCATCACATAATAACAACAGGTCCTCCAATATCAGAACGACCACGCCGGCTTGCTCCTGACAAGTACAAAGCAGCCAAAGCTGAATTTGAATTCATGCTGGAACGTGGTATATGCCGACCGTCAAGCAGTCCATGGGCCAGTCCTCTTTTACTAAAAGAGAAGAAAACATCAGGCTGGAGACCATGCGGTGATTATCGAAGGCTTAATGCTGTCACGTTACCAGATAGCTATCCGATACCGCACATACATGATGTCACGCAACATCTGGCTGGGAGAAAAATATTTTCTACCATTGATTTGGAGAAGGCATATCATCAAGTTCCTGTAGCCGAAAACGATATCCAAAAGACCGCTGTCACTACGCCATTTGGATTATATGAATTTCCCGTGATGACGTTTGGTCTACGAAATGCAGCCCAAACGTTTCAAAGACTGTTGGACACCTTCTTACGAGGACTGGATTTCGCGCACGCATATTTGGATGATATTTTAGTGGCTTCTGCATCCGAGGAGGAACATGAAAAACACCTCAACATCATTTTCAAGCGACTACGGGATTTCAATATGCGAATCAACCCTGCGAAATGCATGTTTGGAAAACAGGAGATAGAATACCTCGCTCACACAATCACCGCGGATGGAATTCATCCAGTAAGTAGCAGAGTCGATGCCATTAGGAAGTACGAAAAACCAAAAACAATCCGCGAGTTAAGGCGATACTTGGGCGTCGTGAACTTTTATCGCAGGTTTCTCAAGAACGCAGCTCGCACTTTGGCACCATTAAACGAAATGCTTAAGGATAGTGAAAAAAACGACAAGAGGCCAATCAGCTGGACGAAAGAAGCAGAGCAAGCGTTCGAAAACAGCAAAAATATGGTAGTGCGTGCCACATTGCTAGCTCACCCAATGGATAATGCAACTCTCGCAATTTCAACCGACGCATCCGATACTGCCGCTGGAGCCGTCTTGGAGCAACATGTCGACGGACATTGGCAGCCTCTAGCTTTCTTTTCGAAGAAGCTCAGTCCAGCACAAAGCCGTTACAGCACTTACGACCGAGAGCTGTTAGCAATGTATATGGCAGTAAAACACTTCCGTCACATGGTTGAAGGACGAAAATTTACCATTCATACGGACCACAAGCCCATCACGTTCGCATTTCGCCAGAAATTGGAAAAGGCATCACCGAGGCAAAGTCGGCAACTACAATATATATCGGAGTTTACGACGGAAATACAACACGTGTCCGGCAAAGAAAACGTAGTTGCAGATGCACTATCCCGCATCGAAACAATTTCAATGCCAACTAAGCTAGAGCCAGAAGACATCGCCAGTGCTCAAATCAATGACGACGAGCTGAAGAGCCTGCTGCAAGAATCGACAAGCATCAAGCAAATCGGGATCGGAGACAAAAATATAGCGCTCTACTGCGACACATCAACAAAAAATATCAGACCATACATTCCGAAAGGTCTAAGGAATAAAGTCTTCGATATGTCACATCAGCCGTCGCATCCTGGAGGTAAGGCAACTAGCAAAGCTATACGAAGAAAATACTTTTGGCCTAACATGGACAAAAACATCAACAGTTGGGTAAGAGCTTGTACCAATTGTCAACGTGCGAAAATACACAGACATGTTCGAAATGTGCCACAGCAATTCGACGAACAGAGCGGTCGATTCGAACATGTCCATATCGACATAGTGGGGCCATTACCTATCTCCAACGGTCAAAGATATTTATTGACCATGGTAGACCGTTTCACCAGGTGGCCCGAGGCAATTCCTATTGCCGACATGACAGCAGACACAATTGCTACTACGTTTTACAGCGCGTGGATATCTAGATTCGGAGCACCACGTACAATTACCACGGATCAGGGTTCTCAATTTGAATCTGCTCTGTTTCGTGCACTTGCACAGCTGACCGGGTGCAAGCGAACAAGATCCTCACCGTATCACCCTGCTGCCAACGGAATGGTCGAACGATGGCATAGATCATTAAAAACCGCATTAATGTGCCACGAAACACAGCGCTGGACAGAGGTATTACCGACAGTTTTACTTGGACTGAGAACTGCCATCAAAAGCGATTCAAATTGTTCGCCTGCGGAACTAGTATACGGCACAACAATCCGACTACCTGGGGAATTTTTCACAAACGAGGATATGCCAGCGGACCCGCAAATATTCATCGAAAAATTCCGAAAAGATATGCAGAAATTAAAAGCAACACCAGTTCAACACCATCGGGACGATAGCATGTTTGTGTTCAAGGATCTGCAATCTTGTACACATGTATTCTTGCGCGAGGATGCTGTGAAAAAGCCTCTGCAGCAGCCATATACGGGTCCTCACGAAGTCGTCCAACGAATAAGCGATCGAGTGTACAAAATTCGACTTAACGACAGATTCGTAACAATCTCAACGGAGAGATTAAAACCAGCGTATACGGTTCGTGAAGACGAAGAAACATCGGAAGCAGCTTCACCCGAGCCAGCGTTGGGAACAAGTATACAGAGATTTAGGGTTCCACTTCGAACATATCCTGGAAAGAAAAAACGAGTTCAATTCGCAGACTAAAAAACATATCAACACTTCGATTTTGACATTTACGATGTAAAGTAAAAATCAAAGGTTGCTGAAGGGGAGCACTGTAGGGATGTGCAGCGACACTTGCACACGTTGCGGCAAATATAGCAACTAAACCGCATCGACAGCCGTCCTGACAACAAGGATCTCTCTCTTCTGCCGCGACCAGCGAACGAGTCAGACGCGACAAAGCCCGATATCTGTATATGAACATTTATGTATAAAGACTGTGAACGTGATTTAATATTTAAATACATTAGCTAAACTCCTAACGTTGTTTTTATGTAGTAATACGACCTACAGGAATTTCCGTTGCCATGCGAGATCTGACTCATGGGTTTGAGGCTCTGGAATGTTCCCATTCTACGTTTTATCCATAGATTGTTATTGTGTATTGGCTATTTATAGATTGTTTACGGTTTTTGGCTATTTATAGATTGTTTCTATTCCAAGAACACATGATGAGACAGACACTTTAACGGTTGTCGCTCTTCCGGCCGCCGACACGTCGAAACATGTTTGTTCGTGCATGCAACACTACCCCCTCCTTAGACCTGTTCGTCCCGAACAGATTCGTCGTCATCCATTGCGTTATTTCCATGGTACGGGGCAAGTCGGTCTAGGTGCACAACCTTCATTTTCGACCGGTGTTTTCGATGTATCCGCCAGCCAGCCTCGTCACGCCGTTCGTCGTACGATCCTTCCCATTCCTGTTTTACGTTCCAAACCAAAACGTTCTTCGAAAATCCAATTAAAGTCGCTTTCAACTCGTTCAGCTTCGTTTCCGCTTTCTTCACTGCTTGACGAATAGAGTCCGGCCGTAGGCGCTGCCATCGCTTTGAAACGCACCTCGCTGCCGTTATACGGTCCTCCAGCGATGTCCCAGATTCCGGTCCAATATGCAGTCTTCGAGAAATATTATCCATTACACATTTTCGCTCAGATCCGGATGCAAATTCTTTCCTTGTTTCACTGCACTTTATGTCGCTCCGCGATGCCTCTAACGGTTTTTCTACTGTTTCCGCCAAAACGCCTACTCGTCTCGCAGCTACGCATATGTGATCTTCTTGTCGTTGTTTCCATCCTGGTCGACGAGCTAATGATACTTCGTTGCTCCTCCACTTGATTTTCTGCTCTCCCAAATCCAGGTTGAAACCATGAGAGCCCAGGAAGTCCATTCCAAGTATGCACTCGTCTGTTATCTCCGCTACCAGGAACTGATGCTCGAACACCATATTTCCAATTTGTATCGGCAGAACGATTTCACCAAGAACTCGCGTGGAATCACCCGTTACCGTCTGAAGCACGTACTTTTCAGTGTTATTAAGCCTCCAAGACTTAGCCATATCCGCTTTCAGGATCGATCTAACCGCTCCAGTATCGATGATGATTTTACAATCTTCGTTATTGACTTTCCCCTGCAAGCTCAAGTTATTGTCGCTAACCTGCAACCTGGCAACGGTGATTGTCTCAGGTTTACCAGTGTTGCAGTCACACCGTTGAACTTCAAACTTATTTCCTACGGGTCTCACTGCCGTTCTCCAAGAGCAAGTCGCTTTGTTTGACCGTCCAGATTCATTGCTTTGCTTGAATGCTGCTGAACATCCTTCACAGTACCTAGTTTGGTACTTTCTGTAGCAATCACGACTTAGATGTCCATTCTTTCCGCAGTTCCAGCATCGAGGAACTCTGCTATGCACACATTTCCTGCAATACGTCGATTTCCCGTTCCTGCGACAGTCACGCCTCAAGTGACCCTTTTCTCCGCAATTCCAACACTGAGGGGCTCCACTTCCCCTTGATTCCCTGGAGATATTGGCTTTCCTGCACTTGCATTCCTCCCGTACTTCACCGAATCTTACATTTCTCCGCGACGCCTGCTTTGCCGATTCATAAATGAGAGCGTGGGCCAAAGACTCCTTCAAAGTCCGTTTTCCAGCCAAACGAAGTGCTATTTGAAGCTCTTCATCACGCACTCCCTGGATGAAAGCATTTTTCGCCGTATCATCCCGGTGCTCTGGATCAAACCTAGGGTAGGACAGAAGTGTTAATCGCTCAACGTCCTGAGCCAACTCCTGCAACGTCTCCCCTGGCTTCTGTATCCGTGTTCTCAGCTGTGAACGATGTACTTCTTTCAGGTGGTCTTCGCCGTACCGCATATGCAAAGCATTCGTCACGCTTGAATAGCTGAAGCTATTGTCCTCCGGAATTGTTAATAGAACTTCCGCTGCGGCTCCTCTCAATGACACCATCAGTTGTATCGCTCGCTCTCGATCGCTCCAGTTGTTAAATTCTGCAACTGCCTCAAACTGCTTCTTGTAGATGGTCCAAGAAGTCTGCCCATCAAACGTTGGTGCTTTGAGCGCTTTGCCGGTTCTTGGTTCAGCCGGCACAATTCCTTCCGCTCTCACGCGTTGCAGATCCGATTCCAGCAAATCCATTTCCTCTCGAAGCACTACCAGCTTCCGCTCTTGCTTCTCGCACTCCACGTTCAACTCTGCCAATGTTAGTTCACTCACTTTTGGCATTGTTTTTTTGATTACACAATTATCACTTTAGTCCACTCAAATTTTCACCAATTTCAATTAGTCCGCACAATTTACAATGCTCACTGTCCGAAACTTTTACTTTTTGCTTAGTCCGCGCACTTATTAATTTTCACTGTTCATACAAATTCACTGTCCGTAATTTCACTAAAAGCCACTTTTTAAATCACGAACGCGACAGAATCCCTTATTTCTGACACCAGTTGTTGTGATCTACCGTTAAACACCTTCTTGTGGGTTCGATATTCTTCACATTCGTGAAATAAAACAGTTTCTTTTTAAAAACACTAATTACACTTTTATTCACACTATTATAAACACTATTAATTATTTACACTTTATATTCGCACTACTATAATCTCGCGTTACAATTTAACACTTTTTTCAATTTAATTATCGCACTATAATTACTCGCACTTTATCGCTTTTAATTAATCGCGCCCGGATACACTAAACTGCTGTATCGCGCCATTACGCTGTCTTCGCCATCTACTGAATGATCGCTAGTACTTCTCGTGGTGGTATTTATAGTGGTGCCAAATGTGTCTCGGGTTCTCGAATGTTCCGCTTTTGCTTTCTAGAGGGCTCTATGACTCATGGGAATTTCCGTTGCCATGCGAGATCTGACTCATGGGTTTGAGGCTCTGGAATGTTCCCATTCTACGTTTTATCCATAGATTGTTATTGTGTATTGGCTATTTATAGATTGTTTACGGTTTTTGGCTATTTATAGATTGTTTACGGTTTTTGGCTATTTATAGATTGTTTCTATTCCAAGAACACATGATGAGACAGACACTTTAACGGTTGTCGCTCTTCCGGCCGCCGACACGTCGAAACATGTTTGTTCGTGCATGCAACAATATTTTTTGCGTAATTTTGCTATGAAGGTCGAATATTTTTGTGGCGATAATTTATCACCGCTCAGGATAACCGTACAATCACTATTGTTCTTCCAAAAACCGAAAACTGACACTTTTGTTTGTCAATTTTCAGGAAATGCAATGAGAGCGTTCCCGTACTTTTCATGAATTTCCCCCACCACATGATTCAGGAAAATTCAGGAAAATTCAGTGACTGAAAGTCCGGGAACAGACCTATTTCCACGAGGCAGTGCCGACACACACCGAGATTTCACATGCGGTTTTTTAGCTAAAATACGAATAAAACGTTAGTTTTTTGTGCGTGGACGCGTTATAATAATAATATTTAGCCATAACTTTCATTTTGTATCGACCAATTGTATCGCGATAGTAAATCGAGACGGAACATCACATAACCTAGCAACACCTGATAAACATTTCGTCGCGAATTTTTCTAATTATGCCGCACGCACCGCATTAATATGTGTTTAAGCTGTTCACTAGCACTGTTTCGCATGTTACCACTTAGTTTTCATTAAACTCACTTTAGCATAACCCGTACAATTAACATTTTCCCGCGGACGTCCCATAAGACTACGTGTGTTTTTCGCGACATTTGGTCGGATGCTCTGACGTCATCATTCTGCATTACGGCCCGTACATATAGAAGGCAATGGTCTGAGCTACTGAAAAATACTGAAGTGTCAAACGGAGTAAATATTTTCAAATGTGCGCGGCAAGCAACATATTTTTTGCGTAATGTTGCTATGAAGGTCGAATATTGTTATGGCGATAATTTATTACCGCTTAGGATGACTTTATAATCACTATTGTTCTCCCAAAAACCGAAAGCTGACACTTTCGGTTATCAATTTTCAGGAAATACAATGAGAGCGTTCCCGTACTTTTCATGAAATTCCCCACTACATGATTCAGGAAAATTCAGTAAAATTCAGTTACTGAAAGTACGGGAACAGACCTTTTAACACAACCCGTACAATTAACATTTTCCCGCGGACGTCCCATAAGGCTATGTGTGTTTTTCGCAACATTTTGGCCTACTGCTCTGACGTCATCATTCTGCATTACGGCCCGTACTTCTAGGAGGCATTGGTACTATGCTTTAAGGTTAGTACGCTGGCGAGCCTGAATTCCGGACACTCGTTGTGCTATTTATTTCTACACGGAAAAATTTTCGTGTAGAGAAGTGTAGAATATTACAAAGTGACAGTTAATTGCTCTCAACTTTGGCGGCATGGGATTTAGAAATTAGCTTTCTTTGAAAATAACCTTTACAATCTACCAACTGTATGTGAAATACTATGTTACTATTCCATCAATGCTTCTTTCAGCTCTTCAATTTTAAATTCATTCAGGTTTGCTGCCTCATCATACTGCTATATTATGAACCAAACCAAAGTTTATGAAAGAAACCAAGTTCTAGTAGCAAATTTTAAAAACTACTTTCACTTTAAATTCAATTAGACTGAATGAAAATAGGCGTAGTTTTTCGAAGTAAAACAATTATGTAATCTATTTAATTATAATCAGATTTATTTCGAACAAATTTTGGGAATTACACAATATGTATATTTCTCGTTTCACTTTCTACGATTCGCTTCCGCAATCTACGCTGGTTGTCTCTCGACTGCCGCCATCATCAATCGGTGTTGCCCAGTGTACCTTTTTGCTGCTCGTTGAGGATGCGTTCGGATTCCGCTTATTAATATCCAACGAGTACCGATAATTGCTCATATCATTAGGCGAGTGTATTCCACGTTTACAACTCGGCCGACCTGACAACCGATCGACCTCGATCGGGAGAGCATCGGAAGTGGCTTTTGCTTCAGTAACAGCAGTATGCAAATCAAATTCGTCCAAGTACTCCGCGTCCCATTCTTCCTCGTCCAACCATTCCTCGTTGGTATATTCCATCTCATTAGAGCCCGAATCATTTGGTATCGTATTTTCTAATTCACTGGTTATCAAAGCGTCTTGTTCAGTGTTCAAAGGATCTTGACTGATTACAGGAATAGCTAGCCATCTCCTCAATCTACCTGCCTCAACAATTCCATCATACGGAAGCTGGGATTGCTGACAATCCGGGATGTCTCTAACGACATATCTATCATTGCCTAAACTTTTATGAATAACAAAGGGTCCGCGGAACTTAGGAATAAACTTCTTATTCTGACCTGGTGTAGTGTCAACATTTCTCATAACCACATATTCCCCCACTTTGAACTGCCTAGCCGGCTTATGACGTCGGTTGAAGTATTCAGCGTTATAACTTTGAGACTTCTGAATATTTCTAACAGCGGATTCTCTAACTTGGTCAATCTCAACACTTCTAACATCAAACTTGTTTCCCAGATATTCACTCAGTTCATCAATTTCACTACCTCGTTGATCTGTTCCAAAAAGTAGGCGACTCGGAGTATGTCCTGTAGTGGTGTGAACGGTATTATTGATAGCATATTCGACAGCGGCCAGTTTCGAAGACCAATCCGCATGATCTATCTCTTCAGTCAGTTTTCCTAATACATTTTTGAGAGTCCGATTGACTCTTTCGACCTGTCCATTGGCCTGCGGGGAGGCGGTAGCTACTTGCACATGCTTTATGTTATTACGTCCCAAAAATTCAGCAAACTCCAATGAGGTGAAACACGTACCGCGGTCTGAGATGATTCGGTTAGGTCGACTATAATAGTTGAAATATTTACTAAGGGCTGCGGTAACTTCTTTGGTGCTTGTACTATTTGTCGGGTACAATTTCACATATTTGGTAAAGGCGTCGATTACTACCAGTATGTGTTTTCTTTTGGACCTCAGAGAGGGCAACGGCCCAAAGTGATCGATATGCAAGGTATCAAAGGGCAATGACTTCTTGGGAATGTTGTGTAGATTCCGTTCTGCAGTGCTCGCCGGCGGAGAATACATGATGCATGGTATACAATTCCTAATGAAGTTCTCAGTCTTGATTCTACTTTTCGGAAACCAGTATCTAGTACAAATTTTTGAATGAGTCTTATCTACCCCTTGATGGCCAATGAGTTCGTGAATCCTTCTAATAATATTCTCTTCCATTGCAGCGGGTACATATAATAAGTGACTCCCATCATCTTTCCTGCGGAATATTACACCATTTAGCAGTTCATAATTATCAATATTCTCAACTTGGAGTTTTTCTTTAAGATGCTGAACCACCACATCTTGTGCTTGAGCGACTTGTAGTCTGTAATCGACATCCTCATCAGTAACAGCGGCTATTATGGGATTTCGACTTAATGCGTCCACATGGGGCATTCCCGTTCCTTTTCGGTGTTGAATGACATAGTCAAAATTTTCAAGCTCCAAGGCCCACCTGGCAATTCTTGGATTCACTTGTTTGCGGTTCAATGTTAACGTCAACGAATTGCAATCAGTTATTATGGTGAACTTAATTCCTTCTAAATAAACTCGGAACCGTTTTAAAGCATAAATGATGGCCAATGTTTCCAACTCAAAGCTGTGATACTTTGATTCGGCCGCTGACGCAGTTTTTGAATAATATGCTATCGGATGAAGTCGTTTATCGGCCTGCCTTTGTAGTAATACCGCACCAAAGCCCAATGAACTTGCATCGGTATGTAGCTCTGTTTCGTTCAGCGGGTTATATATTGCCAACACAGGTGCTTCTGTCAGTAATTTCTGGAGTTGCTTAAAAGCACAGATACATGCCTCGGTAAAATCATAACGAGCATCTTTACGCAATAGATCCTGTAACGGTTTGGCTATTCTTGAAAAATTCGGCACAAATCTTCGGAAGTAGGAAAATAGACCCAAGGTTGATTGAACTTCTCGAGCGTTTTTCGGCATTTGTAAATTTCTATATATTTCTAATAGCTGTAAGATGGGATTGACTAGGAGCAATACCACTTTTAGTTACTTGATACCCTAAGAAGTCCACCTCAGAAAATCCTATCTTACACTTAGCCATATTTAACCTCAGACCGCGGAGATTGATTCGATATAAGACTTCCCTCAAAAGGTTACAATGTTCTTCAAAGTTAACCGATGCTAACATGATGTCGTCCATATATATGACAATTCGCCTTTTCTCAATTAGGTCCCGGAAAATGGTATTAATGAATCGCTGGAACACTGCTGGTGCATTTTTAAGCCCAAATGGCATTCGCGCATATTCATATTGCCCACTTGGAGTTACGAAGGCAGTATATTGAATGGAAGACTCAGCGACTCGGACCTGATGAAACCCGCTCCTGAGATCCAACACTGAAAATATTTGTTTTCCCTCCAAGTATTCTAAACAGTCTTCTATCAGAGGCAGCGGATAGTTATCTCTCACCGTCAACTTGTTTAGACCGCGATAGTCGACGCACATCCTCATAGTTCCATTTCTTTTCTTGACCAAGACAATGGCAGAGGCATAAGGGGAACAACTTGGCCTTATTATTCCTTCATTGAGTAGCTCGTCAGTAATCTCCTTGACTTTCTGCTTTTCGATCACCGATAACCTTCGGGGTGAGCAATGGAAGGGTACATCGGAGGTCAGATGAATTTTCATTTCAAAGTCCAAAGGTTCCGGAATTACTTCTCTTTTCTCGTTATTCATTATTGTTAATAACTCTTTGTAACAATCAGACGGCAATCTAAAATCTATATCTGGAGACACTTCATCTTCATCAATCTCTATGTTAAAAATTTCATTTATTAATTCAGGTTCGGAGGTGGCAGACTGAGGTGGCAGCGTTAGTTCATTTTTTCCTATCTTTACTAAGTCAAGATTCTTTAATTTCCTAAGAACACTATTTCGAGCACGGAAACACAAACATTTCTTCATTTCAATATTCTCTTTTATTTGTAACAACTTGTTTTTATCATAATTGTAACATCGGACTTTAACTAGATGAATATTACCATGATTGAGGTAATCTCTCCCTAGGATCAGCGGGAACAGCGTTTTTTTTTCATTAATAACGTACAACTTAACCGGTATCTTTTCGACTTTGGCTTCGACACTTCCGCATAAATCGATTAAATTTCCGCTTAGGCCTCGGTACCTCGGACTCTGCGGCTGAATGTTTATCTCGGGCGGTACTAGGGTTGAGCTAATCAAACTGATTGGACTACCCGTATCAAGAAGAGAAATACATTTGATTGTTATTCCGTTTCCGTGCTCAACATTTTGAAACAAGACACTTACCATATTTGTGATGTTGAGACGATTCATCTGTTCTTCGGTTTCATCGATTGCTGCAGCGGCTACTGGAATATTCGGGGTGGACATCCTAGCTCGGCTAGCGTTCGCAACAGTAGGCGGGATTCTTCGGCTGTTGGGACATTCGTAATGATCATGTCCCAGTTTCCAGCAGTTAAAGCAACTGCCCGGCGGTCTCTTCGGATGGGGACACCGATTCTGAAAGTGTCCCATCTGGCAGCAGTTGTAGCATCGGGTTTCTTCATTGTTCACTCTGAACTGCGGACTTCGGAAACTATTCAGACTTCGGGAAACGGTCGGACTTCTTGAAGCATTCGGCCTTCGGAAAGTATTCGGACTCAAGCGATTTCTCATCGGACTTCGGTTTCTTGATATCTCTGATCTCGAACCTTGTAAAGATGGTATTCGAAATCTTTCTTCTACTGGTTCGCAGCTTACCTGCCTGTAGTAACGTATAGCCCTGTACTTTAGCTCCTCCAATGTTCCTGACCCAATTAGTACTGAAGGATCATAACCGCTACTTCTGACCAATCCTATAGTTATGTCAACTAAATCAGTCTCCGGAACATTTCCCAACTGAGCAATTCCATGCAGATTTAATATGAAGCGGTGTAACGATTCATTTTCCGGATTCCATCTGGCTTGGCGTAATCTGCCATATATTTCTTCTAAGCTGGTCGAGGCGGAGAACTCTCTTATGAGTAGTTCTTTGAGTTCCTCATATGATCGAGCCCTTACTGTTCGCAAGAACACTTTGGCAGTACCAGTAAGGGACCTCCGTAAATAGATAAGCCTCTCCTCGCTTCGGACTCTGGCTAACCTCAGGACTTCTTCCAAATCCTCAAAGAATCTGATGATATGTTGGAAGGCATTGTCGCCTGTGTACTCGGGTAGAGCTGCCTGCAGCTCTAGAAAAGACATCTGACGTCCTTCAGATACTGTTGCTTCTTGTTGTTCGACCTCTGGCTGATGAATTTCGGCGTCACCTATCAATGCGGCTATAACGTCGGCTGGCATCGGTAATCCTCCTCTTCCCATCGGCATCTGTCTAACTTCTTCGTGGTGGCTTTGTTCATTTCTACGAGCATCAACTATGTCTTCGGTGACTTCCCTAGTTGCCTTCCTAACTGCGGCCTCCAATTCAAGCACTTCCAGTTGTAGTTTCAATTTCTTCTTGGCACTTTCCAATGTTAGCAATTCACTACACATATTCCCGTTATCTATGGCATCATCATCCGGTCCATAATAATTCACTTTCCGCTCGCAAGCTCCATCCCATCCGTCATTCGCATTTCCAACAGATGCGGCATATCTTCTGGTTATGTCCCCCTCTCCAACAGTAGCTGCGGTTCTCCTTAAGTTTGTCATACTTCCCACAGCGGCTATTCTTCGTTGGCATCCTTGTATGTCTTCAACAACATCAATACTTCTACATCGGCTCAGAATAACTTCGGTAGCAGCGGTTGATACTTTGTGCTCAGGCATTGCACCACTAACAGCGGCATCTACGCATCGGCTTGGCATGTCTTTCATGATGGCGGTTTCTTCTCCTCGGTTCATCTGAATATCTACAGCGGCAGCTCCATCTTGATCATCCTCAGTGGCAGCGGCATCTTCACTTTGATTCACTTCAATTTCGCTGGCAGCGGCTTCGTTTCGCAAGGCTGGTGCCCCCTCGGTGGCGGCGGCGTCACCACGTCGCACTCGTGCCATTTCAATAGCGGCGTCGGTTTCAGGCATGCGGCTCGGCATCCTCACTTTTGGAACCGCACCTTTCTTCACATTTGAGCGTTGATTCATTTTCAGCACTTTTTGGGTTCAAACCCCACACCTGAAGTTATAATCAGATTTATTTCGAACAAATTTTGGGAATTACACAATATGTATATTTCTCGTTTCACTTTCTACGATTCGCTTCCGCAATCTACGCTGGTTGTCTCTCGACTGCCGCCATCATCAATCGGTGTTGCCCAGTGTACCTTTTTGCTGCTCGTTGAGGATGCGTTCGGATTCCGCTTATTAATATCCAACGAGTACCGATAATTGCTCATATCATTAGGCGAGTGTATTCCACGTTTACATAATAATTGTTTATTTGATATATATTTCCTTCACACGAATACATAATTTCCATCCATGCATTTCATATCGCGTACACATGCGGTGTTGAAAACTTTAGGTCTGTTCGCGTACCTGAATCTATTATAATATATTCAAATAGATTCGCATAATTGCTTCAAGCCAAATTTTGCAGCAAAAAGAAGCCAGCTGCCAAATTATGTTACTGCTGCAGTTTGCTGAAGTACGCGAACAGATCTTTTATAACGTCGCACTAATTCAATTAACCAACCAGCTAATTAAAGTGCTTCCTAGCAAACGTATCTGCCAAAAAACCAAATGTGCTGGAAAATCATTGCTTCAAGTTCTGCACGAACTATCCTACGCATAAAATTAGAAGACAGAAAGTTCCGACGCACAACAAATTTCAAATTTTCAAACAAAATTCAAATTTTCAAACAAAATTCAAATTTGACGCGCGGTCAAAATGGCCAAAATGATTGCTTTCCGTGACCAAATAAATAGCAGACCATTTAATTCAGGCACCTCGTGCCTGAAAAAACTCTCCACTTGCGCTGCAGAGCCACCTACGAGCGAAGAGCAACACTGAAATTCTGACACTTTTCAGGCAACGTTTCAGGACGGGCAGCGTACCGATTTTCTGAAGTGACCTGAAAAAAAATTCAGGTCCGGAATTCCGTCACTCTTTTCCCATGCATTTTAAAGGGGGACAGGAATTCAGGCTCGGCAGCGTACTAACCTTTAGCAACTAAACGTCAGTGTGAAATACGGCGTATTAATGCCAGCGCCGAAGTATGCAGATGTGTCATGATATGAAACTAGAAATAGATTCACAATTATTGGTTGATGTGTAAAATATGTATGGTAGGGCTGTGTAAACGATATGGAAATCCGGGGGGGAAATGTCCCGGAAATCGGGGAAAATGACGAGGAAAATTCTAAAAATCATTCAATTTTTAAATTTTTTATGTTAAAAAATGTAAATGATAGTTTTGAATTGCTTACTTTATCTTTTGTTGTTTGTAATGAGAGTATTTGAGTGTAAACAGCATCAATATGCCGAGTATACATTTTTTTATGTCAAGAATGTGTCAATAACGTTAAATGGTTAAAACTAAGGCTAGAGAACTCGCCACCAGGTGAAGTGAAAGACGTGGAGCAGAGCTGGTGGCGGCAAGACCGTGAAGTTTTAGCATTTCATTTACAGTTGAATGTACAGTGATGTAGTTGGTGAAATGTCGTGTTTTTGCATACGAGTGTTTCGTCTAAAATTGCAAGTGCAACGCGATAACTTAGCGTGATAATCCACAGAAATCAAGCTGCTTGCGGCCGTAACGCATTTCTACGATCGATTGAGTAGAAGACACGTGGATTTTGGAATGGTCGGTCTCTTCCGGTGGCGAACTCCAAAGTATTATTAACCTTTGATTTTCTCAGAAAGGCACTTTGTAAATACGGAATTAAAAGTGAAAATATGTTCATATAACCGTGAGTTTAATTGGAAATATTTAAAAGTGAATTATAGATTACTGTAAGGAAATAAACTAAAGAAGAGATGATTTCACACTAGAATTATGATGGCGGATGACATGCAGCGATCCAACCCCGGTTTTCTGGAAAAGTGAACTAGTGAATTATCGTGTGAATTAGCGGAAATAACGTGTGAATTAACGAAATTGATGAAGTGAATTACCGGAAAACAAACATGCATTTGAGTTATTAGATAAGTAGAATACCACATTTGTTCGTACGACAAGTTCGTCTGGAATCCCGAGTCCATTGCGATAAGCTCAGCGTAAATTTCGCCACCATTTTGATATCCACAGAAACCGAAATATAACTTTACGAGTAACAGGTATGTTCATGTTTGATCACCACAGGAATATGTATGAAAGCCGGTCGAAATGTTTTGCCCGTCAAAACGGATATCTTTTCTGCCACATAATACACACTTGTAAAACGGAAAAATTAATGAATGCAATCGCATCCTGTACGGCAAAAAATCACAAATATCCATGTTATTATTCTTGCATATTGAATTACCATAATGTTCATTTATAATTTTAATACTTTTTGGATTTAGTAATATGAGAAATTAGTTTATTAATATAACTGTCTATTGTCTAGAATCACAAGTTCTTTCAGTAATTTACCATATGCTGCCTGAATACTTCATCAAGTTTTCTTTTCAAATTCTGACGAAATTCGTACAAAAGAACTAGAAAGTATTCCCACGCTCAAAAATTTGCAATAAGCCATTGAAATTATTTAGCTAATGATCAAAACTACATACTAGCCGCGTTTTTTACACCTCTATCGAGAGCGGACTAGACTAGTAGAATTGAAACCAACTGGGACAGGAATGTTGTTTTAAAAGCGCCTATCCTAATCAACTTTTGATAGACGCGCAAAAAAGCGCAACTTGCAGTACAAGAAATAAAATTCATAAAATTGTCACTTCATCGCACAATAATTCCATTTTCTTTTATTTTCGTATTATGAAAAAAATATGTTCGAATATAAAAATTATTGAAGTTTTGCTAACCTACATATGTACGTATTAGAAAAAAAATATTAAACAACGAAAATCGGAAGACCATCAAATACGTGACGTAAAATATTAGGTGAGTTATTTTTTTCTGGCGAATATCTCGCCACGCCTTTAGAATTTAGAATATATAATTGTTCGTCACCTACGCCTAAACAATGGCCCTTGGAAGCGTTACTGAAACAGCAGCTAACGTGCTCGCCATAGTAGGAAGGGTTACAGCTGTTTGAAAATAGAAGTTCGCAAGTTGTCGGATACGCAGTAGAATATCTTGTTATACTTACATCTTTATACACACTCCTGTTTGTTGCATTGTTCGCGGATCATAGCGCACAATGTTTGCGCTACCAGTCTTTAAACAGTAAATTGATTCTCCTAATACTGCACTGCTGCAGCTTGTTCTGTAATCGAGAAATCCAGTATTATACCACCGACCTTCACGTGGATCGAAACGCTCGATCATGTTCCGATAATCTTTTGCATCGATGCCACCGAAAACGTAAATTGATGAATCTGTTGGAAAAAATTGATTACTTATATATCTAGTCTATTTCTGACAATATTATGGCTTTTCCAGGTTCGTTCTAAAATAGAATACTTACTGTATACTGAAACGCCAGGTCTGCATCTCCTTTGCTTCATATTTGGTAAGTCAACTATGCGTTCAGTGTCATAATCGTAATATGAACATGCAGACTGAAACTGTTCGCCATCAGTTCCCCCTATCAACAGCAACTTATTATACCTACTACACGTTCCGCAGCCAATTCTTCCAACTTTACAATCGAATTCAGCCCAAACCCGTTCGTTTGTATCGTATCGTAATCCTACATTAGACGGGATACCGTCACGATTGCCTGCGACAACATAGATCATATCCTTATACATGGTAAACGAGCAGTCTGCCATTTCGGGGCGTTCTTGAGATTTCACTAGTGACCAGTCCAATCCATTCAATTCGCAGACGTAAGGATTATGGTCTTGTGACATTATGTAAAAAATTGCTGGTTTTTCTAATACATTAACCGAGAACCGCGCAGGATTGTTGAATATCGACCAAAACAGCCATCGACCACCTCCAATTTTGTCTCGGAGGATTACATCCTTAATTATTTTATTGCATATAAGCGTACGAGAGAGATAATTTACAGGAACACAGCTCAAGACTTCTTCCGTCCATTCACCACGTCGATTCTCATCTTGCTTCAGCCAGCTCATTGCTACTTCGTATATTATATCTGCTTTTGGGTTGTCCACTCTTTTCAAAACGTCTATTAGCTGAAAGGTTCACATTGAAAGTTGTTACAGAAATTTTTAAAAATCATTTATATATTTTTATCAATACTTTATTTGCTAGTTTCGTTAATATGAAGTCTCAAATATTTACTTGCAAATTTTAAATATTAAATTAAACAAAGGAAAATTATCTTTACTTTGTAGGAGAAATAAATTTAATATGAGAGCAAATGAACTACGAAAATATATCCATAAGGTGAATTATTTTACGGCAACACATGAATACAAAGTAAGTTGAAACAAGCAAAAATTAGTTGAAGGATGAAAATAGAATAAGATGACACATGATGGGACGAATGAATAAATAGAAATGGATCAATACGTGAACTCCTCGTGACCTAAACTGAAGTGAGCAAATTCATTTGTGTTGAAATGTTTGATTAGAAATCATTCGAGTTAGCATGTTGCAAAGTTGAGCAAGCTTTGGTATTAACTTTCCTGATTTTATGGTTATAGGATTGGACATTAGGCCTGTCATGAAGTTACTTTAACGAATATATTCGTTAAGATAATCTCTAGTAATTAGTAAATGTATCGTATTAGGTAATATCTTAACGATTGTATTCGTTAAGATATTCTTTAATATTAGGCTATATCTTAGCGCATAACATGGCATTCGTTAAGGTATCGCTTATCTGTACAGTTATCAGTACATAACACCTAGATAGTATATGATAGTTCAAATAATTACATGGATGGAAATTGAGTGAAATAATGATATTGAGTGATGGCCTTTGCGAATTCTGTGTGCGGGTATGTATCGTTGAATTAATGAATCCATTGAAAGAAATTGAGTGTTATTAGTTTGGCGCACTTTTTCAAACGCGCTTTTCAATTTTTGGGCGTCCTTAATTTTCTTGCACAGCAAGTGTATTTAGGGAAACGTTTTGATGAAGTCAGCATTATCAGTCAGACATCAGCTGGTACAAATAATAGAAAAACATTTTATAAGGAAAGCGCACTACGGGCATAGTAGTCCGTCGCAATGGAAGACCCGACTCGCCGAATCTTGCACTCCAGAGGAGAGAAACTTTACAAGAGGTAGTGAAATGGGGGAGTAAAGTACTCAAGTACCGAGATGAATTCACGGGGCCCAAGGGAAACAGAGGTAAGAGTGAACACTAGGAGATGTCCGCAGGAAGGGGTATTATCCTGTGTGCTTTGCAACTTGCTGGCTGATGGCGTTCTTTGAATCCACAACAGTAAGGTATTAATCATTCTCGGATACGCAGATAACATCATGGTAATAATAAGAGCCTCACACGCGGATGGATACATTGAGTTCCAGAATGAAAAAAAGCCCTAACTGAAACCAAAAAATGTTATGAGAAGGAGACTATATCTATAAACCATCAAAAACCCAGCAAATTTCCATTAACCAGGAAAAAAAATCGAGATAAGAGTACTAAAAATTAGGGGCGGAAAAAAGTAAACTATCTAGGAATCCACCTGGATAGGAAACTCACCTGGAACATTCATCTAAACAAAACGACACTGAAGGCCACTCAGGCTCTTTGGGCGACTATAAGAAGAGCACAAGCAGGAAGAAGGGAAAATTGGGGGAAAAATGGCGTAATTCATGTTTTTAGTATTGCACACAACTTCATATGTGTCAAGAAGGAAGGCGCGATTTTAAATTATTTCAACACATATAAACAAATGGGAAAACCTATCATCATATTATCCTATAAGCAGTGTGGTGGAAGAAAACCACACAAAAACAGATGTTAGCAGGCTCGACAAGCTTCAAAAAATGGCCTGCCTGCTGATTACAGCAGCAATGAGCTCCAACCCAACGGCAGAAACGGCTTCTAAACCTTGAAAAGCTACACCTCGAAATTCAAGAGGAAAAGGCAAAACAATCGACAAGCCTACATCACGATCACTTACAGTACATCAAGTAAAATAATATACCATACTTAAGGCCACGCATACAATAAAGATAATGAACACTAGAAGGGACTATCGGATAGTCAGCCGGTTTTCAAGGTTGTCAATTGCGATCAAATCAAATCAGCTATACTCTTAGAGGCGATAGATGCCTTTATCTCTCGGCATACAACCTGGGGTTATTTTAACCCCATTACTTTCAAAATACATAAAATATTATACAGGGTGTTTGGTACTCGGTGGATACTTTTGTAAGGAGGCATTCCTTGATATATTTTGAGCAAAAAAATTGTTCTACAGGGTGGTCCGATTTTCAAAACCTACGGAGTTACAGGGTGGCCAATAAAAGTGTTTTGGACCTGTACCCTGACTCACTTAAATCATTATATCTTGAAAACTAATAATCATAACGCATAGTTTTATGGTTTGTATTTTTATAGAATCAAATTACCTTTAATTAGATGTAACATCCTAACTTGTAACTGTACCTGATTTTGAGATATTTACTTGAAAACACAAAATATTGGCACTTCTACCCCACAAATTCTGTGTTCAATGTCGTTTTTCTCAGAAAATCTCATGAAAAGATGCCATTTTAATTTTATTTTTTTATAGGCCATATTGTTGGCTACAAAAGTTGCATACATACTTATGACTTAGATTTTACCATTTCACAAGTAGTAAGTGAAAATACATATCGCTTAAAAACTAAATATGACATAAAGTGGCCCTCGTTTTCGATCTACACTCTTTGCTTGAGCTGAAAGAATTTATTAAAGGTTTTCAGGCTTTATTTCTAAATTTTTGAGCTACAGTAAATGTTCAAAATGGCCACTTTCATTTTGAATACGCGCTAAAGCTCGTTTCGCAAGCGTTCTTTTCATATTCATACTTCTCAGCTGCTGCCTCAATTCTGTTGCAGACGCATCGGTCCTGGTATTTAGGTCTTCCAATGTTGGTACTTCCGTTGGGTAAACAAGAGCCTTCATCCGTCCCCATACAAAAAAATCCATAATTGTTAGATCAGGAGATCTCGCAGGCCAGTGTATTGGTCCATTTCTACCGATCCAGCGATTGGTATAATTGGAATTCAACCAATCTCTGACTGGTCGGCCATAGTGAGCTGGAGCACCATCGTGTTGGTAAAACATGGAAGCCAATCGTTGCAGCGAAATATCCTCCAATAAGTCCTGCAGATCATGTCTTAAAAAATATAAGTAATTGGTACTATCTAAAGTAATAGGTCCAATTAAATCGTTACCAATCACTCCTGTCCATAAATTTACGCTGAACCTATGCTGAAACGATGAAGTCCTTCTCGTGTGTGGATTGCTCTCAGCCCACGTATGTAAATTGTGAAAGTTTGTGATACCGTCCCTGGTAAATAAGGACTCATCCGTCCAGAGAATGGTGTTCAAAAAGTTTTCGTTGTCTAATTATTTCTCAAGGAGCCAATTGCAGAATTCCATCCTTTTGGGCAAACCGATCGGTAGCAGCTCCTGCGCTGGTGTGTGATGGTAGGGATGTAAACGAGCTGCTTTTAAAACACTCCAAACTTTCCACGTAGACACGTTAAACTGCAACGCCAATCGTCGAATACTGATTGATGGGTCAGGTTCCACTGCAGGCAGCATTTCTTCATCAGTCCGTATAGCGATTGTAGGCGCAGGATTTGCGTTTACTCGGCTCGTCCTAACGCTGCCAGTTTCCCGAATCCTTGTGTATAGTTGTTGAAACATTTTCCATCCAGGAATCCGTTGATGGGGATATCTCTGTTGATACAAAGATTGCGCCGCTTGTGAACTTCCCCGGCACTCTCCATATACGTACATAATATCTGCATATTCGTCATTGGTGTAGTGAAACATTTTGAATTTATGTTTGAAATTTTAGTGATATCTTTTAGTTCGAGTAATGTACCGAAGCTCACAATAATTTGAAAGTGGTTCTGTTTTTATAGGGTCTTAATTTTTTTACGTATTCCATTTATAAAGGCGAAGAACTGTAGCCAATTTTACCTCTAACATCCAGGTAGGTGCTTCAATTATAATGAAACTAATTTTAATTTAGTTTATATTATTGATAGTTTAAAAAGTAATTAATGGACAGTAAAAAAAACTTAAGTACAAATAACAATTTAAACTATTCTTTTCAACGAGGGTCACTTTACGGCATATTTACTTTTTAAGCGATATGTATTTTTGCTTACTACTTGCGAAATGGTAAAAAAAAAAAGAAAATTAGTATGTATGCAACTTTTTAGCCAACAATATGGCCTATAAAAAAATAAAAATAAAATGACATCTTTTCATGAGATTTTCTGAGAAAAACGACATTGAACACAGAATTTGCGGGGTAGAAGTGCCAAAATTTTGTGTTTTCAAGTAGAAAAGCTACTGACATAACCTGGAGGGTTCAAAACGCACAACAGATTACCGCACCTTCGATAGTAAAAGAGCCAATGAAGCAATGGCCTTCCGTGAATGTAGCATATGGGCCGTATGTGGAGCTTTAACGGGCCATCTTTCTTGCAAAAAATACCTCCACAGAAAAAACAAGAATAACTGACCGACTACACTCGACAATATAATCTGTCATAAACAATCTTAAATCCAACCAAACCTTTAGAGTTGCTAGGGGGAAAGGGAAATAGAAAAAATAAATATTAGGAATAAACTTAAAACAAGTGCTCCAGAAATCACTGAGCAACTGAAAAATGGCAAAATATTGTTTCGCGAAAACGGGTTATCCTAGAAATCGCTACTAGACTCTAGAAGGGCGCTGAGCTTGAGGCGACATTAGACGGAAAAATAAGCTTTAGAGACGATATATGTTGTCTATGCTGATTTATAGACAAGAAGGAAACCATGATCACAAATCAATAACCTTTATTGCGAAAATGATCCCTATGTACATATTACAAAAAATTGCAAGCTTATTTTCGTCATTTACGATAAAAGCACTCATATCTTAGTTTGAAGAGAATTCATTTTGTAACATAACTAAAGCATTTGGGCCCTTGTTACAGTTAACAGAGCTGTCATTTTTGCTGTTATAACATTTTTTCGTCGCTATATATGACAGAAAGTGCACCCGAATTGTTAATATATTTTACGTAAAACATTTTTTATAAGTCAAATCTTGTTATGTAAACTACGTCGAAATAAAATTTGTGCACTCGATTTTAGCTCGATGATTTAAATTACACTTCATTGATGAAAATGTACATCCAGAAGCGATCGGTTGGTGATTTAAAGAAATTCGTCGAAAATTTTGAGTAGAATTTTGAAAATAAACCAACTTGAATAGCTCAAGGTATAATTTAAAAATCAAAATTATATTTGAAAACAATCCTAAATTACCTGATTCTTCGATACCGTATTAAATGCACCGTTGACAATGATTTCCTTCAAATTCTCGAGCATATAAGTGATTGCAATTTCCTTTAATTCCACACGTGCAGCCTCATCTAAATAATTTAGGAAATTAATACATTAATTACATAAATCCAAAAAAAATTGAACAACTGAATTTATACCGTACGATATTTAAATGATTTTTGTTTATACATTATTGTCACGAAGCCATATATGACTACGAGTGCATTTAATTAAATTACCTGCCAATACATACAGCGGAATACAATTCTTATGATCGATGATCTTTTTGAAAATTGTATCGCATTCTACACCCAAGTAGTTCATGTTTTCGATGAGGAGACATACATCGTCTGGGCGGAAAATGAGTTCACCTGAATACAGATAATCAACGATTATGCACATTATCTCGTAAGTTGTGTTGTGTTTAAGATCGACACTGTCCTGCTTACTTTCGCAAAATGAATCTGCAATAAAATACTAGTTAATAATTACCAAAAATGCGATTCAATGTACTATATTTTATAACGTGAAAAACTGAACGGTGTATTTAATATATCAAGCTGGTGACTTTATGCACAGTTTGAATAGGTAAAATCTGAAACAACTGGGTTGTAAATTTACATGGGCTTTGGTCGGCAATAAAATATCTAAAATATCTGGCGGGTTACTTAAGGGGTAACACCTATGTGGAACGCTGTTTTCGAGGGTGATTTTTTGCATTTTTTTCCAAGGAAACTTTATATTTGATTGAAAAAATAATTACATGGCTTTATTATACATGTTTTGAAGTATACAAATTAATTTTTGCAACGTCCTAAAATACAAAATGGCGGCTGTACCAGGCTACGAGCATCAGACGATTTTTCAAAGATGCCTCAACGGCCCGCAACTTTTCGTCGTCGCAAATGGTCTGAAACACAAAAATCAAAATTTTTCTTGAAGTTTGAACTAAAAGCAAGGGAAGTACGTACGGGTTTTCAAAAATATTGAATTTTGAAAGATTGGCGTACGGTTTTCCAAAAAAAAAATTTTTTGGTAAAAAAAAAATCGTACAAAATCAGCCGTA
Source organism: Nemotelus pantherinus (assembly GCA_963978885.1). Lineage (NCBI taxonomy): Eukaryota > Metazoa > Arthropoda > Insecta > Diptera > Stratiomyidae > Nemotelus > Nemotelus pantherinus. Next base: position 57,288,396 of record OZ022266.1, on the reverse strand, counting down.
AAAATGAAGATTTTCAATTTATCAACAAAATCGTACGTACTTCCCTAGAAAATGATGTTGTGAAGCTTGCACCAAAATTTCAAATTGATCGGATACAAATTGGCTGAATAATCGTGCGGGCCGTATCAAAAAATGTGATTTCGAGAAAAACGCATTTAAAGTTTGAAAACGAAGGGCGGCTCTTTCACGTTTCTCGTTTTCGCTTTGTGGATTTATTGCCTTTTTTGTGGCAAATGTTGGTCTACTACCTGTCATACTGAATGGTAATTTACTAATGAGAAAAGTCGCTAACGGATACCTGTGGTAGGTATAAGGACTTTGGAGCAGAGCGTGCCGTACGCGCGCCGCATAGGCTCCGACCGCACGTTAGGGCGTCCAACGTTTATGCTCATAACTCGAAAAAAAAAATTTATTTTTGAAAATAACTTAAGACGTTATTCTAGACATGTTTCCCTGCCATTTTACCAAAAACAAACAAATAGATTTTTTTGAAATTTCTACATAGGTGTTACCCCTTAAACTAAAAGTAGAATCAGATGACATTATTTTGTGTCAATTAAGACATCAATATGTATTTGAATTACTCCAAATTAACGCCATTACGAGAATTTTGAACCCTATCTCTATCCCGAATTCTATACTAGAAGATATATTTAACTAAGAATTCAATCTTACAGACACATTTTATTGTAGCTAATGAGATCGAACTAGTCGTGGAGGGCATCACAAAAGCCATAAGATATCGTACCGAAACTGCCAAACTATTAGCAGCTCGGTGTGTACTCGGTATCATGAGTGCACGGTAGCGACAGAGCCATAGCAGGGCATATAGACTAATAAATAGCACGGAAAGCGCGATATTTTCCGATAGGAGAGAAGGGTATCATGCGGCGGGTTTACGGATTAGCTGGTGCCTGATCCGCGAGACCATGAAGCCACGCTAAATAAGTACGTTTTTCCATATGCGAAAGTGAGAGAAGCATATTCTCGGCCCTGATACATCGACCAATAGAAGGTGAGAACGTGCTGTTGTGGGTATGATCCCATCAACAAATAGCAAGCGCAGCGAACATTCGCTGGCAACAAACAAGTTTGTTTGTAGTGGATAGCATAAACGTATCGAGGATGTTGTTTTTATTCTCCAAATGGTATCGCAAATAGTATTCCGCATCAATTATCTTATTGTCGACCATTTTAATACACAGACTTGGTTTTAAGAAAATTAATATTGCACAAAACGCCAATCGTTACGAAGGTATTTTTACAAAGTATATGTATATTTTTTGGTTTGTTTCAATTTTCGAAATCAGGTTGTGTTATCTAATTTTCGCAATTTGTGGGTAATGCCGTCATTTATATCGCAAATCATGCGCTTTCCGTGCTATTTATTAGTCTACTACATGCTCTAGCCATAGTATAGCTTAAATACTATATGTAGCTAGGAAAGAATGAGAATTGCGATACAATTTGCGATATTTCCCCACTGATGCGTGAAGTAGACAGGAATATCCAACACCAAGTTCAAAAAGACAGAAAGTACCCCGCCAAGATAAGACACGCCCATTTTATACGATCAGATTCGTTTCTCATTCCCACTAGGCAATATACTGTGCTTTACCAAAGAGACTATTTTAACGAATGGCAATTTATGCAATATTGATTTTCCGAAAACCTATTCTGAGTATAAAAATGGTAAGTGATAAGATAATTAACGCGGAATACTACTTTCGATACCATTTGGCGAATAAAAAGAATATCTCCGACACTTTTACGCAATCCACTATAGAGAATTTCGTTTGTTGCCAGCGAATGTTCGCTGCACTTACTGTTTCTTGATAGGATTATACGCACGCCAACACACTCTCACCTATCAGCTAACACGAATATATACAGTATCCCAATAATGTCTTCGTACAGCAGCTATTTGAAACTCAAGTGACAAAAAACAATAAATTGTTGCAAGAAATTTGAAAAAAAATTTATGCAACATTTTTATTTAATTCAGAAACAAAAACTAATCCAAAGCTATTAACTAAAAATAAAACAAAGTCGACCATTTGCCTCCAATAAAGACTTCGTACACTTACGAAACAGTTTATGAAAAATCTTAAAAACTAGATACATTTTATGTTAATATTTAGTTGAGAAGCCTTTGTTTTTAATCACGGCTTTAAGGTAGTGTGGCATCGATTCTACAAGTTTTTTTTGCATAGCTTGGCTCTATTTTCGCCCATTCCTGCTGAAGAGCCTGTTTCAACTTAGGTTTCGAGCTAATATGATGAGTCCTGATCCTTTTTTCCAGCATGTTCCACATGTGCTCAATGGGATTGAAGTCAGGACTTCACGATGGTGTTTAAGAAAATGTGGAGTTTTGTCAGTGGCGGCTCGTGAGGGTGGGCCCGACCCGCCTGGCCCACACTGACTAGCCGCCACTGGGCCCGCTCGACACAAAAACACTATTATAAGGTATACGTGGATACCAACAAGAAATATCTACTTTAGTTTAACTCAGTGGCGGCTCGTCAGGGTGGGCCAGGCGGGCCGGGCCCACCCTGACGAGCCGCCACTGAGTTTTGTACGCCACAAACATCCTAGTATTATGAGCCATGTGCTTAGGATCATTATCTTGTTGAAAGTAAAAATCCTTTGATACATCCAATTTTTCAACACTTGGCTCCAAATGTCTCTTGAAAATTTCAATGTATGCCCGATTATCCATGATTCCTTGAATTATTCCTAAGTTTGCAACGCCACTGGCAGCCATACAGCCCGATACTATTACGCCGCCGCCACCGTGTTTTACAGATTTAAATCTCGTACACTTCTGGTAAGTCAAGTAAATTGCAAAAAACGTTTGAACTTCACTCGGCCATACCAAAATGCATCTCTCGAGTTTTGGCGCAATGTTATATTTTCTGATGAATCCAAACACAACATTTTTGGGTTTCATGGGAGATTAAGAGTGTGGAGAAAGCTTACAACCCAAAAAAAAATACCATCAAAACTGTAAAACACGATGGCGGCGGCGTAATGGTATGGGGCTGTATGGCTGCCAGTGAAGTTGGAAACTTAGAAATAATTGAAGGAATCATGGATCATCGGGCATATATTGAAATTTACAAGAGAAATTTGGAGCCAAGTGCTGAAAAATTGGGTGTATTGGAAATGTTTCAGGGGACAGGGAACATTATTAAATCAGAATATGTTAGCAGTTGCTTGAAGAAGTTGATATGTCTAATACTATTGTATTCTCATTTTCAATCGCTTCATAATGAGATAATCGATAAGAAATTTTTCTAAAATATCAATATCTAAACTAAAATTAGAGAACTTAGCTATCTTCACACTAGAAAAATGACAACTAACAAAGATGGCATAATTCGAAATTTATCACACTTGGTTGCGTGTTTGTCGCACAGAAAATATAACAAGACCTACTTATTTTATCCCATTCCATAATCTTACAAATAGGGTTTCATTTTTTATTTCCCTCTTTCCATTCCCTTTATAGTCCAGTCAACAGCGGTAAAAAAATGAAAAACTGTGGAATTTTGAGAATCAAGGTCAATTTTGCTGAAAATTTGGATTTAAGCTCTACTAACCCTCTTCTTCAAAATCTACCCTGTGCCGAACCGGGCTTTTTATTTTTAGGGGTTAAACCTACCCCTTATTGCAAAAAAATAAAAAAAAAATAGATTTTAGCATATATTTGGTTAAAATAAAGTTTAAAATATTTATTTGTAGACTACTCGACACTCTCAAACGAATTTTTAATTAATCAGACATATGTAACCCCCGTAAAACATCCCCTAAGGGGTAGTAACTTTGAAAACTAGTATTAAAAATGTTTTATATAATTTTAAATGATTGAAAATTGTGTCATTAAATTTGAATTATTGTTAGAATGAAATTATTATTTTAAAAAATACTTCAACCCTTATAAACCACCCTCCTGCAAGTATGATATATTAAAAAATATTAAAACTTTTTTTTTTTGAGATATATATAATTGTAAACTGCATTCATTGAATTTATTCATTGAATAATTTATTACCCTGGTAAGCGGATCTTATATTTATAAAAATTAGTACAGATATTACATTATGTTTATAAAAATTAGTAATTGTCGCTGTCGTCGTCTTCTTCGTCTCTTGTTCTCTCATTCTGCTGTTCATCGTCATTCTCGTTATTTTCATTTTCGTCCTGATCCAAAATGGGTGCTCTGTTTAAGCATGAATCTTCACTGCAGCCTCTGCACGTAGCATTGCAGAACAGTCCTACTCGTCGACAACCGCACGCTGAGCCACATCCCTTATTACAACTATAAAATATCATTTGTAAAAGTTCTTCAGGCGCAGGTTGATTAGGGTTTTTGACTGGATGTAACATTCCTTCAATTTTAACCCAACCCCAATCAAGAGGGTTAATATTTTTGTTACCAAGCCATATCTGGACTTGTAAATATACTCTCTTTATGTGCTCATTTAAAGCACCGACTGTGGGCACAAGAGATGACAATTTGACAGCTTTCGTTTTAGTTGTTAAGTTAAGAAATGAATTTGCTGCAGGTATTCGGACAAATCTGTTATATGTTTCAATTTATTTAAATTAGTGTCTTTACTAAGTCCGAATAACATTACGGTACAGTATCTACCTGCTTCTAATATTTCTTCAAGAGTTGATGAAGTATTGTGAAAAATCTTCACCTTTTCTCTTGCTCCAATATTCGTGCTGCAAAATTTAAAAAAAAAAACAGTTTGTTTTTCGACGATAACTCCTGTATTTTTTAAGCAAAAAACTTTTTAAAAAAAGCATTTTGTAGAGAAATGGAAGGGCTTCAACGTCATGTTTATTAAAAAAAAATTCAACCCTTATTTTTGAAAAGGGGTGAGTTTAAAGAGGTTGGGTGTGCCACAATTATTGCATGAATGCAAACTTTGAACCGCCATATCTCCTTCAATTTTTATGATAAAAATATATAAAAAAAACGAAAATTTTCAGTAAAAAAAATGCTACAATTAATATTCGAAACAATTTTTTGTGTTATAAATACTTTTTGATTTATTTAAGAAAAATGCATTTTTTTTTCAAAATTATAAAAATGTTGATTTTCATTTAAACAATAATTTTTTCTAAACTAAGCATTTCAAACCTGTCAAATCATATGGATTATACCAATTATACCTAAATAAAGTTAATTGCAAGTAGGGAGCTATTAATTTCTATAAGGGTTGTAATGACGAGGGTTGATTTCTTGCATTTAAAAAAAAAAATGGATAATCACTTTATTTTGGTCATAAGTCAGTCAATTCTTATGCAAAAGACTTTTATTAGAGCTCATTTGAAAGGGTTTTTAATTTACTTTAAAAAATGTTTGAAGTGTTTTCTCCAAAAAATTCACCATATTCGATATATTTGAGTTTGAAGGTTCTCAATTTCGGGGTTCTTCGAAAATGAGCATCCTTCAAAGAGCAATAACTCAGTCGCTATTAGGTCTACATAGATCTTTTAGGCACGAATCTCTTTGTTTTTATAAGCTACAACTTTGTTCAAAATGAGTTTTTTGGTAAAATTGAAATTTTTCAAGTTATTCATGAAAAACGGTTAAAAAAAGGGGTTGTTTTTAACGAAAAATGCACAGTTTCAATCGCTAATAAATCGGGAAGGATCAACTTTACAAAAAAAAATTTATAGAACAAAAGTTGCTTAGAATTGGTCAATCTATCGACTTCCGTGGTTAATTTGATTGAAAAAATTTTCATCCCCTAGATGGGGTGGTTTTCACCCCAAGGGCAAAAGCCCGGTTCGGCACAGGGTAGATTTTGAAGAAGAGGGTTAGCAGAGCTTAAATCCAAATTTTCAAGAAAATCGACCTTGATTCTCAAAATTCCACGGGAAAACGGCTGTTGACTGGACTATTATTGATCAATCAAAATGCTACTAATTTGCGGTTTGTTTTTATCGTGGAATAGAAAATATTTGGTCTTATGAATATTTATGGGAAATTTACTTTGTTCGAGCTTATTACAATATTTTTCTGGATCACCATGCCAATTTTTCCTTCAGAGTAGATATAATTCAATTTCATGGCATTTATCGTTATTTTGAGGTAACCCTGCCCCCTTCTTAACTATACACCGAAAAAGAGAACCAAACTAAGAGCAATTGTAAGTCCTGCAAAGACTTATAGACACTGAAGAAGAGGGCAAATTACTCTCAAAATATCGATATCTGTTGAGAAATTGAAATATATTGCTTCTAAAGGAATATCTCTAAGAAATAAAATATTCTAATGAATAAAGTCGCAAAATTATTATTTCTCAAATTAACAATTGAATAGGGCATAAAGATTGGCATAGACAAGACTTGTGATGACTGGTTTTAGCAGATCGAAGAGTTCGCAAGTAATTCAAAACAAAAGCTTGGAATTAACCAGTAAACAAATATTCTTGACATTGTAGATTCTCCCTCATTTACTAAAAAATTTGGTGTAAATTATGATAATGCGATCCTTTAATTTTCCTCATAAATTACTACTGATGCACTTACAGTGGATAAAAAAAAGTTAATGCACGAATTCTTAGTATGAATAAAAAAGCTAATTTTAATGCGACTTTAATAATAATTGATGATGTTTTCGCATTGAATTAAAAGTTTTTCATGTTTACTTTAGAAACAATATCAACAAAACCGTTAACGAAGCAAATTTCACAATATTAACGGAACATTTCTCACTGAAGTACCAAAATAGCGCAAAAAAGTTAAGGCGCAGCGCAGTTTTATCTATAAATATTTGTAATTCCTGGAAAAAATACCGTTAAATGTACTTAAAATTATGAAAATATGATATTTCTATTCTTGAAAAGTGTTTTGAAAAAGTAGTTTTATTGAGGGTGTTGTTAAAAATGAGTGTGAAAAGGAAATCGGCAGGTGCAGAAATCCGTGAATATTTTCCGACGTTGGAAAACATGAATGGTGTATTCTGAGATTGGAATACTTATGGGAAAATCAAGCTAAACAGTGAGAAATGTAATAACAAAATATAAATCAACCAAATCGTTTGAAACAAAGCATCGGTCAGAAAGGACTAAAATCTTATCTGAGCGTAAAAAAAGTGGATTATCAGAAAAATTAAGAAAAACCCTAAACTAAGTGTCCCAGTTTTACAAATTAAGGTGAAAGAACGAGTTGAAACGAAAGTCGCTACTCAAACTCTGCGAAATGTAATAAAGAAAGCGGCAGAATGTGCCTAAGTAAACCTTATATTAGTACAAAAAATGAAATTGTTAAATTATGTTTTGCTTAAGAGTTCGCAAAAAAGCCAAAATCATTCTGGAAGTCCATAATTTTTGTTGATGAAGTAAAAATTAATGTTTTTGGATCTGATGGACGGCAATATGTTCGGCGAAAGCCTAATACAGAGTTTAGGAGAAATCATACTACTCCCACTGTAAAACACAGCGGAGAGAATATTATGCTATGGAACTGTATGGGGCCATCTGGTCCTGAAAATATAGATTTTTGTGAACGGAATGATGGATCGAACCTGTTGCCTGGGCAGTCTTAAAAGAAATATTAAACGAAATTGCTGAAAAATTAGGCATTTTATACAATTTCGGCCTGTATCAGGACAACGATCCGACGCACAATTCGGAGCAATGTCGGCTTTAGGCTATTGGTAACTGTCTAAATGCTATTAAATTCCCCTCTCAGTCAACGACCTTTAACCCGATCGAGCATTTAGCAAAACCAGAATAGCATTGCGAAAGGTAAAGTGTAACAAAGAGCTCCAAGATGTCATTATTGATGAATTTCACCCACTTTTTGTAAAAAATTTGCGAAAGAGATGCCGAATCGACTGCGAGAAGTGATAACAATGCGTGGAATAGCCACAAAGTATTAGCGCTATGAAAATTATTTTTTTTTGAAATTGATCACTTTAACACAATTGAAATAATTTCAGATAAAACTGCGCTGTCCCTTAACTTTTTTTTGCGCTATTTTGGTACTTCACTGAAAAATGTTACATTAAAGTTGTGGAATTTGCTTCGTTACCGGTTTTGTTGAAATTGTTCTTAAAGTAAACATGCAATACTTTCAATTAAATGCAAAAACACAATCATTTATTATTAAAGTCTCATTAAAAATAGGTTTTTGGTTCTTACTAAATGTTCGTGCCTTAACTTTTTTTACCCACTGTATACTGCTATTATCTTAAACTCATACTACTCTATGTAGTAGAGATATGCATACATGCTTAGTGTTAGGTGGCACTGTTTCTCTACATTTTTCATTAACTGATAAACTAATCAAATGTTCTCTACAAACCGTCAAACATTGCTTTGAAGAACGAGCTACATGATGCCAGCATAGATTTATGCGCAAAAATTTCCTGTCCTCCGACCTTCAGTGTTATGTCGCAGAACTGCAAGCGAAAGTACATGAACGATCAAAATTCCATTAAAAATTGATTTGGCAAATTTTATCACAAGCCAAATTACATATACAGATAATTACCGTACTATTGCGTCGAAATTCCGAAAGCTCTCGAAACGATCTTTGGACATGACCGCTATCAACAACTCGCTTTGAAGTGGACATTTTAGTTGGGCTTCTTTCTCTTTAGAATTAACCGTTTTCGTTTTGAATCCGCTTCTCACACACCAACTACTTTGCACGATGAAAGAATACTGCGTGGTGTACTGCAGTCGCGACTCGCGACAGAACGTAGCTACAGAATCCTTTGTGTCGTGGGTGCTCATAAAGACTCAAATTCTCTCATACTATAAACAAAAAAAACGAAGTAAACAATTCGAAGAGCTTATTCGATTATATGTACATTCAAATAGAATCAAAGCCTCGTTTTTGTAGTTTTGTTGCAAGCAAAATATTGCTGACGTCGTCGCTTCTCCTCTTGCAACAAAACATAGAAAATTACAGCCACACAGCTTAGACTGCCGCTTAGACCATACTGCCCTACTAAGCATAAACGTTCTATCTACATTTTAGTATATTCGAGATATTCAATGATTTGTGTTTTGATTTGTCCTGGAGATACATACATACAGTGGCTCACAGCTAATTTCGTGTGATCAACATTTTTACTTATTTATTTATTTATTCACCAAACAAAGTACAAAGTCGTATATAATATCAAATTAAAAATTTAATATAAAAATAAAGTAAAGAAAAAAGTAAAAACAAACAAGTTAAATAAGTAACAAACAAATTAAAAAAGTAACAAATAAATTAATGCATAACAATCAATAAATAAAACATTGACATATAAGCTATAGCGTAAGGTTTAGGGGTACGGATGGCATGAAACAGAGAGGATTCGAAGGATGATTTGGAAATCGTAGGGGAATATAAATTACTTATGCTGTTGAATATTCTGCAGCATCTATTTATTGGCTCATTAGCTGCATATGTGATCGAATGTGAATATTCTTTTTGGAAACGATTAGACTTGGTGTTCCTCACAGGGATAATTATCAAAATTTTACTATTCAGGAATTCTACATTAATAGCGCCTCTAATGACGTCGAATGTGAAGCAGACCGATGCCACCATTCTTCTGGAGGTTAGTGCCGATAAGTTTAAATGACCCAGTCGAAACTCATAAGGGGGTAGGCTATTAAAATCATAAGGGTTGTGCAGTTCTCTCAAGGCGAAAAGTAAAAATTGCTTTTGGATTGACTCGAGTCTGTCACTGTGGGCTTCCAAAGCAGGATTCCAGCTAATGCAAGCGTATTCGAGAATAGGACGTACGAGTGACGTGTATAAAGATCTTGTGACCCACAGACTACGAAATTCTTTGGCACGTCTTTTGATGAGGCCTAGTTATTTGTTTGCACGAGAAAGTATTTTATCGTAGTGTAAAGTGAAGCGGAGTTTTTCATCTAAGATAACACCGAGGTCAGCAATGTTATCAACTCGAGTTAGCATATTATTGCCGAGGAAGTACGTATTGTGTGCAGTGGTGTGCTTAAGCTCTTCACGCAGGGTAGGCAGTCACATACTCTTAGAAGTAAACATTACAGCCAAACGAAAAATCAGGATTTAATTGAAAATATTTTTTATTATATGTTCATTGTACATTCTTAGTCTAAATTAATGTTTGATAAACATAGAAAATTTAAAGTCTAGCGGCTTAACTATTTTTGCCTGCTGGCTCTTTTGGTTTTATTTTCTTTTGTATATTTTTGGCACAATGTTTATTTTTTACATGCTAATGATATTACATAGCCTGTGAAGCAGCGTAGTCTATTTTCCAAGTATTTTAATATCTTGCCAGATATTGATATTTCGAGGGTAATCTGCCTTCTCCTTCAGTATCTATCGATGTTGGAGAAATCTACATATTCAGTGTCATTCTACACATTTTTTTTACTGGCGAATATAATACATGGTAAACAAAAATAACCGCTTAGTGTGCTTACAGCCAATCAGCCAAATAGCATTCCCTTTTTGGGCTAAATCTAACTCTTGTGCCATTTTGCCTGCTGAGATAATTTTTTGGCAAATGCCCAAATTTTGGTACTTAATGTAGAATCTTACTATAGAAATTCTAAGTGTCGAGAAAAAAATGTGCAACTTTTTTATTTATAATCAAGAATATTATAATTTTTAAAATTTCCTATCTGAGACACTAATATACAAAAATAACACTTAGATATTACATCAAAGATAGATATTTATACACGTACAAGTATTTGTACTTTCAACTCCCTTGTATAGTGAAAACAGTGAGATAGTAGAAATGGAGTGGACATGCCCATAAGATTTACATTGAAGGGGATGGTAGTAATTTTTTAGCAACTCATTGTCAAATCGAGTCAAATCGAGTCAAATCCAAGTAGTTCCCCTCCAATTTGACAATGAGGTCGAAATGGCGTAAACGCAGCTTTAACATGCTTTGTGCGTGAGAGGATTTAAGGGGCTAATGGTGGAAAGTTATACCGTCCGTGTCCAGGGGCTGAGTGAAAACTCAATTATGGGTTTGCCTGTGCAGCTTAGGGTGGCTGTTCACTAGCACCGTCGTGCACTTGTGCTGCAAGCTACTTCCACTTGTACAGCGAGCATTGACGTCACGCAGCGGCTTTATGGTATGCCTTTCAACGCTATGGGTATTTTTTGTACTTATTTTGCTGGACTACGCATGCGAAATGCGGAAATTAGAGCATTAAATATAGGTAGTTCCCAGATGCATGTAATTCATTTCAATTTATTACTAATGTTCGAAGAACAATAGTAATAAACTCGTTTCGCCGAAAATTCATATTTCTTTATATATATATATATATATATATATATATATATATATATATATATATATATATATATATATATATATATATATATATATATATATATATATATATATATATATATATATATATATATATATATATATATATATATATCAGCAAAATGATTAAGGGAGATAATCTCTAGAGTGGCCGATCCGATTGAGCTGAAATTTTCGGAGAACGTAGATGTATATAGTAGGTAGGTCCATGACTTTCTCAAATTCAGATATCTCAAACCTTTTGGCGGCGGTGAGCGTTTTAGTGAATTTTGAGGAACTCCTATATTTCAAAGCAGTGTAAATTTTTGTTAAAGAAAGTATTGGGAATGAAAACTAATTATGTTCTAAGCTTGTCTATGATAAAGAATTGGAAATTTTGAGCCGTGTGTGGGTGCAGGGTGCTTAAAAGTAGGCAAGGAATTTTTTTCAAATTTTGATTTGTCGTTACTTGTAAGAAAAACAATCGATCATCGTGAAAATTACAGAGCGTATTGATGTTGACTAAAATTTGGCACATATAGATTTTCAGCATAAAGCGGTTAACCCTGTAGTTGTGGCAGGCTGCTGAAAAAAAATCCTTCAAATCATTGCCCTTCCTGAAAAATTTTTGATTTTTGACAAAAATTTCAAATCTTTGATAAATTTTATCCTTTGTCCTTCATCTCAAGATAAAATTTTCAAAATTCCGATTTGCACAAGAACGGCAACCCATCACTAAATTACCTACATTTTCAGCACTCGAAAGTTCTGTTCACGAGAACTGACGACCGGATAATCCGATCATAATGAAATTTACAGGACATGTTGGTATTAGCTAGAAACAGGTCTGATAGAAGTGATTTTGGAATGCGGGCAACCCTGTGGCAGTGGTACCATCTTGAAAAATAACTGAGAAAAAAAACATTTTTTTGGCCTATAACTTCCGATATAGCCATCAGATTTTAACGAAATTTACACAGTACTTGGATGTTACTCTATGTAACATTTGGTGAAAATTTGGTTGAAAAATTAGTATAGGGCTGGCAGCTGTGGTGATTTGTGTCTCATAAATCTTGCAAATTTGCTCAGCAAAATAAAGCTTTTTTCCCTCTAACTTCCGGTCCAGTGAAGAAATCGAAACGAAGTTCATGCAGTAAATGGACCTTAATGTGAAGTAAATGTCGTAGGAATTTCGCACAAAAATCATGAAAGGGCTGCCAGCTATGACAATTTTTGTAATTTTGTGGAACTTCTTTACTGAGCGATCATGTCATTAGATTTGCAATTGAGAATGATCCTGCAATGAAAATTAACAACAAATATTAACGTTTTAAAAATTTGAAAAGTTTTGAGGGTGGTAACCCTAAAATTCTTTTCACCCTAAAATTCTTTTCACCCGTATACCAATCGAAACGAAATTTACTGGTTGGGTTTAACTTAACTTGAAGCAGATTTGGTATATTTTTGTCTTGCTGCTGACACAGGCTAACCAGCATTAGCCATTTTCGTAAATATTGTACCAACAGACGCTTCAAATTACGTACTCATATGCAAAGCATTTGCGATAAAAATAAGAAACCAATTTTTAAATTTTCCGGGTTTTGAACATTTTTCGGATGGCAGCCTCAAACAACGTTTAACCGCTGAAACTTTCGATGAAATCCTCCGATGACAACGAAATTCAAAGGATAAGTTGATTTAAGTATGAGCTTGTTAAGGTAAACTTATTGCTGCTTCATTGGGAAAGTGTTGCAGCACTGAACATTTTCATCATTTGTGTTATAGTTGAGTTTTGTTGCTTGGGATAAGGAATGGTTGTACAAAAAAGTGTATTACGTCTTTCCACATTTTTTTGTCACTCAAAGACAATTTCTTCGAAAATTAGTTTTCTAGCGGTTCAGGTGCGCTAAAGTTTTTTTCAATTTTAAACCAAAATTTTTGAATTGGATTTTAGATAGATATTTATTAATAAAATAAATATAAAGAAACAGATAAGCAACACAGTAGAGTAGGCAGTGCTTTTGTGTCTATATAAAATGCACGCCCGATTGTGTGTGATCGTGCATCTTCTAAAAAAACGAATAACCTGGCATTTATCAATGTTGAGAGACAGCTTGTTTACATTGCACAATTTGGATTCAATGGTCTGATAAACTTTGAGATCGCCTGCATAAAGTAAATGAGGTATATTTGCAAGGACACCAGATAGATCGGAAATAAATATATTGAAAATAAGTGGGCGAAGATGGCTACCTTGTGGTACACGAGAGGTACCAGTAATGTTTTTCGATAAAAGTCCTTGAAATTTTACACATTGTGTTCGATCGGGAAGGTAGGAGGTCAGCCAGCTGAGTAAAGACCCGGAAATACCGAATTTCTTAAGCTTTAGAATTAAGGTAGAATGGTCAACTCTGTCAAACGCCTTACTGAAGTCTGTGTAGACTGCGTCAATTCGGTAACCTTTTTCCATTTTGCATAGAACGTCAGAGATTAGGATTGTCAAATTCGTGGTAGTTGAGCGACCTTTTCTAAAGCCATGTTGTTGCACGTTCAAACGAGAACCAACAAGCGGAGAAAGTTTATCGTATACCACCTTTTCGAAAAGTTTCGAATCGAAGATAAAATGGCAGTGCCCCTATAATTTCCGATACAGCGTCGATCACCATTCTTAAATATGGGTGTGACATACGAAAGCTTCCAACAGAATGGGAAAATTCCCCACGAAAGTGATCTGTTAAAGAAAATATGCAAGGGAGCTATAAGCTGCTCTACACACTTGCGCAAGAAGGTCGGAGGAAGAAGATCCGGCCCAGGACCTTCGTTGCAGTCGAGATCCAAAATAGCTTTACGTATTTCATCACGGGAAATTTCTAAATGGTTCATAAAAGCGGTTGAAGCTGAATCAGAGGAAGAAAGGTGTGAGTTTGATGGGTCTGGTGCATCAAATTTTTTTGGAAAATATCAGCGAATAGTTCACATATCTCTTTGGGAGAGGAAGACGGTATATTATTAAGAGACATCGACGATGGATAACCAGTAGTTTTTCGCTTCACATTAATAAAATCGAAGAATTTTTTCGGGTCTCGGACGATATTTTCGCCGTTTGTTCTAATGTAAGTGTCATAAGCCTCATGAGACTTTGCTAAAAATTGCTTAGCAACTTCATTATATTCTTCCTGAATAGCAGGACTAACATCGGTATTTTCTTTAATAAGCTTATAAAGTTTGTTCCTACGATTTCGCATATGCCTAAGGTCCCTATCAAGCCATGGCTCAGACAATTTATTCTTTTTTTTATCTTTGGAACATATTTTTCAACGGCGTCATATATTTTATTGTAAAAAGAGGAAATGGCTGTCTCGAGATCTTACGTTGAAAGAGTAGTCGACCAATCAGTAGTATCAAGAACAGAACAATTGAGTTATTGTAAGTTTTTAAGTAGATGGAATCAGAAGTGGAAAGTTCGACTGACAGTGCTGAATGGTGTAAACTGTTGCAAAAAAGATGCTTTGCGTCACTAGTTGGACTAACCACTGCTTCGTCATAAGCATTCGTGAAGACTAGATCTAGCCAATTACCATTTTGGTTAGAGGTGTGGGAAACCTGCTGTAAATCATTACCATAAAACGCACTCGCAACATTGAAATCGTTGGTGTCTAAAAGGTTTACGGGTAGAAGGTAAGAGTCCTTATCATCCGGAACAAAGCATAGATTCGGACGATTGAAATCTCCCAAAACTATTATTTTGTGTTTTTCGCTAAGTGATGTTGCGAACGAAGATAATAGGTCTGTTCCCGTACCACCATTAATTACAATTAATCGCGATTAATTGCAATGAAGCTGTTCCCGTACTCCGTTTTACTGAAAACTGAAAATGTCTCCTCTCTCAGTAAAATTCAGTAGGGTCTGAGCTACTGAAAAATACTGAAAAGTGTCAAATGGTGTGGTGCGAGTAAATAGTTTCAAATGTGCGCGGCAAGCAACATATTTTTTCCGTAATTTTGCTATGAAGGTCGAATATTTTTGTGGCGATAATTTATCACCGCTCAGGATAACCGTACAATCACTATTGTTCTTCCAAAAACCGAAAACTGACACTTTTGTTTGTCAATTTTCAGGAAATGCAATGAGAGCGTTCCCGTACTTTTCATGAATTTCCCCCACCACATGATTCAGGAAAATTCAGGAAAATTCAGTGACTGAAAGTCCGGGAACAGACCTAATGTATCACAAAAATAGCTGTAGACGGATTCGTCAGATCTGGGCGGGATCAGTGAGATAGTAGAAATGGAGTGGACATGCCCATAAGATTTACATTGAAGGGGATGGTAGTAATTTTTTAGCAACTCATTGTCAAATCGAGTCAAATCCAAGTAGTTCCCCTCCAATTTGACCATGAGGTCGAAATGGCGTAAAGGCAGCTTTAACATGCTTTGTGTGTGAGAGGATTGAAGGGGCTAATGGTGGAAAGTTATACCGTCTGTGTCCAGGGGCTGGGCGGGATGTAGACAACAGCGATGTAAACTGATTTGTTTAAAGCCTAGTACTATACTCGAGCGAAACGAATTGTCGCGAAAAGTACCCTTTCAGCAGTAGCGAATTAACATGCCAATATTGATAATAGATGACATTATTTTGTGAGTCAAATGCGAGCACTAGTCAAGTTTGAGGCCGGATGTAGGTGATTGTCGAATATAGGTATGTTTCCGTACTTTCAGCAAACTGCAGCAGTAACAGAATTTGGCAGCTGGCTTCTTTTTGCTGCAAAATTTGGCTTGCATTTGGCTTGCAGCAAAAGTATGGAAAAGACTTGCTGCGAATCTATTTTAATATATTATAATAGATTCAAGTACGGAAACAGACCTTATGTCTGCTCGAAAGTAGTTCAAACGTAAATTATGCGAACTTGCTTTAATCAGTTCAACAATAGGCGTGTTTTTTTGCTCCTCTATCCAGTAGAGAATAGGATATACGCATTGGAAACAACAACACTCCTGCACCAGTGAATTCACTAGTACAGAAATTGTTTGTCTTTTTTTCTGTGAGATGGCTTTGGTTTTTTGAAGGTTAAGTTGAATGTTTTGGTAGTTAGTAAATTAAAAAAAGCTCGCATAATGTGTAGAAAGTTGAAAGAGATAATTTTCTGTTAGTCCTTTTGCTATTTTCTATCGATTGTGGTAGTGTATATTCGTTATTTTCTCCCTTTATTTTGAGCCGTTGAGTGGTACCACAGCAAATACAGCAACCTATGTCAGTCTTAGCGAAAGCATCAGCTGTTTTGTGATGGATCATTTTTTTGCGTCATTGTTCTATTCTGTTCTGTATCGGAGCAAGAAAACACGCCTAGTGTAAAACAGCAGTGCATTCGCTAAGACTGACATAGGTTGCTGTATTTGCTGTGGTACCACTCAACAGCTCAAAATAAAGGGAGAAAATAACGAATATACACTACCACAATCGATAGAAAATAGAAAAAGAACTAACAGAAAATTACTTATTTTAACTTTCTACACATTATGAGGGCCTTTTCTAATTTCTTAACTACCAAAACATTCAACATAACCATGAAAACCGAAAGCCATCTCACAGAAAAAAATACAACTTCTCATGAGCTTTTCTTTTTTCTATCAGCACATTCTACACTTCAACACGTGAACTACAAATGACGCATAGAATTTCTGTACTAGTGAATTCACTGGTGTAGGAGTGTTGTTGTTTTCAATGCGTCTACTCTACTCTCCGCTGGATAGAGGAGCAAAAAAACGCGCCTATTATAATAGATTCAAGTACGGAAACAGGCCTAATTATAATAGGTGCGTTTTTTGCTCCGATACGGAGCAGAATAGAACTATGCCGCAAAAACAACGATCTAGTATAAAACAGCAGTGCTTTCGCTAAGACTGACATAGGTTGCTGTATTCGCTGTGGTACCACTAAACAGCTGAAAATAAAGGGAGAAACTCAGAACATCAGCCCCTGGACACGGACGGTATAACTTTCCACCATTAGCCCCTTCAATCCTCTCACGCACAAAGCATGTTAAAGCTGCCTTTACGCCATTTCGACCTCATTGTCAAATTGGAGGGGAACTACTTGGATTTGACTCGATTTGACAATGAGTTGCTAAAAAATTACTACCATCCCCTTCAATGTAAATCTTATGGGCATGTCCACTCCATTTCTACTATCTCACTGCAGAACATAGAGATCTAAGGAAATGAAACAAGCGTATACATATACGAAATTTAGTGAAGTAATTTTACTACAAAGGTAAAATCTATAAATAGAACAAATCGAGAGAATTGCTACCTCATATATTCCCCTTGGTTTCCCCGATACCTGAGCTTTTGTTGTTGCTGAGATAGTAATTGTCAAATTCGCGTGCACATGGCCAACTATTTTTATCTATCTATCTCACTCTATCTTTCTGTTCGTCATAGCTAGTGAATGTCAAATTCGCTTACTACTACTAACGCTCAGCTTAGGCAAATTGCTTCACTTCTCACTGCCATTTTCATTTCCTTATATCTATCTCTTCTAAGGGGAGAAAATAACGAGTATACGCTACCACAATCGATAGAAAATAGAAAAAGAACTAACAGAAAATTACTTTTTTTTTTTAACTTTCTACACATTATGAGGGCTTTTTCTAATTTCCTAACTACTAAAACATTCAACATAACCATGAAAAACCCAAAGCCACCTCACAGAAAAAAATACAACTTCTCATGAGCTTTTCTTTTTTCTGTCAGCACATTCTACACTTCAACACGTGAACTACAAATCAGGGATAGAATTTCTGTACTAGTGAATTCACTGGTGCAGGAGTGTTGTTGTTTCCAATGCGTATATCCTATTCTCTACTGGATAGAGGAGCAAAAAAAACACGCCTGTTATTATCGTTGCACATTGAATTATTAAAAGCTCAATTCTTTTTTTTTTTTTTAATTTTTCCAATTTACTAGTAAGAGAAATTAGTGATCATTTAATTGTTTGTCTCACAATTTCTATTTCTTCATTCTACTTTATGTTTGACCACATGGTGCCTTAGTACTTCACCTGGTTTTCTTGCCAAGTTCTGTCGAAATTGGTGCAAAGGAACTAGCATGCTTTTCCAAGCTCAAAAGTTGCCATGAGCCATCCAAATGCAGCGAGTTTTGCGAGAGCGGGCTAGGATAGTAGCCTTGAATCCAACTGGGACAGGCATGTGGTAGTTTTTAATGTTATTATTCTAACAAGCTCTCGGTATAGGTGCAAAAATAACACGACTATCGTAATACGTGAAGCAGACGGAAGTTCATAAAATTATCACTTCATCGCAAAATAAATTCATCTTCTTTTATTTTCGTATTATAAAAAAAAATATTCTTGAGTATAAAAATTAACCAAGTTTCAGTAACCTAAGTATTATAAAAAAATATTACACAACAAAAATCGAAAAATCTTCGAATTCATAAGGTATTATAAAAAAATATTCTTAAGTATAAAAATTATCAAATTTCAGTAACCTACGTATTATTAAAGAAATATTACACAACGAAAATCGGAAAATCTTCAAATTCATGAGATAAAATGTTAGTCCAACTATCTTTTTCTGACGAATACCTCTCCAGGCCATTGTAATGTAGAAGATATAATTGTTCGTCACGTACACCTAAACAAAAGCTATGATCCATTGTGTCACTGAAAATAGAAGATCGCAAGTTTTCGGTTTCGCATTGAAATTTTTTTTGTCCGTTCTTACGCAAGTGAATTTAATGATGTATGATGCATTGTTCGCGGATCATAACGCACAATATCTCCGCTCCCAGTCTTTAAACAGTAAATTGAGTCTCCTAATACTGCACTGCTGCAACTTGTTCTGTGATTGAGAAATCCGGCATTGTACCACTGACCTTCACGTGGATCGAAACGCTCGATCATGTTCTGATAATCTTTTTCATGGATGCCACCGAAAACGTAAATTGATGAATCTGATGGGAAAAATTTGATTTGATCTATATCTAGTTTATTCCTGACAATAATATGACTTTGCCAGGTTCGTTCTAATAGAAATGGTGAAATGAATAGAATACTTACTGTACACCGAAACGCCAGGTCTGCTTCTCCTTTGCATCATATTTGGTAAATCAACAATAAGTCCAGTGTCATAATCGTAGGATGAACATGCAGACTGAAACTTTTCGTCGACAGTTCCCCCTATCAACAGCAACTTATTATGCCTACTACACGTTCCGCAGCAAACCCTTCCAACTTTACAATCGAATTCAGCCCAAGCCTCTTCGTTTGTATCGTATCGTAATCCTAAATTAGACATTAAAGCGCCACGATTGCCTGCGACAACATAGATCATGTTCTTATACATGGTAATCGAACAGTCCGCCATTTCGGGGCGGTTTGGCGATTTGTCTAGTGACCCATCCAATTCATTGAATTCGTCGAAGAATGGCTCCATGTCTAGTGACATTATGTAAAAAATTGCTGGTTTTTTTAATACAGCAACCGAGAACCGTGCAGGATTGTCGAATATCGAGGACACCAGCCATCGACAACCTTTAAGGTTGTTTCTGAGGAACTCATCCTCAATTATTTCATCGCATATAAGCGTATGAGAAAGATTATTCACAGGAACATGGTTCAAGACTTCTTCCGTCCATTCATCACGTCGATTCTCATCATGCTGAAGCCAGCTCATTGCTACTTCGTATATTCTATCGGCTTCTGGACTGCCCGCTCTTTTCAAAACGTCTACTAGCTGAAAGGTTCACATTGAAAGTTGTTATATTTTTAGCAATACTTTATTTGCTAGTTTCGTTTATATGAAGTCTCAAATACTTACAAATTTTACATATTAAGTTAGGCAAAGGAAGAGAAGTAAATTTAATGAGAGCAAATTAACTACGAAAATGTTTCCATAAGGTGAATTATTTTGCGGCAACACATGAATACAAATTAAGTTGAAACAAGAAAAAATTAGTTAAAGGAAACGTTTTGTTTTTGGGTAATAAAGTCAACTTTATCATTCACATATCAGCTGGTACAAATAATAGAAAAAAATGTAATAAGGAAATCGTACTATTGTAATACGCGCCTCAAGAAAGACCCGCTTGAGACAGAAATTCATTTAAAAGACATCATCTTCTCAGTGCCGTGGTTCAAGCAGAGTCGAGACCTCTAGTATTATATACATGCATGTGTAGTAAATTATAGGTTGAGAGTAGCATAGTATGAGTAGCTAAACAAGAGCATGAGATAGGTAAAGAAAGCATGAATGAAGGATTGCGACGACCAACGATGGCTGAGATGCATGTGTGTGTTGAAACAGGATTGTGAGGTAGACCTGATGTAAGTAGTAAAAGAGGGCATTAAGATCTTGTTCGGCTGTATGGACCAGACGGGCGCGGCACTGAGTTGTTTGAGTAAAGTCGAGTTCTAAAGAGTGTGAAAATTTATATTACACTATGCGCTTTCATGTACATAGAAGGAGCCTTTGGCAATGGAAGTCCCGACGCGCCGCACCGTCCACTCGAGAGGAGGGACGCTCCTCAAGTGGCAGCGAAATGGGCGAGTAAAGAACTCAGTTACCGCGACGCGATCTATTCAGGAGACGGGGGAAACGAGGCTAAGGGTAAGCACTAGGATGGGATATCCGCAGGAAGAAGTATTATCCTCTATGCTTTGGAGCCTCCAACAGTAAGATCTTAACCACTCTCGGATACGCGGATGACATCACGGTAATAATAAGATGCTCACACACGCATACTTTGAATTCTAGAGTCAAAAAAGACTTAAATGAAACAGCACAATGTTGCGAGGAGGAGGGGCTATCCATAAACCCTTAACAAACCAGAGTGAGCCCGAGCCTAGCACTCGAACAGAGAAGACGTAGAGCGATTTGATCATTAGCGAGCGATAGCGAATAGCGGAGACGAAGAGCGATAATTAGCGTTCGAGTTGAGCGATTAAGACGTTGCCGAGCAGGCAAGTTATTACGACGATTCGAGCAGCCGAAAGATTTAGACGAAAAGCGAACGAACTACACAAGTGACCATTAGGCGATGAGGAGCTATCCCAAAGGGGAAATCGAATTCAACCGAGGAGGTAGTAGCAGTGTGGCAGCAGACATCGAAAAAGAAAAATAAACAGAATAAGCGGACATTAAAGCGAGCAGATCAAAAAAAAGATTAGTCATTTCAATGTAAAGGTGGATAAACGATTAAAAAAAAATTATAACAATTTATCAATCTTTCTTTTTTAAATTATCCTTCCTTTACTGAATCTGATGTGACTAATTACCAGAGGTCGGAGACACACTCCGACCTTAATCCTTCTGAACTAATCAACAAAGACAGCATTATTTTAAGTCTTCGAGCAGATCTAGCACAACAGGCCCAGCTTATTGAGGACATCAAGTTCGAACTCGAACAGCAAAGATCTCAAAATACAGATTTGAAGAAACTGCTTCAATCCCTTCAAAACTCCCTGGTAGGCCCCAAGAGAATAAAAAAAAAGTTAAAAAGGCAAACAAAAACAAAGCGGTTATTGGTACTCCAACCAAGAGGAAGAGGACCGAAAATAGTAGTGACTCTAGAACTGTAGATTCATCTGAAGATGAAAATAACCTTTCAGTAACTCCTGACGTTAACAACGTAGAAATGGAAGAATTCCCGTCACTTCCTTCACCGAAACCGGTAGAAAAAATTACACTCGATTCAAAAAATACAGTTTCCAAGCCACAAAATCCTTTAACCGGTAGAAAGACTGTACCAATCATTCTCCATCAGCCTGAGAAATGGTTACAAGTAGAAAGAGAGTTTCGTAGACTGAACTTCAAATTCACGTCTGCAAAAAGGATTTATCTAGGAGTTCAGATAAGTCCCGAATCAATCAAAGACCACCGAAACATGACAAAATTCCTAACCGAGAGGAAGATACAATACCATACCTATCTCCTTCCTGAGGAGAAAAACCTGAACGTCATTATCAGGGGCCTACACGGCATGCCTTCTGAAGAAGTAGTAGAAGATTTGGAGGCACAGGGCTTTCATCCAATTGAGTGTTTCTTCCTGAAAACAAGAACAGGAACGTCCAAATTATTAAAAGTATTATTGCCCAAAAATGAAACGGGTATTTACAATATTCGTGCTATTTGCCACCTACTAGTTCAGGTAGAGACCCAAAAACCTAGAAAAGGTCAAGCACAATGCCATATTTGCCAGCAGTTTGGACATTCGTCAAACAACTGCCACGCGCAACCAAGATGCGTGAAATGTGATAGTCTTCATCACTCCAAGTGCTGTCCCAGAAAACCAGAAGAAAAAGCAAAATGCGTGAATTGTGGAGGAGACCACTCAGCAAGCTACAGAGGTTGCCCGCGTAATCCCCAAAACCTCAAAAAAACCTTCGCTGAAATCGCGAAAAATCAACCCCTCCAATAGCAAACAACAACCACAAAACCAACCAACCCCCAAACTCAGATAGGGAAAACAAGTGCGATCAGCCACCAAGCTCAAAAAATTTCATACCTGATCTTGGAAAGCTATTTGACCATCAACGGCCACTCTTCTTAGCAGGAGATCTCAATGCACTACACAGTGACTGGGGCTCAGGAGATCCAAACCTCAAAAGAGAGTCCAATCGAATCACGAACCTTATCCGGCTAAAAATATATGAATTCCAAAACGAGCAATGGGGCAACTTCCTAGAAAATCTTGAGCCAGGGGACGATAATTTCTGGACACTAACGAAATATTTCCGAAAAAACTCTAAAGTAGCCAAGGTACCTATTCACGGTACACAGGGACTCCAGTACTACAAGGAAGGATAAGCGGAAGCCTTTGCAGACACACTAGAGCTACAGTTCCGTGAAAACATATTTTCAGACGAAGATTCAGAAGAGGAATTATTCGAGAGGAGAGTACTTAGGGTCAGTAATAGTATTCTAAAATAGTGTTCTAAAAACGGGGCTTATTATGTTCGATGTATCCAAGGCATTTGATAAAGTATGGCATGCAGGACTTATCTTCAAAATGCATGAGCTCCAAATCCCTCCCCCACTTATTAAGACCATTGCGTCTTTTCTCACAGGCAGAAAATTTCAAGTTCGAGTTGACGATCACCTCTCCAACGAGCGGCTAATTGAAGCAAGCGTCCCACAAGGATCACCACTCTCACCCATATTATACACATTGTATACAGCAGACATACCCACTCAACCAAACAGGAATACTAAACTAGCCCTGTTCGCAGACGATACGTGCATATTTCATACATCCCGATCAGCACAAATCATCTCGTCGAGTCTACAAAACTCAACCAATCTACCCTTAAACTATTTTCGTAAATGGAAAGTTAGAATCAACCCCGACAAAACACAAGCAATATTTATCACAAGACGAAGAAGACAGCAACCAAAAACTATACAGGTAGACGGACAAGAAATAAGTTGGTCAATAACAGCAAAATACTTGGGACTCACATTCGACAGAAGACTTAATTGGAAAGAACACATTAGAAAAAAGAGAGCTGAATGCACTTACAAAATCAATTCCCTGCTTCCCATGCTTAAAAACAAAAGGCTCAACGGAAAAAACAGACTCCTTGTCTACAAACAAATTATAAGACCCACCTACTGTACGGTAGCTCAATAATTCAACAAACATGTAAAACCCAGAAACACCAGCTCCAAATCTGCCAAAACATATCCTTTCGTAGGATCTTTCAATTTCCATGGTACGTAAGAAATAAAGACATTCACAAAGACTTAAGAATTGAAACAAGTGACAAATACATCAAGATAAAGCACTAAAACTTTTTCACACAATAGACCGACACTCAAACCCCACCATGAATCATCTTCAGCTCAGAAATTACACAAACAAAACCTACCCTGACCTAAGGGATCTTATTTAAATACAATGTTAAACGTTTAACCAAATTTTGTTGAGATGCTAGCTGAGTGAATAAAAGACTCGCCCAGAAAAGAGAACAAAGGTGTTCAGCACCAGCTCCAGGAAAACAAAGTTCTTAGGCAGACCAGAGTTCCATTCACTATGAAAAGAAAAATCGAGATAGGAGTTCTAAAAATAAGGGGCACAAAGGTACGCCTGCAGGTTCAATCGGTTCAATATCTAGGAATTCATCTCAAAAAACAAACTCACCTCATCTAAACAAAACGTTACTGAAAGCCACTAAGGCACTTTGCACGACGAAATAAATGATTTTAAATGACAAAACAAGCGATAAGTCTACAAGAGGCCTGCAGGTACAAATTGGGAGACTTAAAAGGCCATCTTAGTGCCCTTCAGGAAATCAGGCCTATAATACTGCCCTACTACGCATAAGCGTTCTATCTGCATTTTTCTCATTTTTGAGTTAAAATCAATATTGAAAAATGCACTCTCCATATATTTCCAGTACAAATGAAAATACAAGTCACTGAATATCTCGAAAGCATTAAAATGTAGATAGAACGATTATGCCTAGTAGGGCAGAATAGGTTCAGCATTTCTATTATGGAACTGATTTAGCGATCAAATAAAGACTAGGGCAAACCTCGAGAAAAGGTTCATGGTCACAATAAAATCAAGAAACAAATGAGAGAATGTTCCACCCCCTCGAAAACTGGAGGGAAATATGATATACGGACGGATCGAAAACGGATTGTGGAGTCGAAGCAAGAATTTTAGGATCCAGGTGCAAAATGTAGTTCTCCCTCCCTAAAAGGCCACAATCTATCAAGCAAAATTATGTACTACACTTAAGGCAACGCATATAATAAAGGTGAGGAACACTAAAAGGCGGTAGCCAGGCGGTTTTCAAGGCTATCAATCGTGAACGCGATCGGGAATGGAGCTAGGCGCAAATTTCTGAGCCAGGATATTAAAAACTCTGTATGATTTTGCTTTTATATCATACCTTTTCTGCCTTCTCATACATCATACTAATTTGCATTTTTATTACAAAAAAAAAATTGAGCTTAATTTCATAATTTACATTAAAAGCACCCATATAGTGGTTTGGAAGAAAATTTGTTCCCACTAATTAAAGCATTCGGGATCTTTTTACAGTTAACCGAATTATTATCCATATCAGTTAACAGAATTATCATTTCGTCGCTGCCTATGATAGATATTAGAAAGTGTGCTCGAATTGTTCATACATTTAACGTAAAAAATTTTTTAAAGCGTCAAATATGTTAATGTGAATTGCGTCGAAATAAAACTTAAAACCCCCGATTTTAGCTCGGTGAAATAAATTACACTTCATTGATGAAGATGCATATTCAGAGTCGATCAACTGTTAGTTTAAAGGAATCCGTTAAAAATTTTGAGTAGAATTTTGAAAATAAATAAGCTTGTAGAGTTCAAGGTATACTTTAAATGCCAAAAAGATTTTTCAAAACAATTCTTAATTACCTGATTCTTCGACACCGTATCAAGTGTATCATTGGCACTGATTTCCTTCAAATTCTCGAGAATATAAGTGATTGCAATTTCCTTTAACTCCATACGTGCAGTCTCATCTAAATAATTTAGGGAATTTCATTAATACATATAAATGCAACATTTTTTTTAACAACTGGATTTATACCGTACGATATTTAAATGGGGTTTGCAGATACATTATTGGCACGATGCCATATATGACTACCAAGGCATTTAATTAAATTACCTGCCCATACATACAGTGGAATACAATTCTTATGATCGATGATCTTTTTGAAAATGGTAATGCATTCTACACCCAAGTAGTTCATGTTTTCGATGAGGAGACATACATCGTCTGGGGGGAAAATGAGTTCACCTGAATACAGATAGTCAACGATTATGCACATTATCTCATAAGTTGTGTTGTGTTGAAGTTCGACACTGTCCTGCTTGCTTTCGCAAAATGAATCTGCAATAAAATACTAGTTAATAACTACCAAAAATGCGATTCAAAATACTAAATTGTAAAATAAAAGGGGAAAAAATAAAAAATAAAAGGGGTAAAAAAAAAATAAAAGGGGTATTTAATATTCCAAGCTGGCGAATTTATGCACAGTTTGAGTAGTTAAAATCTGAAGCAACTGGTTGTAAATTTACATGGGCTTTGGTCGGCAATAAAGTATCTAAAATATCTGGCGGGTTACTAACTAAAAATTGAATCAGATGACATTATTTTGTATCAATAAAACATCAATATGTATTTTAATTACTGCAAATTAACGCCATTACGAGAATTTTGAACCCTATCTCTATCCCGAATTCTGTACTAGAAGATATATTTTATTGTAGCTAATGAGATCGAACTAGTCATGGAGGACACCACAAAAGCCATAAGATATTGTACCGAAACCGCCAAACTATTAGCAGCTCGGTGTGTACTCGGTAGCATGAGCACACGGCAGCGACAGAGGCACAGAGAGCCTTCAACGATACGGGGAAACAGCGAGACGATGAGTCGACCAGCATCGATAGTAGCGAAAGGAGTGTGCGTGATTCCTTATTACTAGAGCAAAAAATAACAGTGTTGTGTGCACAAATATCGAAAAATAAAATTATGTTTTTCATTAAGTGAATGTGTTTTTTATTCACCGTTGCCATCATCGGGCAACAGAGATCTTGTTGTGAATAACCGTCCAGAATCTAACCTACTTTCTCCTAGAGCTTTTTGTTTCATTGCATAGAATCGATTATTTTACCGCCACATACTATTTTTAAGTACAGATCAATATTGTTATTTCGAATTTTCCTGGGGTTATGTTTGATATATATTTTATGCAAAAGATTTGAAAATTTCCATTATTCAAATGCAATGAGACTCAAGTTTTCTATATATCAACACCTTTTTCGCTTGATCAATGGTGTGACCAAAACAAACAGAACAGTAGTGCGAGCAAATCCCATGCCATAAGCGTTCAACTAAACTTTACTAAAGACATCAATCTTTGCTAACTCAAAAAAAACTTTGCTAAAGAGCGCAGATAGCGTCATAAAAATCGGTATCACTTTAGACACATAGCAAAATTTTAACTTGCAGTGCGATAAAGTTCCAGCTTGGGTTAGTAAGCAGTTAATGCCCCGTGCTCAATTTTAGAATACTTTCTATAGGACACGCCAAGAATTCGCCCATTTGTTGAGCTATAAAACCGTCCACATTTCACAAACACTACAAATTATCTTAGACGCGGCAATTCTGGAAAATCCGAAAGCCCGAGATGTAGCGACATCCAGGCTGGTGAGCTTTTAATGTAAATTCCAATGACTGGGATGACAAGACTTCGTTCTGTTCTGTGACCGAAATCTATAATAGGATGCTTATACCTTTTGGAAATGTTTCAGGGAACATTAATATATCAGAATATTGTATTCTCATTTTTAATCGCTTCATAATGTGTAAATCGATTAGAAATTTTGCTAAAATACCGATACCTAAACTAAAATAAAAGAACTTAGCCATATTCATACTAGAAAAATGACAACAAAGATGGCATAATTCGAAATTTATCACACTTGCTTGCTTGTTTCCTGCACAACATGTAACAAGACCTACTTATTTTATCCCATTCCATCAACTTACAGAAAGGGTTTCATTTTTTAATTCCCTCTGTCCATTCTCTTATTTGATCAATTTGAATACTATTAATTTAGTGCTTGTTTTTACCGTGGAATAGAAAATATTTGGTCTTATGAATATTTATGGGAAATTTGCTTTGTTCGAGCTTATTACACTATTTTTCTACATTACCATACCAATTTTTCCTTCAAAATTGATATAATTCAATTTTATAGCAGATATCGTTGTTTTGAGAGGACCCTGCCCTCTTCTTGAGTGTCAATAACTATACACCGAAAATTAGAACCAAGCTTAGAGCAATTGTAAGTGCTGCGAAGACTTATACACTGAAGAAGAGGGCCAATTACTCTCAAAATATCGATATCTGTTAAGAAATTGAAATATATCTTGCTTCTAAATGAATATATCTTATAAATAAAATAATCTAATAAAGTCGCAAAATTATTTCTCAAATTAACAACTGCATCGGGCATAAAGATTAATATAGACAAGACTTGTGATGACTGGTTTTAGCAGATCGAAGAGTTCCCAAGTAATTCAAAACAAAAGCTACTGTAACCAATAAACAAATATTCTTGTGATTGGAGAATCTCCATTTACTAAAAAAATTAGTTTAAATTATAATAACGCGAGCCTTTGATTTTCCTCATAAATTACTACTAATGCACTTATGTTACATATGATACTATTATTTGAAGAAGTAAGCAGCGTACATACATGCTTCGTGTTAGGGCGCACTGTTTCTCTACATTTTTGATTAACTGATAAACTTATCAAATATTTTTTACAAACCGTCAAACATTGCTTTGAAAAACGAGCTACAGGCTGCCAGCACAGCTTTGTGCGCCATAATCTCCTGTCCACCAACCTTCAGTGCTATGTCGCAGAACTGCAAGCGAAAGTGTATGAATGATAAAAATTCCATTAAAAATTGATTTGGCACAAGCCAAATTACATATATAATTACCGTTTTATTGCGTCGAAATTCCGAAAGTTCGCAAAACGATCTTTGAACATGGCCGCTATCCACAGCTCGCTTTGAAGCAGACATTTTAATTGGGCTTCTTTCTCTTTAGAATTAACCGTTTTTGTTTTGAATCCGCTCCTCGCACAGCAACTACTTTGCACAATGAAAGAATACTGCGTACTGCGTAGCGTAATGCAGTCGCGACAGAACGTAGCAACAGAATCCTTTGTGTCGTGTGTGCTCATAAAGACTCAAATTCGATCATACTATAAACCAGCTATAAACAAAAAAACCAAGCAGACAATTCGAAGAACTTATTTGATTTTATGTACATTCGAAGAATAGAATCAGAGCGTCGTTTTTGTAGTTTCGCTGCAAACAAAATTTTGCTGACGTCATCGCTTCCCCTCTTGCAACAAAACGTAGAAAATTACAGCCAAAACCAGTGCTGCCATATTAGGGATTTTAACCCTAGATTTAGGGATATTTTAGGTATGTTCCCGTACTACGATTAATTGCGATTAATCGCGATTGATTGCAATGAAGCTGTTCCCGTACTCCTTTTTATTGGAAACTGAAAATTTCCCCTCTTTCAGTAAGTACGATCAATAGGTCTGTTCCCGTACTACGATTAATTGCAATTAATTGCAATGAAGCGTACTAAAACGGAGTACAAAAAACGGCTTCATCGCAATTAATCGCAATTAATTGTAGTACGGGAACAGACCTAATACCTTTTAGAAGTACGGGCCGTCAGGCTACGTAATCGTTGTCGCAGTGACGTAATGAGTTTAGGAAATTTTGACATTTCCACGAGGCAGTGCCGATGTACACGGAGATCTCACTGGCATTTTTTGGCTAAAATATGAATAAAACGTTAGTTTTTTGTGCACGGACGCGTTATAATAATAATATTTAGTCATAACGTACATTATGTACCAATTAATTGTATCGCGATAGTAAATCGACACGAAACATCACATAACCTAATACCAACCGATAAACATATCGTAGCGAATTTTCCACATTATAACGGACGCACCGCATTAATTTGTGTTTTACCTGTTCACTAGCACTGTTCCGCGGATCACTTCAATCAGTTTAACAGAACCTGTACAATTAGCATTTTCCCGCGGACGTCCCATAAGACTACGTGTGTTTTTCGCGACATTGTTCCCGCAAACTCTGACGTCATCATTCTGCATTACGGCCCTTACTTCTAGGAGGCATTGGTCTGAGCAATGCCTCCTAGAAGTACGGGCCGTAATGCGGAATGATGACGTCACAGCAATAGGACAAAATGTCGCGAAAAACACACATAGTCTTATGGGACGTCCGCGGGAAAATGTTAATTGTACGGGTTGTGTTAAAGTGAGTGAAATGAAAACAAAGTGGTATATGCGGAACAGTGCTAGTGAACAGTTAAAACACAAATTAATGCGGTGCGTGCGGTATAATGTGGAAAATGCACTACGAAATGTTTATCGGTTGGTGTGAGGCTATGTGACGTTTTGTGTCTGTTGATGCAATTGATTGACACAAAATGCAAGTTATGACTAAATATTATTTTTATAATATATAAAAAAAATATATTATATATAAAATTATATATAAAAAAAATAATTTTTATATTTAAAACTAATAATAATGTCTTAAACACTATATAATTATCTACAAGCAGAGAGAACATTTTTCTCAAGTGCCTTACTACTTTTAATTTACTATATATACATATAAACCAACAATCGTGTGGATTATTTGGGAATGTCTTCCTTTTGGTTGGCATAATATAAAATTTTCCGGACTTGGCACTGCCGGCTTCTTAAATATTATTTATGTTTGAGTAACCACTTTTGATGAAAATCGGCTTCACAAAAGTTAGAATTGAAATTATAAAAGAAAGATGAAAACAATAGATTTGTATTGCTCGATGTAAAACAGAAGAAAAGTTAAGTTATAAGTTAATTGATTGATTTGTCTTTCGGTTTGATATTACAATAAGGATTTACGAAAACAAAAAGAGTTGCTTTTAATTTAGTTTTGATATATTTTGGCAACTTTATTTTTGTTTTCATATTGATAGGAAGTTTTACGTGTTATATACACATTTATATAAGTAATTCATAAATCTATATTGCTGGTCCAAATTTATATACCGAATGAATTCGAAATATTATTATATTGTTTTCGAGGGGGATTTGGCGCCAAATTTCGACTCGCAAGGACTTAATATTGGGTCGATATTAGGCGCGTTTTTTTGCTCCTCTATCCAGCGGAGAGTAGAGTAGACGCATTGAAAACAACAACACTCCTACACCAGTGAATTCACTAGTACAGAAATTCTATGCGCCATTTGTAGTTCACGTGTTGAAGTGTAGAATGTGCTGATAGAAAAAAGAAAAGCTCATGAGAAGTTGTATTTTTTTCTGTGAGATGGCTTTCGGTTTTCATGGTTATGTTGAATGTTTTGGTAGTTAAGAAATTAGAAAAGGCCCTCATAATGTGTAGAAAGTTAAAAGAATTAATTTTCTGTTAGTTTTTTTTTCTATTTTCTATCGATTGTGGTAGTGTATACTCGTTATTTTCTCCCTTTTTTTCAGCTGTTTTGTGGGACCACAGCGAATATAGCAACCTATGTCAGGTTTAGCGAATGCACTGCTGTTTTATACTAGATCGTTGTTTTTCCGGCATAGTTGTACTCTGCACTGCATCGGAGCAAAAAAACGCACCTATTGTTAGCATAAATCTGTATTCCGCTAAGGTTTAAAATAATTGAAAATTGGATTTGTAAGCAGTTCTTTTTCCGTAATGAATAAATCAATTATGTTTTGTTAAATCTTAAATCGTGGCCTTCTTACTGGGCGAAAGCCGAGAAGTTCTTTCCTGTTTCAGGGTCCGCGCATGGCCTGGCTGGCCGATGTATAGATAGTGCTTCCTCTTGTGATTTTCAGCTTTAAAAGGGAGGGATACTGGCCATACCTAGTTAGTTTCAGTTCCGTTTTGATTTAGATTCTTAGTTTTTTTTTGATAATATGGCCAGTATCAGAGGGTGGAGGACCCCAGACCATCGGGGTCAGGGCTCCACTACCATCGGGGGCCCGGGGCTGTCTGCCTCACCCGGGTTCCTCTGAAAAGAGAGGTAGCCTTTTCCCTTTTTTCCTTTTTCAGATTTTTCAATTTTTCTGGCTCCATGCGTTGTCACCAGCACTGGGTCTGCTTAGTCAGCCCATGTTGCAGAGCCAAGGGTGGTTTCCTTTACGGAACTATGCCCCCTTTTTGTCCCTGGGTATTTTTACATACCAGTTTGCGGCTACATATTCATGACGGATGAATAATAGGTAGCATCCCGTTTTCTAGAGAGCCAACCATCCCCATTGTTTAAAGAACCCACCCCAGCCGCAGCGAGCTAGCAAAGCGGCACCCCAGCATCCGTCGGGGTTGGTTAAATGGTGCTCCGCTAATGCGGACGAGGGGCCTTCACGACCATTTCTAGGGCACCCTGCTCTCGGGGCAATTCTTTTTTTTTTGTTTTGCCTCTTGAATGGCATTAGCCATTACACTTCTGACCTCAGCACTCTTGGTTCTGGACTTCGGTCTAGTTCTAATAGCCCGTCCAGACTACGGATACTTATGTATCCGGATACATAAGTATTGTCCTCACTGCAGCGACATCTGCAGATACATTTTACCCTTGCCATGAAAATCAATGAAAAGTGTGGACGATACTTATGTATGCGGATACTTAAGTATCCGTAGTCTGGACGGGCTATAAGTTGTGCTAAGGCCATTTCCATCTACATAATTCGCTACAATTTTGATTTGCGCTATGTTAAATTTTGAAAATTTTACTTAAACATTTAAAATATCAAAGTTTCAGAACAAGTTTGAAAAAATCTGGAAATTTTGAATAATATCTGGGTGTCTGGAAAACGTTGTGAAAGTCTGGCAAATCCAGACTTAAATCTGGATCTGGCATCACTGGGTCCTCGTAGACACTCACTTCCCGGGCTGTCTGGATGAACCCGCCCCCTCCACTTGTCAGCAGACGTCTGAACTGCATGACACCGAAGGCATTGGCGAAGTCATCACCAAGCCGAGGCTGGTCTGGGCAATTGAAACCTTTAAGCCCTTTAAGTCCCCAGGTCCGGATGGGGTCCTACCGGCCATGCTCCAAAAGTCAGGTATGCTTACCATTCCCGGGCTCATGCAAATTTACAAAGGCTGCTTAGCACTAA
Organism: Nemotelus pantherinus; assembly: GCA_963978885.1. Classification (NCBI taxonomy): domain Eukaryota; kingdom Metazoa; phylum Arthropoda; class Insecta; order Diptera; family Stratiomyidae; genus Nemotelus; species Nemotelus pantherinus. Next base: position 57,255,344 of record OZ022266.1, on the reverse strand, counting down.
GCCACGTGCCTGCAGCCTGGAGGATCGCTAAGGTTGTATTCATACCCAAGGCAGGTAAAATCAACCATGCTTACCCGAAGGACTACAGGCCAATTAGCCTGACTTCCTTCCTTCTTAAAGTTTTTGAAAGATTACTGCATCTCTATATCAAACAAAGGCTTGGTTCTCAAGCCCTATCGGATACCCAAAACGCATACATTAAAGGCAAATCCGTAGAAACGGCTCTCCATAGGGTAGTTCTCGAAATAGAAAAAGCACTCCGCTACAAAGAATACACTTTGGGAGCTTTTCTAGATATTGAAGGCGCCTTCAATAATGTGCACACAACAGCCATTATGGAGTGCCTCCGTGCAACCAACATCCACCCCTCTATTTGTAGCTGGATTAGCAATCTGCTTAAGCAAAGGCTCATAACAGCTGAGTGGGTGGGGTCACAGATCACTAGGAAGGTCCATAGAGGCACGCCGCAAGGAGGAGTTCTATCCCCTCTCTTATGGAACCTGGTTGTAAATACAATTTTGGATAAACTGGAGCGCAAAGGACTCACGGTTGTGGCCTATGCCGATGACATCGCGATATTAGTCTCGGGTAGGTTTCCGCACACAGTTGGCCAACTCATCGAGTATGCTCTGGGGCTTGTTGAGGAATGGGCAAATAACGTGGGCCTTGGCATCAACTCCAATAAAACTGACCTTGTACTTTTCACAAGGAAGTACAAAATTCCTGAATTAACTCCAATCAGGTTGGGCGGCGCCAGCTTAAGCCTCAAGTCGCAAACTAAGTACTTGGGTCTTATTCTGGACAGCAAGCTCACCTGGAAGGCGAATTTGGAGGAGAGAGTAAAGCGGGCCAGCAATGCGATTTACGCCAGCAGGAGAGTGCTGGGTAAAACGTGGGGTCTAAGCCCTGCCTTAACACACTGGACCTACATGGCAATAGCCAGGCCTATCCTTGCGTACGGATGTTTGGTCTGGTGGCCAGCAGTAAATAAGACTACCTTTGCTAGCATGGCGAACAGAGTTCAGCGGCTGGCGGCTCTCTGCACTACAGGTGCCTTAGCCTCGACTCCTTCGTCTGCTTTGAATGTCCTGCTTCATCTCCCTCCGCTTGACCTCTTCGTGAAGGGCGCTGCCGCAAGAGCTGCTGTCAGGCTTAGGGAATCGGGACACTTTGAGCCACGATCCTTCGGCCACAGCAGAATTGAGCGGGGGTACGCAGGTAGCACCGACTACTTGGTCCCCACTTTGTGCTTCGAGCGCGGATATCAGGCGACCGTGGGGGATGGGCAGGAGTGGAATCGGCAAATGGGCGCAACAACTCTTAGCATCTACACTGACGGCTCTAAAACGGCTGCCGGAGTGGGTGCTGCAACTTCTTCCGCAGAGGCAACTATGGAAGCAGCTTTTAGGCTTCCTAACCATTGTAGTATTTTTCAGGCGGAGGTTTTTGCGATACGTAAAGCCGCAGACCTAGCATACGCCGGAAATACCACAAATGCAGAAATCAACATCTTTACAGACAGTCAGGCGGCGGTTAAAGCACTGATGTCTTACACATACAAATCGAAGTGTGTACTTGACTGCATTCAGGCCCTGAATAGACTGGGCAACAACAGAAGAGTCAGGATTTTCTGGGTTCCTGGTCACAAGGGCATTGAAGGAAACGAGAGGGCGGACGCGCTGGCTAAGCACGGAGCCAGCCTTCCCCTGTCAGGCGCAGTTAACATTCCTACTTCAATCCAAACAATCAAATACTCGATCGACTCCAATATGATGCAAGTTGCTACGTGCAGGTGGCGTGCAACCCAGACATGTAAGCTAACCAAAATCATGTGGGGATCGTACAATCTTGTAGCTACTAAGTACCTGCTCGAATTAACGCGGACTGACTGCAAGCGGCTGGTCGGCATCATTACTGGCCACTGTCTTGTAGCAGCTCATGCCATGAAAATGGGACTCCTAACCAGCGACATCTGTAGGAAGTGTCAAGAGCCAGGAGTCTCAGAAACAATACAGCACCTTCTGTGCCACTGCCCGGCACTGGGGAGAACCAGGCAGCGCTGCTTCGGTGAGCCCTGGCTGGTGGATCTCTCACATGTGGCGGAGCAGAGGCTGAAAGACATACTTCAGTTCGCAAAAAAGTCCGGGGCCTTCGATGGCCGTTTGGACTGAACTTTCCTTCTCCGGGTCCATTTATCTGGTATCACTACGGACCAATGGGTCTATGTGTGGCCCTGTGCCAGCCAGCTAACCTAACCTAACCTATCACTGGAACAGACCTAGTGTTTCTCTACCAAACAGTTTGCCGGTGAGAAAGAGTTTTTCATTCGCAAACTGTTTTCCACTACCGAACAGTTTGTTTTAACAAACGAAAAACGGTTCGTTTTAGAAAAATGATTGGTTTTAGAAATGTTGTTCGTTTTAAAAAAAAAAAGCTGTTTGTTGTTATTTGGAAAAACTTCGTTTGTTTTTTGCAGCCAAACGTCTTTTGCAAACTGTTTGGCGTTTTTCAGCCCATCACTAGAGAAAATAAACTGAAGAAGAAAGGATTTCACAATTTGTTGTGAATAACGACGGCGGATGTCTTGTGGCGACACAATTTTTCTTTTGGGGAAAAAGTGAATTGAAGGAATAGGAAATTTCTCTTGAATCAACGGAACTGTCGTCAATAAAAGACCACGTTATTGAGTCCGACAATTTCGTCTAAAATGCCAAGTGAGTCGCGATAGCTCAGCGTGAATTTCGCAACCAATTTGATATACAAAGAAACCGAAATACTACTTTAGGAGTACAGGTATCTTCATGCTTGATCAGCGCTGGATTATTTACGAAACCCGTTAGAAATGTCTTGCTGGTCTGAACGGGTACCTTCTCTGCCACATAATATACACTTGTAATACGGGAATATTAATGAATGTATGACAATTACATCCTGTATGGGAACAAATCACACAAATATCCATGTTATTATCTCGCAAATTGAATCGCCATAATGCTAATTTATAATTTAAAATTTTTTTTTTTTGGATCTAGCAATATGAGAAATCAAATTGAAATGTTATTATCTCGCAAATTGAATCGCCATAATGCTAATTTATAATTTAAAATTTTTTTTTTGGATCTAGCAATATGAGAAATTAAATTGAATGGTTTTTGTGGGATGATTAAAATTGAAACTTTTTTTTAACCAAGCGGTTTCGAACGTATGCACTGAACGTATGCACAAGTGATGACCACTTGCAGTGGGGGGTGATTACTTTTTATTTACGCTAGTTGTGACAAATTTTAACATCTCCGACTTATATCCAACGGTATCATTTATTCATAAAGGTTATTGATTTATGATCATGGTTCCCTTCTTGTCTATAAATCAGCATAGATAACGTACAGTGGCTCACAGCTTATTTGATACAGTGCTTCTTTAAAAAATTAAGTTGCGATAACTCAAAACATAATAACAATATCAAAAAAATTTGAACACAATTTTGAAGAAAAATGTTTTTTGTTTATTAAACAAGTTTATATTTGTTACAAAGCTGCTGTTTTACATCTTGAAAAAACAAAAAACTAAAAGTAATAACAAATTTCATGTCACAGCTTATTTGATACAGTTTGATTAAACGTTAAAATTGTTGTGAATTATGAGGTTTCCAGTAGATTTCAATACTTCGTATGATAGCCCTTAGCCTTAAGCAGAGCCTGCAGCCTATTTGGCATTGAGTCAACGAGTTTTTTTGTGATGTCAGGAGTAATTTTTTGCCATTCTTCTAGCAATGCTTTCTTCAGGTCTTGTTTATTAGAAATCTTGTGTTTTCTAATGTTTTTATCCAACAAAGTCCACAGATTCTCAATGCCATTCATGTCTGGTGACTGTGCTGGTGGAGACATCAAATGAGGGCAATCCCAAATTGGCCAGGACTGCACAGTTCCCGACTTGTGCCTTGGATCATTGTCTTGGTGCAACCGAAATTGGTTGCTAACACCCAGTTTTTCAGTGCTTTTCAGCAAATTGTTTTTGAGTACATCAAGGTACTTTGTTTGGTCTATTGTTTCTTCAATAAACTTTAAATTTCTGACTCCGGCTGCGGACATGCAGGCCCAAACTATCACATTACCACCACCATGCTTCATAGTAGCTTTGAGGTTCTCCTTGTTTAGCTCAGTATTTGTCTTGCGCCAGACATATGACATTCCGTCGGAGCCAAAAATGTTAAACTTGGACTCGTCCGCAAAAATAACCGTATTCCAGAACGAGGATGGCTTTCCTACATGCTCTTTGGCAAAGGCAAATCGGCTTATTGAATTTTTTTTGGAAATGTATGGCTTCCTACGAGCTACTCGCCTGTTGAAATCATGGCCGCGAAGCACTCGTCGGACGGTTTCAGTACTACATGACTTCCTTAATTCACGATGAACCTCAGTAACCAATTTTGGAGCGGAAATCTTCGTGTTTGCTTTCACTTTCCTTACAATGTATCGTTCGTCGGATACGGTGAAAATATTGTTTGGTGCATTTCTCCTCTTATTTTCTACCCGATTTTCGTGAACGAAGCGATCAATTTTGTGCTGCACTGTAGAGACACTTAAATTCACACTTTCAGCAGTTTTTCCACCACTTTGTCCTTTTTTAAAGTGGTTTAATGCCAACTCGCGCTGTTCAATTGTGGTGCGATGACCCATTTTACAATTTTGGCTCATTTTGGCACTTCAGCTTAAAAAATCTTGCTAAAAATTACTTAAGCCAATGTCTAAACACAATCAAAAATTCAAGAAACAAAAACAAGACAGATTAACGGTGCGACAAATAGAAGTTTATTTGCATTGAAATGCCTGTATCAAATAAGCTGTGAGCTGCAATTTTTCTGCGCCAGTGGTATTTCTCTTTTATGGGACGCCGAGGAATATTGCTGGAACATTTTTTATTTACATTGTATTCGTTGAACATGCATCTAGTCAAATACGTTTAAATTTTTTTGGATAGGGTTCTTTATTTCAAAGTTACAGTGATTTGCATTTTTAAATAGTCACTGTATCAAATAAGCTATGAGCCACTGTATATCGTCTCTAAAGCTTATCAAAGCAGAGAATAATTGATACGGGAAACTCGATCGTTTTGCGGAATAAGCCTCCGAAAGTAGAATCAAATTGAATTGCTTTTGTGGGATGATTAAAATGGGAAAAAAGTTTTTTTTAACTAAGCGGTTTCGAAAGTATGCACTGATTCTCATCTGACATTAGCTCACAGTGCATACTTGACTGAAGTGACCACTTGCAGTGAGAGATGAATTAGTTTATTAATATAACCGTTTATTTTACCGAATCACAATTCCGTTGTTTTACTTCAGCAATTATACAGCATAATACTTCAGCAATTATACAACATAATACTTCAGCAATTATTCATATACTGCCTAAATACTTCATTAGTTTTCTTGTTAAATTCGATAGAAATTCGTACAAAAGGAACTAGAGAGAATACTTCCACGCTCAAAATTTGTCATAAGCCTTCAAATGAAGACAGTGAAAAAAGCTACATACTAGCCGCGTTTTGGCGCCTCTATCGAGAGCGGGCTAGAATAGTATCATCGAAACCAACTGGGACAGGGGTGTTGTTGTTTTCAATGCTACTATTCTAACCAGCTCTCGATAAAGGCGCAAAAAAGACTACCGTAATACGTGAAGCAGATGTAAGTTCATAAAATTATCACTTCATTGCAAAATAAATTCATTTTCTTTTATTTTCGTGTTATAAAAAAATACTCTTGAGCTTAAAAATTATTGGAGTTTTAGCAACTTACGTATTATAAGAAAAACAAACTTCACACAACGAAAATCGGATTATCATCAAAATTATGTTGTAAAATTTTAGTCCAGCTATCTTCTTCTGGCGATAATCTCTCCAGGCCACGATCATTTAGAAGATATAATTGTTCGTCACGTATGCCTAAACAATAGCCAGCTAATCTGCAATTTATAAGAGAAGTTTGCAAAGTTTTCGGATACGCAGTAGGATATCTTGTTATATTTACGCGGTCGAAGAACACACTGGCGTATGTTGTAGTATTCGCGGATCATAACGCACAATGTGTTTGCTGCGAGCCTTTAAACAGTAAATTGAGCTTCTTAATCCTGCACTGCTGCAGCTTGTTTTGTAGTCGAGTAATCCGGCATTGTACCACTGACCCTCGCGTTGATCGAAACGCTCAATCATGCCCGTATAATCGTTAGGTTCGATTCCCCCGAATACGTAAATTGATGAATCTGTTGGAAAATAATTTGATTGTTTTTATCTGTAATCTGTTTAGAGTCCATTCTAATATAAATCAATATAATACTTACTGTATACCGAAACGCCAGGTCTGCTTCTCTTTAGCGTCATATTCGGTAAATCAACAATGCGTCCAGTATCATAATCGTAGGATGAACATGCAGACTGAAACTGTTCTCCGACAGTTCCCCCTACCAACAGCCACTTATTATGCCTACTACAAGTTCCACAGCGAATCCGTCCAACTTTACAATCGAGCTCAGTCCAAACCCGTTCGTTTGTATCGTATCGTGATCCTACATCAGACGGGATACCATCACGATTGCCTGCGACAATATAGATCATATTCTTATACATGGCAATCGAGCAGTATGCCATTTCGGGGCGGTATTGCGATTTCACTAGCGACCCGTCCAATTGATTAAATTCGCAGACGTAAGGCTCCCGGTCTTGGGACATTATGTAAAAAATTGCTGGTTTTTCAGTAACCGAGAAACGCGCAGGATTGTCGAATATCGATGAGACCAACCATCGAAAGCCTCCACTGTTGTCTCTGAGGAATTCATCCTTAATTATTTTCGTGCATATAAGCGTATGAGAGAGATCATTCGCAGGAACATAGCTTAATACTTCTTCCGTCAATTCTCCACATCGATTCTCGTCTTGCTTAAGCCAGCTCATTGCTACTTCGTATATTAAATCTGCCTTTGGGTTGTCCACTCTTTTCAAAACGTCCACTAGCTGAAAGGTTGACATTGAAGTAAATTTAATATCAGAGCAAATGAATTAAGAAAATGTTTCCATAAGACGATTTATTTTGCGGCAACACATGAATACAAATGAAGTTGATGCAAGCAAAAATTAGTTCAAGGATGAAAATAGAACAAGATGACACATCATGGGACGAATGAAAAAATAGAAATGGATCAGTACGTTAACTTCTCGTGACTTAAGATTAGAAATGTCGAGTTAGCATATTGCGAAATTGAGCAAGCGTTGGTATCGACTTTCCTGAAAATTTATGGTTATAGAATTGGACTTTAGGCTTGTTATGAAGTTACTTTAGCGACTACCCGTATATTCGTTAATATAATCTTTAATAATTGGTATTAGTGAATATATTGTATGAGGTAATATCTTAAAGAAATTAATAATAAAAGAAATTAATAAGAAAAGAAATTAATAAGAAAAGAAATTAATAATAAAAGAAATTAATAATAAGAGGCCCACACACGGATACTTTAAGTTCCAGAATGTAAAAAGCCTTAAATGAAACAGTACAATGTTGCGAGGAGGAGGGACTATCTATAAAAAACCAGAAAAGTTATATTCACCAGGATAGGAAAAATCGATTTAGGTGTCCTAAGAATTAGGGGCACAGAGGTATGGTTACAGAAAGAGGTAAACTGGATAGGAAACTCACCTGGAACATTCATCGAAACAAAACGACACTGAAGGCAACTGAGGCACTTTGGGCAACTATCTGCAAGGCAGACACTCTGGTCATACAACAAATGGTGAGACCTATCATCATATTATCCCATAAACATTGTGATCGAAGAAAACCACTGCCTGCTAAATACGGGAGCGATGAGCTCCACCCCAAGGACAGGAATGGCTTCTAAACCTTGAACCGTTACACCTCAAAATTCAAAATGAAATGGCAAAACTAGCGATAATCCTACAACAGGCTTGCAGGTAGAAATCGGGATACCTAAAATGCCATCTTAGTCTCCTGCAGGAAATCGGGCCCATAATAGAAATGCTGAACTTCAGCGATCAAATAAAGACTAGGGCAAGCATCGAGAAACGATTCAACATCACAATATCAAGAAACAAATGGGAGAATGGTCCAGCCCTTCGAAAAGAGGGAGGTAAATATGGTATACGGACGGATCGAAGATAGATTGTGGACTGGGAGCAAGGATTTTAGGATCCAGGTGCAAAAGGCACTTACCCCTCCTTAAGAGATCGCAATTTATCAAGCAAAATTATATACTATACTTAAGGCCACGCACAGATTAAAGATAAGGAAGGAACACTAAAACGGTAAGCACTAAAATCCTATCGGATAGCCAGGCGGTTTTCAAGGCTATCAATCGCAATCAATTAAAATCAACTATACTCTTAGAGGTGAGAGAGAGGCCTTTATTGAAATAGGGGCACAGAACATATTCGAGCTTATATGGATCCCTGGCCATCAGGGGCACCAAGCTAACAAAGAAGCTGATACCAAGGCCAAAAAGGGGCTGAATTACTTTACATTGATCCCATTTCATGCTGGAGCTGTGCGAAGACTTATACAGACGGCAAAATTAAATCATGAATTAAATCAATCAGAACAAGATCGAAAGCTACTGAATTAATCTGAAGAGTTTGGCGAGCCGATAAACAATCGGCGGGAGGCACTCTTCATCATAAATGAAGAGGCACTGCCAGTCTTGGATGCCCGAAATGGTATTATCAGGTATGGGGTCGAGAAATTGGCACTTAAAGTGAACCTTCATCATTTCTAAGCAGCATCAGCAGCCCTGCTACTCCGCTTCTCAAGGGCAGAGGAGGAGCTAACCATAATCCAAGAACCATGGGTTGAAAACAACCGGCTTTGCGGGTTACGCACCAATGGATACAGAGTAATAGCATCTGACGGCTTACATAAGCCATGTGTCTGTATTCTTAAGAAGCAAACCATAAATACTCTTGTACTACACAATTTCAGTGAAAAGGATAACATGGCTGTTGCAGTGGAAATTGATCAAAGATCATGCCCTCGCTGCGACATTGTCAAGGCTGTTGTGGCTGAAGCCACAAAAATTGGTGTGCCTCTTATAATACGGAGCAAAAAACGCACCAAATGTAAACTAAATCGAAATAAAATTTAGGCCTTCTATCTTAGCTCGATGAATTAAATTACACTCCATTGATGAAGATTTACATCCAGAGTCGGTCGATTATTAATTTAAAGGAATGCGTTGAACATTTTGCGTGGAATTTTGAAAATAAACCAACTTGAATAGCTCAAGGTATACTTTAAATACCAAAAAGTATTTTTAAAACCACCCTAAATTACCTGATTCTTCGATACCATATTAAATGCACCGTTGACACTGATTTCCTTCAAATTTTCGAGTATATAGATTATTGCAATATCCTTTAACTCCGCACGTACAGTCTCATCTAAATAATTTAGGAAATTTCATTATTACATAAATCCAAAATTTCTTTTTGACAACTGGATTTATACTGTATGACATTTAAATTGTTTTTGTTTATACATTATAGCCACGAAGCCATATATAACTATGAATGCATATAATTAAATTACCTGCGAATACATACAGCGCAATACAATTATTTTGATCGATGATCTTTTTGAAAATGGTGTCGCATTCTACTCCTAAGTAGTCCATGTTTTTGATGAGCAGAAATACATTGTCTGGCGGGAAAATGAGTTCACCTGAATACAGATAGTCAACGATTATGCACATTATCTCGAAAGTTGTTTCGTGTAGAAGATCGACACTGTTCTGGTTACTTTCGCAAAATGAATCTGCAATAAAATACTAGCCTAATAATCACCAAAGTAAGTTTTATTGTCGGATCAACAGATATTAACAAATAAAAAGTGCAGAGTTGATCAAATTAGGATACTAGTAAATTGAGAATCAGAAGATACTTTGAGTAAAAAATAGAAATATCTCGAAGTTGAGAATTAACATTAGGCGCGTTTTTTTGCTCCTCTATCCAGCGGAGAGTAGAGTAGACGCATTGAAAACAACAACACTCCTACACCAGTGAATTCACTAGTACAGAAATTCTATGCCTCATTTGTAGTTCACGTGTTGAAGTGTAGAATGTGCTGATAGAAAAAAGAAAAGCTCATGAGAAGTTATATTTTTTTCTGTGAGGTGGCTTTCGGTTTTCATGGTTATGTTGAATGTTTTGGTAGTTAGGAAATTAGAAAAAGCCCTCAAAATGTGTAGAAAGTTAGAAGAAGTAATTTTCTGTTAGTTATTTTTCTATTTTCTATCGATTGTGGTAGTGTATACTCGTTATTTTCTCCCTTTATTTTCAGCTGTTTAGTGGTACCACAGCGAATATAGCAACCTATGTCAGGTTTAGCGAATGCACTGCTGTTTTATACTAGATCGTTGTTTTTCCGGCATAGTTGTACTCTGCACTGCATCGGAGCAAAAAAACGCACCTATTGTTTAAAGTTTCAAATCATAAGGCTATATTGCAGCCGATGAATCAAAATACTAAATTGTACAACATGAAAAACTTAACGGTGTATTTAATATTGCAAGCTGACGACTTTAAGCGCAGTTTGAATGGTTAAAATATGAAGGACCTGGTTGTAAATTTACATGGGCTTTCGTAGACAGTAAAACATCAAAAATATCTAGCGGGTTTTCTTTCCCTAGTGTAGATGGCAAAAAAAATCAGCTAACCAGATCCCCGGGTGACCTATCACCACGGGGTATATGAGGTTTGACTCACTAAAAAAAGGACCATCTACAAGCCCACGAAGTTCCGAGCTGGGACCCGCCTAAGCACTACTTCGACCCGGTCGTGCTGACTCACCCATTGGTAACCACGGACTTCAAGAACTACCACAGTTTATGGGTCGGTAAGACAACCCTCCTCTCCCGCTTTATGCGCAGCACTTTCTCAGCGTACGTTGAGACTGCGCGCCAGTTCTCCTCGTTTCGCAGCATTGCATCCACGATCGTCTCAGGCGCTACCAGGCCGATCGTGGACTCAATGGTACGCCTCAAACTTGCGAAGCGACTGCACATAAAGAATGTGTGCTGAGCATCATCGAGCTCAGTCACACAGTATCGGCAGTACGGTGTGACCACCTTACCCATTCAGTTCAGGTATTTCCTGAAGTAACCGTGCCCTGTCAAAAATTGACGAAGGTAAAAGTTTACCTCTCCGTGGCTCCGGTTAAGCCAAGGCTCAATAAGACCAATTACCTTAGCCGTCCAGCGTCCTTTATCACTTTCACTCCAACGTTGTTGCCAAAGTTGGAGGGTCAGTGTACGCGCATGCGTCAAAGCCTCCGTTCTGTCCAGCTCTGAGCGAAAGAGGTACGCTTCTTTGCGTTCTCGCGCTAGCATATCGATCGGGATTACTCCCGCTACAACCATCACAGCGTCTTCCGAGACCGTGCGGTAGCTACAGGTGATTCGCAAGGCACCCCTGCGTTGGACATTGGCAATGCGCTTTCGGAACTTCCTAGTTCGAAGCGCATCTCCCAAATTTCGGCGCCATATAGCAAGATGGAATTCGTCGTCTCGTCTCACTGGGTCCGCCAACGTTGGCCATTAGCCAACTCAGCGAATCTGCCGGGTTGCTTAGACTATAAGTAGAATCAGATGAAGATCGAATTATTTTGTGTCAATTGAAATACCAAAATGAATTTAAACTCCTTCAAATTAACGCCATTACGCGGATTTTGAATCCTATTTCTATCTCTAATTCGATTCTAGAAGACATTATTTACTAATACTAATGCTAATTAGTCAAAGTGTATTTGTTGTTGCATTACGGTTTACTTCTAATTAGCGTAGCACAAGCGAAAACGGGGCGTAAGAACCCTTCTATTGGCATATCTTCAACCCAAACTTAAAATGAAATTTAGAACTTAATCAACCATTTTCTGAAGTACTCGCAGAGGATATTGAATCCGTTTTCGAGATGAGTTTTTATAACACTGGGATCATGATCGCTACTTGTAATGGTTGTGTCGTCAACAAAAGGAAAGAGCTTACAATTTGTGGGGGTATCTGATAAAGATATTATTCCGAATAGTGTTAGTGGCTGAACCTTGTGGGATACATATTTATATTCGTACCATTGGTGCACACGCAGAAGCACTTATCTCTTAGGAAACTCTGAATTTTGTCACGTAGATGGGTTGCTAATTTCATATTAATAGTTCTTGGTGCCTCACTTTTTCTATGTTCAGAGTCATCAGATTTGTTGATATGCGGCAGTCTAAATTTGTTTGTTTGGATGCAGTTTTTAAGACAATAAACCTGCTGAGTAGCTATGATATTTTTACCAAAAACCAAAGTGTTGCTGCGGATAAATGTTTTCCTCTACAAATTTTACATTTTTTCTTCTAGCACGTGCTCAAACACTTTAGCAATGCAGCTCAGTAGACTAATAGGTCTGCAGTTATTTAGTATCGTTCTATTCCTTTTTGGTGTTGCAACTCCATGTTTTCTAAAAATAACTAATTTTGATGCATGAAGCATGGTTTACATTGCCCCGAATCGGTCATTCTTTGGTTTTGAGATGATCTGCACATAAACTACACAGCACACCGTAGTTATGTGGCAATCTTTAAGGGGTTCTTTTTTAGGATTTTTGTTTAGACACACATTAAAACATTTAAAAACAAATATTTTTTTACTTGAAAGATATATATTTATATAAGCTATTGTAATTTTTTAAGGAAAATGGATGAAAATTAGTGCAAATAGAGTAAATTTTCGAGGGGTCCAAAAAAAATTGTTTTGCCGTGATCACTGTAGCTTGTCACTGGATCACCCGAAATAAAAAAAAATCGGGGATTATTAGTTAATGACTTAGTGCTCCGGATGAACGAAGGATTTTGGCAAATTTTGATTTCTCGAAAGATGGCGGTTGTTGGAATTCAAAATTGTGTTTTCGACCAAAATTTCACTCACATTTTCGGCTATTGAGAAAAAATGTCCTCAAATCAAAAAATCCTTCGTTCATCCGGAGGATAATTACATATCAAATTAGTGAGGAAAATTTCATGCTGATCGATGAAGCCATTTTCAAGTTACAGTGATCACCTGCTTCGAAAACATAGTTTCGAGAAAAATGCGTTTAAAGTATGCGAAAAACGCTTTACGCAATAGAGACGACTTCATTCAAAGTTATTTATCTCCATAAAGAATTGTCCGATTCGTCTGAAATTTGCAGAGAATACTTTTGAAATGTGCTACTTTTAGAAAATGCGAAGATAATAAAATCGATTTTCTCAAAATTCTAAGTGTATCTGCCCCCTTAACTTCATGATCAAGCGTCTGGCAGTTGAAGCATCGAACGGGACCACGATATTTTTTCACAAAGTGATTATATTGGACGGCCAAATGGAACAAATATTTTATTCGTTATGTAATTTCCGATAACTTGAGAGATCCATAATTAAAGAACAGACGGCGCTTGGTCCTCAAAGCATTATTATTTTATGTGGGTTTCCTTTACGTAAACGCACTCGATAATTTGCCGTAATAATTCTGTTTTTTTTTACTCCACCGACAGGCCACTGAGCACAATATTAAACCTTCAGGACAAAGAATCGAACCCGAAAAAGTTCACTTCGTCACCCACCAGTTGATTATAAAGTTTTTTTCGTCGTCAGATTCGCTAAGCGAGCTCCGATACTCGTGAAAAGTAAGTTATGTATCGAAATATTTAATACTTCTAAAATTTATTTATTTATTTATTAGCCAAACAAGGCATAAATACATATACATACATATAAATATGAAATATCAAATTATTTAAAAAAAAGTGTAAGGTACAAATAAATAACACATTAATAAATAAATAACTAATTGAGTAAACAAATAAGTTTAAAATAGACAATAAGTAAAATAACAAGGAAATAAAAGAATAACAATTAAAAACGATAATTAAACAAGAGCTTAAAAGTTATGGTGTACAAATGGCTTGGATAAGGTATGTTTTGAAGGATAGTTTGGAAATCATTGGGGAATAAATGTTGCTAAAGCCATTGAAGACCCTGCAGCATCTATTCACCGGCTCATTAGCAGCATATATGGTGGAATGTGGATATTCCTTTAGCAAACGATTGGACCTGGTGTTCCTTAAGGGGATATTTATCACAAATTTACTATTAAGGAACTCAACTCTAATAACGCCTCTAATTAAGTCAAATGTGAAGCAGGCCGATATCATTCTATTGGATGCAAGTGAAGTTAAGTTTAAATGACCCAGTCTAAACTCATATGGGGGTAAATTTTCGAAATCGTAAGGGTTGTACAGATCTCTTAGGGCGAAAAGTAAAAATTGTTTTTGAATGGACTCGAGTCTGTTATTGTGAATTTCGAAGGCTGGGTTCCAAATAATACAGGCGTATTGAAGAAGATGGCGTACAAGTGCAGTGTATAATGATCTTGTGGCCCACAAGTTTTTAAACTCCTTGGCATGTCGTTTAATAAAGCCGAGCTGCTTATTCGCACGGGAAAGAATTTTGTCGTAGTGCAAGGTGAAACGAAGTTTCACATCCATCACAACACCGAGATCAACAACGCTATCAACGCGAGTTAATAAGTTGTTGCCGAGAAAGTAGGTATTCTGCGTAACCGTGCATTTACGGCTAAAACTTATGATTTGGCACTTATCAATATTCAGCGAGAGCTTGTTTATATTGCACCACGGAACAAGAGAATTAAGCTTGGATTGAAGGAAAAGTGCATCAGATTTAGATTCAATGGTGTGGTAGAGTTTGAGGTCGTCTGCATAAAGTAGGTGAGGAATGTTTGACAGGACGTCAGATAGATCCGAAATGAATATGTTAAAGAGAAGTGGGCCAAGATGACTACCTTGTGGAACACCAGAGGTAGCAAATATATTTTTTGATAAAATTCCTTGAAATTTAACGAGTTGTATTCGGTTGTGGAGGTAGGAACTGAGCCAGCTTAGTAAAGATCCAGCAAGTCCAAATTTGTGCAGCTTAAGGATCAATATAGAATAGTCAACTCTGTCAAAAGCTTTGCTAAAGTCAGTGTAGACTGCGTCAATTTGATAGCCTTTCTCCATTTTACACAAAACGTTCGAAACTAGGATTGTCAAGTTTGTGATAGTTGAGCGACCTTTTCTAAAGCCATGCTGTTGCTCATTCAGACGGGAGTCAACTAGTGGAGAAAGTTTAATGTAAACCATTTTTTCAAAAAGTTTTGGAATGGCATTGGAATGGCAATGCCCCTGTAATTTTCGACGCAGCGTCTATCGGCATTTTTGAAAATTGGTGTCACATATGAAAGTTTCCAACAGGATGGGAAAACACCGGATGAAAGTGATCTGCCAAAGAATATATGCAGGGGTGTTATTAGCTCCTCTACACACCTCCGCAGGAAGGTCGGCGGAAGGAGATCAGGACCAGCATCTTTATTGCAATCGAGCTCAAATATAGCTTTTTCTTCGCGTGATATTTTAATTTGGCTGAGAAAAGTGGTTGGTGCTGAATTAGAAGGAGAAACATTTGAGTTAGATGGGTCTGATATAGTGAAAATTCTCTGGAAATTATCTGCGAAAAAATCGCAGATATCTTTAGGAGAAGCAGACGTGATATTATTATAGGACAATGATAATGGATAACCGGTGACTTTCCGCTTCATATTTACAAAATTAAAGAATTTTTTTGGGTCGTGGATTATACTTTCACCGGTTTTCTTAATATAATTGGCATAAGCATCGCGAGACTTTGTCGAGAATTCCTTAGCTACTTCATTATAAGCTTCCTGAATAGTAAGATTAACATCAATATTTTCCTTTATTCGTTTATATAGTTTGTTTCTATGATTTTGCAAATGCCGAAGTTCCCTATCAAGCCATGGTTCAGGCAATTATTTCTTTTTTTTAATCTTAGGTACATATCTTTCAACGGCGTCAAATATTTTATCGTAAAAAGTGGAAATGGCTTCCTCAAGATCTAGCGTTGAAAGAGCATTCGTCCAGTCTATAGGGTCAAGTACAGGGTGAATACTTTCGTAGTCAGCATTAAGAAAGTCATATACAATTGAATTATTGTACGTTTTTAAGTAAATAGAATCAGGAGTGGAAAGTTCAACTGATAGTGCAGTGTGGTGTAAACTATTTGAAAAAAGACGCACCACTACTTCGTCATAGGCGTTTGTAAATACAAGATGCAACCAATGACCGTTTCGATTGGGAGTTGGAGACTTGCTGCAAATCGTTGCCATAAAAAGTACTCGCAAGGTTGAAATCATTGGAATCTGAGAGGTTAATAGGGAGAAGAAATGCGTCGTTTTCATCGGGGATAAAACATAAGTTGGGACGATTGAAATCCCCTAGGAATATTATTTTGTCTCTTTCATTCAGAGACGTAATGGAAGATGGAAATGGTTGTAAACTGATTCGTCTGATCTAGGTAGAATATAGGCCAAACTAATATAAAGGAAATGGTTATTCAAAGAAACACGAATAACAAGGTGTTGGAACAATACATTGGGGGTGGTGTTAATAATCTCACTTGAAAGTGTGTTGCTAACCGCCAGCAAAACCACACCGCCTCGCGTTTGACCTGTGGAACAATAGTCACGATCGCTTCTGTAAATTGTCCAACAGCTATCAACGATCTCTTCATTCTTATTTCCGAGATGCTACTTCATTTCACATCAATGACAGTGTGCGGTGGCATGCGTACCTCTTTATCAGCATTATTCTCCTCAGCATCCATGAGTTGGCTCGATGGAGCGAAATATTATTCACAATCTTGATAAATTCTTGGATTTCGTGAACACCAAACGAAAGAATTCAGGCTAACCTATATTGGTGTACAGGAAAAATTATGTGCCTTTTAACACTTAAAAAATCGGTATCCTAATCTGGGACCACTTCCAATTATTTTTTAGTTTACCCACAAACTCACCTAAGAATTCAATGTTAAAGACACATTTGATTTTAGCTGATGAGATCGAACTAGATAGAGGAAATCACAAAAGCCAGAAGAGATCTTGATGCGAATAACGGTCTCGGATCTAAACTACTGCCTCCAAGCTGCTTATTATTTTTAATAAATTACTATTATACGGCAAAACTTACTTCAGCAAAACATTTTAACTCGTTGACCATGGAGTTTTTTTTAAAGAAACTACGAATGTTTGGTTACAACTCCACTAAAGTGGCTGCTATCTTATCTACCAACTCGAACTCGGTATGTCAAATATTAGCGTTGCTTGCAAAAAATACATTTCGATTCTGCTTCTGTTTTTCCAAGACAGCCACCTAGGACCTTTACTGATCAATATTCTTATTTTATATTCTAATTTAAAGTTCGAGCTTGACCAGGAATTCGAGAAAACTTTCTACAGTTCACATCTACAGTTTGCCCGTTAATCGAGCTATAAAACCCTACACATTTCACAAACACTGCAAATTATCTCACACTCGGCAAATTTGGAAAATTCGAAAGCTCGAGATGTAGCGACATACAGGCCGGTGAACATTTAACGTAAATTTAAATGACTTTTTGTTGGGATGGGAACACTTCGTTCTGTTTTCCGTGTTCTGGGCCCCCAATCTATAATTCTATTATAATAGAATGCTTACACTGTTTGTAAAGTGTTTGAATTTTTAAGTTAAATATTTCAAGGAACATTATTAAATCAGCAGATGCAAGCAGTTGTTCGGAGAAGTTCGTCTGCCGAATACTATTGATTTCTCATTTGAAACCGCTTCCTTGTGTATCAATCGATAAGAAGCACAACTAACAAAGATGGCTTAATTCAACTGGTAACAAACTTAGTTGCTTGTTTACCGCTCAGAACATACAACATAAACTACTTATTCCATTCCATCCTCTTTCTTACAAATCAGGTTACATTTTTTTACTTCCTTCCTCAAATTCATTCTCCCACTGTTCAATCAAATTGCTATCAATTAGCGCGGTTTGTTTTTATCGTGGTACAGGAAAAATTTGATCTTTTGAATATTTATGATAAATTTCATATGTTCGAGCTAATTACAAAATATTTCTAGATCACCATACCAATTTTTTCTTCAGGCTAGATATACAGTGGCTCAATTAAGTAATCGCACAGAGCTACGACACGAATACTTTTGTCAGTAACTCTTTATAAATCTCATTAAGGAGAAAGTGGAATGCATATACATTTACTTGTTAACACTAGTTTATAATCTAAGAAAAAAATAACTTTTTCATTATATCAACAAAAAAGTTATAATCCAATATTCGAAACATGTGATTGTTAAATTCCAATTAAGTATTCGGACACTTGGCAGCACTGGTTTTCTTTTGACATTTGAGATGGGAATTCCCCGAATTATAACAAATTAAGTGTGAATAACAATAGTCAAAGTGTAAACGAAAAGAATAAATTACTTTTTGCGAAATTTTTATAGTGTATTTTCATACAAAACTAGCATGGGTCGTCGAGGTAAAGAAACTACTAACGAAGTTCGGAAATTGATCATCAAACATCAGAAAAACGGGATGTCTGTCCAAAAAATTGGGGAAATCATTGTTAGAAGCCATTCGACAGTTCATGACATCATTAAACAGTTTGATATTAATAAAAGTATTGAAAATAATCCTACATTCGGATGGCCGAATAAATTTTCAGAGGCAGATGAACGGTGGATCGTGCAGCAAGTAAAGAAAAATCCCAAGCTGAGTACGACAAAATTGACATCAGAAGTGTCTGACTACCGCCACATTACTGCAAGTACAGAATCTGTGAGAAAATTTCTACAGAGTGACGATTTTAACGGCAGAGTTCCACGCGAAAAACCTTTTGTAAATAAGAAAAATCAGCTAACGCGACTTAAGTTCGCTAAAGAGCATAACCCGCGTGTTTTTTCCTATTGGAGCACAGTGTTATTTATTGACGAGAGCAAATTTAATGTTTTCCGGTCAGATGGACAAACATACATATGTGTGAAGACGACCAAATCAGGAGTTCAAACCTGTTAGCCTTCAACCGACCGTAAAACATGGAGCTGGATCATTGTTGATTTGGGGCTTTATGCCTGCCTCTGGACTAAGAAAGCTAGTTTTTATTGATGGCATAATGGACCAGCACAAGTAAATATCCATTTTAAAAGAAAATCTGCAAAAAAGTGTACATAAAGTGGGCATTTCTGAGACATTTTCGTTCTATCAAGATAATGACCCAAAACACAAAGCTCAAAATACGCGCATGTGGTTATTGTATAATTGTCCTAACGTGATGGAAACGCCCCCACAGTCTCCGGATATAAATGAAATCGAACATATGTCGGTCTATTTAGAAAACAAAATGAAATTGCGGATAATTTCTTCGAAGGCCGAGCTTAAAGTGGCTCTGGAGGACGAATGGAAAAAATCGACCCTCTTATTGCAGGTCGTTGGTGGAATCTAATCCAAGAAGACTGGAAGCCATTCGGAAAACCAACGGTTTACCAACAAAATACTCAAATAAGAAAAAAAGCTTTTTTATACTTAATTTACTATCATTAATTGAAGTGTTCGAATACTCAATTGGAATTTAACATTCATATATTTTAAATTTTGGCTTATAATTTCTTTTGTAATTAAAATAGATATTTTTTTCTTATTTTATAAACTATTGTTACCTAGTAAATGTATATGCATTTCATTTTTTCCTAAATTGATTTTTCATAAAGTTACAGACAAAAATCTTCACACTGCGGTACTGTCCGATTACTTCATTGAGCCACTGTATTTCAATTTCAAAAGCTACTAATGTTAACCGTTAGTGGTGGCGACAACTACTGCAACTCGTAGTAAAAAATTCTTATCATTTGAGAATCTCTCTCATTCAGTTAATATAGTGTAAATTATGATTACGCGAGCATTTCAATTTCCTCATAAATTATACTACTATTATTTTAAACATATGCTACCCTATGTAGTAGAGATATGCATACATGCTTTGCTACATGGCACTAAGTTTCTCAACACTTTTCTTTGTCTGATCTTATTATAAATATTTGATAGAAATTATGAAATATACTCTACAAACCATCAAACATAGCCTCAAAGAACGAGCTACATGATGCCAGCACAGATTTATGCGCCAAAATCTCCTGCCCACCAACCTTCAGTGTTATGTCGCAGAACTGCAAGCGAAAGTGCATGAACGATCAAAATTCCATTAAAATTGATTTGGCTGATTGTATCACAAACCAAACTATAGGTCTGTTTCCGTACTTGAATCTATTATAATATATTAAAATAGATTCGCAGCAAGTCGTTTCCGTACTTTTGCTGCAAGCCAAATGCAAGCCAAATTTTGCAGCAAAAAGAAGCCAGCTGCCAAATTCTGTTACTGCTGCAGTTTGCTGAAAGTACGGAAACAGACCTTATATAATTACCTTACTAATGCGTCGAAATTCCGACAGCTTTCGAAACGATCTTTGAACATGACTGCTATCCACAACTCGCGTTGAAGTCGACATTTTAATAGGGTTCTTTCTTTAGAATTAACCGATTATTTCTTTGAATCCGATCCTCACAAACCAACTAATTTTGCACGACGAAAGAATACTGCGTAGCGTACTGCAGTCGCGACAGAACTTTGCAACAGAATCTTTTGCGTCTTGGGGAAACATCGCCGAAAAGTACAAAAAAGCTCTGCTGCAATTTGCAGCAAGAAGAATCCAGAGGTGTCGGCGGTTAAATTTTGAAGAATACTCTTGTGAAGTCAATCCGGGAAAATAAATTAATAAAAATTGAATTCACAAGGGAAAACGTGTTTTAGTTAATTTTATAGTTGCTGATGATGATCAATCATCATGTGATATTTTTCTGTACAATAGTGATTTAAATATTTCTAAACTATCCGTGGATGGTTTGATCCAGTTTGATTAGTGTCCTATGTTTCGTATCCATTTTTTTTATATCTATGGTCTAAGCTCAGTTTGGACTTTCTACGTTTTGCTGCAAAAGGGGAAGCGATGACGTCAACAATATTTTGCTTGGGGCAACAATAAAAAACCGACGCTGCGATTCTATTCGATATATATGTATTCGAATAGATTCTTCAAATTGTTTACTTTTTTTTTTTCAGAAATGGAGTCTTTATGTAAACTGAGCATCAATATGCGGAGATTATAATTACTTTTATCAATGTGTTATGAGAAGAATGTGTCTCGCGAAGCTGTGTCGTGTACAGTGCTGCCATTTACTTTTTTCGAATAATGCTAGATTGAATTTTATTTAATGCTAAATAATGCTATATCTTGTAAAATTATAATGCTAAATAATGCTTTCTTATTTAATTGAAATAAACATGGTTGAATATGAAAACAATATCTTTTATACGAGGGTTGATCAATAAGTAATGATAATCGGTTATTTTAAGTTCGCATAAAATACATATATTCACATAAAATACATATACTACATATACTCACTAAGTCAGCATGAAAAAAACATATAAATAGGCGTTGATTCCAGGGAGCTACATTCATTTGAATACAAACAGTCGAAGAGAGAACATTAAAATGGGGAAAAGCGAAATTAAAGCTGTCATTAAGTACCTCTGTTTGAAAAAAACTGTCTACCAGAGGCATACACGGCGACATGGTGGAAACATTAGGGGACTCTGCTCTTCCATATTCCAATGTTGCGCGCTACGCCAAGGAAGATGAACACCGCGAAGAACGTAAATCTACATCCCTCACTGAAGCCAACGTAAAAAAAAAGTCGAAAATGTCCTGTTGACAGATCAAAGAGTGGCCCTCAGGCATGTAGCTGAAGTCACAGAAAACTCATATGGTAGTGTTCGAAAAATCTTTGCCAACCAATTACATATGAAGGTCTCTGCGCGTTGGGTACCGAGAATGTTAACGGACGAGCATAAGAAGAAACGAGTCGACATTTCAAGGATGAATCTCGAAAAGTTTCAGGCAGATCATGAGAATTTTTTGTGACATTTCGTGACCATGGACGCGACCTGGATCCACCATTTTGATCCAGAAACTAAAATGCAATCGATGAATCGAGCAAATAAGAAGATTGCGAGAGGCGATGAAGGAGAAAAGACACGGTTAACTGCGAGCCGGAGTTCTGTTTCTTCAAAAAAAAACGCTCCGGCTCACAAGGATGCAGTTGCGATGGATACAATTAAAGAAACAGGATTCGAACTGCTTGAACACCCACCCTAGTCGCTAGATCTAGCTCTCAGTGGTTTTTAACTCTTTCCTCGGCTCAAACAACACCTTTGGATTTAAAGATGATGTGATGGCCGTGGTTGAGGCATTTTGGGAGAGTCCAGATAAAGAATTTTTTTCTAAGGGTATCCTGGGTTTGGAAAAAAGATGGACTGAATGTATTAGCTTATTAGAAGACTATGTTCAAAAATAAATATATCTTTTAAGTTTAATCACCTTGGTTTATATTCATTATCATTACTTATTGATAAACCCTCGTATGTATAACAAAAAAAAAATTAGAAGTTTAAAATTTACATTTCAAAATTATTCTATATCTATTACAGACATATCAGTTATATCTAAATCTTCTTCTCTTGTGTAAAGCTCCTTTCTACCAATATTTTTCAAAACATCGTTTGGAATCTCACAATCAAAACAGTAACAATTATTTATTTTTAAGTGAAGAAAAAGTATTAGTGTCGAATAACGAAAATTTTTCTCCAGCGTTATGCGAGCGATCGCTTGCATTTGAAGCCCTAACAAAACAATTGATTCACATTATTCAGGAAAAAATATCTAACTAGAATGCACATACTTTGGTAAACTTGAAGTTGTAGATGCCCGAGGCTCCTGGGCGTCTGAAGTGCTTCCATATTTAAAGCAATATAGATGGCTTTATAATCTTTATATTTTAGACTTTATTATTAAGTCGAAACCGATGGCCAATACCGATAGGACAAGGCCAACCCCTGGTTCACAGAAGTGTGAACCGTTTAATTAAAAAAAAAAAATTAGACTTTATAGTCACTATCATTATTTCAAAATCAGTCAGCTGTCACTTCTGGTTGTTACTTCTAAGAAAATGCCATGAGCGTGTTTTTGTATTCTTCATGAATTCCCGCCACCACATGATTCAGGAAGTTTCTTTTGATGAACGCGATTGAAAGTACACGAACAGAGCTATTATTGAGAAAAATTTGATGGGCCAGATTGTAAATAGATGAGTGCCAGATTATTCCGAAATCTAATTTTAAATGCTAAAAATAATGCTAGATGCTAACTCCGAATTTCGAATGCCGTTTTGGAAAAAATAATGCTAGATCTAGCATTCAAAATGCTAAAATGGCAGCACTGGTCGTGTAGTGTGAGCGAGTATGTTTGTTTCGTGCAAAACAAATTCTGAAAATTTCATCTGAATATTCCATATGTACAAAAGTTATTCGTTTTTGGACTATTTTCTTTTTTTATCTTAAATATTTAAATGTCATTATGGCAAATGTGGGAACAATGCTAATGAACTTGATGGCGTATTTGTCTCACCCAAATTAATGGCTCGCATGTTTCACGTCTAGGTTGCGCGCAATGTACCAAAAAGGGCGAGCCAATCGTTTCGTGAAACAGTCTTTGGAAGCAGTTTCGCGCAATGTAAATGTACGCCTACGCTCGGTCGAGTAGAGGACACGTGAATTCTCGAATGGTCGGTCTCTTCCGGTGGCGAATTCCTATTTCTATCCTCATTTGGTTTTTTCAGAAAACCGGCTTGTAAATACGCAATTAAAAGTGAAATACTATGTGCAAATAAATATGAATTTAATTGCAAATAATTAGAAGTGAAACATAAATTAATGTGAGGAAATAAACTGAAGAAGAGAGGATTTTACGCTGAAATAAAGATGACGGATGTATTGTGGCGACACAACCCCGGTTTTTTGGGAAAAAGTGAAATAACGGAAAAGAAAAATTCAGTTGAACCAATGAAGCTATGCCCAATAGAACACCACATTTTTGCTTACGACGTCTTCGTCTAGCATGCTGAGTCCACCGCAAAAGCTTAGCGTGAATTTCGCCACCATTTTGATTTTCACAGAACCGAAATATTACTTTACGAGTACAGGTATGTTCATGATTGATCAACATAGAAATATGTACAAAACCCGGTAGAACGGTTTTTCTCGTCAGAACGAATATATTCTCTGCCACATAATGCTCGTGTTACATTAGGTGCGTTTTTTTGCTCCGATGCAGTGCAGAGTACAACTATGCCGGAAAAACAACGATCTAGTATAAAACAGCAGTGCATTCGCTAAACCTGACATAGGTTGCTATATTCGCTGTGGTCCCACAAAACAGCTGAAAAAAAGGGAGAAAATAACGAGTATACACTACCACAATCGATAGAAAATAGAAAAAAAACTAACAGAAAATTAATTCTTTTAACTTTCTACACATTATGAGGGCCTTTTCTAATTTCTTAACTACCAAAACATTCAACATAACCATGAAAACCGAAAGCCATCTCACAGAAAAAAATACAACTTCTCATGAGCTTTTCTTTTTTCTATCAGCACATTCTACACTTCAACACGTGAACTACAAATGACGCATAGAATTTCTGTACTAGTGAATTCACTGGTGTAGGAGTGTTGTTGTTTTCAATGCGTCTACTCTACTCTCCGCTGGATAGAGGAGCAAAAAAACGCGCCTATTACTATTTGGTACTTTCAAGTACTTCTGGCTACTACCAATTGCTTGCGCTCTTGTTCTCGGGCAGTTCATGTGTAGTTACGCCTTTTGTGCCGTGAGGTGGCTATTTCTTGTCAATAACTGGGTTTAGTTTTTTCAAAGCTGTTGTTTTGGTAGTTAAAAAATTAGGAAAAAGCCTTCAGAATGTTAATGTTGCTACACATTACAGTTTCTACACAATAAAAGAGGTAATTTTCTGTTAGTTGCTTTTATATTTTCTATCGATTGTGGTAGTTATACTCCTTATTTGCTCCCTTCATTTTCAACTGTTTTACATTTGAAAACTGTATCCAAATTGATAGATTGGATTCGGGTTGGGTACAAAATCTCGTATTACAATATCCTGTTTACAAAATCCTGTTTTCAAAATCCTGTAACATAAAATCCTGTAACATAAAATCCCGTAAGACAAAATCCCGTAATAGAAAATCCCAATTTAAAAATGCCGTAGTTTTGCATAATATAGAATCAGGCGCGGCGCCACGCCTGATTCTATATTATGCAAAACTACGGCATTTTTCATTCAGCTATTTTTTTTATTGTAGATAAAACGACGATTAAGAAAATTAGCCCATGAAGAAGAAAAATTTGGCAAGAAACAAAAATATTTAAAAAAAAAATTATTAGAAAAATTTCTGAAACTGAAAAAAAATCGAGTATTTGAGAAGAATCGAGTACAATGTCTTTATGTTGAAATTTATTTCTAAATAAAAACTTAAATCACTATGTTTTTGTTATAACATTATATAAATAGGTTTCATGCGGGATTTCGTTCCACGAGATATTGAGTTTCGGGATTTCGAATTTCGGGATTTTTAAGTACAGGATTTTGTATTTCGGGATTTTGGAATACGGGAATTTCGAAACATGCGGGATTTTGTTTATTCGGGATTTTGATAAGATCCCGTTGGATTCTGCTCGTATTAACGAAGATGGCGTTCCATTTGTGATCTACTGCCAAGTATTTGGAACTACTGATAAGTAAAAAATAGAATACGGCAAATATACACTTGTAAATCAGGAAAATTAATGAATGTATGACAATCAATCCCGTATGGGAACAAGTCATAAATATCCATGTTATTATTCTGACACATTGAACTAAATGCTCACCTATAATTTTTATATTTTTTTTTTTTGGAGTAATATGAGAAATGAGTTTATTAACATAACTGTTTATTGTTCCAAATAACAATTTATTTGTTCTACTTTAATATTTGACCATATGCTGCCTGAATACTTCAAAATTTCTTGTCAAATTCTGTAGAAATTCGCACAAAGGAACCAGAGAATATTTCCCACGCTTAAAATTTGTCATTGAAATTAAGCCAGTGATCAAAGCTACGTACTAGCCGCGTTTTTTTTGCGCCTCTATCGAGAGCGGGCTAGGAAAGTAGCATTAAACCAGCTGGAAACAGGGATAATGTTGATTTCAATGCTATTATTCTAACCAGCTTTCGGTAGAGGCGCAAAAAACGCGACTACCGTAATACGTGAAACAGATGAAGTTCATAAAAATATCACTTCATCGCAAAATAAATTCATTTTCTTTTATTTTCGTTTTATAAAAAAATTATCTTGAGTATAAAAATTATTCAAGTTTCAGTAACCTGCGTATTATAAAAAAATATTACACAACGAAAATCGATTGATCGGCAAATTGATGAGATAAAATTTGAGTCCAGTTGTTTTCTTCTGGTGAATACCTCGCCAGGCCATTGGAATATAGAAAATATAATTGTTCGTCACTTACACCTAAACAATAGCCAATGGAATAGTGAGTAAATGTGTCGAAAGAGTTACTGAAATTAGAAGTTCGCAAGTTCCCGGATACACAGTAGAATATCTTGATATACTTACAGACTCATTTCTGTATGATGCATTATTCGCGGATCATAACACACAATATTTTTGTTCCCAGACTTTAAACAGTAAATGGAGTCTCCTAATACTGCACTGCTGCAACTTGTTTGGTAATTGAGTAATCCGGTATTGTACCACTGACCCTCGCGTGGATCGAAACGCTCAATTATTTTCGGGTGCTCGTTTGCATCGATACCACCGAATACGTAAATTGATGAATCTGTTGGAAAATAATTTGATCGCTTCAATCTGTAGTCTGTTTCTAGTCCATTCTAATTTAAATCAATAGAATACTAACTGTATACCGAAACGCCAGGTCTGCTTCTCCTTTGCATCATATTCGGTAAATCAATAATTCGTCCAGTGTCATAATCGTAAGATGAACATGCAGACTGAAACTGTTCGCCGATATTTCCTCCTACCAACAGCAACTTACTATACCTACTACAAGTTCCGCAGCGAAACCTTCCAACTTTGCAATCGAGTTCAGTCCAAACCCGTTCGTTTGTATCGTATCGTAATCCTACATTAGACGGGACACCGTCACGAATGCCTGCGACAACATAGATCATCTTCTTATACATGGTAAACGAGCAGTATGACAATTCGGGGCGGTTTTGCAATTTGACTAGCGACTTGTCCGATTGTTGGAATTTGTAAACATAAGTCTGATGGTCTTGTGACATTATGTAAAACATTGCTGGTTTTTCATTAACCGAGATCCGCGCAGGATTGTCGTATAACGATGAGAAGAACCATCGACAACCTCCAGTGTTGTCTCTGAAAAACTCATCGTTAATAATTTTATTGCGTATAAGCGTATGAGAGAGATCATGCACAGGAACATAGCTTAAGACTTCTTCCGTCAATTTTCCACGTCGATTCTCATCTTGCTTAAGCCAGCTCATTGCTACTTCGTATGTTATATCTGCTTTTGGGTTGTCCACTCTTTTCAAAATGTCTACTAGCTGAAAAGTTTACATTGAAAGTTGTTACATAAATTTTTAAGAATGTACACTGGTAGACAAAAGTTTACGGCAGCACCTTATATTGGAGGTTCTGGTTAATTGGAAGCTTTAATCAAAAATCCATTGATACGCATTTTTTCAGTAACGTTAACATATTTAAAAAAAAAAAAAATAAAAACTTTTCATAACAAACAAAGATAAATTCATAAAAACATAATAAATTGTATGGACAAAAGTCTACGGCAGTCAATACTAGCTGACTTATACACAATAAATTTCCAAAAAACGTATCGGAATTTTTAAAATTATTTGCTGGCTTAATACTTAGTTGGACCCCTTTTAGCATCAGTTACTGGTTGCAGTTTTCGGGGCATAAAGCTGACTATATTACCAGTTTCAGCGGATGTAATTTTCTCCCATTCTGTAATGAGCGCTTCCTTCAACACATTTTTATTTTTTATGCAACATTTTCGACTTCTCTGCTGCAGAAGCTCCCATGCATATTCTATTGGGTTTGAATCCTGGCTTTAGAGAGGCGTATTAAGCTGCTTGGGAGCGTAGTACATCCAGTTCTTGACGAAAAGTGCTGTGTGCTTCGGATCATTGTCTTGTTGGGAAACCCAGCTCCCTCTAAGGCACAACTTCTAAACTGATGGCTTCAAATGTTGTCCCAACAGGTTCTTGCAAACATTGCGGTCCCTAGTAGTTTTAACAAATGCTAATCTGCCGACCCGAGATGCAGCTAGGGCTCCCTAAACCAAAACATTACCTCCGCCGTGCTTGACAGTAGAAATCAAATTTTTGGTCTCTAAAACTGTATTTTTTCCTCCATATTTTAACGCGACCACCACTCCCGAAAATGTTAAATTTCAACTCATCGGTAAAAAGGACTCGATTCCAAAAATTAATGTCGTTTTTAATATGGACCTTGGCTAATTCTAGGCGCAGAAGTTGGTTTTTGGCGGATATTAATGATTTTTTATGTAGAGTTCTGCTTTGAAACGCATCAGAATTTAATGCTCTCGTGATTATTATTGAATGGACGTCCTTTTTCCTTACCGTAGCCACTTGTTTCGCCAAATCGGAAGTACTTATTTTTGGATTTTCATTCAGCTTTTTCAGTCGACCAGTTCGCGGTTTATTTTCAAAAAAATCAGTGTTTCCAAAAATTTTCATAACAGTATACACTGAACTTCGGTTTATTTTCAGTAATTTCGCAATTCCCTAGCACGATTTATTACTTTTTTCAAAACTGGACGACCAAATTTCGGACATGACTAGAAATTTCTTTTCACGATGATATTTTGTAGTCCTTACGCTTCGAAACTAGCGATAAAACTATAAAAGAGTTGCAGCTGCACATGTATTGAATGACAATAAGAGCAAATAAATAAATATTGAAGAAATACCGTTAGGTTTAGCTGGAAATTTTTTGTTTACAAGTCAGCCAGCACTAACTGCCGTAGAATTTTGTCCATTCAATTATGTTTTTATGAATTTATCTTTAAAGTTGTTATGAAAAGTTTTTGTTCTTGTTTTTTTATAAATATATTTACGTAACTGAAAAAATGTGCATCAATGGATTTTTGATGAAAGCTTCCAATTACCCAGAACCTCAATATAAAGTGCTGCCGTAGACTTTTGTCCGCCAATGTAAATATTTGTATATATTGTTTTAAGAGTTGAAATTTCCGATTTGAAATAACTGGAGTTAGCATATTGGCAAGTTGAGCAAGCTTTGGTATCGAATTTCCTGAAATTTGTGGTTATAGGATTGGACTTTTAGGCCTCTTATGAAGCTACTTTTACTAATATAGTCGTTACCATAATCTCTAATAATTGATATTAGTGCATAAATCGTATTAGGTAATATTTTAATGATTATATTCGTTGCGTAATTCTCTAATATTAGGCTATACCTTGCCCATAACAACATGGCGTTCGTTACGGTATCGCTTATCTATATAACACCAATATAGTGTGTGATAGTTCAAATAATGCAATTTATGAAGACACATGCAAATGAGGTAAGTTTATTGCTGGCGTCGAATTGAAGCTTAACCCAAAAAAAAGCCCCTAGGCGGAAAAATATGAAATCGTTTAGGGCAAAAAGGAAGCTGTGGTAATATAGCCTACCCAAGGGAAGAGTTAAGCAGCAGTCTTCCAGCATATCCGAGCAGGGGTAAGCCCAAGCAAAGTGGTGGCACAAGTTCAGCAAATCAGGAAGACGACACGGGGTTCTTGTGACACTGGCAAAATTTGAAGACATCTCGGAATTCGGCGGGTTTCGGAGAGGTTAAAAGGCCCGTCTCCAAAGCCAAAATCGGGATACTCCACCTGAAAGTCTTACGACAGAATAAGTGACAGCAACGGGAAGGGATTCAGAACGTAAAAAATTACCTTATTTCCCCCGAATATAAGGGAACAGATAATAGCCGTCGTTGAACTGGATGAAGCAAAAGCTTTGAAGCTAGTTGATAGTGGATGAATTAGAATTGGCTGTATTAACGCTAGGGTAAGGGAGCGGCCTGAAGTTGTGCGCTGTTTCGAGTGCATGGGGTACAACCATGCAAAAAAAAAAAGGATCAAACTGTAGCACTAACTGCTGGAAGTGCGGACAAGTCGGATATGCTGCACAGGTTTGCTCATCGTAACCGTTCTGCTTGCTGTGCAACGACAAAGGCAGAACAGGAGAAGCCAAGCATGTTCTGGGGTCAGGAACACGCAAAGCTTTCAGAGATGCACTCGATGCGCAGAAGAAGTTGCTGCGTAGATGAGGGTTCTCCAGGAGAATCTGCAAAGATGCCGCACTACGGACGACTTACTCACGCGGCTAGTGATCCAGAGCTCAAATCGCAATGATCAGTGAACCAAATCGAATTAGAAATCCAGAGACATGGCATTCAGACACTTCGGGCTATGCAGCCTTATGGATTGCAGACACTCGGAACATCCGGGTTGATCGGCGAGGTTCGGGCGATGGATATGTTTGAATTGAAAACCGAGGCATCAGCTTTGTCAGCTCCTATTTTTCACCGAACGACCCAATAAGGACATTTCGTAGAAAGATAGAAGCATTAGAATATGCTCTTCGAGATCTTCCTGGCAAATTGGTAGTAGCTGGTGACTTCAATGGATGCCGACTCAAAACACAAGAGGGAGATTAATTCTGGAAATGGTATTCAAACTGAGCATGGTTGTGGTCAACAGGGGCTCAGCACCAACCTACCGAAGACCAGGCTTCGGTGAGTCCATTCTCGATATAACTCTTGTTTCGGATATGTCCATGATGGCAAGGGATTGGAGAGTGACGGAGGAGTACACTGGAAGGAATATTTGGGGTGGAATATTTCGAAGTTGGACAAGAGGAAGCTGTTAGTGTTATTCGACAACAGCTTTGCCGACAAGGTCAGCGCAGACCAAACAGGGGTTCCAATGGGCGTGAAATAGGTACGATTGTAAATTTCACCATGGGCGAAATTCGGCGAACGTGCGATGGCAGTTCGAGTCACTATCGGGCAAACGGAAAGCTAGCTTATTAGTGGACTGATAAAATAGCGGAACTGAAGTGAAGAGCTCTAGCGTGCAGGCGCATTGCACAGCGATCTATTGGAAGATTTATTGTGTATGCGTACACATTCCGCATTGTAGAAGATAAGGTTTGTGGACATTGTACCGTACAGTATTCAATCGGATCGTACATTTGCATTGTGTCTATTTCGTTCAATATATCGTTTGTGTACATGTACCCAAAAATTACAGACTGAGGTAGGGTATGTGTACTTTTCGCGTAGAGTAAGCTTACGGTACGATATTTTTCCGTTCACTGCTCCAGAGTGATTTTATATTTTATGGCGATAACGAAACTGCCCAAAAGTGCTTTATACAACCCTCCGAAACGCGATATTAATCCTATTGAACACCTATGCGGCAAGGTCAAGCAAAAGCTACGACTTTAAGAGCAACTCCTACGAAAGTGAGACAGAGTTTTGAATTGCTTTTGTTTTTTTGTTTTTTTTTTGTTATACTTTAATCTACATCAGCTAACTATCTTTGGGTAACTTTAATGTTTAATGAAGTTATTAATGTGTAATATTAAAGTAAAAATAGAAGAATCTTTAAATATTTTGTGATTTTTTCTTTAGGTTTGTTATTTACGAATGTGAGCGTCTGTATTAGGCTGACTAAAATTGATTGCACATTCTATGATAACATCGATTGAAACATATATGAAACTTATCCGAAACTAACATTCACTTATTCGAATATTGCATATCTAATATATCCTGATTTTACAAATATCTTACCGAATATGAATAAATACGTCTAAGCAACAATAACTGGCCGACCACACTCGACCATGTAATCTGGCATAAAATTTTTTAAATTCAATCTAACCTTTGAAATTGCTAGAGGGGAGCGCGAATAAAAAAAAAAATATTAGGAATAAACTTACAACCAGGTCTGCAGAAATTGCTGAGAACCTGAAAATCATGCGTTCGAAATTTTGCGAAAACGGGTTATCAAGGAGATCGCTAGTCGTGTCTGGAAAGACGCTGAACTTGGCGTGACAGTATCCGGAAAAATTTGCGAAATGTTCTCTTCGTGGCTGGAAGCAAATACCTTTAGGGTTTCATGGATATCTAAAAAAAATTAAAGGTGGAAATTTTGTAGTTATGGAGCGACAGCAACTACTGGTGTTGGAAATCTGGTGATTATCGGAAGCACTTTGGACAGACATAAGTACTGAAAACATTGCTTAATGCTTCTAAAATCAGAGTCAGCAATGAGTTTTCTTCATTGATGCAAAACAATGATCCGCTACAAGTGACATTGGTGAAAAAACGGTTGCTGTACAATGTGAGATATGTGCTCCGTCATCCTCCCCAATTAGAGGACTTAAACCTAATCGAGAATTGTTGGTGGTTGTTTTGGGCCAATGAGAATCCGTAAACAACATATCACTATCAGATTGCACCTAAAGGTGGTTATTTTACATGAGTGAAGCAAAAAACACCCAAAATAAGTCGTGAATTCAAATAAAAAAAGAGTCGCTTGCAGAATGTAATTTCAGCCATAGGATTTTACACAGCGTACTAGAAGTATAAAAAAACCCTAGCGCATCAGAACCGCTAGAAGCACTAATGTTCGAAGAACAGTAGAGGATTTGTGCAGATTTTGAGTGTGTATTCTACCACTACTTACTTTTCTGAGTTAAAACTAATACACCCTTAATAATAATAGAATCGAAGCTTATTTTAATTTCGGTTACAGCGATAGAAAGGTGTTTGGGGTTGTCATACGAAAAATGTGCAGATCTTAGAAAATTAAAACATTGTTTACTTATTTTTATTGCAAATGTTTGCGATGAAAATACTTAATGCAAGCATTTATTGGAACGAAAATAACAAAACGGCCTAGTGCTGGTAGCCCTTTGCCCTTCGAACATTAGCAATAAACAATTCTACGACAATTGTGCAATATTTTCAAACATGTTATTCTTCAATATTGCAAAAGTAAAGGACAAAACAGACGTAATATTTTGTTTTCAATAATGTCCATATTTCAGACTTCATAAATAACTATACATAAAAGTGGTTCTGTTTCCGAGCTGCACGTGCGAATTTCTGAGCCGGTTATATTTAAGATTCTGTATAATTTTGCTTTTATACCAGACATTCTCTGCCGTCTCATACATCATTCTTATTTACATTTTTATTACAAAAAATTCGAAGCCCTCTTTCATATCGTTTAGGATAAAAGTATATATATCTTGGTTGAATTCCATTTTTTCAATATTCAAGGTCTTCGGGGTCTTTTTACAGTTAACAGAATTATTATTTTTGCTATTATAATATTTTTTCGTCGCTGCATTGATAGCCATTAGAAAGTGCGCCCGAATCTTTCATACATTTTACGTAAAACATTTTTTATGACGTCCAATCTATTAATGTAAACTAATTCGAAATAAAACTTAGGCCCTCGATCTTAGCTCGATGAAGTAAATTACCCTTCATTGATAAAGATGTACATCCAGAATCGATCAACTGTTAATTTAAAGGAATTCGTTGAAAATGTTGAGTAGAATTTTGAAAATAAACCAACTTGAATAGCTCAAGGTATAACTTAAAAGTCAAAAATATATTTAAACCCATCCTAAATTACCTGATTCTTCGATACCATATTAAATGCACCATTGACACTGATTTCCTTCAAATTTTCGAGTATATAAACGATTGCAATTTCCTTTAATTCCACACGTGCAGTCTCATCTAAATAATTTAGGAAATTTCATTAACACATAAATCCAAAATCACTTTTTGACAGCTGGATTTATATTGACATGGTGTTTGCAGATACATTATTGTCACGAAGTCATATATGACTATGAAGGCATTTAATTAAATTACCTGCGAATACATACAGCGCAATACAATTCTTATGATCGATAATCTTTTTAAAAATTGTGTTGCATTCTATCCGTAAGTAGTCCATGTTTTTGATGAGCAGAAATATATCGTCTGGCGAGAAAATGAGTGTCCCTGAATACAGATACTCAACGATTATGCACATTATCTCGAATGTTGTTTCGTGTTTAAGATCGACACTGTTCTGGTTACTTTCGCAAAATGAAACTGCAATAAAATACTAGCTAATAATCACCAAAGTAAGTTTTATTGTCGGGTCAATAAATATTAACAAATATAAAGTGTAGAGTTGATTAAATTAGGATACTAATAAAGTGAGAATTAGTAGATTGGTTTAAGTAGAAAATAGAAATATCTCGAAGTTGAGAATTAACATTATTATTTAAGTTTCAAATCATAAGGCAATATTGCAGACGATGAATCAAAATGTGATTGAAAATACTAAATTGTATAACATGAAAAAACTTAGGGGTGTATTTAATATTCCAAACTGATGACTTTAAGCGCAGTTTGAAAAGCTGGAAAATCTGAAGGACCGGGTTGTACATTTAAATGGGCTTAAAACACCAACACTACCCCCAGTGACGACAGCAACATCCCAGCAGATGCAGACTCGGCAACATCGTCCGCATGTGTATACTCGGCAACGTTAGAAGAGCACATATAAAAAGGGCAGATTCGATCAGTGCGAGGAGCGAAATTCGTTATATCTTTGATTTCGCGGATTCGAGCCGAGGACGACTGAAGCTGAAGCCGATCGGTTGTGGACTATGCAGCGGGCTTATATATGGTGTAAGTAAGTTGAATATCTTAGTGAAAAGCAACTTTTTTGAAATATTTATATTTTAAAAAGTGTATTTCGTGACACGTTTGGCACGGATCGCGGGCGGATTTGCCGGAAACATTTTAAAATCATTTTGCTTGTTTCCCTTTTATCTTATTTTGTTGAAAAATATTAAAGTAAGAAGTTATTAAGTGAACAACTGGCCGCAATAACGGACGGTGGGACGGACACCAACGAGTTAGATAAGGAGCGCGATTACTTCGCCAAGAAAACAAAGCAGAGGCTGGGGAAGCTCTGCAAAAACTTTAATTCAGACGTCCGAGAAGATTTCCTTCCGGAAATGCAAGCTGTCTCTGTGCGCCGGTAAACTAACTGACGACGAAGAGACAGAGGATCTTGCAGCGGACCTCGAAACGGGCGTGGGAGAAACCACGACCGATGAAAGTGAGAATGAAGAAAGAATGGACACAAACGAAGCCCATAATAATAGTGACCTAGGAGCACAGATTGCCGATGAGTTCATTGAATGCTCTTTTAAGGCACCAACTTCTATTCCTGGTGGAAGGAAAAGGATAAGTCCCACTTCCCCACCCCTATCACCTTTTGGCTCAAAGCCAAAAAGAGGCACCGATGACACATCAGTCAGGTTTCCAAAACTGTCTGAAGTAGTCAAAAGAGCTAGTTCTGCTGCCCCTGAATCTACTCTCCCAACTCCACATCGAATGGCCCCAAATCATGTAGGAAGAAAGGTTTCAACTCCTCAAGGACAAGCCACCAAGGAAAAACGTGGGAGGATCCCTCCCATATTGTGCCACAGATTAGAACTTAAAGGCTTCATGAAAACTCTTGAAGCAATATGCGCAAGAAACGGGGGAAAAATTCCTGAATTAAAGGCGAGGGTAACTAACCTGAATAAAACGACTCTCTTCCCTGGGAGCCTTGAGTCGCACCAGCGGCTCTTCGAAATTTTAAAAACAAAGTCTGTACCTTGTTTTACGTTCACGCCACAAAACATTAAAAGGGCAACTGTCCTGCTAAAGGCAGTTCACACTTCCTACGACGAAAAAGATATCTCCGCTGAACTCACACGGCTCCTATGAGGGACGCTAGGAGAAAGACACTCACGGAAAAAGGCTAAAAAAAACTAGGGATATTTTTAGTCCAGCTCGCACCTGGAGTAGATGCGAAGCTCGTCCTAAGCATCAAATTCTTGTCACACCAGAGGATCCAGTGGGACCGCTTAAAAAAAAAGAATATGATGCAGTGCCAAAGTTTTGGACACACTGCGTCCAACTGCGGACTTGACGTTGACACACGCTGTGTCAAGTGCGATAAAGTACACGCAACTAGGGAGTGCGATGGGGATCAAATGCAGTTTATTGCGTAAATTGCAAAACAACTGGCCACCTAACAAGCTAGAAGGGCTATCCAGAAGCCAAGAAAATCGAAGAGTGTCGCAATGCTGCTGAAACAGCGAAAGCAATTAAGCAAGCACGCAAAAATGACTTTGTGGCCGCAGCCATTCAAAATACTGTCCGACCTGGTGTTTCCTATGCCAGCCCCTTTGCGGCAGAAAATAAAAATGTAGTCTCAAGAAAACCCTCTGTTCTTACTACTCAACCAACTAGTTTGGCTAAAAACAAGTCAGAGCCAACCATCGATTCAGTAGTCTTTGGTGAATGCCAAAATCTCTTTGGATGCAATCTCTTCGCGTTGGTAAACCAGATCAAGGATTTCATTCCATCATTTGGGAAACTATCTTCTCAATCAGAGAAAAGAGATGCTTTTATTTCACTCGCTCTTCGTTTAGCCGGTAATGCGTCCTCTTAAATTCACAGCTTTAAATATTGCTACCTTAGCTCCCATCGATAAAAGGAACTTCGCTCAGGAATACCTGAACCATGAGAATCCTGATATTCTTTTCCTTTCTGAAACCAAGCTGAAATCCCGCCACCGTGTAGCCATGGATGGCTACAAAATCATTCGAGAGGATATGTCTGAAGACCCTAATTCCTCTAAACTGAATACCGCCCTATTAGTAAAAGAAAGGTTCAAAACCCAATGGCATTTGATCCCGGGACCCACAACTAGTGATGGGCTCAAAAACGCCAAACAGTTTGAAAAAAACGTTTGGCTGCAAAAAACGAACGAACAGTTTTTCCAAATAGCGACAAACAGCTTTTCTAAAACGAAATTTTTTTCTAGAACGAACAGCATTTCTAAAATGAACCGTATTTCTACAAATAATAGTTTTTCTAAAACCAATTATTCCAACTATTCTACAACGAATAGCTTTTCTAAAGCCAATTCTTTTCTTAAAACGGACCATTCTTCTCAAACAACGGACCATTCTTCTCAAACCAACAGTTTTTCTAAACCGAATAGTTTTTATAAAACCAATCGTTTTTCGTTTTTCTCAAACGAACGGTTTTTTTTTAAAACGAAACGTTTTTTAAAAACGAACTGTTTTTTCAAACGAATCGTTTTTCGTTTTTTAAAAACGAAGTTTTTTTCATGCGAATCGTTTTTCGTTTTTTTTAAAACGAACTGTTTTTTTCAAACGAATCGTTTTTCGTTTTTTTAAAACGAACTGTTTTTTTTTTTAAACGAATCGTTTTTCGTTTTTTTAAAACGAATCGTTTTTCATCGTTTTTTTAAACGAACCGTTTTTCGTTTGTTAAAACGAACTGTTTGGCAGTGGAAAACTATTTGGCTGCGGAAAACAGTATGTTCGTACTTGCGAGTATTTTATTCAAATATTCAACAAGTTTTTAGGGCAAAAGGAGCTGAAATCGGACAAAATCGGCCAATTTTGGGTTAGAGTGGTTTGGGACATAACGGGCCAAGACCTAGTACTGTGATATAAAAATTTCGGCTTTGTAGGGGAGTAAGGGGTTTTTGGGCCATAGTTTGGCAAAAACTGCCTTTACCGCGATTTCGATGATTGGAAGTGGTCGGGGAGTATATTAGTGATATTTTAAGGGCAAACAATTTTTGAAGGGGAAATGGGCAAAAACGTCCATATTTTCCAAAAAAAAAAAAAAAAAAATTTTATGTAGCATGAATTCGAGGACCTTTCTGAGTTGTTTCGGGCGAAATTTTCATACAAGTTTGGGAAAAAGCGGCCTAGTTTCGAAGATACGGCAAAATGAAATCCGCCGGAAAACTAAAAGTAGCACTAAAAGTGCCAAGGAAGAACAGATTGAGATCCTTTTTAGCTCATCAGTTGGCGTCTCCGAGTGTGCTGAGGCCCTCCTCCTCACTGCAGGTCGCCACGAGGGTTTAGTTTACGAGACCATGGGAGTTAAGCTGCCCCTGGACTCATGCCTAGCCTTACGGAAGAGGTTGGCCCCCTAGTGAGTGCCTGTTTAATAAACAAAACATTTTTTTTTTTATTTCTTAATAAAAACTTCATGCTTCAGTGAGGCGAAGTGGAAATCTGACTGTTTTAGATTAGCCAGGACAAGTTTGGTATCAGAGATCGCTCGATGAAAAGTCATATTGATGACAACAGGATTAGTTGGTCCTATCTTAGTAATTTTTTTACTTTTGCCATTTGAACGAATACAGGAGGTGTTTTTTGCATATAATAAAATGAAAGAAATTAGATTGATTGAATTTGATCGTTTTTCTTCAGATGTCCCCTAGATTGGAGAAAGGCTTGCCAAATAAATGACCGACCATTGGAAAATTACGGACAAGCTGCACAGACTAATGACTCGGTATTCTTTGAAGGTAATCTTGCACCATCACCATTCTAGCTTGGGAACGTTGTGTCTCGAGGGTGGAAGAGGGTATATTAGTCAATTTCATTACATTACTGCAAGTCGTATGCATTGTATGTGTACATGTACATACTTCAAATAGGTATCTGGAACAGGTATTTTTTCGTACTCGTACTAGTTACACCTAGTATGTGAAAATCCTAGTACGACCAAACTCTAATTGTTGTACAGCATAAAATTTGTTTCTCTCGTTAATTCAAACTGTTTTTTTCAAACAGTTTTAAAAAACAGTTTAAAAAAAAAACAGTTCGTTTTCGTTTTTTGAAAACAACAGAAACGCCCATCACTACTCACAACCATGGAAGTGATCTGCATCAGCCTTCAACTAGGAAATGACCAAATAGTGATCGTAGGCATCTATGTCCATCATCATAACAGTAATTCGATGCTGATTCAGGGTCTCGACTGCCTTCTAGTAACTGCATCTTCACTAGGGCTAAGGCTGGTCATCCTCGGGGGTGACTTTAATGCCAAGTCACAATCATGGGGCAATAGCATCAACAACCCATACGGCGAGGCAATAAGGAAATGGCTTCCACAGGAACCCACCTTTCGTCGGTGTTCATCAATAATTGACTTCTTCCTGGTATCCCAAGTCTGGTCAGCTCTCTCCCACAATTTGGTACTTACAAATGCCAAGTCCACGATGCTAAATCTGATCGCCAGTTGACCCAGTTATGCATAAAAAAACGTGGCCTAGACTTTCTAACCGTTGACCCCGAG
Source organism: Nemotelus pantherinus (assembly GCA_963978885.1). NCBI lineage: Eukaryota > Metazoa > Arthropoda > Insecta > Diptera > Stratiomyidae > Nemotelus > Nemotelus pantherinus. The sequence continues at coordinate 57,216,073 of OZ022266.1, read as the reverse complement.
TTTTTCATCCCCTACAATAAAATCAACTGGGACCGATTCGCAACAAACGTTGCAACTCAAATTCAAAATCTTGGTCTTGACTGCTCTCGAAATCTTTGCTCACAAGAAATTGACGATGCTCTCGAAAAGCTCAACCAAATCACCTCCTCGGTCATTGAGTTTAGGTATCCCTAAAAAATCCACAAATTTTGCCTTCCGTGATTCACCGCCAGATATCATTCAGCTCCATAATCGGCGGAAATCATTAAGACGACGTCTTATCAGAATCTACCACAGACATCTTAAGACGGAAAATAACCAATATAAGTACACCTCTGCCCTTATTAAAAGCTTAAACATTTTAACGGAAAATTCGAAGAACGTCTCCAAAAAAATAGTACCTGATAGAGACATGTTCCAGGAAATTAATAAAATCACAGGTCGGAAGAGACTTAAATGTAACTTTACTTCTAATGACAACTCACTCCCTGATGATAGAGCCATCGCTGACACTATTGCTGCTGCCTTTTCTCTCATCTACCGTGGCGAGAAGCATAGCTCTGATCCCAATTTTGCTTCAGTCGTCAAGACTACTGTCTCTAACTTCCGGCTAGTAAATAAATCGTTGATCCTTTTTCGGTTCAGTCCAACAAATCCTTCCACAAATTCTCAAGGCCATGGTACCTTTGTGAATAAAAAAAACCCTTCTTACCCTGATGTGGATCATCTCCTCTAAAAAATCTTCCGAAGAAAAAAATGTCCAATTTCATCTTAAAAAGGCTCCCTACCTGCTTCTTTGAGCAACTCTCCGTCCTAAATATTGGATATTTTTTTCCTTGTATAAATATTGGATATTTTCCCCCGCCTGGAAGCGAGCGAAGATATTCCCTATTCCAAAAGCGTCAGGATCCTGCGATGTCCTAAACACTCGTCTAATTTCTCTTCTCTCAGCTTTGGGAAAACTACTCGAAAGAATCATTAAAATTCATCTAAACCACTCCATGGCCAAACACTCCACAGTGGACGCACTAATGGTTCTGAAAAGCGCGGTTGAGGAAAATATCCAAAACAAAAAAGTTTTGGGTGTCTGTCTCATTGATGTGCAGAAAGCCTTCGACTCCGTTTGAATCGAAGGACTCCTGTACAAAATTATCAATTTTGGTTTCCCAACATGGTTAATTAAAACTATTGATAACTTTGTATGTGGCAGAATGGCTTTCGTCACCTTAAAGGGTGCTTTTTCGGACGAATTGCCAATTGACTCAGGTGTACCTCAAGGCTCCGTTCTTGGACCTATCTTATTCGACATTTTCACAGCAGATATCCCAGGAATTTCAAATGATTCTCTTGTAGGTGTTTCTGTCAATCTATACACAGATGATCTCCTCTTCTTCCTCGAACTTCGTAACAGCGGTGCTACAAAGGTACGCCAATCAGCTCGTGGCATATTACTCAAAATGGGGCTTGAAGATAAATGCCAACAAAATATCTTCAGAGGCACCCATGCTGATTTCAAGAGAAGAATTAAAGCTATAAAAAAAACTCTAAAATTATTATCAATGAGCAGTCAATCACCCCTTCGAAAACTGTTAAAGACCTAGGCATAAAGCTTGACCCTCGCTAGTCAACACGTCCAGACAAGCCTCAACAAGGCAGCCGGCGGTTACCACCACATAGGCTGTATCTTCAAGCCGAACTCTATCATCTCAACTCGAGCAAAAACAATCGCCTATAAACAATTGATAAGACCTATCTTCACTTACGGTGCCCCTATCTGGTCCTCCGTTCCTCCTTACGTACTTTAGAAGCTGGCAAACTTTGAGCGCCACATCCTCCGAAACATCACGTCACTCTACTTTAAGGCGAATGGCCACTGCTATAGGAATAGTGACCTATACAAACAATCAAAAATAGCACCTCTTTCCACTTACTTGGTTCATCGAAAAAACAATTCTATTCAACGCGCTACAGAGCACCCCAACCCCGTCATCAAATCACTTCATCCTAGACCCGGATCTTAACGATCAGACCTTCATCTAAGGAATAGCTCATAGGCAATCCGAGCCATCGCTGACGCTATCAGACCTTCATCTAAGGAAGACCAGACCTTCATCTAAAGAAAAGAACTGACGGCGCTTTTCTCAAAGCATTGTTATTTGATGTGGATTTCCGTTACGTGAACGCACTCGATAACTTGTCGTAATAATTCTGTTTTTTTTTTACTCCACCGACAGGCCCTGAGCACAATTTTAAACTTTCGGGACAAAGAATCGTACTCGAAAAATTTCACTTCGTCACCCACCAGTTGATTATACATTTTTTCGTCGTCAGACTCGCTAAGCGAGCTCCGATACTCATGAAATTTAAGTTATAGTTTGAAATATTTAATACTTGTAAAATTTCCGAGATATTACTTCGTTTCACATCAATGACATGCGTACCGCTTTGGCAGCATTATTCTCCTCAGCATCCATGAGTTGGCTCGATAGAGCGAAATATTCACAATCTTAATAAATTCTTTGATTTTGTAAAGTCTAAACGAAAGAATTCAGGCTAACCTATGTTGGTGTACAGGAAAAATTATGTTCCTTCTAACCCTTAAGAAATCGGAATCTGCGATCACTTCTAATTATTTTTTAGTTTACCCACAAGCTCACACATTTTATTTTAGCTGATGAGATCGAACTAGATAGAGGACATCACAAAAGCCATAAGAGATCTTGTTGTGAATAACGGTCCAGGATCTAACCTACTTCCTCGAAACTGCTTATTTCATTGCATAGAATCACTATTTTACCGCTACATATTATTTTTAATAAATTACTATTATACCATTTGATTGATATCTTCTGGCAATATTTTCATTCATTTGAAAAGTGTTAACATTCAATTGAAAATTATAGCGACTATGCTATAATATCACCCACAAGAAACTTTGTGAAACAATTGTCTGTGACAAACTCACAATAAAACCTCTACTTAACGAACGGTATAGTTTTTCAAAAAATAAATCAACTACGGTCATCAACATAACCATAACTTCGAATGTCCTTTGAACTTCGGAAAATATGTTTTTAGTTGACAACGTCTACACTTACTTCAGCAAAACATTTTAACTCGTTCACCATGGAGTTTTTTTTTAAAACAAATTACGAATATTTGGTTATAACTGCATTAAAGTAGCTGCATTCTTATCTTCCAACTCGTACTCAGTATGTCAAATTTTAGCGTTATTTCCAAAAATACATGTCGTTTCTTCTGGTGTTTTGCAAGTCTGATCAATATTATCAATATACCTATCAACACTTTTTTCGCTTAATTAATGGTGACCAAAACAAACCGAACAACAACGGTAGCAAATACAATGCCAGCAAATGCCACAGCAGCAAATGCCCCATCATAAGCTTTCAACAAAACTTTGCTAAAGATTTCAATCTTTGCTATCTCAACAAGAGAGCGTTCATAGCGTCGTAGTCATTTTATGCAAACATCAATATATAATAGAATGCTAATACTGTTTGGAAAGTGTTTGAATTATTAGGTTATAAATTTCTGGAAACATTATTAAATCAGAAGATTCAAGCAGATGTACTATCATATTCCCATTTGCAATCGCTTCCTTATGTAACAATCGATAACAGGTACAACTAACAAAAATGGCATAATTCAAATGGTAACAGAACATATAACCAGAACTACTTACATTTTCCCCATTCCATTCTCTTTCTTACACAGGGTTACATTTTTTTACTTCCTTCCCTCCATTCTCCTACTGATCAATCAAAATGCTATTAATTTGCGGTTTGTTTTTATCGTGGAATAGAAAATATTTGGTCTATTGAATATTTATGATAAATTTCCAATGTTCGTGCTAATTACAATATTTTTCTAGATCACCATACCCATTTTTCCTTCCGACTAGATATATTTCAATTTCGTGGTAGATATTGTTGTCTTGAGGGAACGCTGCCCTCTTCTTCTGTGTTAATAGCTATAAACCGAAGAAAAGACCCGAGCTGGAAGCAATTGTAAGTTCTTCAAAGACTTGGAGACACTGAAGAAAATGGCAGATTACCTTCAAAATATCGAAGTCTGTTAAGAAATTGAAAAATATCTAGCTTCTAACGGAATATATCTAATAAATATATAGGAATATATAAATAAGTCGCCAATATTATTTTTCAAATTAGCAATTGCATAGGGTATATAAATTGGCATAAAGCAACAGTCCTTGTACTCGACACCGTAAGACTTTTGCAGAACGAGCAAAAGTTCTTAAGTTATTAAAAGCAAAAGCTGCTAATGCAAACCGTAGGTGGTATTGAGAACTACTGTAACCCGTAGTCAAATATTCTTGTCATTTGAGAATCTCTTGCATTTAGTAAATATAGTGTAAATTATGATGACGCGAACATTTCATTTTCCTCATAAATTACTGCTAATACATTTACATATACTACTATTGTATTAAACTTATGCTACCCTATGTAGTAGAGATATGCATACATGCTTTGTGTTACATGGCACCAAGTTTCTCAACACTTTTCTTTATCTGATCTTATAAATATTTGATAGAAATTATGAAATATTCTCTACAAACCGTCAAACATTGCCTCAAAAAACGAGCTACATGATGCCAGCACAGATTTATGCGCCAAAATCTCCTGTCCACCAATCTTCAGGGTTATGTCGCAGAGCTGCAAGCGAAAGTGCATGAACGATCAAAATTCCATTAAAATTGCTTTGGCTGATTGTATCACCAACCAAACTATATAATTACCTTACTAATGCGTCGAAATTCCGACAGCTTTCGAAACGATCTTTGAACATGGCTGCTATCCACAACTCGCGTTGAAGTCGACATTTTAATTGGGTTCAATCTTCAGAACTAACCGATTATTGTTTTGAATCCGATCCTCACAATCCAACTACTTTTGCACGATGAAAGAATACTGCGTACTGCGTAGCGTACTTCAGCCGCGACCACTGTGGCCAGATTGGGCTATTTCCCGCCAATTGGGCTATCTAAAATTTGAACTCGCGGGACGTTTTTTCATTTCGCGGGTTGGCGGTTTTTGGGCTATCTATTTTTATGAAAAACTTTATTTGGGCTATACAGTAAAATCTACTAATCGGGACACTGTTTGATTGAACCAACTGAACAATTGAACTATAACATCACCGCACATACTATTTATTGAAGAAAATTCACTATGTGATCGGGCAACCGCTAGAATTGGACCGTGAACCAAATTAGCTGCACAAAAATTTACTAACTAGTACTTGCAAATCTGACCAAAAACGGTTTTAAAACCAGCATGAGAAATTGTGCAAAATTGAGTTTTCCAGAAAAATATTATCTGCTCAAGGCCAAGAAAACAGAAAGCTTATATCCGTTAAAAAGGACTACAATATTCACTGCGGCACGATTTGTGGCGAAGAAGCTGATGTTGATTTAGACACAGTTCAGGAATTTCAGTCACAGCTAAGAATGTTATGTGATGGCTATGAACCTTCAAATATCTATAATCTCGATGAGACAGGAGTATTTTTTAGAGTAACACCTTAAATGGAAAAAATGTACACATGGAAAACCTTGAAAGAAATGCGTGACAGTTGCAATGGAAGCTGCATAGGAAAAAACAAAAGACCAAAATCATTGGGAAGAATTGACATCAAGCGAAGTTTGGGCACAACTTGGCGAGCTAAGACAAAATTTTAGATAAAGGGTGCAATTTTTTAAGAATGGATGCACACTTGATATTGAAATGCTAACACAAAACCGAAACATCACCATCTTTTTTGGTAAAGCTAGATGTGAAAGCATTGATAATCTGGAAGACATCAGCTACAATTTTTTCCACCTACAGATCAGAGTTATACCAAATATAAAACTAAATTACTGCACTTGTGTGATGAACCTCATATTGTGAGCTCTGGAAAATACTGAGCGTTCTTCATACCAAATAAAATTAGTATCTATATTTGAAGCTCTTTGGTAATTACGATCTGCTTGAAATAAAGTGTCTCCACTTACAATTACAAAAGTGTTTTTGGAAATGTAGATGCCGTCGAAATCTGAGGGTCAAAAGTGAGATCGTGATGAGAGTTCAAATTCAAAGTGATGAGAATTCAAATTCAAAGTGATTAAAATTCATATATTCCAGCAGACATTCAAAATTTGGCAGGATACGATCAATTAACGACCACAAACGAATCTCTCTCAAAAGAATGAGTCGACTTTTTTTAAAAGGTGATGATGTTTTTTTTTAATTTTAAACCAAAGAAGCCATAGCAGCTTTTGTTGATTCCGATAGTGAATTCGATTCGCAGTCATTCAAAATTTTATGACCTATTTTATGCGAGATCCCAATTCAATCCCGATTTGGGATTATACCAGTTAGGACGTCGTATAAACGGTCAAATTCGGATTTCAGCTCAAACCTGAACAGTTGGGTTTACGCCAGATGACTATGTGTGAGTGTGCATATGAAATGTGTAAATGAAAGTGATTTTCAACATGACGACTTTTGGTAAATTCTGTGCACTTGGTTTGTTATCCATTACCCTCTTCGTGGAATTCATTCTTGATTTGGACCGACGCCTCAGAAAAAATAAAAACGGGTGAACAAAATGTTCAGCAATCACTAAATGTTTCTCCATATTCATTCTTGCCTTCTTTGTACATTAACTGAAATGTTCAACGTAACCTAAACTTTCTATCTTGCCACATTTATACAGTACAGTTTCTATTTGCGTGTAAGCTATTCCTCAAAACAAGTTTCTATTGATATACGGAATTTGAATTTCGGAAAATCCAAACCCCATTTTGCCCGTTTGCCCATTTTGCCCGTTTATACGGCGCAATATTTGGGGTAATCCCGAATCGCGTTAAATTGTGATCTTGCATAACCTAAGTCAATGTTTTAAAATTATTCATTTTATTTCAAAGCACACTTCAATTTTTCGCTTAGAGACACACAAAAGAAATTGTTTGACGTATATCTCCGTTTGAAAGTATTTAATCGAAAAAATAATTTATTTCAAAACTTGCATTCATAGTTTTGAATGTATGAAATCGGGTAAAACATTTACATTTTAAATAAAATATTCAGCCGTTGCTTCTTATACTAATTTAATTTTTGTGTCATCCAAATTTGCAAGTTGTTTTTGTAACCTTTTATTTTCTGTGTGAACATTCTAGGAAAGCCCTTGAAAAAATCAGTGCCCTTTTACACTTACTTTTTCGAGGACTTTTCTAAAATTTCCACACAGTTCCTGTAATTTATTTACATTTTTTCAATACGTTGTGAATAAAATTTTATCTGTATATGGTATCGAAAATTTTTACTGTTTCAAACGACTTCTGTGCTACAATTAGAGCATTTATGTTACTTCGTACGAGTTTTACGGATTTAAATATTATAGTTTAATCAACTTAGATGAATTAATTTAGTTATAAATCTGGTGTGGCGGTTTTTGGGCTACAAATAAGAAATCTTGGCTATTTTGGGCTATGAAAATTTGAAATTGGGCTATATTTTCTCGCAAATATCTGGCCACACTGGCCGCGACAGAACTTTGCAACAGAATCTTATGCGTCTTGGGGAAACATCGCCGAAAAGTACAAAAAAAGCTCTGCTGCAATTTGCAGGAAGAAGAATCCAGAGGTGTCGGCGGTTAAATTTTGTTGAATACTCTTGTGAAGTCAATCCGGGAAAATAAATTAATAAAAATAGAATTCTGAAGGGAAAATTTGTTTTAGTTAATTTTATAGTTGCTGTTGATGATCAATAATCATGTGATGATATTGTCCCTGTATAATAATGGTTTAAATACTTCCAAACTACCCGGGGAAGGGTTAAATCAGTGTTGCATATCGTGAGAAGAGGATTGGTATCGGCAATTATATTGAAACAGTTGATACTATTTCTACGAAGTGCGAGTTTAAACTGCACTATAGGTTAATCCATGGGGTTTTTGGATGTCTGAAAACTAGGTTTAAAGATAGTTAAGTATGTTTCACTCTATTTGCTATGTGAAAGTGGCAGAAATTATAATAAAATTGATCATTAATATTAAAATCAGTCTTATCTTTTACTAAATTGCCTAACATGATGAATAAAAAGGATTTGTGGGAAGCTCTGCTGTCATGGGCAGTGCCAAAATACCCAATAAAGCTATCAATAATTGTGCAATATTCATTGGACAGAGATTGTAAACAGATATTCGTGTAGCCTTTTCGATCTACATAGCAATTCCGTTTTTGGATAATAGTAAAAAAAAACTTTTGGGAAAAATATATTCGATTTTCAGCCAAATATTGTACAGAAAATACTTTCCACCGCGCTATCATTTGAAAAGGTATGTTCCCGTGTTCAAAGCATTGGCATGCATTTTTTTTGTACGTTGAACAACAACACTCCAGCCTCAGTTGTTGTTGTATTCAATGCTGCTTACTCTAACCAGCTCTGGATCGAAACGCAAAAAAACGCACCTAATGAAATTGACACATGTAAACGTGCCTTTACATATACTGGGTATGTTACGAACTTTAATTTTTCAGAGGAGTTTACACATAAGTGAATGCGTCCAAGCCAGTTTTTAAGAAAGTGGAAATTAAATGAAAGTTCAAATAAACGTATCCGCCTCCTTCAACTTTACTCTAAGAAGCACATGGACTCATGTGTTAACTCCCCTTTAATGTTAAATATAAAAATATATATTTTCTCTTGAATTATTTGCGTTTGCTCAAAAGTGATCATTCACGGAAAAAAGCATTTCTCTCTCCAGCAACAACGACAACAACAAGCAATTAATATTTAATTAGAAAGCACTTCTGATCGCAATAAATACACCTTGAATTACATAGATATGGTGTAACGTAAATTTCATACGAATCTAAATATTTTTAAAACATACTTATAATGGCATCACGAATATTGTACATATTATAATCGTGAGTGTACATCTGTAGGATTCTCTAAGACACCACCAGAGGCGCCACGCTCGATGTGCAATTATTGTGAATTACACAATTAATGTTTAGTAGTGTAAAATGTCAGTTTATGTTTGACCACGAGTTTGCTGAAGCGCAATAAAGAATTAGTTGTTTGGTTTTGGTGTGATCTTAACTGCAGTGTTTTTATTAAGCGATTGTGGCTACGAGAGCCTTACAAATTGGTGACCACGACGTTTTAAGTATGGCAAACGACGAGAAATTTGAAGACGCGCAAGGCGAGGACCATGCACTCGCACTTAGCAGCATTATGGCATTTAAACTTCCACCATTTTGGACGTCTCGGCCAGCGTTATGGTTCGCGCGGGTGGAAGCGCAGTTTAGAACTCATCGAGTTACAAACGATACTGCAAAGTTCGACAAAGTAATTGGCGAAATGGATCCGAATATCCTTGCCCAGGTGGCGGATATCGTCGAGTCGCCGCCTGACGATGGCAAGTATCAAAAGCTAAAGGACCGCTTGATGAGCGCCTTTGCGGTGTCGGAGGAAGCAGAGATGCGGGAGCTGCTGACGGGATTGGAGTTAGGAGATCAGCGTCCGTCGCAGCTCCTGCGTGTCATGCGTCTGAAAGGCGCATCAGGGATAACTGAGCCGTTCCTGAAGACGCTATGGCTGAAACGGCTACCAGCGAATGTTCAGGCAATCCTAAGTGTGGCAGAGAGTAAGGACCTCACTCGCTTGGCCGAGATTGCTGACAAAGTTATCGAGGCTCACGAGCCTACGGAAGTTTCAGTCGTCGACCACAACAGCCCCGTGTCGCAGCTGGATGCGATTCATAACGAGATGGCCGCTTTGCGATCTGAATTCAAAAAGGTTAATGACGGTCAGGTTTCTCGGCCTAAGTGGCGCAGGAGGACGCCTTCGCCTAACGGACTATGTTATTATCACCATAGGTTTAAGGAGCGTGCTCACAGATGCGTGCCGCCGTGTCGATGGATCGCCAAACCACGGGCGGCGGAAAACTAGTGCCGACGCTGTCAGAAGCGGCAAGTGACAGCGTCCAGCAACCATGCCGCCTTTATATCCGCGACGCAGTGACAAAATTGGCTTTTCTTATTGACACGGGGGCTGATGTTTCAGTCGTGCCCCCCAAGTCTGGTGCAACATTAAAAAAACAGTCAACACATAAACTAGTCGCGGCAAATGGCTCGCCCATCGGCACTTATGGCCAGCGAATACTGCCCTTGGATTTGGGCTGGAAACGGAAATTGAAGTGGAAGTTTTGGGTGGCAAAAGTTTCAAGACCAATAATCGGAGCAGACTTTTTGCGGCATTTTGGCTTGGTGGTTGATATGAAGAATCATTGTATCATTGACCCAAAAACCAACGTTCGAATAAAGGGTTACGATGGACCTGGTAGGAAAACGACTATATCGACTGTCGCAGGACGGACGCGGTTCCACCAGTTATTAAAACAATTTCCGTCTCTCACAAGTCCTGCTACCGCGAATGCAAAACCGCACCATGTGCAACATCATATTGTTACCACTGGACCACCAGTGGCGCAAAGGGCTCGTCGGCTGACACCCGAGAGGTTGGCAATAGCAAAAGCGGAATTTAATTATATGTTAAAAATGGGATTGTGCCGTCCATCTGATAGCCCGTGGGCGAGTCCCTTACATTTGGTGCCGAAGAAAGATGGATCTTGGCGACCGTGTGGCGACTTTCGCCGGCTCAACGAAATTACTCAGCCCGACCGTTACCCCATGAGGCATATTGAAGACGTGTTCGCTGGACTTGCGGGTAAGCGAATTTTTAGCAAGATTGACTTGTTGAGAGCTTTCCACCAAATTCCGATTGCTGAAGCCGACGTGCCTAAGACAGCTGTTATTACCCCATTTGGGTTGTACGAGTTTGTGGTGATGACGTTCGGACTGCGTAACGCTGCGCAGTCCTTCCAGCGCTTCATGGATGAAGTGTTGAGGGGACTCGATTTTTGTGTTACTTATGTCGATGATGTGTTGGTGGCCTCGGAAAGCGTGAAGCAGCACGAACGACATTTACGCCTGCTTTTCCAGCGATTAAGCGAGTTCGGCGTGGTGATCAATGTGGCCAAGTGCATTTTTGGTGTCACGGAGGTTGAATTTCTCGGTCACACGGTCAACGAGAAGGGCATTTCGCCGCCTGCCTCTCGAGTGGAAGCGATGAGGTCGTACAGACGCCCATCTACCTACAAGGAATTACGCCGATTCCTAGGAGCACTTAATTATTATCGCCGTTTCATTGCGAATGCAGCCAATATGCAGGCCCCGCTCAACGCATTACTTTGTCAACGGGCAAAGTCTGAGAATGCTGTAATAGAATGGAGTTCTACGACTAATAAGGCGTTTGAAGCATGCCGCGAGAGTTTAGCTAGTGCCACATTGTTGGTTTACTATGAACCGAACAGGCCATTGGCCTTGGTAACAGATGCGTCCAGTGTCGCGGTTGGTGCCGTTCTGGAACAGCTACATGGTAACCGCTGGTTGCCACTCGCATATTTCCAGCGAAAGCTAACGAAAGCTGAGCGTAACTATAGCACATATGACCGCGAACTGTTGGCCGTGTATAGTAGCGTGCAGCATTTTTCGCACATTCTTGAAGGAACCACCTTTGTCATCAGGACGGACCACAAGCCTCTCGTGTATGCGTTTTCACGAAGGTCGGACAAGGCTACGCCTCGCCAGATACGCCACCTGAGTTATGTGTCCCAGTTTTGTACGCGAATCGAACATATAGCTGGACCGACGAATACTGTAGCGGATGCTTTATCCCGTCTTGAGTCAATTTCATTGCCTACCGACTTCGATGAAAAAGAACTGGCGTTGGAACAAGCGCGAGACCCGGAGCTGCAACAGCTTGTGGCTAACAATACTACGTCGTTGCAGTTGAGGAAGATCGTCTTTGGAGGTTCCAGTGTCCTGTGTGATGTCTCGCAGGCGACACCTAGACCTGTTGTTCCGAGTTGTATGAGAAGTCGAGTTTTTACATTGTTCCATCGATGCTCGCATCCAGGAGCTCGTGCTACTCTACGAGCAGTAGCAAGGAGATTCGTCTGGCCAAACTTGCGGAGTGATATTCGCCGGTGGGCTCGCGGGTGCACGCGATGCCAGGCCTCGAAAGTTAGTCGGCATATACGAAACGAATTTCAACCGTTTCCTGTTCCGGACAAACGTTTCCATCAGGTGCATCTAGATATCGTCGGTCCTCTTCCACCATCACAGGGACATCGATACTGCCTCACGATGATTGATCGTTTTTCGAGGTGGCCGGAGGCGGTGCCCATTCCCGATCAATCCGCAGATACGGTTGCCAAGGCGTTCTATGCGAACTGGGTGTCGAGATATGGAGCGCCTGCGATCGTCACAACTGACCAGGGAACGCAGTTTGAATCGTCGTTGTTCCGAACGCTGGTGAAGTTGTTAGGTTGTGCGCGAACTAGGTCTTCGCCGTACCACCCGGCATCTAATGGAGCGTTGGAGCGCTGGCATCGATCGTTGAAGGCCGCGTTAATGTGCCATCAGACCAATGGTGATTGGGTTGACGCGTTGCCTACGGTGTTATTAGGCTTACGTAACAGTTTCAAGGAGGATATTGGTGCGTCACCGGCGGAGATGGTGTTTGGCTCAACGATGCGGCTGCCAGGCGAGTGGTTTAGCGACGATGAGACAGTTAGCGACCCTATCGAGTTCCTTAATATTATCCGCCAGCGAATTAGGGAGCTTCGCCCGAGGCCAATTATACATCGGAGTCCGAGGACAACATTTGTGTTCAAGGAATTGAGTACTTGTACTCATGTGTTCCTCAGGGTGGATTCGGTCAAGAGATCGTTGTGTCGACCATACACTGGTCCCCACCGTATAATCAAGCGAATTTCGCCGCATGTGATAACGCTTGATGTCAATGGAAAACATATCAACGTGTCTACCGAGCGAGTGAAGCCTGCATTTTTCGTGGAAGATTCAAACGAGTTAACGAATTCGCAACGGCAGACTACTAGAAGTTTACCGTCAACGAGCAGACGAGTATCATTTTCGACGCCGGATGACATTCGATACTTTCATCGCACCGGTGTTCCGGCGTTAGATGATCATACATACGCGCGAGCATCGATCGAAGATATCGGTTTCAGAGATTGTCGTCGTGATGGACAACATCACTCAGAGGGGAGTATTGTAGGATTCTCTAAGACACCACCAGAGGCGCCACGCTCGATGTGCAATTATTGTGAATTACACAATTAATGTTTAGTAGTGTAAAATGTCAGTTTATGTTTGACCACGAGTTTGCTGAAGCGCAATAAAGAATTAGTTGTTTGGTTTTGGTGTGATCTTAACTGCAGTGTTTTTATTAAGCGATTGTGGCTACGAGAGCCTTACACATCAATAATAATATTTTGGTATTTCTGCCAAATAAAAGTTGCCCTCTAGTTTTATAATATTTCATGCCGCCCTCGTTGTACAAACACCTCTCGCTCACACAACTATTATGGTAGAAGTCGAAAAATTCTTCATTTCTCTCGAGCCATTTCGTATCCGTTTTTCTTATATCTATGGTCTAAGCTCAGTTTGGACTTTCTACGTTTTGCTGCAAGAGGGAAAGCGATGACGTCACCGATATTTTGCTTGCAGCAACAATAAAAGAACGACGCAGCGATTCTATTCGATATATATTCGAATAGATTCTTCAAATTGTTTACTTTTTTTTATTTGAGTATTGGAGTCTTTATGTAAACAGAGCATCAATATGCGGGGATTATACTTTTATGCCAAGAATGTGTCTCGCGAAGCTGTTTCGTGTAGTGTGAGCGAGTATATTTGTTTCGTGCAAAACAAATTATGAAAATTGCATCTGAATGTTCCATATGTACAAAAGATATTCGTTTTTGGTCTATTTTCTTTTTTTATCTTAAATATATAAATGTTATTACGGCTATAAAATACTCGGAGGTGCTGCTGACGAACTTGATGGCGTATTTGTCTCACCCAAATTAATGGCTCGCCTGTTTCACATCTGGGTTGCGCGCAATGTAGCAAAAAAAGTGAGGTCAATCGTTTCGTTAAGGGGAGGTTCTCATTCAAATGACTAAAAAGTAAGCAAAATTTGGAATTTTTTTGTGGGCCAATAAAAAAACATAGGAAAAAACAGTTTTAGGATTCAAAAAGCTTATATTTTCGTCATTATTTACAAAGTTTTTCAAGACGAAAAAAACAAAATGGCGCCCGTGGTGACGTTCCGTCTAAGATGCGGTTCGCGTGGAATAACAAAACTGCGTACAGCCTGCTGCCTCAGGATCGATCTGAAAACCAAAACCAATTATAAGGCTCGAAAGTAGGATACTTTTATTGGAGGAATGACCTAAGAACGGGTAAAAAACTTCAAATTTGACATAATGGTGCGATCTCAAACTTTGAAATCGATTTTTTAGCCCTTTTTTTATACTTTGAAGCTTCACAAAAAATAGTTAATACAAAGAATTTGTAGATTTTATAGGTCATTACTCCAATGAAAAGGGTCTTCTTTCGAGAAAACAAAACATGAAGTCTTTCAGTTGAACCGTTTTCAAATGAGATTGTACGCAGTTTAGAAAAATCATGTTTTGAGATAAACGCTTTTAAAGTTTTGAGAACTTTTTCGATAAATTATTCGTGGTAGAATGTTAATATTTTTCGAAAAGTACATGGAATTATGGGTTTTGGATATCGCTGATTACGAATCTGAAGTTACTTTTTCCAAATTCAAAATGGCCGATCCAATATGGCGGACTTCTACCAAAGAAATAAGTGGTATTTCATCCAAAACCGAAAAGAAGGAGGGTTTTGTGATTTATGAACACGAATTTGAGTTAATATGTATCAAAATAAAAAAAATGAAAATGGCGATTCCAATATGGCGGACTTAAATGTGACTTTAACAATTTTGACCAAAAACTTTTGTCTTTCACTGTTTTCTGTGGTTGCTTGATAACTTACGATTAGTCTGCGATGCAAGGTCCGTATAACAGTCCTTCCTCTAACTCGAATTGCTCCTGGAGAGAAATCGCTCGAGTTTTCTTCTCCAGATAAGCCGTCCTCGCGTAGCTGGACACCCTGCGTTCGGCAGCTTGCAGACGTTGATTATCAGAGGTCCTGGCGAAATGGGCTGCTTCAGACCCAACAGCAATTCCCAGCGCGTTCATAGTCTTCAGCAATGACGAGCCTCCTTCATTGAACAAGTTTGCGGCTATATAAGTGGCACTTTCCACGGTTTGAGAAGCAGAATGCAAATGTTTCGGAGCCAGTCTCCACACACACCCGTTGAAGCTTTCATTCGAATTCTGGGTATTTCCTCCAGTGCATCGCTGTAGCAAATCATCCGCGGAAAGAGCCTCGTACACGGGTTTGATGGCATCTTGAACGTTCTTTTGAAGAGGATGGTCGTGTTTGAATGAAGCCAGCTCGCCCTTCGCCTCCGCAGCACGCCACTTGCACCAGCTGTTCGCACCTTCTGGACACTTCATATGTTGTGGATCCTTGTCAGTTGAACACTTGTGGAAAAATGTAGCCCATATAGCATCCTTCATGTTCGAAGCAGAGTCGGAGTGCCTTCTGATCGCCAGTCCATAGTATGTCGTCAAATCCGCTATCAGCTTGTCTGTCAGCTTACCCGCGCCTTTTCCTCCGAGTCCCTTGGTTCCTTTCTTCAGCGCTCGCAGTCGGCTGCCCATCCTCTTTTGCACATGCCCTACGCATTCTTTTTTCAGCAAAGGTACGTCTTCGTATGGGTCCAAGTCCAAAAGAGCTTTGAAGGTTTTCGAGTCGCCATCGCCGATGTAATTGGCATATTTGACGCCCAGCAATTCCTCGGAACGCGCAAACATTTCTTTCATAGCGTCCACCTCCATTTTCCCTGCACTGCCATGATGATTCGCAGCGCAGCTTTCGCCATGAGACTCCAGCCATTCGTTGTATTCTGCCGTTCCTTTCTTCGAAGCCCAGTTAGCGCAAGATTGACAGAATGAAGATTTGACGACGAAGTCCAAAACTTTTCCGGAGTACTTCCCAATCAGTGATGAGATCCCGAAAAGAGACGAAAACCCTCGCTTTTTCCAAGAACCGTCTCCAGAAACGGTCAAATGCGTTGCTTCGAAACCATTTTCAGCATTCAGCCTCATTTCCTCGTCCACGGCCTTCTTCTGAATTACTTTAAAAACTGATTTTGCAGCAGTTTGAAGCATAGTGAGAAAACTGTAGTAGATTTTGTTACTAAAAGTGCACGGTATGTCCATCAATCCGCAAAAAGACTTCAAGCTGTGTAGCCCGACCCCAAGCATGCGCATCGCGAACATGAAACGGCGGTTTACTTCATACGAACTGCCGATAGTGGGGCTCGAACCCACATACCGCGTGCTGCACTTACACTTTACCACGAGTTTGAAGGCTAATCCTGCTCCAGATACACGGTTGAATGTAACGTCTCCGCCGCAGGACTTGCAAGCTAAGCATTCACTTAAAAAGCTGAAGATAGTGACGAAGCTGCAAATCACATAACTGATACCTTGGTCCAGTTTAATGTCATCGTAACTCGCGGTTTTCAACTTTTTCGCGGACGTGCTCACGTTTTCGGTGTCGGTTTCGGCGGTAAACTGATTCCCTTTGAATTTCTTCGATGAGGAACGACTACTGCGCCTTTTACTGCCGCGAGTGCCCTTTTTCGACAAATTCGGCATGTTTACGAGAAACAAAATACGCGCACGTGACAGGTTTGAATGGAAAACACCAAAATACTAACAATTGAGATACGCTACAAGCAGACACAGCATCGACATATATGTGGCGTGGAATGAGAAAATGAGGTTTGAGAGGAAAATTTGTAAGGCACACGTATATTCGCTTTCACTTTTTGATGCCTTCTTTGTCTTATTCATAGCACAATAGGAAAGGTCCCAGAAGGTCTCTTTAAATGCATCGCAGGTATCAAGTTTTCGAAATTTCAAACGCCTCTGTTATTTTTAAAAATAAAGTGGATGAGAATGAATCGAGAAAACAAAAAAGAGAAAAATGTCTCACAGTCAAAAATTTGTCATGTTACGGGTAATTCTATTGTCCAACGTCCTCAAGTCCCGTAGGCGTTCGAAATTTTGAAACTTTGATACCTGCGCTGCATTTCCAGAGGACCTTTCCTAGAGTTCTGTGAGTAAGACAAAAAAGGCATAAAAAAAAGACAGTAAAAGTGTGCTTTACAAATTTTCCTCTAAAAACCACATTTCCTCATTCCACGCTACATATAATAGACGGCTACTCTGCTCTCGTACAGCCTGACGGCTTTAGAGAAAGAAAAAAAGATGTCAGAGAGAGAGACATGTATAAACCGGAGCAAGAATACGCAAGCGCCCATTCGAATTAACCAATAGTAAGTAACGTAAATAGGTTTCTACCTTAGGCGCGCGTTCCGAGCCGAGAGCGCCCCATGGCGGGATGGCCTGTAGAAACTTTTCTGATGCGCGGATCGGAAAATCGGTTTACCGCAATATAGTAGACACTAATACCTTTCAAAAAATGTAAAGAAAAAAAAATCGAATTTTTGAAATTTTTGAATGAGAACCTCCCCTTAAACATTCTTTGGAAGCAGTTTCGCGCAGTGTAAAAGCATGTCTACGCTCGGCCAAGTAGAAGATACGTGAATTCTCGAATGTCCCGTCTTCCGGTAGCGAATTCCAATGTATTTTTTATCGTAATTTGGTTTTCTCAGAAAGACGGCTTGTAAATACGCAATTAAAAGTGAAATTTGTGCAAATAAACGTGAACTTAAGTGGAAATTATTAGAAGGGAAAAATTGAAATAACGGAAAAGAAAAATTCAGTTCAACGGAGCTATGCCCAATAGAACACCACATTTTTGCTTACGACGTTTTCGCCTAGCATGCTGAGTCAACCGCAATAGCTCAGCGTGAGTTTCGCCATCATTTTGATATTCACAGAAACCGAAATATTACTTTACGAGTACAGGTATGTTCATAATTGATCACCATAGAAATATGCACAAAACTCGGTAGAAATGTTTTGCTCGTCAAAACGAATATCTTCTCTGCTACATAATGTCCGTGTTCCATTATTTATATTTGGTACTTTCAAGTATTTCTGGCTACTACCAATTACTCGCGCTCTTGCTCCCGTTCAGTTCATGTGTAGTTACGGCTTTTTTGCCGTGAGGTGGCTATTTCTTGTCACTAAGTGGATTTGGTTATTTCAAAGCTATGTATGTTGAGTGTTTTGTTTGATAGAAAATTTGACAAAAGCCTTCAAAATGTTTCTACAGATTAGAGTTTCTATACATTAAAAGAGGCAATTTTCTGTTAGTTGCTTTTATATTTTCTATCGATTGTGGTAGTTTATATTCCTTATTTCCTCCCTTCATTTTCAATGGTTTTATATTTGAAAACTGCATACAAATTGATACGTTGGATTCTGCTCATATTAACGAAGATTGCGTTCCGTTTGTGATCTACTGCCAAGTACTTGGAACTACTGATTAGTAAAAAAATGGAACACGGCAAATAGACACTTGTAAAACAGGAAAATTAATGAATGTATGACAATCACATCCTGTATCGGAACAAATCACAAATATTCATTTTATTATTCTCGCACATTGAACTACCATAATGTTCATTTATAACATTTATATTTTTTTTTGATTTAGTAATATGAGAAATTAATTGATTAATATAACCGTTTATTATGCCAAATAATATTTTCTTTGTTTTACATTAGCAATTGAACATATGCTGCCTAAACACTTTAACAAGTTTTCTTGTCAAATTCTGTAGAAATTCGTACAAAACTAACTTGAAAATACTTCCACGCATAAACTTTGCCATAAACCATTCAAATGAATCCAGTGATCAAAACTGCATACTAGCCACGTTTTTTACGCCTCTATCGAGAGCGGGTTAGGATAGAAGCATTGAAACAACTGGGACAGGAATGTTGTTTTCAATGCTACTCTTCAAATCAGCTCTCCATAGAGATAGAGGCACGAAAAAACGTAACTACCGTGATACGTGAAACAGATTAAGTTCATAAAATTATCATTTCATCGCAAAATATTTTTTTTTTTTTATATTATTCTTGAGTTTGATAATTATTGAAGTACATACGTATTATAAAAAAATATTACACAACGAAAATCGGAATACCGTCAAATTTATGAGATAAAATACTAGTCCAGCTATCTTTTTCTGGCGAATATCTCTCCAGGCCAACTTTATTTAGAAAATACAATTGTTCGTCACGTATGCCTAAACAATGACCTTCCGATCTACAATTGAAAAGAGAAGTTCGGAAATTTTCGAATTCGCATTGAAATTTTTTTGTTAGCACTTACGCAAGCAAATTTACTGGTGAATGATGCATTGTTCGCGGATCATAACGCACAATGTTTTTGCTGCCAGTCTTTAAACAGTAAACTGAGTCTCCTAATACTGCACTGCTGCAGCTTGCTCTGTAATCGAGAAATCCAGCATTATACCACCGACCTTCACGTGCATCGAAACGCTCGATCATGTTCTGTGGATCATCTGCATTGATGCCACCGAATACGTAAATTGATGAGTCTGTTGGAAAAAACGGATTACTTCAATATCTAGTCGATTTCTGGCAATAATTTGGCTTTTACAGGTTCGTTCTAATAGAAATAAATAGAATACTTACTGTATACCGAAACGCCAGGTCTGCTTCTCCTTACCATCATATTTGGTAAGCCAACTATGCGTCCAGTGTAATAATCGTAATATGAACATGCATACTGAAACTGACCGTCGTCAGTCCCCCCTATCAACAGCAACTTATTATGCCTACTACACGTTCCGCAGCAAATCCTTCCAACTTTACAATTGAATTCAGTCCAAACCCGTTGGTTTGTATCGTACCGTAATCCTACATCAGACGATCGCCTGCCACGATTGCCTGCGACAACATATATAATGTTGTTATACATTGTAAACGAGCAGTCTGCCATTTGGGGGCGATTTTGCGATATGACTAGCGACTTGTCCGATTGATTGAATTCGTAGACGTAACGCGAATTGTATTGTGACATTATGTAAAAAAGTACTGGCTTTTTATTAACAGAGAACCGCGCAGGATTGTCGAGTATCGATGACAACAACCATCGACATCCTCCAATGTTGTCTCGGAGAAATTTATCCTTCATTATTTTATTGTATATAAGCGTATGAGAGAGATCATCCACAGGAACATAGCTCAAGACCTCTTCCATTAATTCTACACGTCGATTCTCATCTTGCTTCAGCCAGCTTATTGCTACTTCGTATATTATATCTGCTTTTAGGTTGTCCACTCTTTTCAAAACGTCTACTAGCTGAAAGGTTCACATTGAAAGTTTTTACAGAAATTTTTAAGAAGCGTGTATTTATTTTTAGCAATACTTTATTTGCTAGTTTCATTTATACGAAGTATCAAATACTTACAAATTTTACATATTAAATTAGGCAAAGTAAAGTCATTTTCTTTGCCGGAGAAATAAATTTAATATGAGATGAAATGAATTAAGATAATATTTCCATTACCAACTAAGATAAATTATTTTGCGGGAACAAATGAATACAAATTAAGTTGATGCAAGCAAAAATTAGTTAAAGACGCATGATGAGACGAATGGATAAATAGAAATGGATCAGCACGTGAATTCCTCATGATATAAGATGAAGTTAATAAATTCATTTTGATGTTCAAATTTTCGATTAGAAATAACTCGAGTTAGCATGGTAGGAAGTGGAGCAAGCTTTGGCGTCGATTTTCCTCAAATTTATGGTTATGGGATTGGGCTTTAGGTCCGCTATGAAGTCACTTTAGCAAATATATTCGTCAATATAATCTCTAATAATTGGTATTAGTGAATATATCGTATTAGGTAATATCTTAACAATTATATTCGTTAAGGTATTCTCTAATTTTAGGCTATATTGTAGCGCATAAGAACATGGCAATCGCTACGGTATCGCTTATCTATTCAGCACTTTAGAAGGAAGGTGAATTTCAATACATGCAGTTAGTATGAATCGTGGTACGGAGGGCTTCTTTTTAGGACAGAACCCACGAAATTCCTAATATTTGAGAGCTAAAACAAAAGTTGAATAACGAATGATCAAATGATGGGATGGATGAGAAAGAAAAAATGATCAGGAAAACAGGTTAACGAAGGTAAGGAAATGATACCCGACAAAATATTAGTCGTGTCTTAAAAAATAACTTTAAGAACAACTCCGTTACGTTATTTTACGAATACGTATGTGAGACAGAATTTTCAATTATTTTGTTTTTTGTTACTCTTTAATCAGCTCTTTATCTTTGGGTAACATTAAAGTTTAGAGCCGCTTAATGAAGATATTAATATGAAATATTTTGGAGTTCTTTGTCCAGATTTGTTTTTTTACGAATGTGAGCGACTATATTTATTAGGTTGACTAAAATTGATTGCACATTATATGATAATTTGTGATTAAAAAATTTGGAGATTTTTCCGGATCTGACATTCAGATATTCGAATATCGAATATATTACTAATACCTAGGGACACGATGAAAGTACTGATATTAGTACGGTATCGATACTTTCGTTTGATACCAAGTAAAATTTTACTTGAATCGAAACTGTTCGATATTTTACTCATATCAATACTTTGATGGTGGTATCGTATCGACATGTGACTGAAAAATTTTTTACATGGAAATCGACCCATTTTTCTAAACTGAGCTACGAATAATCTCTTCGTACAGTAGCTATTTGAAACTCAAGTGATAAAAATCAATAAATTGTTGCAAGAAATTTAAAAAAGTTTTAACGCAGATTTATTCATTCAACATTTTTATTTAATTTAGAGACAAAAACTAATCCATTTCAGTTATTCATTACAAAGTTATTAACTAAAATAAAACAAAGTCGACAATTTGCCTCCAATAAAGTCTTCGTACACTTACGAAACGGTTTATGAAAAACCTTAAAAACTATAGATACATTTTTTGTTAATATTTAGTTGGGTAGCCTTTATTTTTAATAACGGTTTTAAGGAAGTAATGGGCGAAAATAGAGCCAAGCTATGCAAAAATACCTGTAGAATTAATGCCACACTGCCTTAAAACCGTGATTAAAAATAAAGGCTACCCAATTTAATATTAACAAAAAATGTATCTATAGTTTTTAAGATTTTTCATAAAATGTTTCGTTAGTGTACGAAGACTTTATTGGAGACATATTTTTGACTTTGTTTTGTTTTTAGTTACTAACTTTGTAATCAGGGGCGGATTTACCACTAGGCCCGGTAGGCCCGGGCCTAGGGCGGCAAATTTCGGGGGCGGCAAATTTTCGATTTTTTTTTGGGGCGGCCCCTTTTCGATTTTCTTTTTGGGCGGCAGTTTTTTTTCTGTCGTATATGTACATATATCTGAATCGAATGAGCCTAACACCTCAAGCCAACCAAATTCTCTAAAAAATCAATGCACGCGAAAATTCACCTGTAATGATTTTTTTCGGACATTAAAAAGTTTGACTTATAATAAATATCGATATGCGATCACGGTAAAGGACCAAAGAAACTCAAAAATACCTAATAAGTACCTAGAAAGTATCTGAAAATACCTAAAAAAGAGCCTAAAAAGACCTAAAAAGATCCTAAAAAGAACCCACCTCTTCAATTTAGGAAAAGCTTATCAGAGGTAAATATTTGTGTGCATTGATTTTTCAGCGATTTTTTTTTTTATTTTTATGGTACAGGGTATATCAATGACATGCGAATCTCTTTATTTTTGACGTGTTTTTTAAATTGTACTTCATTACTGAAATTAATTTCTATAAAAAAATTTCTATAAAATGAAATCTAGAACATAGGTCAAAATATTTCGGGTTCATCTTTAACTAATAACATATCGAACATTATTTTACAATAGTCGAGTTCATAGTTGATCTCCAGTCAAGTGCGGAAGCAAACTTTGAACGGAATAGTAAACTTACTTATAAAAATTTTAGCAAAGACGTTGGAATTATATGCGATGCAAAGGTGTATACGGTTTTGGACTGTTAAAAATTGGTGTTTTTGGATTCTTCTTTTTAGGTACTTTTAGGTTCTTTTCGTTTTTGTTTGTATTTTAATAATTATTTGTGTATCAAGGGCCCAATAATAGGGAATTTTTACGACGAACCGGTGCCGGTTTTGCTCTGATATTCCTTTTTTGTGAGCTCGGGCCCAACGAAAAACAGCGAAGTATTCTAAAAAAATTGCGCATTGTTACATATAATATAATTCACGAAAAGGGCGGCAAATATTTCTGAGGCCTAGGGCGGCGAAATGTTCAAATCCGCCCCTGTTTGTAATGAATAGCTGAAATGGATTAGTTTTTGTTTCTAAATTAAATAAAAATGTTTAATGAAAAATCTGCATTAAAACTTTTTCAAATTTCTTGAAAAAATTTATTCTTTTTTATCACTTGCGTTCAAATAGCTGCTGCACGAGGACATTATTGGTACACTGTAATTGGTATCGACTTTCACATCCTAATGTCCTCTCAATGCACGAATAACAATGTGATTAAATTAGTTTCAAAAGTGATATATGTATTTGTAAAAAGGCACATTGTTGACTTGACAGTGCTACAATCCTTGTGAACAATATCTGGTCTTCTGTACGCATCCTCATCATATCACTGTTTTTTATCATCGCTTATCTCATCTTCAAAATTAACTTTTATCTAGTTTAATTTAGTTTAATAGATTTATTATTTTAATGTTTCTAATTCGAGTCAAGGAATCTTGTTTGCTAGCTCCCGTCTTGAGCGAGCAAACAAAACGAAATCTTATAGAATAGTTGCGATTAGCTCCACACGTCGGCCGAGTTGCGCTTTTGAGCCTCCATTTTCCTGATAAACCGTTGTGCTACGGCCTCTGACTTATTTCCTTTGCTGGATGATGACTTAGAGTAGAATCATTCTTACATCGATTGCCATATTTTTGGCGTCGCTGTGAGGAAAGAATTAATGAGTAATTGAAAGGGGTAGCAAACGTACCCGCCCATGTTTTCTCACCAATAAATAACCTTCCGAATTAGATCTGAATGTGTGACGTAAATTTTGTGTGCTTGATCCCGAGAACAAAGTCGCGGAACGGCACCAGATTAGTTCCCGGCCCTATCGTTACAATTGAAATCTCTGGCTCCGTTGGAAGTCTTAACTGACTGACTATAGTAAGTATCATTTGATACTTACTCATATCAATACTGTCGTAATGAGTACGGGACTTATATCAATACTTGGTTCTGATACTACTTTAAAGTAAAAGTATCGATACTTTCTTTCGATATCGTGTCCCTACTAATACCTAATATATCCTAATTTTAGTAATATCTGTAGCGATTTTGAAGATGGAAGTGGCCTTAGCACAACTTAGAACCAGACCGAAGTCCAGAACCAAGAGTGCTAAGGTCGGAAAGTGGAATGGCTAATGCCATTCAAGAGGCAAAACAAAAAAAAGAATTGCCCCGAGAGCAGGGTGCCCTAGAAATGGCCGTGAAGGCCCCTTGTCCGCATTAGCGGAGCACCCTTTAACCAACCCCGACGGATGCTGGGGTGCCGCTTTGCTAGCTCGCTGCGGCTGGGGTGGGTTCTTTAAACAATGGGGATGGTTTGCTCTCAAAGAAAACGGGATGCTACGTATTATTTCATCCGTCATAATACAGTAGCCGCAAACTGGTATATAAAAATACCCAAGGACCAAAAGGGGGCATAGCTCCGTACAGGAAACCACCCAGGCTCTGCAACATGGGCTGACTAAGCAGACCCAGTGCTCGTGACAACGCACGGAGCCAATAAATTGAAAAATCTAAAAACGGGAAAATAGGAAAAAAGGCTGCCTCTCTTTACAAGGAACCCGGGTGAGGCAGACAGCCCCGGGCCCCCGATGGCAGTGGAGCCCTGACCCCGATGGTCTGGGGTCCTCCACCCTCTGATACTGGCCATATTAATCAAATTCAAAAAAATTCAAAAAAATCTAATCTAAAACCAGAAACTACAATGATGGCCAGTATCCCTCCCTTGAAAGATGCTGAAGAAAAACCACGAAAATTCACCAAACTATTTCATCATGGTTATTTGTAGGCCAGCCAGGCCAGACGCGGACCCTGAAAAGGAGGAAGAACTTCTCGGGCTTTCGCCCAATAAGAAGGCCAAAAAAATTTAAAGTTAACAATTCATTATTATTCAAAATTGATCGATTTCGTTACAGATATATCCGTTCTTTTCTGGGATTTCATTTATATGTACCGGAATAATTTGACCCGATAAAATTTATTTGTAGTTTTCCTACTTTATGTAACTTAATATTAAAGATGCATAGTATTATATTGTATTATGTGGGTTCGACAATTTATGTGGAAAATTCTTTCGATTTCCCTTTTCTCTTTCTTTTTTTTTCGCAGCTGCGTACAGCCCGTATTTAATCTCAAAACCAAATGTTGCATCTATAATTGCTGGCGTCCCATCAATTAATTAAATTACTGAGCTTTAATTGAGAAATAGCGAGGCGCTTTAAGTATCACTATTATTTCGAATATGATTCAATTTCTTTTATACACTAGAAAACTGATCTCACCGTGAATATGCATACTCATGATGTTTGTATCAAAGGATACGCGATAAAGAAATCTTTTATGATTATTTTTGTATTGTTTTTTTTTTCTTTGGGAATTTTCTCTAGTACTCGGTACGGGTAAATTTTTGTTATTAAATAGGTAGATATATAACCTATAGTCATATGCATAGGATTAATTAGATTTGTTGTTTTCCTAAAGTTTTTGTCTATATCTGTATTTTAATAAATCAATCTAATAAATCACGTTTTACAATACTGTTGTCTGTAGATAAACTTAACAAGTCCGCCGATAAACCTTGACAGCTTGGCTCGCGAAATTCTAGACGGATTATCAAACATTCAGTTCTATCTTGAAATTCCGACTTTTATCAAATTCTAAAAAAATTTTCTTTCTTCCCAATCTCGTAACGATAGGAATCAAACGAAATACATTTTTCGTAACAAACAATTCACACTGTCGCGTATTTTTTTTTTTTCTTTAAGATCTCTAACGTTAATTAGTAACATAACTGAGTTAAACATACAGTACGTTGTGTGTCACTGCAGATTTTTAATGCCAATATTCTTTTTATGTTTTGTGCAACTGACTTACAAAATTCGCGGTGGCTTCTTGTGAGTTGGTGTTTGTCAGCGTCATATTCTTATTCTTATAATTTCGTATTTACAAAAAAAATAAACATTGAATGGAGAATCATAAACTTTGTACAGTGGCTCGGTCAAAAGTTGAGTTAGATTCACTAGCCGCCTGGATCCATATTTTCTAGAGATATTTCAAATACCTTACTTTCGAGACACTAGGCAAACTAATCCCAAACATCAGCTGCGAATATGTATCGCTAATCCGTTTCCTTTTTAGCAGTCATTTTCGGGGTCGTCAATTTCGTTGGTTGGTTGGGGCAAAACATCACATAGCTACTAGATCGCGAAGCCGTCCTCGGCATATCTCGTTCGGGACTCCCACATCGAGTAGATGAACAGGACGCTGTCAATCTTAGTGAGTCAGATTATATTTGATTACTTCTCGGTGAAAGTGTTGCATTCCAAGCAAGACAATAGAATCGACAATAATCCTTTTGCTCGGGCTGTATTTCCACAATCTGTCTTGTTACGCACTTTGTTATTACCTTGCTACAGCAGAGTGCGTTTGATTAAACGTTAAAGCATACGAGTATGCAGCGAACACGAAACCCATTCGTCACAATTGAATTGAAGGATTTCCCACTCATCCATGTGCACGGGACAAGTAAATACGGTTATTCTCATCTGCGACATCGTGGGCACATTACACACTGTACCAAATGTCACTTGATTATGTTACCCACTTGCTCAGGCTGTTCATCAAGGTGCGAGTTTTTCACACGCACGACAGGTCGAAATGCGAATTTCCAACAGCCCGATTACAAATTACCCACGGAAGCGTCCTATCTCTTCGTTGCGACACGTTTTTCCTCCACGCCACTCGATAAATGACACACTCGTTCATGAACAAACGTTGACAAGCACATTATTCTTTGCCATTTATTATTGGGATAATTACACTGGTATTGTTATATCTTTTGAACGGATTCGATTATGTCCGTACTTTAAATGAAATTCCACTATATGTTTAGTACTTTTCAGCCTTACGAGCCTTTGCCGATATACGATAATTTCGAATCACATAGCACGGACCGTTGTCTAACTAAAAATGGCACCACGAGCTGCCGACCAAGACGGCGGTGGAAACGTGCGTTACAAACGTGTCTTTTTTCATCAACCGATAGCGTGTAAATTCAGATCTTCCATACGAATTACCCGCGCTCGTATCTGACTTTTGATTTCGGCTTGACCGTGTACAAAATGCACTTCTTTTTACTGCGAGGACCGTAGAAATAAAAAAGATGAAAATTTCAACTCGGATTCGACGTAGACGCCGACAGACTCGACCTTCACCACGACGCTAGCGACTGCACGTCGCTATTACCTCCATCCGACTGTCACGAGCTTATCAGCTCCAGCTCGCAAAATGCCAGTTCGAGTCGCAAAACAAGATCCCGTTAGAACTTGTTGCTACTCGAATTCAATAATAAGGTCGCCGGGGACGTACGGGATTTTGTTTTTGTGCAATAGAAACGTATTTCAATTGCAAAAATGTTGTAGCGTCTCCGATCCATACAGTGTGGGTCGGAGATGTGTGACCAGTAATTTTTAAATGAAAAATATAAAAATTACTGGATGCTACAACACAGATCTTTCCACAAGGGCAAGTGCGTGGAAAGAGCTGAAGGATGGATGTAATATGTGAAAGACAATGACGTGAACAGGTGATCAAGTCTTTTACTATCCAATCTTTTAGATTTATTGCGTGAACTAGTGAGCAAATAAAAGGGGTAAATATCATTGTAAGAAATTTCGTGAACAAGTATGCTAAGTTAATGACGAAAGTATCTTTGATAGAGGAAATGGTGAACTAGGTGAACATCTCTAAATACTTTCTAATTGGGGCAGGAGTGACACCTGAAATAGCCGCAAATGGACGATCTCCAAATAAAATTTGGAAACAGATCGTGAACTGGTGAACTAGTGGGTATATCACTTAGTGATGTCTTTCGCGTGAAAGACGCCCACTGATCGTCCATTTTGATCGGCCAGCTGGTAGTAAGCACCGCCGATCTTCTTAATTACCTTACTAGGTAAAAACTTCCGGTCCAGCTTTGCATTGTAGTGCGCGGCTGCGTCACTTTGCCGGAAGTTGCGCCTGAAGACCACTTCGCCAGGCTGGTATGAAACCAACCTGGAACGAAGGTTATAGGCCTTGGCATTGCGAGACTGGGCTTTGGTGGTGAGGTCGCGGATGGTCTGGCGTAGAAGAGCCAGGTGGTCAGGAGGTGGCAGAGTAGTATCGGGGTCATCCAAAAGATGCAGTTGCCGCAACAGGTGGTAGGTGCGGCCATGAGTGACCATTGGTTGCCCGAAGACTGCCTGATAGGGCGAAGTCCCTATCGTCGCGTGAGGTGCTGAGCGCAACGCGCAGGTTATCTCTGGGATTTTGGCGTCCCATTCCTTTTGGGCAGGATCAATATATGAACGCATTGCTGCCAGTATGGAGCGGTTAAGACGTTCCGAGGCATTGGCTTGAGGGGAATACACGGCGGTGAAGGTATGTCCGATGCCGAATTCCTGTAGAAAGGTCTGAAAGATAGACGACCGAAATTGTACACCATTATCTGTTACAACACTCTCCGGGACTCCAACAAGGTGAAATACCCTTTTCCTCAAGATGTCAATGACTGCTTTCGCAGTGAACTTCCGAAGCGGCTCAACGAAGGGGAATCGCGAAAGATGGTCGAGGACGATGAGAGCTCCAATGTTGCCAGACTTGGACCTAGGGTAGGGGCCGATAATATCGATGTACAAGCGCTGGAATATGCGCTCGGGAACGGACTGCAGCGTCATTGGTGGACGAAGGGTGTGTGAAGGGGCTTTGGTGGTTTTGCATGTAAGGCATGATCCCACATAATCACGCACTTGAGCGGCCATTCGTGGCCAGAAAAACCATTGCCGTAATCGGCCGAGGGTTTTGGCCACGCCACCATGCGCACTCAAGGGTGGGTCATGAGCTCCCTTCACTAATTCTGCCGTCATTTCTGACGGCACCCACAACTTCCAAGCCAACTGGTCTTGAAGTCCGTTTCCGGTCGCATACTCAGTCCGCTTGTACACGAACCCGTCTACAACTTTTAGGTCCGGCAGTTGGTCTTGTTCTGCCTGGACTTTAGCCGCCAGCTCCGTATAGGAGGCACTTTTAAAGTGGGGCGACTCTAAGTCTAGCTCCATTGGAGTCTCCTCGCCCTCTGCCGGCGTCAACGCCTCGGCAGAGAACATGCGCGACAAGGAGTCCGGCACTACGTTTTGGCTTCCCTTTCGGTGGACAATCTTGAAGTTGAAACCTTGAAGTTTCAAGGCCCACCGGGCTAATCGTCCATTAAGGTCTGGTTGGTTCATTAGCCATTTTAGGGAAGCATGGTCGGTCACGATTTCAAATTCGTGACCTTCCACGTAGGCACGGAACTTCTTGATTGCCAACACCGCTGCCAGACATTCTTGCTCAGTGACGGTGTAATTTCGCTGAGCGGGATTCAGTTTGTGGGACATATAGGCGATGGGGGCTTCAGCTCCGTCTTCTGTGCGCTGCACCAGCACGGCACCGACTCCATGTTGACTTGCGTCACATTGGATGGAGAAGGGCTTGTTGAAATCTGGGCTGTGCAGCACTGGGGCTGAAGCAAGGCTGTGTTTCAATTGCTTGAAAGCATTTAGCCTCTCATCGGTCCACACAAACTGACTCCGCTTAGAAAGCATGTCTGTCAGTGGCGTTGACAATGACGCATATTCTCTGACGAAGCGCCGATACCAACCGCAGATTCCTAGAAATCTTCGGAGTTGCTTCGTGGTAGAGGGAAGTGGGAAATCCATGATAGATTTCACCTTGTCAGGATCGGTCTGGATTGTGCCCCCACCAACAATGTGGCCAAGGTACTTGACGTCTCGCAAGAGGAACTTACTCTTTTCCACATTGATGGTGAGGCCAGCTTGTCTCAAATGGAAGGCGACCTGATGAAGCACCTGAAGGTGCGCGTCAAACTCGTCTGTTATCACCAACAGGTCGTCGAGGTACACGAATACCTGGTGCTTAAGTTGGGGCGGAATTACCTTATCCATTAGCCGTGACATCGTTTGGGGTGCATTACACAACCCAAACGGCATCACGACAAAATGGTAAAGGGGTCGACCGGGCACAGTGAAGGCTGTCTTCTCCTTTGACTTTTCCTCTAGAGGGATTTGCCAAAAGGCATCCTTTAAGTCAAGGCTGGAGATGAAATTTGCCTTAGGAAGTCTGCTGAGAATTCCATCAATCAGCGGCAAAGGATAGGCATCCTTCACTGTGACCGAGTTGACCTTCCGGGCATCCAGGCATAGGCGCACCTTCCAGGGCTTTACCACCAACGTTACCGGCGAAGACCATGCACTCTTCGACTCTTCGATTACGCCCAACGCTAACATCCGGTCAATTTCCTGATATAGGAGCTTTTCGACAGCTGGTGACACAGAGAAATGTCTCTGTTTTATGGGTTTCTGGTCACCAGTGTCGATGTCATGCCGGATGAGCGTAGTCTTTCCCAAGCCCTCAGCAGCGAACGAAGGAAAGCAAGCAATCGCAGACCGTAGTCTGCGATGCTGCTCCTGTGTGAGAGGGTGGGCGCAATCGTCGAGTGCGTCGAGGCAGTTGGTGGTGTCGACCCGTGGTGGTGGCGCGAACAGGTCTGTGGCCAGGGCGAAAAGACGGACGAAGTCCACTCCCAGATAGAGAT
Source organism: Nemotelus pantherinus (assembly GCA_963978885.1). Lineage (NCBI taxonomy): Eukaryota > Metazoa > Arthropoda > Insecta > Diptera > Stratiomyidae > Nemotelus > Nemotelus pantherinus. Next base: position 57,185,108 of record OZ022266.1, on the reverse strand, counting down.
TCTGACTGAGAGTGGGTATTATCCACAACGTCAACGTCTTGGTGAGCCCCCGGAACGTGATGTCGGCTGATACTCGGCCTACGGCTTGATGTTGTGTGCCGTCAGCTGTTTTCAACCCGAGAGAAGCTCTTTTCCAGGGAAAAGCGTTCCTCTCGAGGAATGAGCGGGCTAGATCAGCCGCCATCACGCTCACGTTGGCTCCCGTGTCGATCAAACCCGATGTTAGTTGGCCGAACAACAGAACCTGAGCGTACGGTCGAACGTCACCTGGAGGCACGTTCAACAGAGTCGCACAATCCAATTGATAACGCCAACGACGGAACTGAGCGTAAAAACGCCTCATTCTCAACGTTGAGCGTTTAGGTGTTTTAAGGTGTTTGTGAATGGTGTCAATTTCGGAGTTAAAAATTCGGTTTCGGACCGCCGTATATTTCCGCCATCTAAGGTGGTATGGCAGAAAAGCCAAAGGTGTAGGAGGCTCTGCCTGTAAGAGTGGGATTGATAAGGTGGTAGAGTCCCCACTCGGCTGAATACTAACATCATTGGTGGTTGGGCCCACGGAATTTGGAGACAGATCATCAGTCCTGTCTACCTGCTGGAACGGGGTGGAGCTTGTTTGCCCTGTGGGAGGCGTGAGATCTTGTTCCGCGCTCCCTGCGGTCCGTTTTTTGTTTGGCAGTTCACACAATTAGGTTTATATGTGTCTGCCTTTCCGCAGCCATAACAGAAAATTGTTCTGGGCTCCAAACAATCGTCGAAACGGTGCCCCACTTGCTTACAGTTCCAACAAGTAGGCAGGACCGTGACCGCCTCCACTCCAGGTTCTTCCGGGGAATCCTCATATTGGTCCAGCGGGTATTCCTCACGTAGTTCTTCTGTAGCATGTCTCCATTGGGAGGATCGGCGTCGACCTCCAAGCTCCATCTCAAAGTTCTCCGCACGGATGACGGCCTGACGGAGCAGACGAACAGAGGGAAGGTGTATTTGTAGCAGACCACGACGGATTTCTGGCAACAAATTGCGTCTAAGAATGTCAGCTAAATCCGCGTCAGCAATAGGGCGCTGTAGCCGGTCAACAATCTTGTAGACGTCCGCACTAAAATCGTCGAATGTTTCTTGAGGTCGCTGTTTCCTTCCTCGTATCTGCTCCATCAGGTCGGCATCCGTGAAGCGATCAGCGAAATGGTCGCTCAGGGCCGACTCCAAATCCCTCCAATTGAAATCACGTCTCGAATTGTAAAACCGCCAATACCAATCAGCGGCAGGTCCAATCAAAAGTAGGTGCATATGCTGGCATAGAACATTAAAATTTCCGCCCAAGGTGTTCCTGGTAAGAGCTGCTACCCTGTTAATAAAGACTTCCACGGGCATGGAGGATTCACGACCCGAGAATTTTAGTCCCCACCCACCAATGATGCTTGCCACCTTATCGTGGTGGAACTGGACATTATTACCACGAGGGGTGCGAGGTGAGTAGGATCGCGGCACTGGAACAAATGATTGTGCGCGAGGGTTCAGTCTTGGCGACTCTACATTCCGAGTCCGGGACGGAAGGTCCAATTGGGCCATGCGCTCCAGCATCACACGCATGCCGTTCTGCAATTCGTTAATCTGTTGTTGAAGTCCGCTTAAATCTTGAGGCACTATAGAGCGCGCTCCTGCGGCTTCTGACGTCACATCTGAGATTGGGGACGCTTTTGATGACGGGCCAGGTGGCTGAACTAAACCTTCCGCCCCCGACTCGGCCTGTAAATCAAAGTCCCTGATTTCCACATCTTCATTGCTTCTCATGCCTCGGGTTCTTACTCCCGGCCGCTGGGTTTTGGGCCGAGCCCCTCGTGGCATAGATGCTGCAGCAGTGGGGGCCTGTCTGGCTCCTAAGGGGAGACTCAGTGGTCCACGGCACAGCGGGCAATCAGTACGATTTCTGAGCCATTGCTCCAGGCACGATTCATGAAAAGTGTGTCCACACTTTGTGGTATACGTGTCCTGGGCAGCAGCGAATGGCTGCTGGCATATGGAGCACTGAGCCTCCACTGTGGTGCCAGACAGATCCTCACTGCTGTGATGCAATGGCATGTCTAATCTGTGAAATTTGATAATTGATGAAAATTCAAAGAAAATGCACGATACTCGTGACTAACGAATTAATTACGCTTATAACTAAGGAGTTGCTGCAAATTCAAATGCAACCCTGTGCACAACGAGTGTGACTAACTCTTCCAAAGAGAGAAAAACAATCTTAACAACTAAAGGGCAAGAAAAATGCCAAATATTCAAAGCTATATATAAAATATAGATATAAGTGGTTGCACACCAGTGGTGTGACTAACTCTTCCAAAGAGAAAAATCTTAACAGCTAAGGGAAAGAAAAATGCCAAAAATTCAAAAATATATATAGAATATATATATAGGTGAAAAGGAAATATATAATATATAAATATATATTTATGTGTGTGCACACCTGTGGTGTGACTAACTCTTCCAAAGAAAGAATAAAGCTCTTACAGCCAAGTGGCTAGAATTCGAATGAGAAAGATATAGATTTCAAAAGAAAAGTTTTAAACTTTCCAAGTTAGGATAAAAATTTAATATTTGTCAAAAATTTTAATTTTCAGAAATGGCCTTCTTATTAGACGAAACCCGATCCATTCCTCCCCATTTCAGGTCCGCTGGCTGGCTGGCTTTTGATTTTAAAAAAACGCAAGAAATAGAAATTCTAATTATGAAATGTTAGACTGGAACAGTGTGAAAAACATTAAAAATTGTCAAAGTAAAGTGGATGTGTGATTGTGAAAGTATTGAAATTTTATACGATTGAAATTTGTAAGTAAAAACTTTAACTCGGGTCGGCTCCTGAAGGGTACCGCCCATTATGGGGGACTGTTTACCCACCCGAAATTCCTCGAAAAGAGAGGAGCAAGGGACCAAAAGCAACTATGTTGCTGCTTGACTCAACCTCAGCAAATGGTTCAAGTCTGGCCAAGCTGCAGGGACGTGTAGGCGGCACCACGCCAACCCCACGTAATCCACCACAGCTTGAACCAAACTCAAGCCAAAAGCCGAAGCTGGATCAAGACAGCAAGGATATGAAAAATTTGGGACAGCTTCCCAACATAAAGTGGGGCAGGGGCCCTTCGGTTGACCGGGACAGGAGCGGCGGTAAACCACCACAACCTGTTATCCGCGGCCAACCTCCAGGTTGCACCCAGAGTCAAAAAACTCAATAGGACGAACACAACGAGAAGCTGCCCAAGAGGTAAACTAACTAGGAAATGATTTTAAAAGGAAAGGATTGAGAAGGATGTTTGCGGCTAGTAAGGAAAGAGCGAGCAAGGCAGGTCTTAATAAAAGGGTTTTGTTCTCTCGAACGAAGTATATCGAATCGCAATGGAGGCGATCCTAAGACCTGCTAGTGAGAATGGAATTATTAGGATTTAAAGACGTAAAGTCTTGAGGGGAGTATGAGTCGAAACTCATGAGTATTTTCTCACTGTGGTGTGGGTTGCCCAAAAACAAGTTTCGGGCCCCACGTTGGGCGCCATTTGTAGCGATTTTGAAGATGGAAGTGGCCTTAGCACAACTTAGAACCAGACCGAAGTCCAGAACCAAGAGTGCTAAGGTCGGAAAGTGGAATGGCTAATGCCATTCAAGAGGCAAAACAAAAAAAAGAATTGCCCCGAGAGCAGGGTGCCCTAGAAATGGCCGTGAAGGCCCCTTGTCCGCATTAGCGGAGCACCCTTTAACCAACCCCGACGGATGCTGGGGTGCCGCTTTGCTAGCTCGCTGCGGCTGGGGTGGGTTCTTTAAACAATGGGGATGGTTTGCTCTCAAAGAAAACGGGATGCTACGTATTATTTCATCCGTCATAATACAGTAGCCGCAAACTGGTATATAAAAATACCCAAGGACCAAAAGGGGGCATAGCTCCGTACAGGAAACCACCCAGGCTCTGCAACATGGGCTGACTAAGCAGACCCAGTGCTCGTGACAACGCACGGAGCCAATAAATTGAAAAATCTAAAAACGGGAAAATAGGAAAAAAGGCTGCCTCTCTTTACAAGGAACCCGGGTGAGGCAGACAGCCCCGGGCCCCCGATGGCAGTGGAGCCCTGACCCCGATGGTCTGGGGTCCTCCACCCTCTGATACTGGCCATATTAATCAAATTCAAAAAAATTCAAAAAAATCTAATCTAAAACCAGAAACTACAATGATGGCCAGTATCCCTCCCTTGAAAGATGCTGAAGAAAAACCACGAAAATTCACCAAACTATTTCATCATGGTTATTTGTAGGCCAGCCAGGCCAGACGCGGACCCTGAAAAGGAGGAAGAACTTCTCGGGCTTTCGCCCAATAAGAAGGCCAAAAAAATTTAAAGTTAACAATTCATTATTATTCAAAATTGATCGATTTCGTTACAGATATATCCGTTCTTTTCTGGGATTTCATTTATATGTACCGGAATAATTTGACCCGATAAAATTTATTTGTAGTTTTCCTACTTTATGTAACTTAATATTAAAGATGCATAGTATTATATTGTATTATGTGGGTTCGACAATTTATGTGGAAAATTCTTTCGATTTCCCTTTTCTCTTTCTTTTTTTTTCGCAGCTGCGTACAGCCCGTATTTAATCTCAAAACCAAATGTTGCATCTATAATTGCTGGCGTCCCATCAATTAATTAAATTACTGAGCTTTAATTGAGAAATAGCGAGGCGCTTTAAGTATCACTATTATTTCGAATATGATTCAATTTCTTTTATACACTAGAAAACTGATCTCACCGTGAATATGCATACTCATGATGTTTGTATCAAAGGATACGCGATAAAGAAATCTTTTATGATTATTTTTGTATTGTTTTTTTTTTCTTTGGGAATTTTCTCTAGTACTCGGTACGGGTAAATTTTTGTTATTAAATAGGTAGATATATAACCTATAGTCATATGCATAGGATTAATTAGATTTGTTGTTTTCCTAAAGTTTTTGTCTATATCTGTATTTTAATAAATCAATCTAATAAATCACGTTTTACAATACTGTTGTCTGTAGATAAACTTAACAAGTCCGCCGATAAACCTTGACAGCTTGGCTCGCGAAATTCTAGACGGATTATCAAACATTCAGTTCTATCTTGAAATTCCGACTTTTATCAAATTCTAAAAAAATTTTCTTTCTTCCCAATCTCGTAACGATAGGAATCAAACGAAATACATTTTTCGTAACAAACAATTCACACTGTCGCGTATTTTTTTTTTTTCTTTAAGATCTCTAACGTTAATTAGTAACATAACTGAGTTAAACATACAGTACGTTGTGTGTCACTGCAGATTTTTAATGCCAATATTCTTTTTATGTTTTGTGCAACTGACTTACAAAATTCGCGGTGGCTTCTTGTGAGTTGGTGTTTGTCAGCGTCATATTCTTATTCTTATAATTTCGTATTTACAAAAAAAATAAACATTGAATGGAGAATCATAAACTTTGTACAGTGGCTCGGTCAAAAGTTGAGTTAGATTCACTAGCCGCCTGGATCCATATTTTCTAGGCAAACTAATACACTAGGCAAACTAATCCCAAACATCAGCTGCGAATATGTATCGCTAATCCGTTTCCTTTTTAGCAGTCATTTTCGGGGTCGTCAATTTCGTTGGTTGGTTGGGGCAAAACATCACATAGCTACTAGATCGCGAAGCCGTCCTCGGCATATCTCGTTCGGGACTCCCACATCGAGTAGATGAACAGGACGCTGTCAATCTTAGTGAGTCAGATTATATTTGATTACTTCTCGGTGAAAGTGTTGCATTCCAAGCAAGACAATAGAATCGACAATAATCCTTTTGCTCGGGCTGTATTTCCACAATCTGTCTTGTTACGCACTTTGTTATTACCTTGCTACAGCAGAGTGCGTTTGATTAAACGTTAAAGCATACGAGTATGCAGCGAACACGAAACCCATTCGTCACAATTGAATTGAAGGATTTCCCACTCATCCATGTGCACGGGACAAGTAAATACGGTTATTCTCATCTGCGACATCGTGGGCACATTACACACTGTACCAAATGTCACTTGATTATGTTACCCACTTGCTCAGGCTGTTCATCAAGGTGCGAGTTTTTCACACGCACGACAGGTCGAAATGCGAATTTCCAACAGCCCGATTACAAATTACCCACGGAAGCGTCCTATCTCTTCGTTGCGACACGTTTTTCCTCCACGCCACTCGATAAATGACACACTCGTTCATGAACAAACGTTGACAAGCACATTATTCTTTGCCATTTATTATTGGGATAATTACACTGGTATTGTTATATCTTTTGAACGGATTCGATTATGTCCGTACTTTAAATGAAATTCCACTATATGTTTAGTACTTTTCAGCCTTACGAGCCTTTGCCGATATACGATAATTTCGAATCACATAGCACGGACCGTTGTCTAACTAAAAATGGCACCACGAGCTGCCGACCAAGACGGCGGTGGAAACGTGCGTTACAAACGTGTCTTTTTTCATCAACCGATAGCGTGTAAATTCAGATCTTCCATACGAATTACCCGCGCTCGTATCTGACTTTTGATTTCGGCTTGACCGTGTACAAAATGCACTTCTTTTTACTGCGAGGACCGTAGAAATAAAAAAGATGAAAATTTCAACTCGGATTCGACGTAGACGCCGACAGACTCGACCTTCACCACGACGCTAGCGACTGCACGTCGCTATTACCTCCATCCGACTGTCACGAGCTTATCAGCTCCAGCTCGCAAAATGCCAGTTCGAGTCGCAAAACAAGATCCCGTTAGAACTTGTTGCTACTCGAATTCAATAATAAGGTCGCCGGGGACGTACGGGATTTTGTTTTTGTGCAATAGAAACGTATTTCAATTGCAAAAATGTTGTAGCGTCTCCGATCCATACAGTGTGGGTCGGAGATGTGTGACCAGTAATTTTTAAATGAAAAATATAAAAATTACTGGATGCTACATATCTTAGCGAGTATAAATACATTAGTTCAACCTCTAGTCAGAGAAAACAAGAATAACTGGCCGATCAAACTCAACCATATAATCTGTCATAAACATTTAAATCCAACCAATCCTTTGGAATAAACTTAAGACAAGTGCTCCATAAATCGCAGAGAACCTGAAAAAATTACAGAATATTGTTAAACGCTCAATGCGTTTGAAATTTTACGAAAACGTGTAATAAAGGCTGTCTCTCAAGGATAAAATTTTATTTATTTTTATCAAGGAGAACGCTATTCGACTCTGGAAGGACGCTGGACTTGGTGTGACAGTACCCGGGAGTTTTCGTCATTGATACAAAACAATGATCCACTACAAGTGACTTTGGCGAAAAAACGGTTACTGTACAATTTGAGATTTGTGCTTCCTCATCCATTCCTATTAGCGGACTTAAACCTAGTCGATAATTTTTGGTGGTTGTTTTGCATCAATGAGAGATCGCGAACATATCTCTATCAGATTGCATCTAAAGGAGGTTATTTCTCATGAGGGGCATTTCACGTGAAGCGGACAACGAAGAAAAGTTGAGGCTTTGGATTTCATTCATGTTGCGCATAATGGTACTTCTAGAAGATAAGAACGTGGTTGTACAATTTTTGGTTTCTATGAGGTTTAGTTGCCGAGTTATGGGCTTTTGAAAAATGGATTAAATTGATGAAAGGTTCTTTTGGAAGCGGATTCTAGGGTTGAAAAAAAATCTAAGGCATTACAAATTCTGATTGGTGTAGAAAATTAACTGTTCTTTTTGATTTTGAAATTAGATTTGCAAATCGGAAGTAAAAATTTGTCTGAAACCGGAAGTAGACACTTTAACTCGTAATTTGAATAATTTGGACCAGGTTAATTTTGCTTATTTTTATGACAAAACAAAGCTTAAAGTATTCTTATTTTATGATAGAACTTTTAGAATGGGATGGCCAGTAGTTTAGGAGGTAGGTGAATTGCAATACACGTAAGTCGTATGAAGCGTGGTACCGGGAGCTTGATTAGGACAGCTAGTGAGTGTGGAAAACAAAATAATATATATCACTTATATCACTTACACAAAGAAGATAAAATATTAAAAATTGCTAATGCTAATTTACTTAATGAAAAACAAACTACTTGTTTGTGGAAAATAAATTTATTTCACAATTTTTACAATTTTATTCTCGTTTCTTAAACTGGTTCTTTTATTTACTACTGGAAGTGTTTCTACGATAACTTTTTTTGCATACGTTCACATAAGATTAATATCTCCACTTTTCTGGTAATATTCTTGGAATTTTTCTTAGGTCTTTAACCTTCCGATGAAATTTCAAATCGGAAGGATTGAAACATCGAAAGCCACACGGAGACATAATACACACAATTAAGACTTTCTAACTTATCAGCGAAAGTAATCGTCACTGCAAGCGCTGAACAATAACTCAAAAAATAACGGAAAACTCAAAATGGCTTGGAACCATTTATATTATATGGGCATCATATATACTAAATAAGTTTTTATGATAAAATAAAACCTTTTTCAATTAAGAGATGGCGCTGCTAATCCTATTTCGATATCAATTTTTGTTTTCGGGCCAACTAGCTGTCGTAAGCAAGCTCTCGATACCAGGCTTCATACGACTTACGTGTATTGAAATTCACCTACCTCCTAGACTACTGGCCATCCCATTCTAAAACTTTTATCATAAAATAAGAATACTTTAAGCTTTGTTTTGTCATAAAAATAAGAAAAGTTAACCTGGTCCAAATTATTCAAAAAAAACGAGTTGAAATTGTTACCGATTTCAGACAAATTTTTACTTCCGGTTTTCAAATCGAACTTCAAAATTAAAACGAACAGTTAATTTTCTACACCAATCAGAATTTTTAATGTCTTTTAGATTTTTTTTTTTGAATCCTAGAATCCGCTTCCAAAAAAAAACCTTTCATCAATTTCATCCATTTTCCAAAAGCCCATAACTCGGCAACTAAACCTCATAGAAACCAAAAATTGTGTATCCAGGTTCTTATCTTCTAGAAGTACCAATATGCGCAACATGAACGAAATCCAGAACCTCGACTTTTTTTCGTTCTCCGCTTCACGTGAAATGCCCCATAATTGAAGCAAAAAGAATCTCTTGCAGAAGCTAATTTCGGCCAGAGGATTTTACAGAGAAAACTAGATATAAAAAATCAACAATTTTACGAAAACTGCAATATTTAACGAACAATTGGTTGATATGTTTTTGTTCAATATTGCAAAAGTAAGACAAAAAAAAGTATGATCTTGCTTTGAATAATATCTAAATTGCATTTTATAAATGACGATAGAATAAAAGTAGTTTTGTTTCCGTGAAACGTAAATAAGTTTTAATTGGATGTAAGGTGATGTAGGTACAAATTCCTGAGCCAGGAATTCGTGGAAAATGTTGAAAATAAACCATCTTGCATAGTTCAAGGTATACTTTAAATGCCAAAAATATATTTCAAAATCATCCCAAATTACCTGATTCTTCGACACCGTATCAAAAGCACCGTTGACAATGATTTCCTTGAAATTGTCGAGTATATAGGTGATTGCAATTTCTTTTAAATCCACACGTGTTGCCTCATCTAAATAAATTAAGAAATTTCATGAACACACATAAATCCAAAATTCTTTTAAGAATTGGATTTATACTGTACGATATTTAAATGGTTTTTGTAGATACATTAATTTCACGATGCCATATAAGACTACGAGGGCATTTAATTAAATTACCTGCCAACACATACAGCGGAATACAATTCTTATGATCGATGATCTTTTTGAAAATTGTGTCGCATTCTATACCCAAGTAGTTCATGTTTTTGATGAGGATACATACATCGTCTGGCGGAAAAATGAGTATACCTGAATACAGATATTCGACGATTACGCACATTATCTCGAAAGTTGTTTCGTGTTGAAGATCGACACTGTTCTGCTTACTTTCGCAAAATGAATCTGCAGAGAAATACTAGTTAATAATTACCAAAAGAAGTTTAATTGTCGGATCAGCAGATATTAACAAATAAAAAGTGTAGAGTTAATTAAACTAGGATGCTAGTAAAGTGAGAATCAGTAGATTAGTTTAAGTATAAAAAAAAAAATATCTCGAAGTTGAGTATTAACGTTATTATTTAAAGTTTCAAATCGTAAGGCAATATTGCAGCCGATGAATCAAAATACTAAATTGTATTACATTAAAAACTTAACGGTGTATTTAATATTGAAAGCTGGCGACTTTAAGCGCAGTTTGATTAGTTAAAATCTAAAGGAAATGGTTGTGAATTTACATGGGTTTTGGTAGACAATAAAACATCAAAAATATCTGGCGGGTTGCTTAGACAAAAAATAGAATGAGATGAAGATGAAATAATTTTGTGTCAATTAAAACATCAATATGAATTTAAACTACTATAAGTTAATGCCATTACGAAGATTTTGAATGCTATCGCTATACCTAATTCGTTTCTAGAATACATTTTTAACTAATACTTACAACTATAATTAGTCAAAGTGTATATGTTGTTGCATTACGGTTTATGTTGATTTCTAATTAGGGTAGCGCAAGGAAAAACGGGACGTAAGATCCCTTATATTGACATGTCTACAACCTAAACTTAAAACTTAGTCTACCACAATAAAGGATAGAGAAATGTTATGTATCCGTAACTAATTCGTACGGTATTGTGGTTGAAAATATTTACATCACTAGCATATAATCTGCTAGTAATATATTCAAGGCGGGACAAGACTTCATGTCTTGTTTGGTGGCATAATAATTAGTGATGGGCGTTTCTGTTATTTTCAAAAACGAAAACAAACTGTTTTTTTTAAACAACTGTTTTTTATAACTGTTTGACAAATACAGTTTGAATTACCGAAAAGAAACAAATTTTATGCTGTTAGACAATTAGAGTTGGGTCGTACTAGGATTTTCACATACTAGGTATAACTAGTACGAGTTCGAAAAAATACCTGTTCCTAATACCTGTTTGAAGTATGTACATATGTACATACAATGCATACGATTTGCAGTGATGTAATGAAACGGACTGATATGCCCTCCCCCACCCTCCAGCCACACCGTTCCCAAGCTAGAATGGTGATGGTGCAAGATGATCTTCAAAGAATACCGAGCCATTAGTCTGTGCAGCTTGTCCGTAACTTTCCAATGGTCGATCATTTACTTGGCAAGTCTTTCTCCAATTTAGTGGACATCTAAAGGAAAACGATCAAATTCAATGTTTTTCATCTTATTATAGTAGTATTGAAGCATAATGAAATTCTATTGTTTTGCATCAAACTCAAACAGACTTGAGGTAAGTACCCATGTCTACTTCGCACACCACACTTAAGTGTGCTAGCACTGTGCTCCCAGCACTGACACAGTGCCGGCACACAGACAGTGCCGAAACACTGACACTAGTGATGGGCGTTTCTGTTGTTTTCAGAAAACGAAAACGAACTGTTTTTTGCCAAAAACAACTATTTTTTAAAACTTTTTGAAAACTGTTTTCCCTCGACCAGCAGCAGATTGATACTGGGTGTTACCATTAGTGATGGGCGTTTCTGTTGTGTTCAGAAAACGAAAACTATTTGAAAAAAACTGTTTGTGCCACCACTTTGCTTGGGCTTACCCCTGCTCGGATATGCTGAAAGACTGCTGCTTAACTCTTCCCTTGGGTAGGCTTTATTACCACAGCTTCCTTTTTGCTCTAGACGGTTTCATATTTTTCCGCCTAGGGGCTTTTTTTTGGGGGTTAAGCTCCAATTCGACGCCAGCAATAAACTTACCTCATTTGCATGTGTCTTCATAAAAATTTCATTATTTGAACTATCACACACTATATTGGTGTTATATAGATAAGCGATACCGTAACGAACGCCATGTTGTTATGGGCAAGGTATAGCCTAATTAGTGATGGGCAAAACTGCTGTTTTCAAATAGCAAAAGCAACTGCTTATGCTATTGCTAAATAGCAGCTTCAAATAGCAGCTAAAAAACAGCAGTCTGCTATTTTTTGTGTCGGTGCAACATCTCAGTGGGTGCAACATATTATTTCATTTGTTGTTTCTCGCCGGCTCGGGTTCACGTACTATACAAATTGCAGTTTGTTGGGTTCCGTTTTACACGATGTTCCTATTGCGGTTTCGAAAATGCGCGAAGATTTCATACGTTTCCCTCATATGTATGATGTATGTACATGCGTGCGTATATAAAGTAATATGGTATAGAAATTCGTGTCGGAATAAATATTAGGGAGAATTTATCCGGCTAACAGGGCCATGAGGTGAGTAAATTATACGTAATTAAGGTAGCGAATACAGTTGGATCGTTCTAGGATTTTCACATATTAGGTATTCCTAGTACGAGTACAAAAAACTGTTTCAAAAATACTAGCAAGTATTTTTTGAAGTATGTACATATATACATACAAGTACATGCGCTTTGTAGTAATGAAACGGTATGACATGCCCTCTCCCACCCACCAGACACAAAGTTCCCTGGCTAGAATGGTGATGATGCAAGATGACCTTGAAAGGATACCGAGTCATTAGTCCGTGCAACTTGTCCGTAACTTTCTAAGAGCCATTTAAGGGCCAACAATCAAATTCAGTCAGTTTAATTTGATTTTCATTTTATTACATGCACAAAACACCTCCTGTATTCGTTCAAATGACCAAAGTAAAAAAAAATACTAAAATAGGACCAACTAATCCTGTTGTCATCTATATGACTTTTCATCGAGCGATTTTTGATACCAAACTTTTCCTGGCTAATCTAAAACAGTCGGATTTCCACTTCCCCTCACTAAAGCATGAAGTTTGTCGAAAATTTTATTAAAAAATGATAAAAAAAATGTTTCGTTTGTTAAACATGCACACAACATGCACCCTCGTGGCAAACTGCAGTCACGAGGTGGGCAACTGGCGAACCAACAAGGATCTGAACCTTTTCCTCCTTGGCACTTTTCGGTTTTCGGCCGGATTTCATTTTGCCGTATCTTCAAAACTAGGCCGCTTTTTCCCAGAATTATATGAAAATTTAGGCCGAAACAACTCAGAAAGGTCCCCGAATTCATGCTCGCCAAAAAAATTTTTTTTTTTAAACATGGGCGTTTTTGGCCAATTTCCCTTATAAAAAAAATTGTTTGCCCTTAAAATATCACTATTGTACTTCGACCACTTGCAATCATCGAAAGCGCTGTAAAGCTAGTTTTTGCCAAACTATGGCCAAAAACCTCTTACTCCCCTACAAAACCGAAATTTTTGTATCACAAAAACACTCTAACCCAAACTTGGCCAATTTTGTCCGATTTCAGCTCCTTTTGCCCTAAAAACTTTTTGAATATTTGAATAAAATACTTGCAAGTACGAAAATGCTCGCAAGTACAAAAATACTGTTTTCAGCAGCTAAACAGTTTTCCTCTGCCAAACAGTTCGTTTTAACGAACGAAAAACGGTTCGTTAAAAAAAACGAAAAACGATGAAAAACGTTTCTTTTTTAAAAAACGATTCGTTTAAAAAAAAAAACAGTTCGTTTTAGATAAACGGTTCGTTTGGGAAAAAAAACCAAAAACCATTCGTTTTAAAAAAAACCGTTAGATTTAAAAAAACCAGTTCGTTTTAAAAAAAACGATTCGTTCGAGAAAAACGATTCGTTTAAAACAACAGTTTGTTTTAAAAAAACGATTGGCTTTAGAAAAACTATTCGTTGTAGAATAGTTGGTAATTGGTTTTAGAAATACTATTCGTTGTAGAAAAACGGTTCGTTTTAGAAAAAAAAAAACGTTTTAAAAAAACTGTTTGTTGCTATTTGGAAAAACTGTTCGTTCGTTTTTTGCAGCTAAACGTTTTTTTCAAACTGTGTGGCATTTTTGAGCCCATCACTAATAATAATAGGGTAGGTTTAATAGTACCTTAGGTATTTTTTTTTGCTTGATTTGTGGCCGGAAGAGGCGACAATTTGCACATAAGCCTCATAAAAGAGAACCGTATAACCAAACTGACTAAAATATTGCTTAGTTGATAACAATTAACTATCACTGGACAAGACAATTGCGGTTAATTCAAGAATATAGGATTTTAACCATTACATCGCTTTTCTCGAGTGTGGGCTACGACATTATGTTTAACTGCTAATTTTTTGTCTAGTTCTATTCCAAGATATTCAATTCTGTTTTTGTTCTAGGCAATTTGTAGGCCTCCATATGAAAACAAAAGCTTAATTTTTGGAATCATTTATTTTATTTTCCATTTTCTAAAGAACTCGGAGAGGGTATTGAATCCTTTTTCGAGATCAGTTTTTATAAGGCTGCGGTCACGTCTCGAGCTTGTAGGAGTGTAGGCTCGTTGCGATTGTTGAAGCTAGTAAGCGTTTACGCTTTCTATGGTCAGATCGCACGCTTGTGAATGTGTAGCTAGTTCCATTTGTAACAGGTACTAGGCATTTACCCTTCGCCATTACGCTTCGTAATTTTTTTATGCATTACTTTCAACTATGGCTCCTTCGAGTGGAGCAATCTTTTGTGCGGAAAGTAGTTATATAAGAGGATCATCATATAGAAGTTTGGCCTTTAGCTACAGGAGACCACATAATACAATTTCTGGTATTGTTCCAAATGTGTGCAATGCAATATGGGCTAAATTTGTACGTAGGCATTTGCCTCGTCCATGTGAATCAGACATTATCAGACATGCGGAAGAGTTTTATAAACGCTGGGAATTTGCAAATTGTGCGGACTGCGTTGATGGAAAACATATTCGAATTAAATGTCCACCACACACTGGAAGCTTATATTTTATTACATGGGATATTATTCCATTGTATTGCAGGCGGTTGCAAATTAGCAATAGAAGTTGGAGCCTATGAGAGGCAAAGCGATGGGGGTATATTTTCATCGTCTGCACTTTGTCATATGCTAGAAAATGACGAATTTAGAATTCCTGCTCCCACACCTTTACCTGGCACAGATGTCGATGCACCTTTTGTTTTATTGGAAGATGAAGCCTATCCACTTCGAAGCTACTTGCTGCGGCCTTTTACCTATAACACCAATATCAGTCGAAGTGAAGTTGTATTCAATGAAAACCACACAAGAACAAGAAAGGCTATTGAATGTGCGTTTGGTACGACCGCTGCAAAGTGGCGCATTCTAACGAAAGAAATAGATACCAGTGTGAATACTATGAAACTGATAGCAAAGACGGTTTGCCTGCTACATAATATAATTATAGATAAAGAAGGTGTCGATCGATCTATGTTGTTGCAACAACAGCAAACAACATCGAATGTCCATTCCATTGCTGAAAGTGCTAAAAAAGCAACCGTAATACATTTAAAAACTATTTTCTTCTTGTCAATGGATCTTGATGTAAATTAAAAACTTCCTATTTGCATTTACAACTTACCGTCATTTTTCAATACATCCGCAATTTTTTTCCATCCTTTTTTTATTGCTAGTCTATTTTTATAGTCCTTGTGCTTCACATCCCACAATCATAATCATAATTGCGCGTGCCACTTATTCTCGCGATTGAGCTTGTAAATCAAATAAATTTGATCTACCAGCTCACACGCTTGAGCAAGCGTATACGCCTAAACGCTTCAATCGTTGAACGTGACCGTTCTATTGACATCCCGTGTTTTTGATTTACAATCGTAAACGCGCGAACAAGCTTTCACTCTTACAAGCGCGAGACGTGACCGCAGCCTAACACTGTGATCAAGATCGCTACTTGTAATGGTTGTGCGATCAGTAAAAAGAAAGAGCTTACAGTTTGTCACTTTATGACTGATAAATATATTATCTAGAATAGGGTTAGTGACGGAGCCTTGTAGAAAACATATTGATATTCGCACACACGTAGAAGCCTATCTGCTAGGAAACTCAGAATAATGTTACGTGGGTGGGTTGCAAGTTTCATAATCATATTTCTTGCTGCCACATGAATCAAAGGCTTTCTCGATATCTAGAGTCATCAGATTTGTTGATATGCGGCGGTCTAAATTTGTTTGGATGCAGTTTTAAAGACAATAAACCTGCTGAGTAGCTATTATATTTTTACTAAAGCCAAATTGTTGCTGAGGTTAAATGTTGTTTTCCTCTACAAATTTTACATTTCTTCTTCTAGCACGTGCTCGAACACTTTAGCAATGCAGCTCAGTAGATTAATAGGTCTGTAATTACTAAGCATCGTTCTATTCTTTTTTGTTTTTGGAACTCCGTTTTCGAAAAATAACTAATTTTGATTAGTCGATTAGTCGGATCGGTCATTCTTCGGTTTAGAGATGAGCTGCACGTAAAATGCGCACTGTGGTTATGTGGCATTCTTTAGCATCATGATCAAGAGTCTGGCCGTTGAATCATCAAATGGGACCACGATATTTTTTTCACAAAGTGGTTATTTTGGACGGCCACTTGGGACAAATGTTTTACCCTTTATGTAATTTGCGATCATTTGATAGATCCAAAATTAAAGACAGGAACAGACGGCACTTGCTCTTCAAAGCATTGTTATTTTATGTGGATTTCCTTTACGTGAACGCACTCGGTAATTTGTCGTAATAATTCTGTTTTTATTCCACCGACAGGCCACAGAGCACAATTTTAAACTTAAGAGCCAAAGCATCGTGCCCGAAAAATTTAATTTCGTCACTCACCAGTTGATTATAAAGTATTTCACAGTTCAATTCACTAAGCGAGCAAATTTTCGTTCCGATACTCGTGAAATTTTAGTTATATGTAGTTTGAAATATTTAATACTTTTAAAATTTCCGAGATGCTACTTCGTTTCACATCAATGACATGCGTACCTCTTTGACAGTATTATTCTCCTCAGCATCCATGAGTTGGCTCGATGGAACGAAATATTATTCACGATCTAAATAAATTCTTAAATTTCGTAAACTTCAAACGAAAGAATTCTAGCTAACCAAATACGGCCAACAACATAACTATAACTTCGAATGTGCTTTGAGCTTCGCAAAATATGTTTTTAATTGACTTCTACACTTAGGTTAGGTTAGGCACACATAGGCACAAAAGAGACCCGTTGTGATACCACAATAATTTGTCACTCTCTCCTACTCACTGAATTCGGGAAACCATCTGCTTCCCTTAACAAATCTCGTTATCCCCTTTAGATTAACCAGGGACAACTCAGTCAGGTTTGAGAGAAAGGGGGCACCCATTGCCACCAACCTTCTCCTTGCCAGCGCCGGGCAGTGACACAAGAGGTGGAGGACGGACTCCTCTTCATCCTCAGAGCCACAACTCCGACAGAAATCGTTAAACTGCACTCCCAATGGTTGTGCATGTCGTCCTATGAGGCAGTGGCCCGTAAGAACTCCAACAGTGCAGCGTAGAGCACTTCGAGTTAAGCCTAAAAGCTGCCTGGTGCGATGCGCATCCATGGATATCCAGGACTGCCTTGCTATTGCACAGGATGATTCATTTGCCCAGGACCTTCTAGCATCCTCGAGATATTTTTGCCTGATGGCCACTTTGACCGATGTCATCGGTATACCTATTGAGAGGGAGCAGGAGACCTCTAGCAACAAGGTTCCAAGCCTTGCTAGCTCATCGGCCTCACAGTTGCCCTGAAAACCCCTATGTCCAGGTACCCAAATCAACTGTACAACCGAATGTCTCGACATCTCCCTAAGAGATGCACGGCATTCAGCAACAATCATGGAAAGTGTACAAGGACCAGCGAGGGATTTAATAGCCGCTTGGCTATCTGTGAAAATGCCAATATTAGCCCCGAATATTCGATTACACAGAAGCCAGTCGATTGCCTGTAAAATAGCCGCAACCTCCGCCTGAAAGACACTACAATGGCCTGGTAGACGGAAGGACAGCTTAAGATTCAGCTCATCTGAGTGTACACCACCTCCGACTCTATTGTCTAGCTTTGAGCCGTCAGTGTACACATGGATAAGCCCACTTTCGAGGGCGACACCATCACGCCATTCATCCCTACCAGGAATGCGAGTTGTAAACTCCAAATCTAGTAGGCACTGCGGAGCGATGTAGTCAACACCCGCTGGAGCGGGAACTCCCTCAACCAAAATCCTCGCATGGCCGAATTCTGTTCTATTCCATGCCGAGATACAATTCAGTCTCACAGCAGCAAGATTAGCTTGCTGTAAGATAAGTAGATTGGTTGGAAGCCAATGAAGTAACACGAATAGTGCCTTAGTAGGGGTGGTGCGGAGCGCACCAGTTACAAGTAGTGCAGCCATTCTCCGCACTTTTTCAAGCTGCTGTTTGCAGGTAGCCTTAATAGCCCCCTGCCACCAGAACACCACCCCAAACAGTAGAATTGGCTCAACCACAACAGTGTAAAGCCAAGCAATAGTACGAGGTTGTAGTCCCCAATTCGCTCCTATGGAACTTTTACAGCAGTAAAGTGCGTTGAAGGCCTTCCGCGCTCTTTCTGCTACATTGTAAGTCCATAGTAACTTCGAGTCAAGTATCAGCCCTAAGTACCTGACCCTCTGGCTCAAGTTAATGGAGACCCCATTCAATTTGGGTAACTCAAAATCAGGAACTTTGTACTTCCTTGTAAACAGCACTAGTTACGTTTTATTAGGATTCACATTCAAGCCGCACTCACGACTCCAACGTGAAAGTATGTCAAGAGAGTGATTTCTACACTTACTTCAGCAAAACATTTTAACTCGCTCACCATGGAGTTTTTTTTAAAACATATTACGAATATTTGGTTATAACTCCACTAAAGTAGCTGCATTCTTATCTTCCAACTCAAACTCGGTATGTCAAATTTGAGCATTATTTGCAAAAATGCATTTTGTTTCTTCTGGTGTTTTGCAAGACAGCCACCTAGGACCTATACTGATCATTATTCTAATTTCGTATTTTCCAAGGATTATATTTGACATCCCACATCTCTTTTAAGCAGAAGATATGAAAATTTCCATTATTCAAATGCAATGAGTCAATTTTTCACAAAAAACCAAAAAAAAACTGAACAACAACAGCAGGAAATGCCACGCGATAAGCGTTCAACAAAACTTTGCTAATGATCTCAATCTTTGCTATCTCAACAAAACTTAACTGAAGAGCGTTGATAGTCATTTTAGACAAACAGCAGCGTTTTAGCTTACAGTGCGATAAAGTTCTAGCGTGGGCTTGGGCAGGAAATTGAGAAAATTTTCTACAGTGGACATATATATATAGTTTGCCCGTTAGTTGAACTGTTAAACCCTCCACATTTCACAAATATTGCAAATTATCTTAGATTCAGCAAATCTGGAAAATTCGAACATCCTGGCCGGTGAACATTTAACGTAAATTTAAATGACTTTTTATTGGGATGGGAACATATCGTTCTGTTCCTCGTGTTCTGAGCCTCCAATCTATAATTCTATTATAATAGAATGCTAACACCGATTGAAAAGTGTTTGAATTTTTAAGTTAAAATTTCAGGAAACATTATTAAACCAGAAGATGCAAGCAGTTGTTCAGAGAAGGTCGTCTGCCGAATACTATTGTATTCTCATTTGCAATCGCTTCCTTATGCATCAATCGATAAGAAGTACAACTAAAAAAGGTGGCATAATTCAAATGATAACACTTGGTTGCCTGAGCTCAGAACATATAACCAGACTACTTATTTTTCCCCATTCCATCCTATTTCTTACAAATAGGGTTACATTTTTTTACTTCCTTCCTGGCCTTCTCCCACTGATCAATCAAAATGCTATTAATTTGCGGTTTGTTTTTATCGTAGAATAGAAAATATTTGGTCTTTTGAATATTTATGCTAAATTTCCTATGTTCGAGCTAATTACAAAATATTTCTAGATCAGACTAGATATATTTCAATTTCTTGGCAGATATTGTTGTATGTGGGAACCCTGTCCTCTTTTTCAGTGTCAATAGCTATAGACCGAAGAAGAAAACCAAGCTGGAAGCAATTGTAAGTCCTTCAAAGACTTAGAGACACTGAAGAAAATGACAGATTACCCTCCAAATATCGATGTATGTTAAGAAATTTATATATATATATATATCTAGCTTCTAAAGGAGTATATCTAATAAATATATAGGAATATATAAATAAGTCGCAATATTATAGGCATAAAATAAATCTTTGTACTTGACACCGCAAGACTTTTGAAGACTAGTTTTAGCAGAACGAGCAAAAGCTCTTAAGTATTTCAAAGAAAAAGCTGCTAATGTAGACCGTTAGTGGTAGCGACAACTACTGTAACACGTAGTCAAATATTCATGGCATTTGAGAATCTTTTATTTAGTAAATATAGTGTAAATTATGATAACGCATTTCATTTTCCTCATAAATTACTACCGAAACATTTATACTACTATTATTTTCAACATATGCTACCATATGTAATAGATATATGCATACATGCTTTGTGTTACATGGCACTAAGTTTCTCAACACTTTTATCTGATCTTATTATAAATATTTGATAGAAACTATGAAATATTCTTTGCAAACCGTCGAACATAGCCTCAAAGAACGAGCTACATGATGCTAGCACAGATTTATGCGCCAAAATTTCCTGTCCACCAATCTTCAGTGTTATGTCGCAGAGCTGCAAGCGAAAGTGCATGAACGATCAAAATTCCATTAAAATTAGGTCTGTTCCCGGACCACGATTAATTGCGATTAATCGCGATTAATTGCAATGAAGCTGTTCCCGTACTCCGTTTTACTGAAAACTGAGAATTTCCCCTCTTTCAGTAATTTCAGTAGGGTCTGAGCTACTGAAAAATACTGAAAGTGTCAAACGGAGTAAATATTTTCAAATGTGCGCGGCAAGCAATATATTTTTCGCGTAATGTTGCTATGAAGGTACAATATTTTTGTGGCGATAATTTATTACCGCTTAGGATGACTTTATAATCACTATTGTTGTCCCAAAAACCGAAAACTGACACTTTCGGTTGTAAATTTTCAGGAAATACAATGAGAGCGTTCCCGTACTTTTCATGAAATTTCCCACCACATGATTCAGGAAAATTCAGTAAAATTAAGTTACTGAAAGTACTGGAACAGACCTATTGATTTTGCTGATTGTATCACCAACCAAACTATATAATTACCTTACTAATGCGTCGAAATTCCGACAGCTTTCGAAACGATTTTTGAACATGGTTGTTATCCACAACTCGCGTTGAAGTCGACATTTTAATTGAGAAAGAATTAACCGATTATTTTTTGAATCCGATCCTCACAAGTCAACTACTTTTGCACTATGAAAGAATACTGCGATACTGCGTTCTGCGCACAGCCAATGCCTCGTACAGCGTAGCTTACTACAGTCGCGACAGAACTTTGCAACCGAATCTTTTGCGTCTTGGGGAAACATCGCCGAAAAGTACAAAAAAGCTCTGCTGCAATTTGCAGCAAGAAGATTCCAGGGGTGTCGCCGTTAAATTTTGAAAAATACTCTTCTGAAGTCAATCCGGAAAACAAATTAATAAAAATAGAATTCTGAAGGGAAAATTTGTTTTAGTTAATTTTATAGTTGCTGTTGATGATCAATAATCATGTGATGATATTGTCCTGTATAATAATGGTTTAAATACTTCTAAGCTTCCCATGGATGGTCTAATCAGTGTAGCATATCGTGAGTTCTTCCCATTTATAGGGAGTGCAAGTTTAAAATGCACTCTAGGTTAATCCGTGGGGTTTTTGGAAAAGTCAAGTGTTTTTCACCTTATTTATTATGTGAAAGTGGTTTAATTTATAATAAAATTGATCATTAACATTAAAATCAGTCTTATCTTTTACTACATTGCCTAACATGATGAATAAAAATGATTTGTGGGAAGCTCTGCTGTCATGGACAGAGCCAAAATACCCAATAAAGCTATCAATAAATTTGCAATATTCATGAGAATGAGATTGTCAACAGATATTCGTGTAGCATTTTCGATCTACATAACAATGCTATTTTTCGATAGAAGTAAAAAACTTTCGGGAGAAATATTTCTCTCTCCAGCGACAAAAAGTCGACAAATGCTTCATTTCTCTCGAGCCATTTCGTATCCATTCTTCTTATATCTATGGTCTAAGCTCAGCTTGGCCTTTCTACGTTTTGCTGCAAGAGGGGAAGCGATGACGTCAGCAATATTCTGCTTGCAGCAAAAATACAAAAACGACGCTGCAATTCTATTCGAATATACATACTCGTATATTCGAATAGATTCTTCCAATTGTTTACTTCTTTTTTTTTGTTTGAGAGAATTTGAGTCTTTATGTAAACAGAGCATCAATATGCGGGCATTATACTTTTATGCAAAGAATGTGTCTCGCAAACAGTGTGGCCAGATATTTGGGAGAAAATATAGCCCAATTTCAAATTTTCATAGCCCAAAATAGCGAAAAATGTTTATTTGTAGCCCAAAAACCGCCACACAAAATAATTGTTTTTATAACTAAATCAATTCATTTAAGCTGATTAAATTATAATATTTATATCCATAAAATTCATACCAAGTAACATAAATGCTCTAATAGTAGCACAGAAGTCGTTTGAAACAGTTAAAATGTTCGATACTTGATATAGATAAAGTTTTATTCCAAGTATTTGAAAAGGGAAAGCAGGGAAAATGTGAATAAATTAGAGGAACTGTGTGAACATTTTAGAAAAGTCCGTGAAAAAATAAGTGTAGAGGTGCACTTATTTTTTCAAGCATTTTTTAAAATTTCCTCACAAAAAATAATAAAATGCAAATTTGGGTGGCACAAACATTCGATTAGTATAAGAAACAGTCTTAGTTGCTAGAATGGCTGAATGCTTTATTTAAAATGAGTCAAATATTAATAATTTATCCGATTTCATACATTCAAAACTATGAACGCAAGTTTTGAAATAAATTATTTTTCCTGTTAGACAATCGGCTGTTAAAATTGTGTTTAGACATAAAGGTTATTGATTTGCGATCATGGTTCCCTTCTTGTCTATAAATCAGCATAGACAAGCGAAATTTCGCGAAAAATTTGAACTTGCTTTGAAATAAAATGAATAAAATTGTTGACAATGAAATGGATACGATGTATCATGTTTATATATAAACACAGTGAAACCTTGGAATCGGACCACCTCAGCGTCGCAAATTAAATGGTCCCATTTCACACGTTGTCCGATTTTAAAGGTGTAAAAAAGAACGCTGAAGAAATTCTTCCTAATTATCTTGAGTATTTATTACAAGAAAATAAAATATAAAATATAGGCTTTTCACGTGAATGTTTTACAAATGCTTAACTTTTAACAGAAACGAACGATCAGTTCAAAGATTTAAAATAATTAGATATAGAAATGTTCCTCTTTGCGCTCGTAAGATGTACCTGCTCCATTAGAACTTCGCAATCATTTTATGTTTGCAAAACTTTAGATATGTTCCTTTAGAGATCCTAAGCTTTGATGCTCCGTATTTGCTTCATTATGGTGATTATGGAATTAATATTCTGCTGCCGAACTTTATTTTCTGTTTCAGAATACTACGACTTGAATTCATGATCGGAATTAACAAACGCTGATATGGCTTATCCACTTGAAACCCCTTCAAAAAAGACATCTTCCCAATCTTTCGGCAGATACTCGTTTGTGGTCGTAAATTGATCGACTCCTGCCAAATTTTGAATGTCTGCTAGAGTATTTGGATTTTAATCAATTTGAATTTGAACCTCATCATGATTCTGCTTTTGACCCTCAGATTTCGAGGCAACCCACATTTCCAAAAACACTTTTGTAATTATAAGTGGTGACACTTTATTCCCAACAGATCGTAATCAGCAGAGAGCTTCAAATATAGAAGCTAATTTTGTTGGGCCTGAAGTACGCTCAGTATTTTCCAGAGCAAACAATATAAGGTGCATCATATATGTGCGGTAATTTAGTTTTATGTTTGGTATAATCCCCTGATCTAAGGGCTGTAAATGAGAAGTGCAAATAGGCGGAAAATTGCAGCTTGATGTCTTCCACATTATCACTGCTATCGCATCTAGCTTTATCAAAAAAGATGGTGATGCTTCGATTTTGTGTTTGCATTTCAATATCAAGTGTGTGCATCCATTCTTCAAAAATCGCACCTGTCATCCAAGATTTTGTGTTAGCTCGCCAAGTTATGCCCAAACTTCGCTTAATGTCAATTATTGCGAACGATCTTGGTCTTTTGGTTTTCTTATGACCACCAAATCTTTCTTTTTGCCACTTACACAGCACTGTAATTGTCGTACGTCGCTTTGAAGTTTTTCTATCTGTACATGTGTATTAGTTAAAGCATAATGATTATTGTGGTGTTGCTCTAAAAAAACAATTCTGTCTCAACAAGATTATAGATATTTGAAGCATCAGAACCATCACATATAGTATTCTTAGCTGTAACTGAAATTCCTGAACTGTGTCTAAATAAACATCAGCTCCTTCGCCACAAAGTGTACCGAGTCAATATTGTAACCCTTTTTTTGTAGCGATTTGACGGGCTTTACTGGGAAGTAGCTGGCCAAATATTGGCAAATTTATTTTCAACCGCTTTTTCGAAATTTTGCAATGTCCATTTTAGTTGGCTTTTATTTTTTCAAACGTTGAACCTGACTTTTGATAATTTTAAAGCTATCAGGATTTTTTTTGCTGAGTAATTGTTTTTCGGCTGCTTGTATTATTTCTTTTTGCGAACATTCAGTTCGTTGTATTTTGCTTATTAGAATTTTCAGTTTTTTTACGTAGCCTGAACAAACACATCAAAATTATCAAATAAATTGCATTCATAGCTGCTAACAAAGGGCAAATATACAATAATGCTAAAAATCAATATTTTATTATTATCAGAATACCAATAAAATTGAAGCCATCTGTAACGTACCAAATTCTACACATTACATGAATTTTCAGCAGAATGTCATGCAGAAATTATACGACAAATTTTCCTTGATCTTAAAAAGTTGAAAAATTCTGGAAAATTCAGTCTTGTACACGTTTTCAAGCTGGTCTTAAAACCGTTTTTGGTCGGATTAGCAACTACTTCTGAACAAATTTTTGTCCAGCTAATCTGGTTCACGGTTCAATTCTAGAGATTGGCCGATTCCAGAGTGAATTTTCTTCAAGAAATTGTATGTACGGTGATGTTATAGTTCAATTGTTCAGTCGGTTAGATCATACAGTGTCCCAATTAGTAGATTTTACTCTATAGTCCAAATATAGTTTTTCATAAAAATAGATAGCCCAAAAACCGCCAACCCGCGAAATGAAAAAACGTCCCGCGAATTCAAATTTTAGATAGCCCAATTGGCGGGAAATAGCCCAATCTGGCCACAGTGCTCGCAAAGCTGTTTCGTATAGTGTGAGCGAGTATATATGTTTCGTGCAAAACAAATTAGGTCTGTTCCCGTACTTGAATCTATTATAATATTGTTGCATGCCCCAACAAACATGTTTCGACGTGTCGGCGGCCGGAAGAGCGACAACCGTTAAAGTGTCTGTCTCATCATGTGTTCTTGGAATAGAAACAATCTATAAATAGCCAATAGAGCCCTCTAGAAAGCAAAAGCGGAACATTCGAGAACCCGAGACACATTTGGCACCACTATAAATACCACCACGAGAAGTACTAGCGATCATTCAGTAGATAGCGAAGACAGCGAAAGGCTGTTACTTTGAAAAGCGATACAGCGGTTCTAGTGTATCCGGGCGCGATTAATTAAAAGCGATAAAGTGCGAGTAATTATAGTGCGATAATTAAATTGAAAAAGTGTTAAATTGTAACGCGAGATTATAGTAGTGCGAATATAAAGTGTAAATAATTAATAGTGTTTATAATAAAAGTGTAATTAGTGTTTTAAAAGAAACTGTTTTATTTCACGAGTGTGAAGAATATCGAACCCACAAAAGGTGTTTAACGATAGATCACAACAATATATTAAAATAGATTCGCAGCAAGTCGTTTTCGTACTTTTGCTGCAAGCTAAAGCAAAAAGAAGCCAGCTGCCAAATTCTGTTACTGCTGCAGTTTGCTGAAGTACGGGAACAGACCTATTAGGAAAATTGCATCTGATTGTTCCATATGTACAAAAGATATTCGTTTCTGGATTATTTTCTTTTTTAATCTTAAATATATAAATGTCATTACGGCAAATGTGGCAGCAATACTCGGAGGTACTACTAATGAACTTAATGGCGTATTTGTCTCACACAAATTAATGGCTCGCCTGTTTCACATCTACGTTGCGCGCAATCTAACAAAAGGCAAGCCAATCGTTTCGCGAAAACATTCTTTGGAAGCAGTTTCGCGCAATGTAGACGCACGCCTACGCTCGGTTGAGTAGAAGACACGTGAATATAGCCCGTCTCTTCCGGTGGCGAATTCCAAAGTATTTTTAACCTAATTTGGTTTTTCTCAGAAAGGTGGCTTGTAAATACGCAATTAAAAGTGAAATGTCTGCAAATAATAATTGGAAGTGAAATATAAATTAATGTGAGGAAATAAATTAAAGAAGAGAGGATTTCACACTAAATTGACTATAACGGATGACTTGTGGCGACATAGCCCCGTTTTTTGGGGAAAAGGTGATTTAACGGAAAACAAAAAATCAGTTGAATCAATAAAGTCAACAGAATACAACATTTTTGCGTACGATGTTTTCGTCTAGAATACTGAGTCCACCGGAATAGCTTAGCGTGAGTTTCGCCACCATTTTTATATTCATAGAAACCGAAATACATACAGTGACTCACAAAAAAATCCGCAAACGTAAGAAATGTTCCTTCTTTCTCATTTTATAAGCCAATAAAGCAAATGCCACATAAATAATAGCCTTACATATCACATAAATAGAAAAATTATTTACTTTATAGATACCAAAAAATATGAAATTTCGTGAGAGAAACAAAAAATTTCACCTCTCAAAAAGATCCGCACATACGCTAAATTGCAAAAATAAACAAAAATTATATAAAACTAGTATTTTGTTGCATGTCCTTTTTGTTCAATAACACATTTTTAACGATTTGGCATACTGGAGATGATTTTTCGCAAGTATTCTACATCCATTTTCACCCATTCTTCGCGAAGCCTTGTCTCGAGCTCCCTCTTAGAAGAAATGGGCTTGCTATGAATTCTCCGGTCCCATTCATCCCAGAGGTTTTCAATGGGATTACAATCTGGTGAGTGGGGAGGAGGATGAACCAATTTTGGGCAATTATACAGCTGCCATTTTTGAACAATGCGAGCCTTATGTTTGGGGCGATTGCCTTCGTAATATTTAAATGTATCTAAAATGCCCATAAGAGTTGTAAGTATCGCCGGTAATCCATTATACTATCAATAAATACTAATTCGCCAACACTGCGAGTAGATATGCATCCCCAAACCATTAAACTGCCGCTCCCGTGCTTCACTGTAGGCCTGAGGTTTTTCGGACTCAATTCGTCGTTGCGCTTGCGCCACACCATAACACGTCCATCCGAGGCAAAGACATTGAATTTACTTTCATCGGCAAAAATAACGTCGTCCCAATAATCAGCAATCTTCAAAACACATTCCTTAGCGAAATTTAATAGTTTTTACTAATTTTCGAAGAAAATTAGTATTAAACTCGTTTCGCCGAAAATTCATATTTCTTTATATATATATATATATATATATATATATATATATATATATATATATATATATATATATATATATATATATATATATATATATATATATTTCATCAAAATTATTTTCCGAGATAATCTCTGGAGTGGCCGATCCGATTGAGCTGAAATTTTTGGAGGACGTAGATGTACGTAGCAAGTAGGTCCAAAACTTGCTAAAATTCAGATATCCTAAACCTTTTGGCGGCGGCGAGCGTTTTAGTGAATTTTGAGGTACTCTTATATTTCCAAGCAGCGTGAATTTTTGTGCAAAAAAAGTATTGGGAATGAAAAATTATTATGTTCTAAACTTGTCTGTGGCAAAAAATTGCAAATTGTGAGCCCGGTGTGGGTGCAGCGTGCCTAAAAGTAGGCAAGGATTTTTTTTCAAATTTTGATTTGTCATTACTTCTGACAAAAACATTAGATCATCGTGAAATTTGCAGAGCGTATTGATGTTAACTTAAGTTTAATACACATGGATTTTCAAGGTAGTGCAGGTAACCCTGTAGCTGCAGCAGGCAACTGAAAAAAAATCCTTCAAATCATTGACCCTCCTGAAAATTTTTTGATTTTTGACAAAAAATTCAAATCATTGATAAATTTTAACGTTTGTGCATCATGTCAAATTGAAATTTTTAAAATTTCGATTTGCACAAGAACGGCAACCCATCACCAAATTACCTCTACTTTCAGCACTCGAAAGTTCTGTTCACGAGAACTGACGACCGGATTATCCGATCATAATGAAATTCACAGAACATGTTGGTATTAACTAGGACCAGGTCTGATAGAAGTGATTTTTAAATGTGGGCAACCCTGTGGCAGTGGTGCCATCTGGAAAAATCACTGAGAAAAAAAAACAAGTTTTTGGTCTATAACTTCCGATTCAGCCATCAGATTTAAACAAGATTCACTTAATATTTGGATCTTACTTTAGGTAGCATTTGTTGAAAATTCGGCTGAAAAATTAGAATAGAGTTGCCAGCTATGGTGATTTTTGTCTCCTAAATCTTGCAAATTTGCTCAGCAAAATAAAGCTTTTTCCCCTTTAACTTCCGGTGCAGTCACGATATCAAAACGAAATTTATGCAGTTAATAGACTTTAATGTGAACCAAATGTCGTAGGAATTTCGTACAAAAATTATGAAAGGACTGCCAGCTTTGACCTTTTTTGTAATTTTTTGGAATTTCTTTACTGAGCGATTATGTCATTAGATTTGCAAATGGGAACGATCCTGCAATGAAAATTAACAACAAATATTGACGCTTTAAAAATTTTGAAAAGTTTTGAGGGTGGTAACCCTAAAGAATTTTTCACCCGTTTAACTTCTAGTGCGGTGATTCAATCGAAACGAGATTTATTGGTTGGGTTTAGTTTAACGTGAAGCAGATTTGGTATATATTTTGCTTTGCTGCTGACACAGGGTAACCAGCTTTAGACATTTTCGTAACTATTGCATCAACAGATGCTTCAAATTACGTTCTCATATGCGAAACATTTGCAATAAAACTAAGAAACCAATTTTTAAATTTTCCGAGTTTTGAACATTTTTTGGATGGCAGCTTCAAACAACGTTAACTGCTAAAGCTTTCGACGGAATCCTCCGATGAGAACGAAATTCAAAGGATAAGCTGATTTAAGTATGAGCTTGTGAAGGTAAACTTATTGCTGCTTCGTTGGGAAAATGTTGCCAGCACTGAACATTTTCATCATTTATGTTTTAGTTGAGTTCTGTTGATATGATTCTACAAAAAAGTGTATTACGTCTTTCCACATTTTTTTGTCACTCAAAGACAATTTCTTCGAAAATTAGTTTTCTAGCGGTTCAGGTGCGCTAGAGTTTTTTTTCTATTCACTTCGCTGATGAATGGTTTTTTGCGTGCACACTGTTTCGCATCCCACTTTTTTTTTAAAGGCTGCGAAAACTTCACTTACAATTTTTGGAGCACTCAATTTAGGATTTTTCTTGGTTTTCCGGACGATAGCGCGTTCTCCAAGCGTCGTCAGAACCTTTAGACGGCCAGGACTATGCTTCAAGTTTATTCTGCCTTCCTCTTTTTACTTCCGGAGAATATCGTAAATAGTTCGACGTTTCATGTTGAGGACCGAACATATTTCTGCCACAGTTTTAGCTTCCTCAGGATTAATAACCACCAACTGAGTGCAGTAATGCAAGCACAAGCTACCAAAAACACGTGGTTTCAAGAAAATATTAGATATGATGCGATCGGATTTATGACAACTTTATCACTAAGCAGTATTAAATAAACAAGTCCCTCACACGCGTTTATATTTATAAACATGCACGCGTTTGCCCAAGTTTCATCGATGTGCGGATCTTTTTGGGGCGTCTGATTTTTAAGTTTTTTTGTTTTATCCTTCCTATTCCTTCTCGTTTTGCGATACATTTTCTATTTTTTTGTGTTAAATGATTGTGTAGATGTCTTGTACCATAAACGGTTTTTAGTTTTCTTTTCATGTCATTGATGAAAGCATTATTTGGGAATGAAGGGAAATTTCAAGTTATAATACTTATTATAAACGGCATGAAAACTTAGCATTAAAAGTAAGTCTTTTTCCAGGAATACTGATATGAAATAGAAAACTCAATTATTTAGCGTTACTTTAATGTTCGGTTTTTCCCCGAAGCCTATTTCTATGCGAGCTTAGGACACCGTTTTAGCTGACTGCGTATTCTTTTGTATATACTCGAATATGACAGTGAATTCGAACGTAAATTGTGTAAATCTTGGAGAGTTCGAAATAATTTTTTGAAAAATGGTTTATTGAAAAATGCTTGAATATGAGTAAAAATACAGTATACGGCGAAAAACTGCTTGAGTATGAGTAAAAATACATTATACAGCGGTATAAAAATGAAGGAAGAGTGAAATCAAACCGGCAAAATGGTCAACCAAAGAAATTAATTGAAGCGAAGGAACGTTTAATTATAAGAAAAATTCTCGGTTAAAATTGCATGGGAAATTTTCCAGGAAATCGGTAAACAAATTCATCTACAAACACTTCGAACGGAACTGCACAAACACAACTACCACGGACGTGTACCAAGGAAAAAGTCTTTCGTAAATTAGAGAAATGGAAAAGAAAGTGGCGTTCGCCAAAGAATACAGTGAAAAGGATCCAAGCTGGGGGAATGACGTAATATTTGTTGACGAAAGTAAGCTCTTTTTTTTTTAATCAGATGGACGAGTAATAAGGTCTGTTCCCGTACTTCAGCAAACTGCAGCAGTAACAGAATTTGGCAGCTGGCTTCTTTTTGCTGCAAAATTTGGCTTGCATTTGGCTTGCAGCAAAAGTACGGAAACGACTTGCTGCGAATCTATTTTAATATATTATAATAGATTCAAGTACGGGAACAGACCTATAGTTTGGCGTAAACCTAATAAGGGGCTAAAAAAAATGCAGCCTTAACCCAACCGTAAGACATGGGGGTGAACATGATGGTTTGGTGATGTATCGCGGCCAGTGTAGTTGGTGAATTAGTTTTTAGTAACGGAAATGTGGCTAAGGCAATATACTTAAACATTTTGAAAGCCAACTTAAAAAAGTACTACAAATTTAGGGACACCACAAACGTCTAAATTCTACCAAAACAACATCCTTAACCATAAATTAGCCCTTGTACGTAAACGCTTGCATTATAATTGTCCTAAGCTGATTGAAACTCCACCTCAATCAAAAAAATTTAAATCTCATAGAAAATCTATGGGATGAACTTGAACGGGTCGACGGAGTCTTGCAAATTCGATCCAGGATTTGACAAATAGATTAAAAGAAAAATGGGTTCGAAATTCCTCAGGATGATACAACTTTTCGTTGTTTGATAAATGTCAAATCGATTGCAGGCCGTTAAGAAGCAAAACTGATATTCAAATAAATAATTTTGCATTTTAAGCATAGTACTGAGTTCGATTTGACGTGAAATTTTCATACAAAATTTCACGTGAAATTGGTTTCGGCGAAGATTTAGCTTGAAAATAAGCAAGTTTGGTACTGTGTTCTTAGCATGAAAAGTTGCTTTGAAGTTGCTTTCGCTTTGAAAACATAGATGGCACTGAAACATGTTGTCAATCATTTCACGCCAATTTAGTTTGTGCAGTTCATTCTTTCGAGCGAAAAGGTGACATTTAGTGTTTCAATTTGAAAATTGAGCAGTGCAAATGACTTTCCAATAAGAAAATCGATCGAAAATTGAAATTCTTGACATTTTATCCGTCAAGAATGAGCAGTGTCTCTGCTTTTCTCCGTTGTCAAAATTTTCGCTCGAGAGAATGACCAGATAAGGCTGGTACTGAGTTCGAGTTCACGTGAAATTTTGACATTTCCCCAATATCTGACCATTCTTTCGAGCGAAAATTTTGACAACAGAGAAAAGCAGAGACACTGCTCATTCTTGACGGATAAAATGTCAAGAATTTCAATTTTCGATCGATTTTCTTATTGGAAAGTCAATTTGCACTGCTCCATTTTCAAATTGAAACACCAAATGTCACTTTTTCGCTCGAAAGAATGAACTGCACAAACTAAATTTGCGTGAAATGATTGACAGCATGTGTTAGTGCCATCTATGTTTTCGAAGCGAAAGCAACTTCAAAGCAACTTTTCATGCTAAGAACACAGTACCAAACTTGCTTATTTTCAAGCTAAATTTTCGCCGAAACAGATTTCACGTGAAATTTTGTATGAAAATTTCACGTGAAATCGAACTCAGTACTATGCTATAATGGAAACATGTCAAAATTTCACGTGAACTCGAACTTAGTACCAGCCTTTAAGCATAGTACTAAGAAGCAAAACTGACATTCAAATAAATAATTTTGCATTTTAAGCATAGTACTGGTTCGATTTCACGTGAAATTTTGATACAAAATTTCACGTGAAATCTGCTTCGGCGAAAATTTAGCTTGAAAATAAGCAAGAGTTGTACTAAGTTCTTAGCATGAAAAGTTGCTTTGAAGTCGCTTTCGCTTTGAAAACGTAGATGGCACTGAAACATGTCTCCAATCATTTCACGCCAATTTAGTTTGTGCAGTTCATTCTTTCGAGCGAAAAAGTGACATTTGGTGTTTCAATTTGAAAATGGAGCAGTGCAAATGTCTTTCCAATAAGAAAATCGATCGAAAAGTGAAATTCTTGACATTTTATCCGTCAGAAATGAGCATTGTCTCTGTTTTTCTCCATTGCCAAAATTTTCGCTCGAAAGAATGACCAGATAATGGAGACATGTCAAAATTTCACGTGAACTCGAACTCAGTACCAGCCTTTAGATACAATACAAATATAATTTTCAAAAAATTTTAAATCTGACCGAATATTAATAGGTCTGTTTCCGTACTTTCAGCAAAATGCAGCAGTAACAGAATTTGGCAGCTGGCTTCTTTTTGCATTTGGCTTGCAGCAAAAGTACGGAAACGACTTGCTGCGAATCTATTTTAATATATTATAATAGATTCAAGTACGGAAACAGACCTAATGTAACAGCAGATCTATGTATTGTTTTTATTGTGTACCAACTTTTTTCCTAGCTTGTAAAAATATTTTAATTTAAACCAATTTTTTTCCTTTTGGAGCTAGATTTATTTTCATTACTCGACATATATCGATATAAGACACTGAAGAAGAGAGCAGATTACCCTCGAAATATCGATACATGTCGAATAATGAAAATAAATCTAGCTTCAATAGGGGTTAAATTTGTTTAAGGGGGTAGTACCGGTTATAATTTTGAAAAAATCAGTTATCTTTCTTTTGCATTTTTCAATTACCTTTAAGAATCACGTTTTAAAATTTTATTAAGATATTCCCAAAAATAAAGAAGTTATGGCAGTTTGAGCGCGTACACCTTTTTTAACTTGGTAAGCGGTATTTTCGGTAATCGATAGTATATCGGCAGCTGCTCAACGTCTCCTTTCAAAATACCGCTATTATATACCATTTTAATTAGAACATTAGCGAAAACAACTGTTGGGTTTCTAACACGTGCTTAGTGTGCATCTTAACGTTGAAAGTCTTATTTTGATGCTCAAAAATGGGTCTGTATAGAAAAGGTTCTAGAATAAGAAAATCAAAAAAAAAATATCTGTAAGACGGTCACATGAATTTTGCGGTAACCAACATACAGAGTGGCCCAAAAGTTTCTCCCCACAAACGTTTTGCTATAAAAAGCAAACCAACAAACATAATATAGATTCTTATTCTTATTACTAATAATGAGTATGTCTACCGTTGTTATTTATACATTCTAAAATATGTCGTCCAAAACTATCACATACATTTTCTAATTCGGCCTCGGTGTAGCTGCTCCATTCTTCCTGTAGCTCCTCTTCACTCTTGCAATTAGTTGTCGTCTATTCTTCGGCATCGGATGTCTAAATACACTATCTTGAAGTCTAGCCCAAACGTGTTCGATTGGGTTAAGATCAGGAGAGTTGCCAGGCCAATTTTCCCAAACAGTTGAAAACATCGATTTTACCAGTGTCAATGTTGTCTTTGCTGTATGCGCTCGTGCCCCATCCTGCATAAGAATTACCAAATTTTTATGTGGAAACTGTCTCCTGTCATCCTGACATGCTGCGTAAGCTGGTAAAATGCTGTTCCGGTAATAGGATCCATCTACAGTTGTGTTTTGCTCAACAGCATGAAGTCTCGACTTTCCACGTGAGCTGATTCCTCCTGCAACCATTATCTTGAGGTCAAATTTTGGCTTTTGTATGGGTTGAATAGTGCTTGGATCACTTGTTCTTACTCTTATATTTTGCCTATTCGGGTGCAAAACAATTGGAGATTCATCCGTAAAAAGTACGTTAGCTCTCTTAGACCTTCCAAGAGCACTATCTTCACAGAATCCTTCGCTTTGCAACCTTCTACAGAAATTAAGTCTATCTGTGACATTCTTTGCAGTAAGAAGCGGCTTTACTCGTCTCACGTTGGCATGTCTTCCCCAATTCGTCGATTTAATGTACCGTTGATCGAGACGTTGTCTTTTGCCGTTGTTGGTAGTTTTCGGATTGATTTATCCTTTTTTTCGCTGTCCTGGTTCCAATGCCTGGCTTGTTTTCCACCATCTTCCTTATTTTTATTTTTGTTGTAGGTGAAAGAGTTGTCGGTCTACTGGAACATCCTTTGCCCTGTATATCGCCTTTCCTCCTTTCTAGCCATAATCGTACGGTCTTCCTGTCGACGCCTAGTGTCCTTGATATTTCGGAAACGGATTTTCCTACTTCGCCAAGAGTTTGGATTTGTTTGTATCCTATTCGAAGCCATAATGAAGAAGCACAAAAATCCTCTAGTATAGACTTTAAAAAAATAATGATTTTTCAGGTAGCGAGTAAAAATTATTCTAAGAAAAATCACTACTTACGATAAACACGGCAATGAAAAATGATCCTTGAGAACAGGAGCAATAAAGTTTCACAAGTAGGTTCGCAGAAAGACCCTTAATTACCCGGGTAGCTCAAATTAGTTTTATAAAGGGTACGTCTCTGTACCTGACTATAGGGGAAAATGCTGTTTAATTTTTTTTCCTGGAAATGCACTATTTCGCCTTGCACAGCTAATATTGATGTTAACGCTGTTGTAGCTAAGCACAGTATGATCTAAACGATAGCTGAAGAGTTGATATTTTACCTCCGCTTAGGGTTTTTGATAAACTGAGAGGGGATGAATTTTGGCAACGGGTAATGAATAATAGGTCTGTTTCCGTACTTTTGCTGCAAGCCAAATGCAAGCCAAATTTTGCAGCAAAAAGAAGCCGCTGCCAAATTCTGTTACTGCTGCAGTTTGCTGAAAGTACGGAAACAGACCTAATGCGTTTACTTAAATAGGCGGGGAGAAACTTTTGGGCCACCCTGTACTTCCGAGAATGATAATTCGTTCGCGAGTGCATCTCCGAGAAAATTATCAACTAATAATGATTTTGAGGTCAAGCTCAACGACAGCCATACGTATTCTATCCAGTCATTTTCCCTTGTTTTTTTCGGCATTAGCGGCAATGTTAAAGTGCAAAACTTGTAATAGTACTGTAATACTTTCACTAAAACTGGAATTCGTGGATTCGGTTTTAAATTAAATATTTAATGTGCTTGTGGTGATGACAAATAAATTCCTCGAAGTTAATAAATACTTCATTTGAAATCAATCGACGTATGATATTTATTTTTCGATTGCTTGGCTTGGGCCGCAACGGCTTAGATCTTTTTTGTTCTCTCATGGACACGACACTAAATTTTAGCAAAACAACATATTATAGAATATTAGATGTCGCTGAAATTTGTTTGAAAAAAGCCGGCATCGAAGAGAAGAAATTGAATCGAGAGAACGGATTGCCCGAGGAGGATTTGTCGGTGTCGGTAGGGCAAAGCGTGGATTTAGTTCATTGCTGGGCGTTTGGATTATTTTGCATCATCAAAAACATGTAAGACTTGTGAAATAATGTGCAAGGAATAATTGAAATTTTCAAAAATTCTATGAATCTTCAAATGCAAAATATGTATATTATATAGGAGACGGAGACTCTAAGACATTCACAAATCTTTTAGATGCCAATCCATATGAAGGTTTAATCGTGAAGAAACTGGAGTGTGTATTACATGTCGGCAAACGCATGTTTAGGCAGCTAAAGGAAGGAAAAAAATTATAGTTCAAGTAAGAAAGCTTAAAAAAGCAGAAGAATAAAAAAGAGCAGCTGGAGAAGAAAAAAGCAGAGGAAGTAAAAGAGACATCGTCCAAGAGAAAAAAAATCTATAGGTATATGCCAAAACCCCCTCCACCTGTAAAAACACGAACTGACGGGTAAAGCGATGAAAAACATGTCAACATATTAGGCTTTAGCTATTCAACGCTACCCAGATTCTGTAGAAAAAATGGAAAGAGAAATATGGGTAGGTTTTTACCATATAGTTTCGATAGATGCAGCACCGCGCCACGAATACTGCAGCCCAGACTGGTGCAAATACTTAAAGGCTCCGTCAGATAAAATCCCATTTAGACATAAACCAGCGCTTCGTGAAGAAGTACAGGAGTATGTTAAGCCTGTTTTTGAAAAATTAACCAAAAAGGAATTAAATTGGAATTGTTTTTTGCGGGATGATTAAAATTGAAAATTTTTTTTTATTGACATAGAAAATTTTATTTGACAAAATGGTTTCGAAAGTATGCACTGATTCTCATCAGACACCAGCACACAGTGCATACTTGACTGATGTGACCACTTGCAGTTGGAAATCATTAACTTCTATTTACGCTAGTTGTCTAATCGCTAATTTGTCTTGTCGCTAATATCAATCGATGTAATTTACTTGTTAAGGTTACCACGTTGCCAAATAAAATTTTCTGTGTAAATAACATTTTTTTCAATTTTAATCATCCCGCAAAAAACAATTCCAATTTGATTCGGCTTCGGAGGCTTATTCCGCAAAACGGTCGAGCTTCCCGTATCAATATTCTCTGCTTTGATTAGCCTTAGAGACGATATACGCTGTCTATGCTGATTTATAGACAAGAAGGGAACCATGATCACAATTATATGCCCTTTAAAAAGGAATTGTTAATACGTTGTTTGAAAAAAACACCCAGAATAATAAAGAATCATATAATACGTTCTGGACGATCATTCCCAAACACAACTTCGTCGGAAGGGAAGTAACGGAATTGGCGGTGCATATATCATTGTCATTATTTAATGAAGGGCGAATGACCCTTTTAAAAATGATGGAAGTAATGGGATGTGACGTCGAGACCGCTGCTTTTAATTACTGCCAAAAATAAGATGAAAAGCGCATAAGTCGGGCGGAAAAAGTGGTAACGGCAGCGTCAAAGGAAGCGTTTTTGGGCAAAAAAACTGCCAAACTGCAAGAGCAACTGGGTTATGAGGACTCAGGAGTACTTATGTATGGTCCAGTGATAGCAGACTGAGCAATTGTAAATGATAAAAATATATTTTTTAAATAGTATTCAATGAAAAAAAAAAACCTTAAACGCGTTTTTCTCGAAATAACGTTTTTTTAAACTGCGGACACTTATTCTCCGGATTCGCCGAACCGATTTAAATCAAATTTGGTGAGCTACTTTATTCAAGTATCCTGTGTGGTAATCTACCGTAATATAGACCGAAAATCAACACAAAAAAATTAAGCAAGCAAAACAAAGTGAAGAGAAAAGCAATTCTTCGAAAAAAAATTCAAATAGCCGCCATTTTTTTTTATTGTTTTTTTAAAATATTGTGGTAGATAACCACGTAAAAAACATTCCTCTTTAAAATGCGGTTTGGTGTTTTTGTTTCAGATTCTTCATTCCTGAGATTATCTGTCCGCAGCAGTGGCGGCTCGTCAGGGTGGGCCCGGTCCACCTGGCCCACCCTGACGAGTCTCCACTGGACCCGCTCGACACAAAAAGAATATTATAAGGTATACGCGGATACCAACAAGAAATATCTACTTTATTTTAACTCAGCGACGGCTCGTCAGGGTGGGCCAGGTGGGCTGGGCCCACCCTGACGAGCCGCCACTGGTTCGCAGTGGGATTTTTATTGCATATATACCTTGAAAAACTATCAAGAAAGATTTGACCGAATATTAAAGTTACTGTATGTTCATGATTGATCAGCATAGAAATATGTATGAAACTCGGTAGAAATGTTTTGCTCGTCAGAACGAATATCTTCTCCGCCACATAATACCCATGTTCCATTATTACTATTTAATATTACCAACTACTCGCACTCTTGTTCCCGGGTTGGGGCATTAGCCCCGATATTGAAATGGAGGTCCCGAAAATTCGGAATTCCGAGATAGTTTATAAAATAACTATATTTAGGCAATTTGAACAGATATATTGGCTTATTCGTACTCAATTAAAACTTTATTTCAAATATATATACATGTACAAATATATATACAAATATATATAATGTTAACTTTATGCATATATGTACATGGGTGCTAGCAAATTAAACGTTAATCTATAATTGTATCTAATTTAATCTTATGATCTAATTTCTTCTTAACTTATTGTCCAATTATTTCTTCTTATTTGGTCATGATAGTTAATTATAAAATTAGTTAAAACGAATTGAAATTTACGCAGCATAACGGATGTTGCCATAATATAGAAAAAATACATGATTCTTTTTAGTTGTTTACATATCAATTACAAAATAATATTGCTTTTCAAAGAAACTAGTAATAAGTAATAGTATCGATTGGTTTGAACTGCTGATTCGCTTTAAAAGTATGCTCTTAATAAACATAATTCGTCAAGAGTTTCAAAATTTAAACTATACCTGATTTTGCTGCACATATATCCAGCTGCTGAAAAGGATATTTCGGGTACACTTTTTGGTGGGATATTAAACATGTAATCATACGCCAGTTGTAATTCATTATTACAACTGGCTTCCGCTTCCGTTTTCATAAAACAATATTTCCTTTACTATTAAGTTCTGCTTTCTAATTCCCAAAATGGGTTGAATTTTATCAATCCTGAAACTTCGGGAGTCCCGATAAAAAATTCGGGATGCCGAAAATATCCAAAACCTGTCGGGATCCCGAGATCCCGAAATCTCGGGATTGTATGCCCTATTCATGAGTAGCTACGTTTTTTTTTGGCGTGAGTTTGCTATGTCTTGTAAGTGAATTTGGTTTTTTCAAGGCTATGTTGAACGTTTTGGTAGTTAGAAAGTTAGAAAAAGCCCTCATGTGTAGAAAGTTAAAAGAGGTAATATTCTGTTAGTTGCTTTTATATTTTCTATCGATTGTGGTAGTTATACTCCTTATTTGCTCCCTTGATTTTCAACTGTTTTATATTTGAAAACTGCATACAATTTGACAGGTTAGAATCTCCTCGTATGAACGAATATGGCGTTCCATTTGTGATCTACTGCCAAGTAATTGGAAGCACTAATTAGTAAAACTGGAACATGGCAAATACACCCTTGTAAAACAGGAACATTGATGAATGTATGACAACCGCATCCTCTATGGCCCGGATTTGGCGAATCTATTCCCGATGTCACCATGGCATCGGAGAGGCTTGCAACACTCGTCAGGGATTGGAAGGCAATATAAGATTACGTCTGGGACCCCAGTGACGCATGCAGCAGCAGATGCCGCTTCTGACAGAACCATAGAGTGGATTCGCAGGATGTGCGAGGCTTCAATGTCCAAAGGGAAACCCTTTCGTAGGAGGCAACATGTGTACTGGTGGAACGATGAAATCGCCGGATTGCGACGCATCGCTTTGACGTGCAGGCGCAGGGCACAGCGAGCCAGGAATAGGCCAGGTGTGGCTGAGCTATCTGCTGCCCACATTGCGGGAAAGAGGGAGCTGACCATGGCCAACACGAGGAGCAAACGTGCCAAATGGCAAGCTCTTTGTGAGGAGGTAAACTCAAACCCCTGGGGAGATGGCTACAAATTGGTCACTCAAAGGCTTGGCTGCATGCGGCCTAGCACTCTCATGGATGCGGTATCCATGGAACGTATCGTGGGTTCGCTGTCCCCGGTGCATCCGCTAAGAACTGATGATCTCATCATCGTGAACCAGGCGGATGATCCTCCCTTTACAGTCATGGTGAAGAGCCAACCGTGTCTATTATTGTATTTGTATAATTCATGTTTCGATTGGTACTTGTAGACAAGGAGAAGGGTAACCTGGGCAATCCATCAGCATACCGCCCACTGTGCATGCTGGACACTGCGGGGAAGCTTCTCGAAGGGTTGCTCAAGCTGCGTCTGCTGTCAGCAGTGAGGTCTGCTGGTGATCTTTATTGCAGGCAGCATGGTTTCCGAAAAGATGCCATCTCAGAGGTTGTTGGGGCTGTAGCAAGAGCAGAAGAGGCATGCCATCAATCCAGACCGGTCGTTCTGCTGGTAACGCTGAATTTATAAAACGCTTTCAAGCCGGCGAGGTGGACGGACATCCTCCGGGCCCTTGAGCAGACGTTCCGTATCTCTGGCTACTCGCTAGCCATGATGCGGGACTACCTCAGAGACCGCTGGTTGATCTAAGACACCGACAAAGGAGTCAAAAGGAGGCCTGTCACCTCAAGGGTCGATTTTAGGACCTGACCTCTAGAGCATCATGTACGATGGTCTGCTGCGCCTGGAAATGTCTGCGTGTGTGTTTCTGGTAGTTTACGCTGATGACGTCGCAGCGGTAATCATTTCCAGACCTGCCGAATTCGCTCGACTCAGACTTAACGAAGTCATGAGGAGGGTGGATCGGTGGATGATCGAGCACGGTCTTCAGCTGGCAGTTTCAAAGACAGAGATTGTTACGCTAACGAAGCGGAGGATATCAACTGTCATACCCATGACAGTTGGCTCCGTCGAGGTCCAGACCAGCAAGTCGGTCAGGTATCTGGGAGTGACACCGGACACCAAGCTGACGTATTGGGATCATATCCGCAGGGCATATGACAGGGCTCTAGTAGTCGTCACTTCACTGAGTAGGCTAATGGCCAACGTCAGTGGAACCAGTGAGAGGCGACGGAGGCTGGTGGTGGTGGTATATTGCTATATGGAGCCGAAATCTGGGGAGATGCGCTCCGAACTGAGAAGTTCCGAAAGCGCATTGCCAGTGTCCAGCTCAGGGGTGCCCTGAGTATCGCCTGTAGCTACCGCACGGTCTCAAAAGAGGCTGTGATGATGGTATCAGGAGTAATACCGATCGACCTACTAGTGTGAGAACGCAAGGAAGGATACCACTTTCGCTCAGTGCTGGGCAGAACTGAGGCTCCGACGCACGTGCGTACGCTTATCCTCCAATTTTGGCAAAAACGTTGGAGTGAAAGTGATAAAGGACGCTGCACGGCTAAGCTAATTGGTCTTATTGAGCCTTGGCTTAGCCGGAGCCATGGAGAGGTAAACTTTTAGCGTTGTCAATTCTTGACAGGGCGCGGTTACTTCAGAACAGAATACCTGAACAGAATGGGTAAGATGGTCACACCGTACAGCCGGTACTGTGTGGCCGAGCTCGATGATGCTCAGCACACATTCTTTATGTGCAGTCCACGATCGGCCAGGCAACGCCTGAGACGATCGTGGATGCAATGCTGCGAAACGAGGAGAGCTGACGTCCATTCTGAATATACGTTGAGAAAGTGCTGCACAGAAAGCGGGAGGAAGGTTGCCTTACCAACCCATGGGCTCTGGTAGTTTCTGAAGTTCGTGGTTACCGATGGGTAAGTCAGCAGGACCGGGTTGAAGCAGTGCTTATGCGGAAACCGATTCGGAACTTCGTGGGCTTGTAGATGGTCCTTTTTTAGTGAGTCAAATCTCACATACCCCGCAATGTGGTAGGTCACCCGGGGATCTGGTAAGCATATTTATTTGTTGCTATCTACACTAGGGGGGAAAAATCCTGTATGGCAACAAATCACAAATATTCATGTTATTATTCTCGCACATTGATTTACCATAATGCTCCTTTATAATTTTTATATTTTTTGGATTTAGTAATATGAGAAATTAATTTATTGTGCCTAATCACAGTTTCTTTGTTTTACTTTTTTAACTGACCACATGCTGCCTGAATAATTCATCAAGTTTTCTTGTCTGCCAAGGTAGTACAAAAGAACTAGAGAATATTTCCACGCTCAAAATTTACCATAAACCGATCAAAGCTACATACTGGGATAATTTTTGCGCCTCTATTGTGAGCGGGTCAGGATAGTAGCATTGAAACCAACTGGGACAGGAATGTTCTTATTCTTATTATCTTTTCAATGCTACTGTTCTAACCAGCTCTCGATAGAGGCACAAAAAACGCGACTACCGTGATACGTGAAACAGATGTTAGTTCATAAAAATATCACTTCATCGCAACATAAATTCATTTTCTGTTATTTTCGTATTATAAAAAGGTATTTGAGTATGAAAATTATTGAAGTTTCAATAACCTACGTATTATAAAAAAATATTACACAACGAAAATCGGATGATCATCAAAATTATGAGATAAAATATTTGTCCAGCTATTTTCTTTTGGCGAATATCTCTCCAGGCCAACGTTATCTAGACGATATAATTGTTCGTCACGTATACCTAAACAATAGCTATAGGATTGTGAGCTATTGTAAAAGGCGTTGGAATGGCTTCTGTAAAATAGAAGTTCGAAAGTTTTCGAGTACGCAGTAAGATATCTGATTATACTTACGCATTCGATGAATTCACAGGTGTATGTTGCATTATTCGGGGATCATAACGTACAATGTTTTTGCTACCAGTATTTAAACAGTAAATTGAGTCTCCTAAAACTGCACTGCAGCAATTTGCTCTGTAATCGAGTAATCCGGCATTGTACCACTGACCTTCACGTGGATCGAAACGCTCAATCATATTGTGATTATCTGTTGGCAGGATGCCACCGAATACGTAAATTGATGAATCTGTTGGAAAAAATTGATTACTTCCATATCTAGTGTACTTCTGACAATAAAATAACTTTTCCAGGTTCGTTCTAATAGAAATGAATAGAATATGTTTAGTTTCACATTTAGGTTAAGATACAATAATCTATACATATTATTCGTATTAATGAACTTGGCAATAAATTTCATTGCATTTGCGCAAGCATGCATTATTTAGGTCACGTTCGAGCCAAACTAAATGTAAACAGTAAAATGTTGTTGATTGTAGACATGCATGCGTAACAATAATTCAGTCATGTGCGTAAATATAGGTTACAAGAATTAATAACTTGTAACAGTTTGTAGAAAGTACTTATGCAAGCAAGAATGTAAAGTCATCAAAATAGTTTTGTGAGAATGTTCCAAATTTAACTTATTGATTGTAATACGATGGTTGAATCATCAATTGTAATTCTGTATATATAGAATCAAACAGAGTAATAAAGTAGTTGAGTTTTAACAGCCGAACGAAGCAGTTGTCTTTTACTCATAATTAACAAGTATCAAGAGCTTGTTAATAAGTGTATTACTATCGTAGTATATTGTCTAACAAGTTTCAAGTGCTTGTTGGCCTCTTACTCGTAATTAACAAGTACAAAGAGCTTGTTAATAAGTATTTTCCTATTGCACAATACTGTCTAACAGGTTTCAAGTGCTTGTTAGTAAAAAGCGGAATCATTTCGCTATAGAAAAAAATCAGAATACTTACTATACACCGAAACGCCAGGTCTGCTTCTCCTTACCATCATATTTGGTAAGTTAACTATGCATCCAGTGTAATAATCGTAATATGAACATGCATACTGAAACTGATCGCCGTCAGCCCCCCCTATCAACAGCAACTTATTATGCCTACTACACGTTCCGCAGCGAATCCTTCCAACTTTACAATCGAATTCAGTCCAAACCCGTTTGTTTGTATCATACCGTAATCCTACACCAGACACGTAACCGTCGCGACCACCTGCAACAGCATAGATAATGTTGTTATACATTGTAAACGAGCAGTCTGCCATTTGGGGGCGATTTTGCGATATGACTAGCGACTTGTCCGATTGATTGAATTCGTAGACGTAAGGCGAATTGTGTTGTGACATTATGTAAAAAAGTACTGGCTTTTTATTAACAGAGAACCGCGCAGGATTGTCAAGTATCGATGAGAACAACCATCGACATCCTTCAATGTTGCCTCGGAGAAATTCATCCTTAATTATTTTATTGTATATAAGCGTATGAGAGAGATCATCCACAGGAACATAGCTCAAGACTTCTTCTATCAATTCTAAACATCGATTCTCATCTTGCTTCAGCCAGCTTATTGCTACTTCGTATATTATATCTGCTTTTAGGTTGTCCACTCTTTTCAAAACGTCTACTAGCTGAAAGGTTCACATTGAAAGTTGTTACAGAATTTTTTAGGAAACATTTACATACATATATATTTTTATCAATACTTTATTTGCTAGTTTCGTTTATATGAAGTCTCATACATACTTACAAATTTTACATATTAAGTTAGGCAAAGGAAGAAGTAAATTTAATGAAAGCAAATGAACTACGAAAATGTTTCCATAAGGTGGATTATTTTGCGGCAACATGAATACAAATTAAGATGAAACAAGCAAATTTAGTTGAAGGATGAAAATAGAATAAGATGACTCGTAATGGGACGAATAAATAAGCTGATGTGAATAAATTCATTTAAGTGTTGAAATTTTCGATTAGAAAATAACTCGAGGTAGCATGTTGCGAAGTTGAGCAAGCTTTGGTATTAACTTTCCTGAAATTTATGGTTAT
This sequence comes from Nemotelus pantherinus, assembly GCA_963978885.1. Classification (NCBI taxonomy): domain Eukaryota; kingdom Metazoa; phylum Arthropoda; class Insecta; order Diptera; family Stratiomyidae; genus Nemotelus; species Nemotelus pantherinus. The sequence continues at coordinate 57,140,211 of OZ022266.1, read as the reverse complement.
AGTATTGGACTTTAGGCCTGTTATGAAGTTACTTTAACGAATATATTCGTTTAGATAATCCCTAATAATTAGTGAATATATTGTATTAGGTAATATCTTAGCGATTATATTCGTGAATGTATTCTCTAATATTAGGCTGTATCTTAATCTTCATAACAACATGGCATTCGTTACGGTATCGCTTATCGGCTCGGTACATATAACACCAGGATAGGTATGATAGTTCAAATATTACATTTGTATGAGAGGACGTATGCATGTGAAGTAAGTTTATTGAGTCAATTGGGAGCTAAGCTTGGCTGAAATATGTGGGTACGTGCGTTTGAATGAATGAATGATTGGATGGACATTGAGTGAAATAATGTTTTCGATTGATGGCCTTTGTATTGTACCGTTGAATTAGTGAATCTATTGAAAGAAATTGAGTGTTATGAATTTGGCGCATTTTTACAAATGCGGAACGCAGTTTTTGTACGAGCAAATCTTTTTGTACTACAAGTATATTTAAGTAAACGTTTTGTTTTTGGGTAATAAACTCAACTTTATCAGTCACGCACCAGGAAGTACAAATAATAGAAAAAACATTTGATTGTAAGAAAATCGCACTATGGGCTTTATTTATTTATTTATTAATTTATTTATTATTCAAATCTCATTTAACAGAAAATCTAATTATAAAATGAGATACAAAAAATAACAAAAATCATTAATTTAAAGCAAAACAGGAATAAAAATAATAATAAAAAAAATTGAAGAGTAAAGAGAAAAATGCACAATAAAAATAACTAAGAGACTACGTTAACATATCAATAACATGTTTTTTAAAAGAATGAAAAGACATGGACAAAGAACCAAACTGATGCTCATCATGGCTTCCCAGTATCCTAGGCATTGGTATAAATACACAACTATACTAGGTATGAATACACAAGAGTACGCGCATAAGGAGTAAGGAATAGCGATTGAGTTCTAACCGGGCGATCAGACACACGTAAGAAATGACACACGCGAATGTTGGAAGAGAGTGAACCATGATAAAGCTTATAAAGAAGACATTCATCCAAGAATATTCTGCGGGTACTCAGCAAATGGAGATTTAAGAAAAGCAGACGGTCATCATAAGGACGATAAGCAACACTAAACTTGAACAAAAGGCAGCGAGTAAACTTACGCTGAACGGATTCAGCAGCATTAGACAGGTGCACGAAACGAGGAGACCACACTTGGGAGCAGTATTCAACAATGCTACGAACAAAAGAAATAAAAAGACGAACACATGTGTTGATATTGGTTGCAAAGCCAGAGCAGCGCAGAACGAAACCAGCTACTTTTGAAGACTTAGCAACCACAAAAGAAACATCCAGATCAAATTTTAACTTCGGATCAAAGATGATGCCGAGGTCTTTATGTTGATCTACATGCTTCAAAAGACTATCGCATAAAAAATATTCAAAGGAAACGGGATTAGGCTTATTGGAAAAAGACATCACGAAACACTTGGAAACATTAAGATCAAGGAAGTTCGCAGAGCACCAATCACTTAAAGCAAAAAGATCCGATTGTAACTTACAACAATCATTTTGTGACGTGACAGCACGGAAAATTTTAAGGTCATCAGCATACAACAGAGAGTCAGACTGAAATACATATGAGGAGTCTTTGCAAATGGAAGACCCGACTCGCCGCACTTTCTACTCCAGAAAAGAGAATCTCCTCAAGAGGTTGTGAAATGACCGACTAAAATACTCAATTACCGAGATGTATTCACGGGGTTGGAGGAAGCAAAGCTAAGTGTGAAAACTAGTAGGGAATGTCCTCAGGAAGGGGTATTATCCTCTCTTTTTTGGAACCTGCTGGTTTAAGAAAGTCATTGGACCCCCAGCAGTAAGGTATAAACCACTCTCGGATACGAGGTAATAATGAGTTTGAGTTCCAGAAAACCTTAAATGAAACAGTACAATGTTGCGAGTATGAGGGGCTATCCATAAACCTTTAAAAGTCCAGCATAATTCCATTCACCATGAAAACAAAAATTGAGTCGAAATAGGAATTCTAAAAATAATAAGCACAGAGGTACGTCTACAGGAAGAGGTCAAATATTTAGAAATCCACCAGGATAGGAAACCCACCTGGAATATTCATCTGAACAAAGCGACACTGAAGGCCACTTTGGCACTTTGGGCGACAAAATAAATGATTGGGCCCGATTGGGAACTATTTGCACACAAATGGTGAAACCTATCATTCTATATAAATCAGCAGTGTGGTGCAAGAAAACCAGGCAGGAATCTCCTATTAACAGATTAAACAAGCTTCAACGGATGGCCTGCCTGCTGATTACAGGAGCAATGAGCTCCAACCCAACGGCCGGAATGGCTTCTAAACCTTGAATCGCTATACCTTAAATTTAAAGAAGAAATGGCGAAACAAGCGGCAAGCCTACAACAGGCTTGCAGGCACAATTTGGGAGACCTAAAAGGTCATGTTAGTATCCTGGAGGAAATTAGACTCATAATAGATATCCTGAGCCTCAGCGATCAAACAAAGACTAGGGCAGCCATCGAGAAAATGTTTAAGGTCAATATAAGCTAAGATATTAGTGACTAATACAGTGGCTCACAGCTTATTTGATACAGTGACTATTTAAAAATGCAAATCACTGTAACTTTGAAATTAAGAACCCTATCCAAAAAATTTCAACATATTTGACTAGATGCATGTTCTGCGAATACAATGCAAACAAAAAAGGTTCCAGCAATATTCTTCGGCGTCCGGTAAAAGAGAAATACCACTGGCGCAGAAAAGTTGCACCTCACAGCTTATTTGATACAGACACTTCAATGCGAATAAACTTCTATTTGTCGCGCCGTTAATCTGTCTTGTTTTTGTTTCTTGAATTTTTGATTGTGTTAGACATTGGTTTAGGTAATTTTTAGCAGGATCTTATAAGCTGAAGTGCCAAAATGAGCCAATATGCGCAATATGAACGAAATCCAGAACCTCGACTTTTTTTCGTTCTCCGCTTCACGTGAAATGCCCCATGAGTGAAGCAAAAAGAATCTCTTGCAGAAGCTAATTTCGGCCACAGGATTTTACAGAGAAAACTAGATATAAAAAATCAACAATTTTACGAAAATTGTGCAATATTTAACGAACAATTGGTTGATATGTTTTTGTTCAATATTGCAAAAGTAAAAGACAAAAAAAAGTATGATTTTGCTTTCAATAATATCTAAATTGCATTTTATAAATGACGATAGAATAAAAGTAGTTTTGTTTCCGTGAAACGTAAATAAGTTTTAATTGGATGTAAGGTGATGTAGGTGCAAATTCCTGAGCCAGGAATTCGTGGAAAATGTTGAAAATAAACCATCTTGCATAGTTCAAGGTATACTTTAAATGCCAAAAATATACTTCAAAATCATCCCAAATTACCTGATTCTTCGACACCGTATCAAAAGCACCATTGACAATGATTTCCTTGAAATTGTCGAGTATATAGGTGATTGCAATTTCTTTTAAATCCACACGTGTTGCCTCATCTAAATAAATTAAGAAATTTCATGAACACACATAAATCCAAAATTCTTTTAAGAATTGGATTTATACTGTACGATATTTAAATGGTTTTTGTAGATACATTAATTTCACGATGCCATATAAGACTACGAGGGCATTTAATTAAATTACCTGCCAACACATACAGCGGAATACAATTCTTATGATCGATGATCTTTTTGAAAATTGTGTCGCATTCTATACCCAAGTAGTTCATGTTTTTGATGAGGATACATACATCGTCTGGCGGAAAAATGAGTATACCTGAATACAGATATTCGACGATTACGCACATTATCTCGAAAGTTGTTTCGTGTTGAAGATCGACACTGTTCTGCTTACTTTCGCAAAATGAATCTGCAGAGAAATACTAGTTAATAATTACCAAAAGAAGTTTAATTGTCGGATCAGCAGATATTAACAAATAAAAAGTGTAGAGTTAATTAAACTAGGATGCTAGTAAAGTGAGAATCAGTAGATTAGTTTAAGTAGAAAAAAGAAATATCTCGAAGTTGAGAATTAATATTATTATTTAAAGTTTCAAATCATAAGGCAATATTGCAGCCGATGAATCAAAATACTAAATTGTATAACATTAAAACCTTAACGGTGTATTTAATATTGAAAGCTGGCGACTTTAAGCGCAGTTTGATTAGTTAAAATCTAAAGGAAATGGTTGTCAATTTACATGGGCTTTGGTAGACAATAAAACATCAAAAATATCTGGCGGGTTGCTTAGACAAAAAATAGAATGAGATGAAGATGAAATAATTTTGTGTCAATTAAAACATCAATATGAATTTAAACTACTGTAAGTTAATGCCATTACGAAGATTTTGAATGCTATCGCTATACCTAATTCGTTTCTAGAATACATTTTTAACTAATACTTACAACTATAATTAGTCAAAGTGTATATGTTGTTGCATTACGGTTTATGTTGATTTCTAATTAGGGTAGCGCAAGGAAAAACGGGACGTAAGAACCCTTATATTGACATGTCTACAACCTAAACTTAAAACTTAGTCTACCACAGTAAAGGATAGAGAAATGTTATGTATCCGTAACTAATTGGTACAGTATTGTGATTGAAAATATTTACATCGCTAGCATATAATCTGCTAGTAATATATTCAAGGCGGGACAAGACTTCATGACTTGTCTGGTGGCATAATAATTAATGATGAGCGTTTCTGTTATTTTCAAAAACTAAAACAAACTGTTTTTTTTAAACAACTGTTTTTTAAAACTGTTTGACAAATACAGTTTGAATTATCGAAAAGAAACAAATTTTATGCTGTAAGAAAATTAGAGTTGGGTCGTACTAGGATTTTCACTTACTAGGTATAACTAGTACGAGTTCGAAAAAATACCTGTTCCTAATACCTGTTTGAAGTATGTACATATGTACATACAATGCATACGATTTGCAGGGATGTAATGAAACGGACTGATATGCCCTCCCCCACCCTCCAGACACAACGTACCCAAGCTAGAATGGTGATGGTGCAAGATTATCTTCAAAGAATATCGAGCCATTAGTCTGTGCAGCTTGTCCGTAACTTTCCAATGGTCGATCATTTACTTGGCAATCTAGTGGACATCTAAAGGAAAACGATCAAATTCAATGTTTTTCATTTTATTATAGTAGTATTGAAACATAATGAAATTCTATTGTTTTGCATCAAACTCAAACAGACTTGAGGTAAGTACCCATGTCTACTTCGCACACCACACTTAAGTGTGCTAGCACTGTGCTCCCAGCATTGACACAGTGCCGACACACTGACACAGTGCCGGCTCACCGACACGGTGCCGACACACTGACACTAGTGATGGGCGTTTCTGTTGTTTTCAGAAAACGAAAACGAACTGTTTTTTGCCAAAAACAACTATTTTTTAAAACTTTTTGAAAACTGTTTTCACTCGACCAGCAGCAGATTGATACTGGGTGTTACCATTAGTGATGGGCGTTTCTGTTGTTTTCAGAAAACGAAAACTATTTGGAAAAAACTGTTTGTGCCACCACTTTGCTTGGGCTTACCCCTGCTCGGATATGCTGAAAGACTGCTGCTTAACTCTTCCCTTGGGTAGGTTTATTACCACAGCTTCCTTTTTGCCCTAGACGATTTCATATTTTTCCGCCTAGGGGCTTTTTTTTTTGGGGTTAAGCTCCAATTCGACGCCAGCAATAAACTTACTTCATTTGCATGTGTCTTCATAAAAATTTCATTATTTGAACTATCACACACTATATTGGTGTTATATAGATAAGCGATACCGTAACAAACGCCATGTTGTTATGGGCAAGGTATAGCCTAATTAGTGATGGGCAAAACTGCTGTTTTCAAATAGCAAAAGCAACTGCTTATGCTATTGCTAAATAGCAGCTTCAAATAGCAGCTAAAAAACAGCAGTCTGCTATTTGTTGTGTCGGTGCAACATCTCAGTGGGTGCAACATATTATTTCATTTGTGATTTCTCGCCGGCTCGGATTCACGTACTATACAAATTGCAGTTTTTTGGGTTCCGTTTTACACGATGTTCCTATTGCGGTTTCGAAAATGCGCGAAGATTTCATACGTTTCCCTCATATGTATGATGTATGTACATGCGTGCGTATATAAAGTAATATGGTATTGAAATTTGTGTCGGAATAAATATTAGGGAGAATTTATCCGGCTTACAGGGCCATGAGGTGAGTAAATTATACGTAATTAAGGTCGCGAATACAGTTGGATCGTTCTAGGATTTTCACATATTAGGTATTCCTAGTAGGAGTACAAAAACTAACTGTTTCAAAAATACTAGCAAGTATTTTTTGAAGTATGTACATATATACATACAAGTACATGCGCTTTGTAGTAATGAAACGGTATGACATGCCCTCTCCCACCCACCAGACACAAAGTTCCCTGGCTAGAATGGTGATGGTGCAAGATGACCTTGAAAGGATACCGAGGCATTAGCCCGTGCAACTTGTCCGTAACTTTCTAAGAGCCATTTAAGGGCAAACAATCAAATTCAGTCAGTTTAATTTGATTTTCATTTTATTACATGCACAAAACACCTCCTGTATTCGTTCAAATGACCAAAGTAAAAAAAATACTAAGATAGGACCAACTAATCCTGTTGTCATCTATATGACTTTTCATCGAGCGATTTTTGATACCAAACTTTTCCTGGCTAATCTAAAACAGTCGGATTTCCACTTCGCCTCACTGAAGCATGAAGTTTGTCGAAAATTTTATTAAAAAATTATAAAAAAAAATGTTTCGTTTATTAAACATGCACACAACATGCACCCTCTTGGCGACCTGCAGTCACGAGGTGGGCAACTGGCGAACCAACAAGGATCTGAACCTTTTCCTCCTTGGCACTTTTCGGTTTTCGGCCGGATTTCATTTTGCCGTATCTTCAAAACTAGGCCGCTTTCTCCCAGACTTATATGAAAATTTAGGCGAAACAACTCAGAAAGGTCCCCGAATTCATGCTCGCCAAAAAAAAATTTTTTTTTTAAACATGGGCGTTTTTGCCCAATTTCCCCTATAAAAAAAATTGTTCGCCCTTAAAATATCACTATTGTACTTCCCGACCACTTGCAATCATCGAAAGCGCTGTAAAGCTAGTTTTAAAACCCCTTACTCCCCTACAAAACCGAAATTTTTGAATCACAAAAACACTCTAACCCAAAATTGGCCAATTTTGTCCGATTTCAGCTCCTTTTGCCCTAAAAACGTTTTGAATATTTGAATAAAATACTTGCAAGTACAAAAATGGTCGCAAGTACAAAAATATTGTTTTCCGCAGCTAAACAGTTTTCCGCTGCCAAACAGTTCGTTTTAACGAACGAAAAACGGTTCGTTGAAAAAAAACGAAAAACGATGAAAAACGGTTCGTTAAAAAAAAATGAAAAACGTTTCTTTTTTAAAAAACGATTCGTTTAAAAAAAACCAGTTCGTTTTAGATAAACGGTTCGTTTGGGAAAAAACCAAAAACCATTCGTTTAAAAAAAAAAGTTAGTTTAAAAAAAACCAGTTCGTTTAAAAAAAAACGATTCGTTCGAGAAAAACGATTCGTTTAAAACAACAGTTTGTTTTAAAAAACGATTCGTTTTAGAAAAACGATTGGCTTTAGAAAAACGATTGGCTTTAGAAAAACGATTGGTTTTAGAAAAACGATTGGCTTTAGAAAAACTATTCGTTGTAGAATAGTTGGAATAATTGGTGTTAGAAATACTATTCGTTGTAGAAAAACGGTTCGTTTTAGAAAAAAAAAATCGTTTTAGAAAAACTGTTTGTTGTTGGAAAAACTGTTCGTTCGTTTTTTGCAGCTAAACGTTTTTTTCAAACTGTGTGGCATTTTTGAGCCCATCACTAATAATAATAGGGTAGGTTTAATAGTACCTTAGGTATTTTGTTTTGCTTGATTTGTAGCCGGAAGAGGCGACAATTTGCACATATGTAAGTCTCATAAAAGAGAACCGTATAACCAAACTGACTAAAATATTGCTTAGTTGATAACACTTTACTATCACTGGACAAGACAATTGCGGTTAATTCAAGAATATAGGATTTTAACCATTACATCGCTTTTCTCGAGTGTGGGCTACGACATTATGTTTAACTGCTAATTTTTTGTCTAGTTCTATTCCAAGATATTCAATTCTGTTTTTGTTCCAGGCAATTTGTAGGCCTCCATATGAAAACAAAAGCTTAATTTTTGGATTCAATAATTTTATTTTCCATTTTCTAAAGAACTCGGAGAGGGTATTGAATCCTTTTCGAGATCAGTTTTTATAACACTGTGATCAAGATCGCTACTTGTAATGGTTGTGCGATCAGTAAAAAGAAAGAGCTTACAGTTTGTCACTTTATGACTGATAAATATATTATCCAGAATAGGGTTAGTGACGGAGCCTTGTAGAAAACATATTGATATTCGCACACACGTAGAAGCCTATCTGCTAGGAAACTCAGAATAATGTTACGTGGGTGGGTTGCAAATTTCATATTCATATTTCTTGCTGCCACATGAATCAAAGGCTTTCTCGATATCTAGAGTCATCAGATTTGTTGATATGCGGCTGTCTAATATTGTTTGGATGCAGTTTTTAAGACAATAAACCTGCTGAGTAGCTATGATATTTTTACTAAAGCCAAATTGTTGCTGCGGATAAATTTTTTTTTCCTCTACAAATTTTACATTTCTTCTTCTAGTATGTGCTCGAAGACTTTAGCAATGCAGCTCAGTAGACTAATAGGTCTGTAGTTAGTAAGCATCGTTCTATTTTTTTTGTTTTTGGAACTCCATTTTCGAAAAATAACTAATTTTGATTGCCCGGATCGGTCATTCTTCGGTTTAGAGATGACCTGCACGTAAAATGCGCACTGTAGTTATGTGGCATTCTTTAGCATTATGATCAAGAGTCTGGCAGTTGAATCATCAAATGGGACCACGATATTTTTTTCACAAAGTGGTTATTTTGACGGCCACTTGGAACAAATGTTTTACCCGTTATGTAATTTGCGATCATTTGATAGATCCAAAATTAAAGAAAGGAATAGACGTCGCTTGGTCTTCAAAGCATTGTTATTTTGTGTGGATTGCCTTGACGTGAACGTACTCGGTAATTTGTCGTAATAATTCTGTTTTTATTCCACCGAGAGGCGACTGAGCACAATTTGAAACTTTGGAGTCAAATCATCGTGCCCGAAAAATGTCACTTCGTCACTCATTAGTTGATTATAAAGTTTTTCATAGTCCAATTCACTAAGCGCGCAAATTTTCGCTCCGATACTCGTGAAATTTACTAAAGTTCGAAATATTTAATACTTGTAAAATTTCCAAGATGCTACTTCGTTTCACATCAATGACATGCGTACCTTTTTGGCAGCATTATTCTCCTCAGCATCTATGAGTTGGCTCGATAGAGCGAAATATTATTCACGATCTAAATAAATTCTTAGATTTCGTAAGCTTCAAACGAAATAATTCTGGTTAACCAACTACGGCCAACAACATAACCATAACTTCGAATGTCCTTTGAGCTTCCGAAAATATGTTTTTAATTGACGTCTACACTTACTTCAGCAAAACATTTTAACTCGTTCACCATGGAGTTTTTTTTAAAAACAAATTACGAATATTGGGTTATAACTCTACTAAAGAAGCTGTCAAATTTTAGCGAAAATGCATTTTGTTTCTTCTGGTGTTTTGCAAGACAGCCACCTAGGACCTTTACTGATAATTATTCTTATTTCGGATTTTTCCAAGGATTATATTTGACATCCCACATATCTTTTAAGCAGAAGATTTGAAAATTTCCATTATTGAAATGCAATGAGCCAATTTTTCACAAAAAAAAAAACTGAACAACAGCAGCAAATGCCACGCCATAAGCTTTCAACAAAACTTAGCTAATGATCTCAATCTTTGCTATCTCAACAAAACTTTACTGAAGAGCGTTGATAGTCATTTTAGACAAAGAGCAGCGTTTCAACTTATAGTGCGATAAAGTTCTAGCTTGGGCTTGGACAGGAATTTGAGAAAACTTTCTACAGTTTCCCCGTTAGTCGAACTATTAAACCCTCTACATTTCACAAACACTGCAAATTATCTTAGACTCGGCAAATCTGGAAAATTCGAAAGCCTGAGATGTACCGAAATATAGGCCGGTGAACATTTAACGTAAATTTAAATGACTTTTTATTGGGATGGGAACATATCGTTCTGTTCCTCCAATCTATAATTCTATTATAATAGAATGCTAACACCGATTGAAAAGTGTTTGAATTTTTAAGTTAAAATTTCAGGGAACATAATTAAAACAGAAGATGCAAGCAGTTATTTGGAGAAGTTCGTCTGTCAAATACTCTTGTATTCCCATTTGCAATCGCTTTCTTATGTAACAATCGATAAGAAGTACAACTAACAAAGATAGCATAATTCAAATGGTAGCACTTGGTTGCTTGTTTCCAGCTCAGAACATATAACCAGACTACTTATTTTTTCCCATTCCATCCTATTTCTTACAAATAGGGTTACATTTTTTTACTTCCTTCCTGGCCTTCTCCCACTGATCAATCAAAATGCTATTAATTTGCGGTTTGTTTTTATCGTAGAATAGAAAATATTTGGTCTTTTGAATATTTATGATAAATTTCCTATGTTCGAGCTAATTACAAAATATTTCTAGATCAGACTAGATATATTTCAATTTCTTGGCAGATATTGTTGTATGTGGGAACCTTGTCCTCTTTTTCAGTGTCAATAGCTATAGACCGAAGAAGAAAACCAAGCTGGAAGCAATTGTAAGTCCTTCAAAGACTTAGAGACACTGAAGAAAATGACAGATTACCCTCCAAACATCGATGTATGTTAAGAAATTTATATATACCTAGCTTCTAAAGGAGTATATCTAATAAATATATAGGAATATATAAATAAGTCGCAATATTATAGGCATAAAATAAATCTTTGTACTTGACACCGCAAGACTTTTGAAGACTAGTTTTAGCAGAAGGAGCAAAAGCTCTTAAGTATTTCAAAGAAAAAGCTGCTAATGTAGTCCGTTAGTGGCAGCGACAACTACTGTAACACGTAGTCAAATATTCTTGGCGTTTGAGAATCTTTTATTTAGTAAATATAGTGTAAATTATGATAACGCATTTCATTTTCCTCATAAATTACTACCGAAACATTTATACTACTATTATTTTCAACATATGCTACCCTATGTAGTAGAGATATGCATACATGCTTTGTGTTACATGGCACTAAGTTTCTCAACACTTTTATCTGATCTTATTATAAATATTTGATAGAAACTATGAAATATTCTCTACAAACCGTCGAACATAGCCTCAAAGAACGAGCTACATGATGCCAGCACAGATTTATGCGCCAAAATTTCCTGTCCACCAATCTTCAGTGTTATGTCGCAGAGCTGCAAGCGAAAGCGCATGAACGATCAAAATTCCATTAAAATTGATTTGGCTGATTGTATCACAAACCAAACTAATAATTACCTTACTAATGCGTCGAAATTCCGACAGCTTTCGAAACGATTTTTGAACATGGCTGTTATCCACAACTCGCGTTGAAGTCGACATTTTAATTGGTTTGGTTTCTCTCTTCAGAATTAACCGATTATTTTTTGAATCCGATCCCCACAAGTCAACTACTTTTGCACTATGAAAGAATACTGCGATACTGCGTACAGCCAGCGTAGCTTACTGCAGTCGCGACAGAACTTTGCAACCGAATCTTTTGCGTCTTGGGGAAACATCGCCGAAAAGTACAAAAAAGCTCTGCTGCAATTTGCAGCAAGAAGAATCCAGAGGTGTCGTCGGTTAAATTTTGAAAAATACTCTTCTGAAGTCAATCCGAGAAAATAAATTAATAAAAATAGAATTCTGAAGGGAAAATTTGTTTTAGTTAATTTTATAGTTGCTGTTGATGATCAATAATCATGTGATGATATTTTCCTGTATAATAATGGTTTAAATACTTCTAAACTTCCCATGGATGGTCTAATCAGTGTTGCATATCGTGAGTTCTTCCCATTTGTATGGAGTGCAAGTTTAAAATGCACTCTAGGTTAATCCGTGGCGTTTTTTTTTGGAAAAGTCAAGTGTTTTTCACCTTATTTATTATGTGAAAGTGGTTTAATTTATAATAAAATTGATCATTAACATTAAAATCAGTCTTATCTTTTACTACATTGCCTAACATGATGAATAAAAATGATTTGTGGGAAGTTCTGCTGTTATGGACAGAGCCAAAATACCCAATAAAGCTATCAATAAATTTGCAATATTCATGAGAATGAGATTGTCAACAGATATTCGTGTAGCATTTTCGATCTACATAACAATGCTATTTTTCGATAGAAGTAAAAAAATTTCGAGAGAAATATTTCTCTCTCCAGCAACAAAAAGTCGACTCGACAAATACTTCATTTCTCTCGAGCCATTTCGTATCCATTCTTCTTATATCTATGGTCTAAGCTCAGCTTGACCTTTCTACGTTTTGCTGCAAGAGGGGAAGCGATGACGTCAGCAATATTCTGCTTGCAGCAAAAATACAAAAACGACGCTGCAATTCTATTCGAATATACATACTCGTATATTCGAATCATAGATATGATTCGAATAGATTCTTCCAATTGTTTACTTCTTTTTTTTTTGTTTGAGAGAATTTGAGTCTTTATGTAAACAGAGCATCAATATGCGGGCATTATACTTTTTTAATAGGTCTGTTTCCGTACTTTCAGCAAACTGCAGCAGTAACAGAATTTGGCAGCTGGCTTCTTTTTGCTGCAAAATTTGGCTTGCATTTGGCTTGCAGTAAAAGTACGGAAACGACTTGCTGCGAATCTATTTTAACCCTAGAATGGTACCGTGAGTAAATTTTACTCACATACGGGATATATTTTGCCGTATATCAGCCGTTTGGTCACCCTCGCTGCCATGGGACTAGTAGTGCTTTCCTCATTCAGTGCATAATCAATCTGCCACGTCAATTACCGACTGTGTGTTTAGATTCTTAACACATGTTTCGATTTTAAATGATGGTGTGAGTAAATTTTACTCAGCAGTAGCATCCACGTATCAGTGGCGTGGCGTGATAGTTTACCGTAGGGAAGCAATTAGTTCATTTCGATGACTGACTTTGACTATGTTTTCTTCAAATTTGTTACGTATTAATGGAACACCTCTTGTTAGCTATTTTTAACATTGCTAATACAAAAGCTTCCATGAATTACGAACATGCACGTGAGAGTACTTATACTGTATTGTTATCAGTACTAATTCGCAATAACAATATATATATATATATATATATATATATATATATATATATATATATATATATATATATATATAATTATTTTCTCTTTAAATATATATTTTCAATATTTATATACTGGCAAACATATAAATTAGAGATGTGTCAACAGCAAGCTATGTAAATAAAGCATTTGAAAATATAGCTACGGCAACAATAACAACCACAGTGATTATGCAAATTAAATGTTTATACGCATAAAGAAAATTTCAATACTCTAGTACTTATAAAATATAACAGTAAAGTAACAAAATTGCCATAACAAAAAACATATATTTTTATATTTAAAAAAAAAATTTAGTAAATTTAAAATAAATGAAGTGATAGTTTAAAAAAAATCTATTATAAATCAAATTTGATGAGAAAATTCATGCATACTGCTATTTTAAATTTAATGCAATTTGCCTTTGTTTTTTTTGCAAATTCATCTATGACGTCTTGATCAAAACTTTACTCGCTTAAACATGATTTTAAGAAAACTTTTTGAATTGACAGTATTGCCAAGTCATTTAGTCACTGTTCATCTGTATTATTCCTGAGATAAGTTTTAATCCTTTTTAAGCTAGAAAAACTGCATTCGTTACTTGCAATGTTAGAACTAAACAAACTAATTTATAAAATTGTTTTAAACTATTTTCTGATTTATTGTTGGCAGAATTCTTGAAGAGATTTTCTCTGTTAATTTGCATTAGAGTAAAACACAATCAGTTCAGTTTTTTAATGAAATCGAGTCAAATATATTTTGCAAGCAAAATGCCAAGTGCATATCTTTGTTATAGAGATAATTTCCTAATTCGGTTTCGCTTGACCTTTTTCAATAATATGCTTTTTATCCGCAAAAAATCGAGATCCAAAAGGAAATTCAAAAAGGTGACTAATTATGCAATTATAATCCATGCTATTTACGGGACAAATAAATACATTCACCTTTTAATTGCACTCTCACTATTTTAAGTATAAAACTAAAAATCATGCGATTCCAGAAAGTAATTCTAAGTACTCAATTCTAAAAAATTCAAATCAATTTAATTACAACAATACTGTAAACTATTAGCTAAATAAATACCTTCATCAATTCAAAATATCTTCACCAAATTTTTATATAAAATATAGCACAAATTTCACTACCGAACTACATTCAAGCAGTCTCTGGCAACCCTTGGAACATCTCGTAGTTCTAATTCATTCAAAAAATTCACATAGTGTGTAACTACAGCAAACATTCTCATTCAAAAAAAAATACGCACACGCAAATTATATGGGAAACGTGACAATAAGTTCCACAGCAACCATACGTACGCGGCTTCTCTCTCAGTTTCTCGCTTGAGACGAGAATTTCCCCTGAGAAGCAATTTCTTCATTGCTTCCAAATCTGAGAGCATAAAGACATTCGGAGGGGCCGAAGGCATGGCCATTTTTCCTCATCACCAGCGACCCCGATGATAAATTGAAATTTTCGGGGCGTAGGTAATTCCTAATTTATCAAATTGATGGGGACATATTATGTGTGAATAATTTCAAATATTCAAATTTTGAACATCGTAACAGAATGATTGTTAGATATTTAGTTATTTAATATATTTTAGCTTTCATATTATAACCGTACGAATTCTCGAACCAGGGAGTAAAAATAAGCTACAGCAGGCTGGATTTTTCGTTGCTTTGCGGTGAATTAATTGTTTTTCCAGGATAGAAAATGAAAACAGAACACAAATGCATGCGAACTATGAAAATTGTAGAATATACTAATTGAATATTTATTCACCCATAAAACAAAAATTGTTTTATAAGAAAGTGGCCTAAAAATTAGATGTGTTTATGCTGGCTCAAATCTTGGCAGTGCCGAGTACTGCCGTAGGTGATGAGAAAACATTGAATAATATAAAATATCATTTTCGTTTTTAGAACATCTAGAAAGTTTTTACTGAGTATTGTGGGTAAAGCAACTGCAATGAATAAAATCATCAAAATCAAAAACAACTTCAAGTTCCGAAAAAGGCAAATTTTATTTAAAATTTTTCGAAAAAAATAAGTAGTCTTCACAGTTAATAGTTCCAAGAAGTCTCAACTTTTCTTATACTATAAAGTAGGCTAAATGCAATGATAGGTTGGAGATAATATATTTCTAGGTATTAAGATATTTATTGTATTATATTCACACTATCTAATCGTTCTCGACCTACTTCGCTAATCCAGTTATTGGCCTCGAGATTATCTAACAACTCAACTATAGAAGCTGTTTTCTTTGCCCAGCGCTGTTTTTTACGCAAATTTCGGATAATCCTATTTTTTCGTTTCAGCGTATCTTCCATTTTTTTCCTGTAGCTTGATTAAATGCACTGCGGTAATAGGAGCCACTTGGTCTGTTTACGTAGCCTAATTGAAATTATATTGTTAAATATTAAAATTTTCAAAAGTGTATCATGAACGCAACATCAGCATTAAGCACCTAATGAGATCGCAATTCGCTCTTCTTGTCCATCGTTTATCTCATCTTGAATATTGTTAAAGGTATCTATAGAATTTAGATAATTAAAGAGAAGAATGTGTTGAAGATTTTCTTTTCTTACTGCATCACTCGAAGATTCTATTCCCCTAAAGATGGTCCCCTGTTCGCTTGCTCAGAACTAACGTACTATAACGGCAGCTGTAAGAAAAACAAGAAGCTATTACACTTATTCCCTTGTCAATCATCAATTGCTATATACCATGGCCGAGAGATTTGAATAGACCCGGGAAGTATTTTTGATGATCAGCTCAGGAAATCCAAGAGAAGAAGTCCAAATGAATATGTGTTGCTCATTTTCTGAAAATCTGGAAAACAATATTTTACACAGCATGCAATACGAATAAATTTTTATATCATTTTATTTCCGCTCTGCCCCGAAACTTTTTATGCACTCTACTGCTTTGTGTTTTTTTTGACAGCAATTAAAATGGCTACCGGAAAATTTGCGCCAATATGTCGACAATATTTAAAAGGGCTCAAATAGGCATTTTCGCTTATAAAAAGTTTGTGAAATTCACAAAATTTTGCAAAACACATCGTTCGTTTATTCCTTACTTGTGATAAGAGACTACAAGTGGCCGGCGTTGCAAACTATTGCCACAATTCGGCACAACTCACTTCATTGCAAAGATTAATGCAATTGCACAGTTTTCAAACACTTTTTTCAAATAAAACTCGCGATTTTCACTTCTACACTAACGTTTTTGTGAACCGCACTAGTCGAATCTATACAAAATTAATCTGTATTTAAAATAAACACGGTTTTATTTCCGTACCGACTCAAATTGTTTACATTAGTTTAATTGTCATATTGACAGAAAGGATACAAAGAGGGGAATTGACATTGAAGATACATGAAAAGTGGTCGGTTTCTCTTTAATGTATTTTAAATGGACATCGCCCCTCCGAATGTCTTTATGCTCTCAGTTCCAAATAGCCAGTACAAGCATATTTTTTTGAATGACGTCACAATGCAGTCTACATGAAGTGAAATTAAAGCTCGTAGATGCAATTTTTTTGTTGCTTCCACCCGTCTTGTTCTCACAGTATTTTCATTCGGTGGTGTTACCACTTTAGCCGTGCGAGATGTTCACTATTCGTTTTTGGGAAAATTTATTTAGAAAATTCCTATACATTATTTTTTTTCGCGATTTTTAAATAAATTAATTTAAAATATATATCAGTAAAATGTAAGGGAAGCAATGCTTCCCTTGCTTCCATGAACGCCACGCCACTGCCACGTATGTATATATTTTCAAGTGTCTGACTGTGTGATTTGAGTGCATAATCAATCTGCCGCGTCAATTGCCGACTGTGTGATTTGATTCTTAATACTTGTATCGATTTTAAATAATTGTGCGAATAAATTTTACTTTTGTAAAATATTTATAAAATATAAAAAAATTAGTGAATATTTTTTTTTGTTTAATGATAAAATAAAACATGTAGATAAAATAAAACATTATATTTCTTTTGATTTCATATAAACTAAACATTTATGGGCAGTTAAATGTTGCTTTTCTAAAAAAATACTGTTTAAAAACAACAATCAAGTTTAATAATATTCATTTTATATATATAAGTACCTACCAAAAATAACTAAGATTAACTGTGTTTTTAATATCTAGATAGTTTTTTTTATGTTTAATGATAAAATAAAACATGTAACTAATACTATTGTTACCTTCTTTTTAATAAAAAAACAAATATATTTTAAAACATATCAGTTTAAAACATGGCAATTCTCAAGTGAGTAAAATTTACTCATATGTAGCAATAAGCATCCAAAAATTTACCGTACCATTCTAGAGTTAATATATTATAATAGACTCAAGTACGGAAACAGACCTAATGTGTCTCGCAAAGCTGTTTCGTGTAGTGTGAGCGAGTATATTTGTTTCGTGCAAAACAAATTAGGTCTGTTCCCGTACTTGAATCTATTATAATATATTAAAATAGATTCGCAGCAAGTCGTTTTCGTACTTTTGCTGCAAGCCAAATTTTGCAGCAAAAAGAAGCCAGCTGCCAAATTCTGTTACTGCTGCAGTTTGCTGAAGTACGGGAACAGTATTATGAAAATTGCATCTGATTGTTCCATATGTACAAAAGATATTCGTTTCTGGATTATTTTCTTTTTTAATCTTAAATATATAAATGTCATTACGGTAAATGTGGCAGCAATACTCGGAGGTACTACTAATGAACTTAATGGCGTATTTGTCTCACACAAATTAATGGCTCGCCTGTTTCACATCTACGTTGCGCGCAATCTAACAAAAGGCAAGCCAATCGTTTCGCGAAAACATTCTTTGGAAGCAGTTTCGCGCAATGTAGACGCACGCCTACGCTCGGTTGAGTAGAAGACACGTGAATATAGCCCGTCTCTTCCGGTGGCGAATTCCAAAGTATTTTTAACCTAAAGGCTGGTACTGAGTTCGAGTTCACGTGAAATTTTGACATTTCCCCATTATCTGACCATTCTTTCGAGCGAAAATTTTGACAACAGAGAAAAGCAGAGACACTGTACCGGTTTACACCGGTCGGACCAAAAGTGACCTGACCTAAAGCGCGGACTAAATGAACTTAGTCCTCAGGTGTTTACAACGAACCCGACCTAAAATTTGCTTAGGTGGAATTTAGTCCTCGTCCGGATATGACAGCTGTCATTTAGTTTAATTTTCCTTCATGCACTGTATTTATCGTTTCATTTGTCTCTCAAACATGTTTATTTCAATGATTTTGTGTCAAAGGGGAATGTTATGAGCTTATATTCAACATACATACATTATTAATAGTCGCACAAAAATCAATGTTTAGGTCGCGTGTGTTTACAACGATTATAGTCCACGACCTATATTTAGGTCAGGTCGCTTGAAATCGTGGACCGACCTAAATTTAGGTCGGTCCACGAGTGTATACAGCACGTGGACTAAAAAATTTAGGTGGAATTTGGTGTTTAGTCCGCGGACTAAACGTCCGCTGTATACGATACTATTGCTCATTCTTGACGGATAAAATGTCAAGAATTTCAATTTTCGATCGATTTTCTTATTGGAAAGTCATTTGCACTGCTCAATTTTCAAATTCAAACACTAAATGTCACTTTTTCGCTCGAAAGAATGAACTGCACAAACTAAATTTGCGTGAAATGATTGACAACATGTTTTAGTGCCATCTATGTTTTCGAAGCGAAAGCAACTTCAAAGCAACTTTTCATGCTAAGAACACAGTACCAAACTTGCTTATTTTCAAGCTAAATTTTCGCCGAAACCGATTTCACGTGAAATTTTGTATGAAAATTTCACGTGAAATCAAACTCAGTACTATGCTTAATTTGGTTTTTCTCAGAAAGGCAGCTTGTAAATACGCAATTAAAAGTGAAATGTCTGCAAATAATAATTGGAAGTGAAATATAAATTAATGTGAGGAAATAAATTAAAGAAGAGAGGATTTCACACTAAATTGACTATAACGGATGACTTGTGGCGACATAGCCCCGTTTTTTGGGGAAAAGGTGATTTAACGGAAAACAAAAAATCAGTTGAATCAATAAAGTCAACAGAATACAACATTTTTGCGTACGATGTTTTCGTCTAGAATACTGAGTCCACCGGAATAGCTTAGCGTGAGTTTCGCCACCATTTTTATATTCATAGAAACCGAAATACATACAGTGACTCACAAAAAAATCCGCAAACGTAAGAAATGTTTCTTCTTTCTCATTTTATAAGCCAATAAAGCAAATGCCACATAAATAATAGCCTTACATATCACATAAATAGAAAAATTATTTACTTTATAGATACCAAAAAATAGGAAATTTCGTGAGAGAAACAAAAAATTTCACCTCTCAAAAAGATCCGCACATACGCCAAATTGCAAAAATAAACAAAAATTATATAAAACTAGTTTTTGTTGCATGTCCTTTTTGTTCAATAACACATTTTTAACGATTTGGCATACTAGAGATAATTTTCCGCAAGTATTCTACATCCATTTTCACCCATTCTTCGCGAAGCCTTGTCTCGAGCTCCCTCTTAGAAGAAATGGGCTTGCTATGAATTCTCCGGTCCCATTCATCCCAGAGGTTTTCAATTGGATTACAATCTGGTGACTGGGGAGGAGGATGAACCAATTGTGGGCAATTATACAGCTGCCATTCTTGAACAATGCGAGCCTTATGTTTGGGGCGATTGCCTTCGTAATATTTAAATGTATCTAAAATGCCCATAAGAGTTGTAAGTATCGCCGGTAATCCATTATACTATCAATAAATACTAATTCGCCAACACTGCGAGTAGATATGCATCCCCAAACCATTAAACTGCCGCTCCCGTGCTTCACTGTAGGCCTGAGGTTTTTCGGACTCAATTCGTCGTTGGGCTTGCGCCACACCATAACACGTCCATCCGAGGCAAAGACATTTGCTTTCATAGCAAAAATAACGTCATCCCAATAATTAGCAATCTTCAAAACACATTCCTTAGCGAAATTTAATCGTTTTTTTCTATTCACTTCGCTGATGAATGGTTTTTTGCGTGCAACACGACCATTATATTGAACATTTCTCAAAACTCGGCACACTGTTTCGCATCCCACTTTTTTTTAAAGGCTGCGAAAACTTCACTTACAATTTTTGGAGCACTCAATTTAGGATTTTTCTTGACTTTCCGGACGATAGCGCGTTCTTCAAGCGTCGTCAGAACCTTTGGACGGCCAGGACTATGCTTCAAGTTTATTCTGCCTTCCTCTTTATACCTTCGGAGAACATCGTAGATAGTTCGCCGTTTTATGTTGAGCCACAGTTTTAGCTTCCTCAGGATTAATAACCACCAACTGAATCTTGTCTGGGGACGTTTATTTGCCCATTTTGCATTAATGCTAGCACAAACTTTTTTGAAGCTACCAAAAACGCGTGGTTTCAAGAAAATATTAGATATGATGCGCCGGATTTATGACGACTTTATTACTGAAGGTAGTATTAGATAAACAAGTCCCTCACACGCGTTTATATTCATAAGCCTGAATTACATTGGCTTGCAGTGCAGTGCAGTGCAGTGCGCTGAAATTTTAGAACTCATGTAAGTCACATTAACTGCAGTGCAGTGCAGTGCAGCGGACTGCACTGTATGGTTTAGGCTAATTTCTAAAAACGCTGCAGACTGCATCAGCTGACATTCGTTTGAGAGTAGTTGACCGGGGAAAAACCATTTAAATTGAGGCCGAAATTCCGTTCCAGGCATTAAATTGTAAATGGACGAAAAACAGATGCAGAAAATCTAAATATCAAACCTCCACAAATTAATTTGACTTTCATTGTCAGAACACTGCACTGCTTTCAATGTGCTTTGCAATGCGTGCACTGCTTCGGCACCGCGCTGGACTGCAGTTTACTGCACTGCACTGCATGCCAATGTAATTCAGGCTATAAACATGCACGCGTTTGCCCAAGTTTCATCGATGTGCGGATCTTTTTGGGGCGTCTGATTTTTAAGTTTTTTTGTTTTATCCTTCCTATTCCTTCTCGTTTTGCAATAAATTATCTATTTTTTGTGTTAAATGATTGCGTAGATGTCTTGTACCATAAACAGTTTTTAGTTTTCTTTTCATGTCATTGATGAAAGTATTATTTGGGAAAGAAGGGAAATTTCAAGCTAGTGCGGATCTTTTTGGGAGTCACTAAAGTACAGTGAGTAATTTTAATATTCGGTCAAACCTTAATGAAGGCTTTGGTAGCTAAATGAAAGGGTAGTGAATAATATATAGAAAAAATTATTTTATTTTTTATACTGCTACTGTACTTATTATAAAAGGCATGAAAACTTAGCATTATAAGTAAGCCTTTTCCAGGAATACTGATATGAAATAGAAAACTCAATTATTTAGCGTTACTTTAATGTTCGGTTTTTCCCCGAAGCCGATTTCACCGTTTTAGCTGACTGCGTATTCTTTTGTATATTACTCGAATGTGACAGTGAATTCGAACGTAAATTGTGTAAATCTTGGAGAGTTCGAAATAATTTTTTTGAAAAATTGGTTATTGAAAAATGCTTGAATATGAGTAAAAATACAGTATACGGCGGAAAACTGCTTGAGTATGAGTAAAAATACATTATACAGCGGTATAAAAATGAAGGAAGAGTGAAATCAAACCGGCAAAATGGTCAACCAAAGAAATTAATTGAAGCGAAGGAACGTTTAATTATAAGAAAAATTCTCGGTTAAAATTGCATGGGAAATTTTCCAGGAAATCGGTAAACAAATTCATCTACAAACACTTCGAACGGAACTGCACAAACACAACTACCACGGACGTGTACCAAGGAAAAAGTCTTTCGTAAATTAGAGAAATGGAAAAGAAAGTGGCGTTCGCCAAAGAATACAGTGAAAAGGATCCAAGCTGGGGGAATGACGTAATATTTGTTGACGAAAGTAAGCTCTTTTTTTTTTAATCAGATGGACGAGTAATAAGGTCTGTTCCCGTACTTCAGCAAACTGCAGCAGTAACAGAATTTGGCAGCTGGCTTCTTTTTGCTGCAAAATTTGGCTTGCATTTGGCTTGCAGCAAAAGTACGGAAACGACTTGCTGCGAATCTATTTTAATATATTATAATAGATTCAAGTACGGGAACAGACCTATAGTTTGGCGTAAACCTAATAAGGGGCTAAAAAAAATGCAGCCTTAACCCAACCGTAAGACATGGGGGTGAACATGATGGTTTGGTGATGTATCGCGGCCAGTGTAGTTGGTGAATTAGTTTTTAGTAACGGAAATGTGGCTAAGGCAATATACTTAAACATTTTGAAAGCCAACTTAAAAAAGTACTACAAATTTAGGGACACCACAAACGTCTAAATTCTACCAAAACAACATCCTTAACCATAAATTAGCCCTTGTACGTAAACGCTTGCATTATAATTGTCCTAAGCTGATTGAAACTCCACCTCAATCAAAAAAATTTAAATCTCATAGAAAATCTATGGGATGAACTTGAACGGGTCGACGGAGTCTTGCAAATTCGATCCAGGATTTGACAAATAGATTAAAAGAAAAATGGGTTCGAAATTCCTCAGGATGATACAACTTTTCGTTGTTTGATAAATGTCAAATCGATTGCAGGCCGTTAAGAAGCAAAACTGATATTCAAATAAATAATTTTGCATTTTAAGCATAGTACTGAGTTCGATTTGACGTGAAATTTTCATACAAAATTTCACGTGAAATTGGTTTCGGCGAAGATTTAGCTTGAAAATAAGCAAGTTTGGTACTGTGTTCTTAGCATGAAAAGTTGCTTTGAAGTTGCTTTCGCTTTGAAAACATAGATGGCACTGAAACATGTTGTCAATCATTTCACGCCAATTTAGTTTGTGCAGTTCATTCTTTCGAGCGAAAAGGTGACATTTAGTGTTTCAATTTGAAAATTGAGCAGTGCAAATGACTTTCCAATAAGAAAATCGATCGAAAATTGAAATTCTTGACATTTTATCCGTCAAGAATGAGCAGTGTCTCTGCTTTTCTCCGTTGTCAAAATTTTCGCTCGAGAGAATGACCAGATAAGGCTGGTACTGAGTTCGAGTTCACGTGAAATTTTGACATTTCCCCAATATCTGACCATTCTTTCGAGCGAAAATTTTGACAACAGAGAAAAGCAGAGACACTGCTCATTCTTGACGGATAAAATGTCAAGAATTTCAATTTTCGATCGATTTTCTTATTGGAAAGTCAATTTGCACTGCTCCATTTTCAAATTGAAACACCAAATGTCACTTTTTCGCTCGAAAGAATGAACTGCACAAACTAAATTTGCGTGAAATGATTGACAGCATGTGTTAGTGCCATCTATGTTTTCGAAGCGAAAGCAACTTCAAAGCAACTTTTCATGCTAAGAACACAGTACCAAACTTGCTTATTTTCAAGCTAAATTTTCGCCGAAACAGATTTCACGTGAAATTTTGTATGAAAATTTCACGTGAAATCGAACTCAGTACTATGCTATAATGGAAACATGTCAAAATTTCACGTGAACTCGAACTTAGTACCAGCCTTTAAGCATAGTACTAAGAAGCAAAACTGACATTCAAATAAATAATTTTGCATTTTAAGCATAGTACTGGTTCGATTTCACGTGAAATTTTGATACAAAATTTCACGTGAAATCTGCTTCGGCGAAAATTTAGCTTGAAAATAAGCAAGAGTTGTACTAAGTTCTTAGCATGAAAAGTTGCTTTGAAGTCGCTTTCGCTTTGAAAACGTAGATGGCACTGAAACATGTCTCCAATCATTTCACGCCAATTTAGTTTGTGCAGTTCATTCTTTCGAGCGAAAAAGTGACATTTGGTGTTTCAATTTGAAAATGGAGCAGTGCAAATGTCTTTCCAATAAGAAAATCGATCGAAAAGTGAAATTCTTGACATTTTATCCGTCAGAAATGAGCATTGTCTCTGTTTTTCTCCATTGCCAAAATTTTCGCTCGAAAGAATGACCAGATAATGGAGACATGTCAAAATTTCACGTGAACTCGAACTCAGTACCAGCCTTTAGATACAATACAAATATAATTTTCAAAAAATTTTAAATCTGACCGAATATTAATAGGTCTGTTTCCGTACTTTCAGCAAAATGCAGCAGTAACAGAATTTGGCAGCTGGCTTCTTTTTGCATTTGGCTTGCAGCAAAAGTACGGAAACGACTTGCTGCGAATCTATTTTAATATATTATAATAGATTCAAGTACGGAAACAGACCTAATGTAACAGCAGATCTATGTATTGTTTTTATTGTGTACCAACTTTTTTCCTAGCTTGTAAAAATATTTTAATTTAAACCAATTTTTTTCCTTTTGGAGCTAGATTTATTTTCATTACTCGACATATATCGATATAAGACACTGAAGAAGAGAGCAGATTACCCTCGAAATATCGATACATGTCGAATAATGAAAATAAATCTAGCTTCAATAGGGGTTAAATTTGTTTAAGGGGGTAGTACCGGTTATAATTTTGAAAAAATCAGTTATCTTTCTTTTGCATTTTTCAATTACCTTTAAGAATCACGTTTTAAAATTTTATTAAGATATTCCCAAAAATAAAGAAGTTATGGCAGTTTGAGCGCGTACACCTTTTTTAACTTGGTAAGCGGTATTTTCGGTAATCGATAGTATATCGGCAGCTGCTCAACGTCTCCTTTCAAAATACCGCTATTATATACCATTTTAATTAGAACATTAGCGAAAACAACTGTTGGGTTTCTAACACGTGCTTAGTGTGCATCTTAACGTTGAAAGTCTTATTTTGATGCTCAAAAATGGGTCTGTATAGAAAAGGTTCTAGAATAAGAAAATCAAAAAAAACATATCTGTAAGACGGTCACATGAATTTTGCGGTAACCAACATACAGAGTGGCCCAAAAGTTTCTCCCCACAAACGTTTTGCTATAAAAAGCAAACCAACAAACATAATATAGATTCTTATTCTTATTACTAATAATGAGTATGTCTACCGTTGTTATTTATACATTCTAAAATATGTCGTCCAAAACTATCACATACATTTTCTAATTCGGCCTCGGTGTAGCTGCTCCATTCTTCCTGTAGCTCCTCTTCACTCTTGCAATTAGTTGTCGTCTATTCTTCGGCATCGGATGTCTAAATACACTATCTTGAAGTCTAGCCCAAACGTGTTCGATTGGGTTAAGATCAGGAGAGTTGCCAGGCCAATTTTCCCAAACAGTTGAAAACATCGATTTTACCAGTGTCAATGTTGTCTTTGCTGTATGCGCTCGTGCCCCATCCTGCATAAGAATTACCAAATTTTTATGTGGAAACTGTCTCCTGTCATCCTGACATGCTGCGTAAGCTGGTAAAATGCTGTTCCGGTAATAGGATCCATCTACAGTTGTGTTTTGCTCAACAGCATGAAGTCTCGACTTTCCACGTGAGCTGATTCCTCCTGCAACCATTATCTTGAGGTCAAATTTTGGCTTTTGTATGGGTTGAATAGTGCTTGGATCACTTGTTCTTACTCTTATATTTTGCCTATTCGGGTGCAAAACAATTGGAGATTCATCAGTAAAAAGTACGTTAGCTCTCTTAGACCTTCCAAGAGCACTATCTTCACAGAATCCTTCGCTTTGCAACCTTCTACAGAAATTAAGTCTATCTGTGACATTCTTTGCAGTAAGAAGCGGCTTTACTCGTCTCACGTTGGCATGTCTTCCCCAATTCGTCGATTTAATGTACCGTTGATCGAGACGTTGTCTTTTGCCGTTGTTGGTAGTTTTCGGATTGATTTATCCTTTTTTTCGCTGTCCTGGTTCCAATGCCTGGCTTGTTTTCCACCATCTTCCTTATTTTTATTTTTGTTGTAGGTGAAAGAGTTGTCGGTCTACTGGAACATCCTTTGCCCTGTATATCGCCTTTCCTCCTTTCTAGCCATAATCGTACGGTCTTCCTGTCGACGCCTAGTGTCCTTGATATTTCGGAAACGGATTTTCCTACTTCGCCAAGAGTTTGGATTTGTTTGTATCCTATTCGAAGCCATAATGAAGAAGCACAAAAATCCTCTAGTATAGACTTTAAAAAAATAATGATTTTTCAGGTAGCGAGTAAAAATTATTCTAAGAAAAATCACTACTTACGATAAACACGGCAATGAAAAATGATCCTTGAGAACAGGAGCAATAAAGTTTCACAAGTAGGTTCGCAGAAAGACCCTTAATTACCCGGGTAGCTCAAATGAGTTTTATAAAGGGTACGTCTCTGTACCTGACTATAGGGGAAAATGCTGTTTAATTTTTTCTTCCTGGAAATGCATTATTTCGCCTTGCACAGCTAATATTGATGTTAACGCTGTTGTAGCTAAGCACAATATGATCTAAACGATAGCTGAAGAGTTGATATTTGACCTCCGCTTAGGGTTTTTGATAAACTGAGAGGGGATGCATTTTGGCAACGGGTAATGAATAATGCGTTTACTTAAATAGGCGGGGAGAAACTTTTGGGCCACCCTGTACTTCCGAGAATGATAATTCGTTCGCGAGTGCATCTCCGAGAAAATTATCAACTAATAATGATTTTGAGGTCAAGCTCAACGACAGCCATACGTATTGTATCCAGTCATTTTCCCTTGTTTTTTTCGGCGTTAGCGGCAATGTTAAAGTGCAAAACTTGTAATAGTGGAATTGGAATTCGTGGATTCGGTTTTAAATTAAATATTGAATGTGCTTGTGGTGATAGACAAATAAATTCCTCGAAGTTAATAAATACTTCATTTGAATTGCTTGGCTTGGGCCGCAACGGCTTAGATCTTTTTTGTTCTCTCATGGACATGACACTAAATTTTAGCAAAACAACATATTATAGAATATTAGATGTCGCTGAAATTTGTTTGAAAAAAGCCGGCATCGAAGAGAATAAATTGAATCGAGAGAACGGATTGCCCGAGGAGGATTTGTCGGTGTCGGTAGGGCAAAGCGTGCATTTAGCTCATTGCTGGGCGTTTGGATTATTTTGTATCATCAAAAACATGTAAGACTTGTGAAATAATGTGCAAGGAATAATTGAAATTTTCAAAAATTCTATGAATCTTCAAATGCAAAATATGTATATTATATAGGAGACGGAGACTCTAAGGCATTCACAAATCTTTTAGATGCCAATCCATATGAATGTTTAATCGTGAAGAAACTGGAGTGTGTATTACATGTCGGCAAACGCATATTTAGGCAGCTAAAGGAAGAAAAAAAGATTATAGTTCAAGTAAGAAAGCTTAAAAAAGCAGAAGAATAAAAAAGAGCAGCTGGAGAAGAAAAAAGCAGAGGAAGTAAAAGAGACATCGTCCAAGAGAAAAAAAAATCTATAGGTATATGCCAAAACCCCCTCCACCTGTAAAAACACGAACTGACGGGTAAAGCGATGAAAAACATGTCAACATATTAGGCTTTAGCTATTCAACGCTACTCAGATTCTGTAGAAAAAATGGAAAGAGAAATATGGGTAGGTTTTTACCATATAGTTTCGATAGATGCAGCACCGCGCCCCGAATACTGCAGCCCAGACTGGTGCAAATACTTAAAGGCTCCGTCAGATAAAATCCCATTTAGACATAAACCAGCGCTCCGTGAAGAAGTACAGGAGTATGTTAAGCCTGTTTTTGAAAAATTAACCAAAAAGGAATTAAATTGGAATTGTTTTTTGCGGGATGATTAAAATTGAAAAAATTTTTTTATTGACATAGAAAATTTTATTTGACAAAATGGTTTCGAAAGTATGCACTGATTCTCATCAGATACCAGCACACAGTGCATACTTGACTGATGTGACCACTTGCAGTTGGAAATCATTAACTTCTATTTACGCTAGTTGTGACAAATTTTAACATCTCCGACTAATATCAATCGATGTAATTTACTTGTTAAGGTTACCACTTTGCCAAATAAAATTTTCTGTGTAAATAACATTTTTTTTCAATTTTAATCATCCCGCAAAAAACAATCCCAATTTGATTCGGCTTCGGAGGCTTATTCCACAAAACGATCGAGCTTCCCGTATCAATATTCTCTGCTTTGATTAGCCTTAGAGACGATATACGCTGTCTATGCTGATTTATAGACAAGAAGGGAACCATGATCACAATTATATGCCCTTTAAAAAGGAATTGTTAACACGTTGTTTGAAAAAAACACCCAGAATAATAAAGAATCATATAATACGTTCTGGACGATCATTCCCAAGCACAACTTCGTCGGAAGGGAAGTAACGGAATTGGCGGTGCATATATCATTGTCATTATTTAATGAAGGGCGAATGACTCTTTTAAAAATCATGGAAGTAATGGGATGTGACGTCGAGACCGCTGCTTTTAATTACTGCCAAAAATAAGATGAAAAGCGCATAAGTCGGGCGGAAAAAGTGGCAACGGCAGCGTCAAAGGAAGCGTTTTTGGGCAAAAAAACTGCCAAACTGCAAGAGCAACTGGCTTATGAGGACTCAGGAGTACTTATGTATGGTCCAGTGATAGCAGACTGAGCAATCGTAAATGATAAAAATATATTTTTTAAATAGTATTCAATGAATATATAAAAAAAAACCTTAAACGCGTTTTTCTCGAAATAACGTTTTTTTAAACTGCGGACACTTATTCTCCGGATAAATCAAATTTGGTGAGCTACTTTATTCAAGTATCCTGTGTGGTAATCTACCGTAATATAGACCGAAAGTCAACCCAAAAAATTTAGCAAGCAAAACAAAGTGAAGAGAAAAGCGATTCTTCGAAAAAAATTCAAATAGCCGCCATTTTTTTTATTGTTTTTTTAAAATATTGTGGTAGATAACCACGTAAGAAACATTCCTCTTTAAAATGCGGTTTGGTGTTTTTGTTTCAGATTCTTCATTCCTGAGATTATCTGTCCGCAGCAGTGGCGGCTCGTCAGGGTGGGCCCGGTCCACCTGGCCCACCCTGACGAGTCGCCACTGGACCCGCTCGACACAAAAAGAATACTATATTATAAGGTATACGCGGATACCAACAAGAAATATCTACTTTATTTTAACTCAGCGACAGCTCGTCAGGGTGGGCCAGGTGGGCCGGGCCCACCCTGACGAGCCGCCACTGGTCCGCAGTGGGATTTTTATTGCATATATACCTTGAAAAACTATCAAGAAAGATTTGACCGAATATTAAAGTTACTGTATGTTCATGATTGATCAGCATAGAAATATGTATGAAACTCGGTAGAAATGTTTTGCTCGTCAGAACGAATATCTTCTCCGCCACATAATACCCGTGTTCCATTATTACTATTTAATATTACCAACTACTCGCACTCTTGTTCCCGGGTTGGGGCATTAGCCCCGATATTGAAATGGAGGTCCCGAAAATTCGGGATTCCGAGATAGTTTATAAAATAACTATATTTAGGCAATTTGAACAGATATATTGGCTTATTCGTACTCAATTAAAACTTTATTTCAAATATATATACATGTACAAATATATATACAAATATATATAATGTTAACTTTATGCATATATGTACATGGGTGCTAGCAAATTAAACGTTAATCTATAATTGTATCTAATTTAATCTTATGATCTAATTTCTTCTTAACTTATTGTCCAATTATTTCTTCTTATTTGGTCATGATAGTTAATTATAAAATTAGTTAAAACGAATTGAAATTTACGCAGCATAACGGATGTTGCCATAATATAGAAAAAATACATGATTCTTTTTAGTTGTTTACATATCAATTACAAAATAATATTGCTTTTCAAAGAAACTAGTAATAAGTAATAGTATCGATTGGTTTAAACTGCTGATTCGCTTTAAAAGTATGCTCTTAATAAACATAATTCGTCAAGAGTTTCAAAATTTAAACTATACCTGATTTTGCTGCACATATATCCAGCTGCTGAAAAAGATATTTCGGGTACACTTTTTGGTGGGATATTAAGCATGTAATCATACGCCAGTTGTAATAATGAGCCCTTCCGCCTCCGTTTTCATAAAACAATATATCTTTTAGTATTAAGTTCTGCTTTCTAATTCCCAAAATGGGTTGAATTTTATTAATCCTGAAACCTCGGGAGTCCCGATAAAAAATTCGCGATGCCGAAAATATCCAAAACCTGTCGGGATCCCGAGATCTCGGGATTGCATGCCCTATTCATGAGCAGCTACGCTTTTTTTGGCGTGAGTTTGCTATGTCTTGTAAGTGAATTTGGTTTTTTCAAGACTATGTTGAACGTTTTGGTAGCTAGAAAATTAGAAAAAGCCCTCATGTGTAGAAAGTTAAAAGAGGTAATATTCTGTTAGTTGCTTTTATATTTTCTATCGATTGTGGTAGTTATACTCCTTATTTGCTCCCTTGATTTTCAACTGTTTTACATTTGAAAACTGCATACAATTTGACAGGTTAGAATCTCCTCGTATGAACGAATATGGCGTTTCATTTGTGATCTACTGCCAAGTAATTGGAAGCACTAATTAGTAAAACTGGAACATGGCAAATACACCCTTGTAAAACAGGAACATTGATGAATGTATGACAACCGCATCCTCTATGGCCCGGATTTTGCGAATCTATTCCCGATGTCACCATGGCATCCGAGAGACTTGCAACACTCGTCAGGGATTGGAAGGCGATATAAGATTACGTCTGGGACCCCAGTGACGCATGCAGCAGCAGATGCCGCTTCTGACAGAACCATAGAGTTGATTCGCAGGATGTGCGAGGCTTCAATGTCCAAAGGGAAACCCTTTCGTAGGAGGCAACATGTGTTCTGGTGGAACGATGAAATCGCCGGATTGCGACGCATCGCTTTGACGTGCAGGCGCAGGGCACAGCGAGCCAGGAATAGGCCAGGTGTGGCTGAGCTATCTGCTGCCCACATTGCGGCAAAGAGGGAGCTGACCATGGCCAACACGAGGAGCAAACGTGCCAAATGGCAGGCTCTTTGTGAGGAGGTAAACTCAAACCCCTGGGGAGATGGCTACAAATTGGTCACTCAAAGGCTTGGCTGCATGCGGCCTAGCACTCTCATGGATGCAATATCCATGGAACGTATCCTGGGTTCGCTGTCCCCGGTGCATCCGCTAAGAACTGATGATCTCATCATCGTGAACCAGGCGGATGCTCCTCCCTTTACGGGCGAGGAGCTGAACAGTGCCGTGTCCATGATGAAGAACTGGAAGGCTCCGGGGCCTGATGGGGTGCCGGTCGATGCGATTAAAGTCATGGTGAAGAGCCAACCGTGTCTATTATTGTATTTGTATAATTCATGTTTCGATTGGTACTTGTAGACAAGGAGAAGGGTAACCTGGGCAATCCATCAG
This sequence comes from Nemotelus pantherinus, assembly GCA_963978885.1. Classification (NCBI taxonomy): domain Eukaryota; kingdom Metazoa; phylum Arthropoda; class Insecta; order Diptera; family Stratiomyidae; genus Nemotelus; species Nemotelus pantherinus. Next base: position 57,108,458 of record OZ022266.1, on the reverse strand, counting down.
CATACCGCCCACTGTGCATGCTGGACACTGCGGGGAAGCTTCTAGAAGGGTTGCTCAAGCTGTGTCTGCTGTCAGCAGTGAGGTCTGCTGGTGATCTTTATTGCAGGCAGCATGGTTTCCGAAAAGATGCCATCTCAGAGGTTGTTGGGGCTGTAGCAAGAGCAGAAGAGGCATGCCATCAAGCCAGACCGGTCGTTCTGCTGGTAACGCTGAATTTACAAAACGCTTTCAATCCGGCGAGGTGGACGGTCATCCTCCGGGCCCTTGAGCAGACGTTCCGTATCTCTGGCTACTTGCTAGCCATGATGCGGGACTACCTCAGGGACCGCTGGTTGATCTAAGACACCGACAAAGGAGTCAAAAGGAGGCCTGTCACCTCAAGGGTCGATCTTAGGACCTGATCTCTAGAGCATCATGTACGATGGCCTGCTGCGCCTGGAAATGTCTGCGTGTGTGTTTCTGGTAGTTTACGCTGATGACGTCGCAGCGGTAATCATTTCCAGACCTGCCGAATTCGCTCAACTCAGACTTAACGAAGTCATGAGGAGGGTGGATCGGTGGATGATCGAGCACGGTCTTCAGCTGGCAGTTTCAAAGACAGAAATTGTTACGCTAACGAAGCGGAGGATATCAACTGTCATACCCATGACAGTTGGCTCCGTCGAGGTCCAGACCAGCAAGTCGGTCAGGTATCTGGGAGTGACACCGGACACCAAGCTGACGTATTGGGATCATATCCGCAGGGCATATGACAGGGCTCTAGTAGTCGTCACTTCACTGAGTAGGCTAATGGCCAACGTCAGTGGAACCAGTGAGAGGCGACGGAGGCTGGTGGTGGTGGTATATTGCTATATGGAGCCGAAATCTGGGGAGATGCGCTCCGAACTGAGAAGTTCCGAAAGCGCATTGCCAGTGTCCAGCTCAGGGGTGCCCTGAGTATCGCCTGTAGCTACCGCACGGTCTCAAAAGAGGCTGTGATGATGGTATCGGGAGTAATACCAATCGACCTACTAGTGTGAGAACGCAAGGAAGGATACCACTTTCGCTCAGTGCTGGGCAGAACTGAGGCTCCGACGCACGTGCGTACGCTTATCCTCCAATTTTGGCAAAAACGTTGGAGTGAAAGTGATAAAGGACGCTGCACGGCTAAGCTAATTGGTCTTATTGAGCCTTGGCTTAGCCGGAGCCATGGAGAGGTAAACTTTTAGCGTTGTCAATTCTTGACAGGGCGCGGTTACTTCAGAACAGAATACCTGAACAGAATGGGTAAGATGGTCACACCGTACTGCCGGTACTGTGTGTGTGGCTGAGATCGATGATGCTCAGCACACATTCTTTATGTGCAGTCCACGATCGGCCTGGCAACGCCTGAGACGATCGTGGATGCAATGCTGCGAAACGAGGAAAACTGACATCCATTCTGAATATACGTTGAGAAAGTGCTGCACAGAAACCGGTAGGAAGGTTGCCTTACGAACCCATGGGCTCTGGTAGTTTCTGAAGTCCGTGGTTACCGATGGGTAAATCAGCAGGACCGGGTTGAAGCAGTGCTTAGGCGAATGCCGATTCGGAACTTTGTGGGCTTGTAGATGGTCCTTTTTTAGTGAGTCAAATCTCACATACCCCGCAATGTGATAGGTCACCCGGGGATCTGGTAAGCATATTTATTTGTTGCTATCTACACTAGGGGAAAAAAATCCTGTATGGCAACAAATCACAAATATTCATGTTATTATTCTCGCACATTGATTTACCATAATAGTCCTTTATAATTTTTATATTTTTTGGATTTAGTAATATGAGAAATTAGTTTATTGTGCAGCTAATCACAGTTTCTTTGTTTTACTTTTTTAACTGACCACATGCTGCCTGAATAATTCATCAAGTTTTCTTGTCTGCCAAGGTCGTACAAAAGAACTAGAGAATATTTCCACGCTCAAAATTTACCATAAACCATTCAATTGAAGCCAGTGATCAAAGCTACATACTGGCATTGTTTTTTGCGCCTCTATCGAGAGCGGGCTAGGATAGTAGCATTGAAACCAACTGGGAAAGGAATGTTCTTATTTTCAATGCTACTATTCTAACCAGCTCTCGATAGAGGCACAAAAAACGCGACTACCGTAATACGTGAAACATATCGTCGCTGTGAAATCAAACCGGCATATCTGCAAAAATTGAGTTTTTGAGTTTTTGGTATCAAAAAATTCCTTATTTTCCCCTCTATTTTTATGTCGCACCGGCATATCGTAAAGTTGAATAAAAACCCGTCTAATGGTGTTTTGCCGCTTTGCATTCACGTGGAAATAGCCCACATGCGAAAACTTTAAAGCGCTCTAGTAAAAAATGTGTATTTTGCAGATATGCCGGTTTGATTTCACAGCGACGATATGTTAGTTCATAAAAATATCACTTCATCGTAAAATAAATTCATTTTCTTCTATTTTTGTATTATAAAAAGGTATTCTTGAGTATAAAAATTATTGAAGTTTCAGTAACCTAAGTATTATAAAAAAAAATATTACACAACAAAAATCGGATCATCATCAAAATTATGAGATAAAATATTTTTCCAGCTATCTCCTTCCGGCCAATATCTCAGCAGGCCAACGTTATCCAGACGATATAATTGTTCGTCACGTATACCTAAACAATAGCTATAAAATTGTGAGGATTGTGAGCCGCCAAAGACGCTGGAATAGCCTATGTAAGTTTTCGGATACGCAGTAAGATATCTTGTTATACTTACGCATTCGACAAATTCACGGGTGTATGTTGCATTATTCGGGGATCATAACGTACAATGTTTTTGCTACCAGTCTTTAAACAGTAAATTGAGTCTCCTAATACGGCACTGCTGCAGTTTGTTCTGTAATCGAGTAATCCGGCCTTGTACCACCGACCTTCACGTGGATCGAAACGCTCGATCATGTTCCGATAATCTTTTGCATCGATGCCACCGAAAACGTAAATTGATGAATCTGTTGGAAAAAAATGATTACTTCCATATCTAGTGTACTTCTGACAATAAAATGACTTTTCCAGGTTCGTTCTAATAGAAATGAATAGAATACTTACTGTACACCGAAACGCCAGGTCTGCTTCTCCTTACTATCATATTTGGTAAGTTAACTATGCGTCCAGTGTAATAATCATAATATGAACATGCAGACTGATACTTTTTGTCGACAGTTCCCCCTATCAACAGCAACTTATTATGCCTACTACACGTTCCGCAGCAAATCCTTCCAACTTTACAATTGAATTCAGTCCAAACGCGTTGGTTTGTATCGTACCGTAATCCTACATCAGACGATCGCCTGCCACGATTGCCTGCGACAACATATATAATGTTGTTATACATTGTAAACGAGCAGTCTGCCATTTGGGGGCGATTTTGCGATATGACTAGCGACTTGTCCGATTGATTGAATTCGTAGACGTAACGCGAATTGTATTGTGACATTATGTAAAAAAGTACTGGCTTTTTATTAACAGAGAACCGCGCAGGATTGTCGAGTATCGATGAGAACAACCATCGACATCCTCCAATGTTGTCTCGGAGAAATTTATCCTTCATTATTTTATTGCATATAAGCGTATGAGAGAGATCATCCACAGGAACATAGCTCAAGACCTCTTCCATTAATTCTACACGTCGATTCTCATCTTGCTTCAGCCAGCTTATTGCTACTTCGTATATTATATCTGCTTTTAGGTTGTCCACTCTTTTCAAAACGTCTACTAGCTGAAAGGTTCACATTGAAAGTTTTTACAGAAATTTTTAACAAGCATATATATACATATATATATATATATATATATATATATATATATATATATATATATATATATATATATAAATATAAATATATATATATATATATATATATATAAATATATATATATATATATATATATATATATATATATATATATAAATATAAATATATATATATATATATATATATATATATAAATATATATATATATATATATATATATATATATATATATATATATATTTATATATATATATATATATATATATATATATATATTTATATATATATATATATATATATATATATATATATATATATATATATATATATATATATATATATATATATATATATATATATATATATATATATTTATATATATATATATATATATATATATATATATATATATATATATATATATATATATTTATATATATATATATATATATATATATATATATATATATTTATATATATATATATATATATATATATATATATATATATATATATATATATATATGCCTCGTCGGCACTTGTGTACATGTACAGAGCTCGAATCGTAAATATGAGTTCGAGTCGCACATTGTAAACATGTGATGGAGCGTGACATTCCGACCAAGACGATAGCTATGCGTATCAGATTACGTGCAAAGCTATCGCGACGGAAGGAATGCCACGCTCGCACTTATGCTGGCGCGGTCGTTTAATTGTGGACAATGTAACGATACATTGCCGCCACATATATATATATATATATATATATATATATATATATATATATATATATATATATATATATATATATAAATATATATATATATATATATATATATATATATATATATATATATATATATATAATCCAATTATAAAATGAGATAAAAAAAATTACAAAAATCATTAATTTAAAGCAAAACAGGAATAATAATAATAATAAAAAAAATAGAAGAAAGAGTAAAGAGAAAAATGCACAATAAAAATAACTAAGAGACTACGTTAACAAATCAATAACATGTTTTTTAAAAGAATGAAAAGACATGGACAAAGAACCAAACTGATGCTCATCATGGCTTCCAAGTATCCTAGGCATTGGTATAAATACACAACTATACTAGGTATGAATACACAAGAGTACGCGCATAAGGAGTAAGGAATAGCGATTGAGTTCTAATCGGGCGATCAGACACACGTAAGAAATGACACACGCGAATGTTGGAAGAGAGTGAACCATGATAAAGCTTATAAAGAAGACATTCATCCAAGAATATTCTGCGGGTACTCAGCAAATGGAGATTTAAGAAAAGCAGACGGTCATCATAAGGACGATTAGCAACACTAAACTTGAACAAAAGGCAGCGAGTAACACTTAAATAATCGGCCATCTATTCACGAACATTCGCTTCTCCATGAACTCTCAATGGCCGATATTAACAGCAACATGCCAAAAGTGACAACAAAAGACATGGCTTCGTCTCCTATCAAAGAACTAACTTCTACTACTGGTTCATCAAGTAACCAACGCGAATCTTTTATTCCTTCTTGTACGATGCCAATATATAAATTTGGTACTTATTGGTCGAAAAATGAATGGGACAGTCGCATTGAAAAAATAAAAAAAAATAATGAAAGTTGTCAAGACGAAGGATCACGCTTCCAATTACAAGTTGACACCGACAAAGTAGCGTTCTTCGTCAAAGGAATACCCCCCGCTGCTGATCAAGGTTGGCTGGATAGATTTCTCGAAGCCGGTTTCCACATCACAGATTATTGTATAACAAAATTACCACAACGGAAACACAACTCGCAGAAACGATATAAAGTGTTGATTCCTTCAAAATATGCCTGGATTTTTACGAGTTTAGACGGAGGTAGCAGCAACTTCGACTGGAATGGCGTTACATTTTCTCCCTGGAAAAATCGAGTCACCAACAATAGGCGTAAGAAAGAAACTAAAACTAATTCTGTAAGAAAAAATTGTATTTGGCATAATGTTCCTATTACCCGCAAATCTCCATCCTTTCAAAATCCTCAAATTCTATCCAACTTGTTGACTATTCCTTCTAAAAACCCCACCCAGTCTACGGTAGTAACAAACAATTTATCGTTGGACGGTACTTTTAATATTGCTTCTACTCGTAAGAACTCATTAATTCCACGTCCTACTGATGCTTCCGTTTCTTCTCAACAAAATGCAAACAATATTAGCTCCTCTTTATTCTCTAGCCACCTAACTTCTTATGTCGCCTCTACCGAGGCAACTACGAATACTGCCACTATTGACAATTTAATGACAACTGCTTCTCGTCGAAAAGCAGTCAACTCTGTTAGGCATTTGTCCTAACATAACCCCTTCTTTTAATGGACTCAGACTCTTTTACCACAATTGTAGTGGTATGAGAGGCAAATTGAATAAATTATATCTTGACGCAAAATCCTGCCACTTTAATTTACTCGCCTTCACTGAAACTTGGCTAAATGACTCCCATAAGAATGAAGAGATCCTTGATAGCAATTGGACAATTTACAGAAATGATCGCGACTATTCTTCCACAGGTCAATCGCGAGGCGGTGGGGTTTTACTGGCGGTTAGCAACACTATTTCAAGTGAGATTATTGACATCACCCCCAATGTATTGTTCCAACACCTTGTTATTCGTGTTTCTTTGAATAACAATTTCCTTTACATTAGTTTGGCCTATATCCCACCCAGATCGGACGAATCAGTTTACAACCATTTCTGTGAATTAATATATTCCATTACAACATCTCTAAATGAAAAAGACAAAATAATATTCCTAGGGGATTTCAATCGTCCCAACTTACGTTTTATCCCCGATGAAAACGACGCATTTCTTCTCCCTGTTAACCTCTCAGATTCCAATAACTTCAACCTTGCGAGTACTTTTTATGGCAACGATTTGCAGCAAGTCTCTCCAACTCCCAACCAAAACGGTCATTGGTTGGATCTTGTATTTACAAACGCCTATGACGAGGTAGTGGTAAGTCCAACTGATGATGCAGAACATCTTTTTTCAAATAGTTTACACCACACTGCACTATCAGTTGAACTTCCCACTTCTGATTCTATTTATTTTAGAGCGTACAATAATTCAATTGTATATGACTTTCTTAATGCTAATTATGAAAGCATTCACCATCACCTTGACTCTATAGATTGGCCGAATACTCTTTCAACGTTAGATCTTGAGGAAGCCATTTCCATTTTTTATGACAATATATTTGACGCCGTTGAAAGATATGTACCTAAGATAAAAAAAAAGAAGAAACTGTCTGAGCCATGGCTTGATAGGGACCTTAGGCATTTGCGAAATCGAAGGAACAAACTTTATAAGCGGATTAAAAACAATATCGACGTTAGTTCTGCTATTCAGGATGAATATAATGAAACTGCTAAGCAATTTCTGGCAAAGTCTCACGAGGCTTATGACAATTACATTAAGGCAACAGGTGAAAATATAATCCGCGACCCGAAAAAATTTTATGATTTTGTAAATGTGAAGCGAAAAACTACTGGTTATCCATCGTCGATGTTCTTTAATGATATCACTTCTTCCTCTCCTAATGAGATTTGTGATTTATTCGCAGATAATTTCCAGAATATTTTTATTGCTCCTGACTCATCAAACTCAAATCTCCCTTCCTCTCATTCCACTGCTACAGCTTTTATCAGCCACTTAGAAATTACACGTGACGAAATACGTAAAGCTATTTCGGGACTCGATTGCAACAAAGGTCCAGGGCCAGATCTTCTTCCTCCAACTTTCTTGCGCAAATGTGTAGAGCAGCTTATAACTCCCTTTCATATCTTTTTCAACAGATCACTTTCGTCTGGAGTTTTCCCATCCCGTTGGAAACTTTCATATGTCACACCCATATTCAAAAATGGTGATAGACGCTGTATCGGAAATTATAGAGGTATTGCCATCTTATCTTCTATTCCGAAACTTTTTGAAAAGATTGTCTACGATAAACTTTCGCCACTTGTTGACTCCCGTCTGAACGAGCAACAACATGGTTTTAGAAAAGGTCGCTCAACTACCACAAATTTGACAGTCCTAATCTCAGAAGTCCTATGTAAAATGGAGAAAGGATACCAAATTGACGCAGTCTATACAGACTTTAGTAAAGCTTTTGACACAGTTGACCACCCTACCTTAATTCTAAAGCTACTGAAATTCGGACTTGGTGGATCTTTGCTTAGCTGGCTGACTTCTTACCTTGGAAATCGAACTCAGCTGGTAAAATTTCAAGGACTCTTATCGAAAAATATCTCTGCTACCTCTGGTGTACCACAAGGTAGCCATCTTGGCCCACTTCTCTTTAATATATTTATTTCTGACCTATCTGACGCCCTAGCAAATATACCTCATCTACTTTATGCCGACGATCTCAAAGTCTATCATATCATTAAATCTAAATCCGATGCACTCTTTCTCCAATCCCAACTTGATTCACTTGATCATTGGTGCAATGAAAACAAGCTCTCTCTCAACATTGCTAAGTGCCAAGTTATAAGTTTCTCCCGAAAATGCACCGTCTCACATAACACATACTTCCTCGGGAATAATTTGTTAGCTCGAGTTGACAACGTTGTCGACCTTGGTGTTGTCTTGGATGAGCGACTCCGCTTCACCTTGCATTATGATAAAATACTTTCCCGTGCGAACAAACAGCTAGGCTTCATCAAAAGACGTGCCAAAGAATTTCGTAACCTGTGGGTCACAAGATCCTTATATACCTCTCTTGTACGCCCCATTCTCGAATATGCTTCCATTTGCTGGAATCCGGCTTTTGAAACCCACAGTAGCAGGCTCGAGTCCATACAAAAGCAATTCTTACTTTTCGCATTGAGAGAACTATACAACCCTTACGATTTTAATACCCTTCCTCCTTATGAGTTTCGACTGGGTCATCTAAACTTATTAACACTTGCATCTAGAAGAAAGATGATTTCGGCCTGCTTCACATTTGACGTCATTAGAGGCGTCATCAAAGTTGAATTCCTGAATAGCAAAATGGTGTTGAATAACCCTGTAAGAAATACCAGGTCCTCCCGTTTACTTAAGGAATATCCACACTCCACTACTTACGCAGCTAATGAGCCGATAAATAGATGCTGCAGGATATTCAATAGCATAAGTAATCTGTATTCTCCAACAGTCTCAAAATTATCCTTCAAATCCTCCCTTTTCCAAGCCATCCGCAACCCTTAATCCTAAGCTATATAACAATGTTTTATTTATTTGTTATTTATTAATTTATTATTGATTTATTTTGTTAATTATTTTATTTAATTTTTCGTTTTGTTTCTATGTACTAGTAATTTACAACTTTGCTTTTTTTACTGTTTATGTTACTTGTACCTTGCTTGGTTGATAAATAAAATAAACTTACGCTGAACAGATTCAGCAGCATTAGACAGGTGCACGAAACGAGGAGACCACACTTGGGAGCAGTATTCAACAATGCTACGAACAAAAGAAATAAAAAGACGAACACATGTGTTGATATTGGTTGCAAAGCCAGAGCAGCGCAGAACGAAACCAGCTACTTTTGAAGACTTAGCAACCACAAAAAAAACATGCAGATCAAATTTTAACTTCGGATCAAAGATGATGCCGAGGTCTTTATGTTGATCTACATGCTTCAAAAGAGTATCGCACAAAAAATATTCAAAGGAAATGGGATCAGGCTTATTGGAAAAAGACATCACGAAACACTTGGAAACATTAAGATCAAGGAAGTTCGCAGAGCACCAATCACTTAAAGCAAAAAGATCCGATTGTAACTTACAACAATCATTTTGTGACGTGACAGCACGGAAAATTTTAAGGTCATCAGCATACAACAGAGAGTCAGACTGAAATACATATGAGGAGTCTTTGCAAATGGAAGACCCGACTCGCCGCACCTTCTACTCCCGAAAAGAGAAGCTCCTCAAGAGGTTGTGAAATGAGGGACTAAAATACTCAATTACCGAGATGTATTCACGGGGTCGGGGGAAGCAAAGCTAAGTGTGAAAACTATTAGGGAATGTCCTCAGGAAGGGGTATTATCCTCTCTGTTTTGGAACCTGCTGGTTTAAGAAAGTCACTGGACCCCCAGCAGTAAGGTATAAACCACTCTCGGATACGAGGTAATGATGAGTTTGAGTTCCAGAAAACCTTAAATGAAACAGTACAATGTTGCGAGTATGAGGGGCTATCCATAAACCTTTAAAAGCCCAGCATAATTCCATTCACCATGAAAACAAAAATTGAGTCGAAATAGGAATTCTAAAAATAATAAGCACAGAGGTACGTCTACAGGAAGAGGTCAAATATTTAGAAATCCACCAGGATAGGAAACCCACCTGGAATATTCATCTAAATAAAGCGACACTGAAGGCCACTAAAGCACTTTGGGCGACAAAATAAATGATTGGGCCCGATTGGGAACTATCTGCACACAAATGGTGAGACCATTCATTCTATATAAATCAGCAGTGTGGTGCAAGAAAACCAGGCAGGAATCTCCTATTAACAGGCTAAACAAGCTTCAACGGATGGCCTGCCTGCTGATTACAGGAGCAATGAGCTCCAACCCAACGGCCGGAATGGCTTCTAAACCTTGAATCGCTATACCTTAAATTTAAAGAAGAAATGGCGAAACAAGCGGCAAGCCTACAACAGGCCTGCAGGCACAATTTGGGAGACCTAAAAGGTCATGTTAGTATCCTGGAGGAAATTAGACTCATAATAGATATCCTGAGCCTCAGCGATCAAACAAAGACTAGGGCAGCCATCGAGAAAATTTTTAAGGTCAATATGAGCTAAGATATTAGTGACTAATATATTAGTTAATGTATTCAAGGTAACATTTGGTATTAAATAATATATCAAACTATCAACCCGAATGAATTTATCGGGGAAAAAACTTTCTTTAAGAGGATTAGTACGTATGCCCAATCACTAGTAAAATATGCCAGCCCGCTATTATTTGGGTATTTTATATTCGCTTCAGGCAATATATCTAGTATAATAAAAGTACGATTGGAAACACAAATCTATTCATTCCAATTATGCTAGTTGAAGTGAAAGCACCAAATTTACCCAAATATCTTGATTTTAACGACCCTTTTTCAAAACTTTGGAAATCTTCAACGGATCGAACTGAAATTTCTTTGCGATAATATTAACGGTAGATAGTTGAATTCAAAAGCGTATTGAAATTCAACGCATGCAACCATTCGGCTACAGAAGCAATGACATATGTATAACATTGATGGTCTATAAGAACATCGTGAAAAAATTGGTGCAACGACGAAGAAGTGGTCGACCGACGGTACTTTCCGATAAGAACATTCGAGACCGATTGAACTTCTGTCAAAAGCTGAAAACGCTTGGACTTGCTGATGACAATGCCCGTGGTCGAATCCGGCGTCCTAACATCCTTTTTACCGACGAGTCGTGGATTCAACCGCATCCAAAACTACGAAATTCAGCAGTCACAGAAAAATCCAACGTCATTTTGTTGAATAAGGAGCGCTTGTTAATGATGAATATTACAGGGAAAGTATCAACCCTATTTTTGCACAATGCGTTAATATTCACCATCAATTTAAGGACTGAAAGGAAATGATTTTGAAGCAATTTCGAAAATTTATGAGGCGATTTATCAGTACTTTTCAAATGTGTGGATTGTTTGGCCCGGTAATTCCCCTGATTTAAACGAGAGTGAGTTTAAAGGACAGTGTCTTCAGAGATCCACGGACCAAAAAATAGGCAGGAAATAAAAATAAATAAATTTGTATTATCTTACCTAATGTGTGTTCTTTATAATAAAATTATAATATTAAACGAATATATTTTCAATAAAATTGTATACAGTAAATAATAAGAGCAGACACTTTTGCGTCACCCTATATATTGGCTAAGGTATTCAACTATTTGTGAATTAGCTTATATCTTAGCGCATAATGATGGGATATTCGTTACAATTTCGCGTATCTACTCAATGCTGTATGTCTAAGATCCCAACGGGAATCGGGGTAATGTATGCTGGCGTAATGCATGAATCAAACAATGCTGGTAATGCACATATCCGATTTCCAAAGCTATTTTCCAGCAATTATAAGATATACTCGTAAACATGACTTGGAGCATGGAAAATGCTGCAAGGGAGAAGGCTCATATGTTATAAGTCCAAGACTGGCCAATGAAATTCACTCGCAGAAACAAGGGGAAAAGAACTTGCGAGCATACATCGGTTATGGGTAGTCTGCTATATAAAGCGGAAATATGAAAATTTCGAAGCATTTCAAATCATCACGCACGGGTAAGTAAAATGTATGAAGACAATTCCCCCTAGTAGCAAAGAGCATGCGCTATTGGAATTTCCAATGAGCGTCAGCATACAAAAACCACACATGCAGAGATACGATCGGCCGCCGGCCAAAGCTTTAATTCATATTGAGGCGTATAAATGCGAGAATACGATGTCGTACTTTCCAAAAAGCTCTTATACATAAAGCTATAGAGCTAAAAGCATGAGTTTCCCCTTGTATAAATCTTCCCAGCCTAGGACATGCAATGTTAAAAAGAAACAACGCGTAATGGTCCGGTAATGCTTACACGCATTACGCGAAATGCTTACCGAATATATCCGTAAGCATTATTTTTCCCGTTGGGATAGAGTATGATCGCTCATATAATGATATATATAAGTAATGTTCACACGTATGTTTAAGTGAATGAATTAATTGACCTTGTTCTCGTGCGAAGCAATGAAGCTAATGGAGTAATGAGCTTTATGTTTGCTTGAGAGCTTGTTTAGACCCACGAAAGTTGAATGAAGCTACTGTTAACTCAAAAGATGTGAAGCAACGCAACTATAGGTCTGTTCCCGTATTACGATTAATTGCAATTAATTGCAATGAAGCGTACTAAAACGGACTAAAAAACTCTGTTTTAGTACGTTTCATTGCAATTAATTGCAATTAATCGTAGTACGGGAACAGACCTTATATTAAGCAAAATATTTCAGCAAACTTGATGCGGATTCGGGGATTTGGATGCTTGAACTCGATGATGAAAGCTCATTTCTGTGCAGTTTCAATACGCCTTTCGGGAGGCATGGATTTTTTAGGTTTCCGTATAGTATAAAAACAGCATCAAAAGAGTTTCAGTATGTCATGAATAAATTATTCGGTGATATTGAAGGACTTGAAATATTTATAGATGATTTTATCATTTCGGTAAAAAAAAAGAAGAACACGATAAGACACTAAGACTTGTACTTGAAAGAGCAAGCAAAGTAGGTCTGACATTTAATAAATCAAAATGTGAATTCGGCCTAAAAAAATTAAATATTTAGGTCACATATGTTCCCTGCGATGGAGTTTCTTCGGATCCGTCAAAAATTGATGCCATCAAAAATATGCAAGCACTGAGAAATATCAAGGAGCTGCAAAGGTTTCTGGGCATGGTGAATTATTTAGGCCCGTTCATGAAAAATATATCTGCACAGACTTTTCACTTAAGAAATCTATTGAAAAGGGAGACATTGTGGAGATAGTTTCCTGAACACGGGAAAGAGTTTAATAATACAAAAGAACTCATTAGCACTGCTCTTACACTCTGTAATTTCGATCCAAACAAACCAATAACTTTGTCTGTAGATTCATCATATGACGCCATGGGTGCGATATTAATGCATGAAAAACGCCCGATTGCATATGCATCTTCCACCCTAATTGAAACACAAAGAAATTATTCTCAAATAGAAAAGGAACGTTTGGTTATCTACTTTGGTTGCAATAAATTTCATAGATACATTTATGGTCAATTCGTGACTGTGGGAACAGATCACAAACCGTTTATTCCAATTTTTCGGAAACCTCTAAACTCAATATCTTTGCATCTTCAACGGATTCTTTTGAAACTACAGATGTACAAGATCAATGTTACTTACGTTTCTGGTAAACATCTTTACATCGCAGATATGTTATTTAGGGCGTGTGTCCAACATGATTTGAATTTTCGAAATATCGATGAAGAAATAAGCCTTCATGTCAATTCAGTTGTCTCGCAAATTTTTGTGACCGACAAAAGGCTGCAGGAGATCAGAACATCAACTCAAAAAGATGAAGTTCTGAGTTTAGTTAAAGAATATTGTTTGAAAAGATGGCCTGATACGGTAAGCAATACTAAGCGCCTAGCTCAGCCATATTTTAACATCAGAGGGAAGTTGACGATTTCGCCTTTAAGAATAAAAGTCTTGTCATTCCCACGAGAATGCGAGCAGATGTTTAAAAAAAAATCATGAAGGACATCTGTAAATCAACCGATGTGTGAATTTAGCAAGAGACATTGTATACTGGCTATGCATGACAAATGATATTAAAAATGTTGTACAAAGTTGCATGTTCTGCAAAACACTTAGACCTGCAAATCCAAAGATGCCATTGACACCACACTCGATTCCTTCCTTACCGTGGGAGAAATTATGAGTTGACTGCTTCAAATGGCGAAATGATACCTACCTATTAGTTGTTGACTACTTTTCAAAATACGTAGAAAGTGCGAAATTGCACAAAAATCTTACCGCTAACAATGTGATAACTCATTTGAAATCAATTTTTGCAAGGCATGGAATACCTAAAATTTTAATTTGCGATAACGGACCTCCTTTCAACTCAAAAGAATTCAATTTTTTTTTAAATGAGTGGGACATTGAAAGTGCAACAACTAGTCCATATTATCCAAAATCTGATGGGTTAGTTGAAAGTACTGTGAAAACAATAAAAAATATTCTGTCTAAATGCCAAAAGTCTAGAGCAGATCCATACATCGATCTACTTCAATATCGAAATACTCCTAAATGCGATTTCGATTCTCCAGCTAAGCTCCTCATCTCTCGTAATTTGAGAACAAAATTACCAGTCAGGTTGTCAAATCTAAAACCTGAAGTCATAAATGAAACAAGGCATAAAAAGAACTTACAAATCAAGACAGACAAAATGAAAATGTACTATAACAAGCATGCAAGAAGACTACCTACTAACAATGTGAACGAGGAAGTTTTCTTCAAAACACATGTCCAAGTTGAAAATTGGACCCAAGGTAGCGTCGTTGAAAAATGCGAACAACCTAACACTTATTTAATCAAAGAGAGCAATAGCAATACAAATTATAGAAGAAATCGTGAGCAATTATTAAAAATTAGAGGTGACAGAAATATAAATAAAAGGGAGTCTCTCAAAGATGTTCCGCCTGGTAACAAATCAAAGCCTTCGAATAAGAACTTTATGAGCGCCCTAATATCGCATATGTCAAGATTCCATTTTAAGCAAAGTGAATCTGCATTACAATCACCAGTTAGCAAAGAGGCCGAAGAAGTAAAATCGTACGAACTTTCCATTAACGATGCGTCACAATCTCAAAACAATATAAATGCAGATGAGCCACCCAGAAGTTAAAATGAAAAAAATGTAACAAATCGGTTGTTGAGCTATAGCCAATCATGAAAAATCATAAAGTTCTCTGATTTGTTTTTACTTTGAGAATTTCATGTGCGAAACCTAAATACTAAACAGAACCTAATTTGAATTGAACTAGTCAAAGGTTTATGCTGATCACTCTAAATCATTAATTTCAAGATAATATTAAACAAAAATTTAAAAAAATACTAACTTTGAGAGTTTATAACTATGTATAACATATTTTATTTATCGTTCGATTGAAATGCAAGACATTTAAAATAAAACAATTTGAAGTTTGTGGATAATTGAAAGTTAAAAAAAAAAATCATTAATCCAAAGTTTACCCGAATATTCAAAGAAATTATTGAAAGAAAATCAATGTCAATGGGAATGTACAGGGTGCGCCACCAAAATCCGGACAAAAAACCATTCAATATTCCCGCGATAATACGCTTCAGAAAGATATCGCTTTCAGTGTCTGAATACCTTGTAGACTAAAGTTAATTATGTCAGTACGAAAATTGTCACCATGTCGGAAACAAGCCCAGAGTTTATTCGAAGAGCCGCAATCATCGAAGGCCACCGCGCTGGACGGTCAGCGACGGAGATAATTAGATTTTTCGGTTACCCAAAATCAACTGTCTGTGTTTTATCCAAATACACTGATAAGGAAAAGTACGGAGAGTGTTCCGAAACACCTGCAAGGAAGACCCACTCAAAAAAATGTTCGTCAAGAACCCCAGAAGCCATAAAAAGAACCCAAGAGCTTATCTCGGAGGACCCAGGGCAGTCTCTAAGAAAAATATCATCAATAGTCGGTGTGAGTAATACAACAATGAGAAGAATAGTCGAAGAAGATTTGCGGTACCACTCCTACACGATTAAGATAAGGCAGATGCTGTCTGGAGATGCCAGAACCAAGCGAGTGGCTCGCGCCAGTCTGCTTATCAGTTCCTTAAAAAATGAAGCGGCGGGGCGGATCAGGTTTTTCTCCGACGAAAAAATTTTCACTGTGGATGCAAAAATCAATAGAAGAAATGATCGCTGGCTTGCCCACGATCCAGAAGATGTTCCTGTTGTTGCTAGAACGAAATTTCCGGCGAGTGTTCATGTGCTGAGTGTTGTGTCTAGTGAAGGTGATAAAATGCCACCTCATTTTTTTCAAAAAGGTGAAACGGTCACCAAAGATGTGTACCTAACAGTTTTGAAGAACATAGTTAAACCTTGGATGGAGGACATTGCATCTGGAAGACCATATGTATTCCAGCAAGATGGTGCGCCGGCCCACACGAGCCATTTGGTCCAAAACTGGCTCTCGGACAACGTCAGCATGTTTTGGTCCAAGGAATTCTGGCCTCCTAACAGTCCAGATCTGAACCCCTTGGACTACTACGTGTGGAGCGTGATTGAAAGGATCACTAACAAGTCTCGTCATCCAAATTTGACATCATTGATGGTCGCTATTGAAGCAGCATTCACCGAAATGGAACGCGCCACACTCCAGAGGGCATGCGAACGTTTTCGACCAAGATTAGAGGCCGTTGTAGCAGCTAATGGAGGATATATCGAATAATTATTATCTCCATAGATATATCGATTAGCATGTAAAAAGGTTTTTATTAAATAAAAAAAAACATGACAAATATTTGTAATGAATTTTTTGTTGAATTTGTCCGGATTTTGGTGGCGCACCCTGTACTACTCTTAGAAAAATGATGTTGAAATCAAGGATTAATTTTAAAAAAACCATTCATTGAATTGAATTATATAATGAATTAGAATTGAATTATATAATGAACGAAGTAAGAATCAAAACAAAAACAAAACACATGAGCAATGTAACTAAACATATCACGAATCCAAATATGAACACGTACATTCAAAACTTAAGAGCAGAGGTGCTGTAGTTTTGTAACTCTCTCTCTCTCTCTCTCCCTCTCTCTTAAGTAAGTTATTTATAAGTATTAGTGTAAGTTAGAAAGTATGTATTGAGATTTGGAAATAAAGTCCGTCTAAACAGAACTCCCGACTTGCGAAGATTATTAATATAACAGTGTGTTAGTAAAAGTTTGGCAAACAATTAATTAATGGTAGTCGGTGATAATGTAATTATGTATGGATATCAATCTATTATGTATGGATATTCCATTGCGATGGGTCGATTCGTCGTCTAATACAGGCAAGGTTTGGGTACAAAATCTCGTATTACAATATCCCGTTTACAAAATCCCGATTACAAAATCTCGTTATTACAAAATCCTATAACATAAAATCCCGTAAAACAAAATCCCGTATTACGAAATCCTGTACTACAAAATCCCGTATTATAAAATTCCGTTATACAAAATCCCTATTTAAAAATCCCGTAGTTTTGCATAATATAGAATCAGGCGAATCAGGCGCATTCAAATTTATGCATAAATAAAAATTTAAATCACTATGTTTTTGTTATTTCATTATATGAATAGGTTTCATACGGAATTTCGTTCCACGAGATTTTGAGTTTCGGGATTTTTAAGTACAGGATTTTGTATTTCGGGATTTTGGAATACGGAATTTTGAAACATACGGGATTTTGTTAATGCGGGATGTGGTGATTCGGGATTTTGATACGATCCCTACAGGCAAATGTGAAAAAAATAAAATAAATATACCGTGCTTTTAAAAAAAATCAATTTTTAAAAATCTACCTTGTGTACATCATGGTAAACTTCGTTTACCTAGGTAGCAATCGATCGAGTGACGCCAACGAAACTGACGAAATCAAGCGACGGATACAACTAGCAAATAAGACATTCTTCTCGGTCCTCTCCATTAAGAAATCGAAATATGTGCACAGAAAGACTAAGCTCCGCGTTTATAAAACTATCATAAGACCTGTTCTGTACTATAGTTGCGAAACATGGACCCTGACCCAAGCCTCCGAAAATATGATCGACACCTTCGAACGGAAAGTTCTACGGCGGATTTTCGGGGCTATTCGCGACCGAGATGGATGGCGCATCCGGTACAACAATGAGTTGTATGAACTTTACGATGAGCTGGAAGTCTCAAAAATCGTCAAATTACAAATGGGTTGGGCACGTCAAATTACGTTTACAGTGAGTTGGGCACGTGCAACGCATGAATGACGATCGCTTGCCAAAACGTGTCATGAACGCAAGATGAGTCGACGGAGCGAGGTCAAGAGGAAGGAACATCAAGAGCTCGTTGGGAGAGCTCAGTGTATGTGGACGCCGAGCAACTGTTGAGGTTCCAAGACTGGAGGACGCGGTCACGTGACCGAGACAATTGGAGGAGATCGATCCAGGCGGCCAAGACCCGAAGTCGGGCTGTTGTTCCACGTTGATGATGAATTCACTATGGATAAATAAGGACAAAAAACTTCTGAGGAACTTAGAAAAATTATTATAAGTCAGCGCGAATACGGGAACACTTGAAGAACACAAGAAGAAAATAAAAAGGTTAAGAGAAGTATTTCGACTGTGCAATATATTATTAAAAGACATGAAACTGAAAATAGATTTGAAATTATGGAAAACTATTAAATGAATCAGACGAAAGAATGATATTGAGAGAAGTCATAAAATAGTCCAAAAGTTAGTGATCCAGCCCACCATATAAGGCTATAAAATTTAATAATGCTACCTAACCCTTGGAGTTGCTATAGAGGAATATTAGGAATAACCTTAAATCAAGTGCTCCAGAAATCGCTGAGAACCTGAAAAATGACAGAACATTGTCAAACGCTCAATGCGTTTGAAATTTTGCGAAAATGGGTTAGATGGGCTACGTCTCAAGAATAAAATCTTTTTTTTTTATCAAGGAGAATGCTGCTCGACTCTGAAAGGATGCTGGACTTGGCGTGACGGTTGCCGGAAAAATTTGGGAAAATGTTCTTCGTTGAAAAAATTGCGTCCCTCCGTGAAACACGAAGGTGGAAATGTTATAGTTGTGGAGCGATGGCAACTAATGGAGTTGGAAATATGGAGTTTATCGGAAGCAATTTCGATAGACATAAGTACTGAAAATATTGCTTAGTACTTATTGCTTCTAATATCGGAGTTTTTGGTTTTTGTTTTGTGCCAATGACAGTCCTTAAATATAATATTTCGATCAGATTGCACCTGAACGAGGCTATTTTACATGTGTGAAGCAAAATAGCAACCAAAATAAGTTGTGGATTCAAAAAATAATCGTCTGCAGAAGGTAATTTCGGAAAAAGGATTTTACACAGCGTACTAGATGTAAAATTGAAAATCGTTCAATATTTTCAAACACGAATTGGTTGATATGTTTTTCTTCAATATTGCAAAAGAAAAAGATAAAAAAAAAATGTTGTAAAAAAAATGTCTACATTGGAGACTTTATAAATAACTATAGAATAAAAGTAGCTTTGTTTCCGGGAAAGGTAAATGAGTTAGGTGCTGCACGTCCAATTTTCTGAGCCAGTTTTTTTTATAAAACTCTGTATGATTTTGCTTTTATACCACACATTATCTGCCTTCTCATACATCATTCTCATGTGCATTTTTATTACAAAAAAAATGGAAGCTTAATTCCATCATTTACGCTAAAAGCACTCACATATAGTGAAATATTCATTTTTTCCCAATACATAATTAAAGCTTTCGGAATCTTTTTACAGTTAACAGAATTATCATTTTTGCTGTTATAACATTTTTTCGTCGCTACATATGATAGGCATTAGAATGTGCGCCCGAATTGTTCATATATTTTTACGTAAAACATTTTTTGTAAATTCAAATCTGTTAATGTAAACTACGTCGAAATAACGTCGATTTTAGCTCGATGAATTAAATTACACTTCATTGATGAAGATGTACATCCAGAGTCGACCGACTGTTAATTTAAAGGAATTCGTTGAAAATTTTGAGTAGAATTTTGTATTAAACTAGCTTGAATAGTTCAAGGTATACTTAAAATGGCAAAAAGATCTTTCAAAACCATCCCAAATTACCTGATTCTTCGATACCGCATTAAATGCATCGTTGACAATGATTTCCTTGAAATGTTCGAGTATGTAGGTGATCGCGATTTCCTTTAAATCTACACGTAGTGTCTCATCTAAATAATTTAGTAAATTTCATTAATATATAAATCCAAAATTTTTTTTTAACAACTGTAATTATACTGTGTGATATTTAAATGGTTTTTGTCTATACATTAGGCGCGTTTTTTTGCTCCTCTATCTAGCAGAGAACAGAGTATACGCATTGGAAACAACAACACTCGGTAAAACTCGACGTGATGCACCACACAGCTGTTATATGAATTTTGCCGATAGATGTCGGGTTAGTATGTTTGTGTTTTTGTGGTTGTGCGTTTGCTTTTGGGGTTTTTTTTTCTTTTTTGGTTTGTATTTCTTACTTGTGTTATCTTCTCGCGTACTTTTTTGTGTTTTTCTTCAATTTTCTACCCCTTCTACCGCCTATTCGCCCTCTGGTGGTAGAATTTTCCGGCTGTGGTGCATCAAGTCGAGTTTACCCCAACACTCCTGTCCTAGTGAATTCACTAGTACAGAAATTGTATTCCTCATAGGTAGTTCAAGTGCTGATCTATAGAATGTGCTGATAGAAAAAAGAAAAGCTCATGAGAAGTTGTCTTTTTTGCCATGAGGTGGCTTTGATTTTTTCAAGGTTATGTTGAACGTTTTGGTAGTTAGGAAATTAGAAAAAGCCCTCATCATGTGTGGAAAGTTAAAAGAAGTAAATCTGTTAGTTTTTTTTCTATTTTCTATCGATTGTGGTAGTTCATACTCGTTATTTCCCTCCTTCATTTTCAGCTGTTTTGCGCTACCAAAGCGAATACAGCAACCTATAGCAACCTTAGCAAATGCACTGCTGTTCTGTCCTAGATTGTTGTTTTAGTCCTAGATTGTTGTTTTTGCGGCATAGTTCTATTCTGTTCTCTACCAGACCGAGAAAAAAATGCACCTATTATTTTCGCGATGTCGTATATTACTATGAGGGCATATAATCAAATTACCTGCGATTACATACAGCGGAATACAATTCTTATGATCGATGACCTTTTTGAAAATTGTTTCGCATTCTACACCAAAGTAGTTCATGTTTTTGATGAGGAGACATACATCGTCTGGCGGGAAGCTGAGGACACCTGAATACAGATACTCAACGATTATGCTCATTATTTCGAAAGTTGTTTCGTGTTTAAGATCGACACTGTTCTGGTTACTTTCGCAAAATGAAGCTGCAGTAAAATACTAGTTAATGATAACCAAAGTAAGGTTTATTGTCGAATCAACAGACATTAACAAATAAAAAGTGTAGAGTTGATCAAATTAGGATGCTAGTAAAGTGAGAATTAGTAGATTAGTTTAAGTAGAAAATAGAAATATAGTTTACATCTGAAGGAGCATTTGGTAAATTTACATGGACTTTGGTAGAGAATAAATCATCAGATGAAGAAGATGAAATTATTTTGTGTCAATGTGTCGATCGAACCTACTTCCTCCTAGCTTTTTGTTTCACTGCGAATCGATTATTTTACCGCCACATATTATTTTAAAGCGACCTCGACTGATCAATATTCTTATATATTTAGCATCCCGCATCTCTTTTATACAGAAGATCTGAAAAATTCCATTATTCAAACGCAAAGAGACTCAATTTTTCCACTTACCAACACTTTTTTCGCTTGATCAATGGTGTGACCAAAACAAACTGAACAGCAACGCCAGCAAATGCCACGCCATAAGCGTTCAACAAAACTTTGCTAAAAATCATAATCCGTGCTATTTCAACAAAACTGTGCTAAAGAGCATTGATAGCGTCATAGAAATCGGTGTCATTTTAGACAAACAGCAAAGTTTTAATTAGCAGTGCGATAAAATTCTAGCTTGGGCTAGTAAACAGCTAAAATTCATAAAGAGATGCGCTCAGAATTCGAGAAAACATTCATCTCTATAACTCGCCCGTTAGTCGAGCTATAAAACCCTCCACATTTTAAAAATACTGCAAATTATCTTAGACTCGGCAATTCTGGAAAATTCAAAAGCCTCAGAAGTAGGGACATACAGGCCGGTGAACATTTAAAGTAAATTTAAATTACTTTTATTGGGAAGGGAAGACTTCGTTCTGTTCGTTATGTTATGACCCAAATGTATAACAGGATGGTAATACCTTTTGGAAATGTCTCACGGAACATTATTAAATCAGAATATGCAAGCAGTTGCTTAAACAAGTTAGTCTGTCTAATACTATTGTATTCTTACTTTCAATCGCTTCATAATGTGATAATAGATAAGAAATATCGCTAAAATACTAATACCTAAACTAAAATAAAAGAACTTAGCCATCTTTACACTAGAAAAATGACAACTAACAAAGATGGCATAGTTTGATATTTATCACACTTGGTTTTTTGTTTCTCGCTAAGAACATAGAACAAGACCTACTTATTTTTTTCCATTCCACCCTCTTACAAATAGGGTTTCATTTTTTATTTCTTTCTTTCCATTCTCTTCACTCATCGATCAAAATTCTATTCATTTGCTGATTGTTTTTATCGTGGAATAGAAGGTGCCTACTTGGTCTTTTGAATATTTATGATTAATTTGCTTTGTTCGAGCTAGTTACAATATTTTTCTAGATCACCATACCAATTGTTCCTTCAGATATATCTAATATTGCGGATATTGATATTTTGAGGTTAATCTGCCCTCTTCTTTAGGATTAATAGTTATAGACATATAGCAATTGTAAGTCCTTCAAAGACTTATAGTCACCGAAAAAGAGAGCAGATTACCGTCCAAATAGGGATATCTGTCAAGAAATTGAAATATATTTAGCTTTGATAGGGTTGATTATATCTAATATATAGGGATATAAATATGTAAATAGATCGCAAAGTTATTTTTTTAAATTAACAATTGCATAGGGTATGAAAATTGACATAAAACAATAGTCTTTGTACTTGACACCGCAAGAATTTTGATGACTGGTTTTTAGCAGAACGAGCAAAAGTTCTTAAGTAATGCAAAACAAAAGCTACTAATGTAAACCTTTAGTGGTAGCAACAACTACTGAAACCAGTAGTCAAATATTCTTGTCATTGGAGAATCTCCTTCATTTACTAAAAAAATTAGTGTAAGTTATGATAACGCGAGCATTTAATTTTCCTCATAAATTACTACTGATGCACTTATACTTCTATTATTTTAAATTCATGCTACCCTGTGTAGTAGATATGCATACATGCTTCGGCACTGTTTCTCTACATTTTTCATTAACTGATCAAGTTATCAAATATTTTCTACAAACCGTCGAACATAATTTCAAAGTACGAGCTACATGATGCCAGCACAGATTTATGAGCAAAAATCTCCTGTCCGCGGACTTTCAGTTTTATGTCGCACAACTACAAACGATAAAAATTAAATTGAAAATTGATTTAGCTAACCTTATCACAATCCAAACTATATAATTACCTTCCTATTCCGTTGAAATTCCAAAAGCTTTTGAAACGATCTTTGAACATGGCTGTTATCCACAACTCGCGTTGATGTCGACATTTTAATTAGGACCTTTCTCTCTTCAGAATTTCCCGATGTTTTTTTTATTTCGATCCTCACACACCAAATATTTCTTCGCGATCAAAAAGATAACGTCCGTTCGCGTGCTGTAGTAGTCGTGACAGAACTTTGTAACTGAATTCTTTATGGCGTGGGGGAACATCTGAGAAAAGTGCAAAAAAGCTCTGCTGCAATTTGCGGCAAACAGACTCTAGAAGTGTCAGTTGTCGGCGGTTGAATTTTGAAAAATACTCTTGTGGACAGTTTGGAGGTCAATCCGGCAAAACAAATTAACCAAAATAGAATTATGTTTGAAGAAAATCAAGTATTTTTAAGATATTCATTCACCCGATGTTTTATGTGAAAGTGGTTGAAATTATAATAAAATTGATTATTAGTACTAAAATCAGTGTTATATTTTATTACATTTCATGATCAAGAAAAATGAATTGTGAGAGATACTGCTGTCACAAAGATCGTCTTTTGTTGTTTATAGCATGAGATAATTTGATTCTTTATGTAAACTAGTGATGGGCGTTTCTGTTGTTTTCAAAAAACGAAAACGAACTGTTTTTTGAAAACAAAAAACAACTGGTTTTTGAAAACAATAAACAACTGGTTTTTAGAACTGTGTAAAAAACAGTTTGAATTCACGACAAGAAAAATGTTTGTGCTGTGTGGCAATGTATATATGTATTTAAAACGTATGTAGTTCAATTAAGAAACATCGTTCGTAGTTTGAATGGGCAAACTCGACTTGATGTACCACAGCCGGAAAATTCTACCACGAGAGGAAGAATTGGTTGTAGCAGGGGTCGAAGAATGAAGAAAAACAAACATTTTACAAAAAAAAAAAATTACTCGAGAAGACAGCACAGCTAAGAAAAACAAACAAACAAAAGCATCCCCAAAAGCAAACACACAACCACAAAAACACAAACATACTAGCCACACATCTATCGGTCAAATTCATCTAACGGCTATGTGGTGCATCAAGTCGAGTTTTACCCATAACAGAAACGGAACAATGCTATCCAGAGCAGACGCATTGGAAACAACAACATAACTGTTCTGTTATGGTTAGGGGAGTAAAAAACGCGCCTATTATCTACTTGATAAACTGTATAATCATATATCAATCAGTACACATGATCGTAAAGAATCATGGATAAGCAGCATTGAAAACAACAGCAACTGAGTACGGATTGTTGTTGTTTTCAATCCTAACCAACCTATCCTAACTAACTCTTGATCGAGATGCAAAAATACGCACCTTATAAGTCTGACAATCTCGTATTGCCGTGTTCCATTTTTACTAATTAGCACTTTCAAGTACTTGGCAGTAGATCACAGATGGAACGCCATTTTCGTTCATACGAGCAGATTCTAATCTTTCAAATTGTGTGCAGTTTTCAAATTTAACAGTTCAAAATAAAGGGAGAAAGTAACGAATAAAAAATACCACTTGTGGTAGTTACCAATTGTATTGGTAGAAAACGTATAACTAACTAACAGAAAACTATTAACTTTCTATACATTATGAAAACTTTTTCTAATTTTCGAACTACCAAAACATTCGTCATCGGTGTGAAAAATCCAAATCCACCTATTTACAACTAAATAGTCACCGGTAAAAAAATCAGCACAGCACATGTACGAAGCCCGGTAGAAATGTTTTGTTCGTCAAAACGAATATCTTCTCTGCCACATAATACACACTTGTAAAACGGGAAAATGAATGGACAATTAAATCCGGTACGGCAACCAATCACAAATATTTATGTTATTATCCTTGCACATTGAATTATTATAAAGCTCATTTCTTTTTCTTTCTTTGAATTTACTGATAAGAGAAATTAATTACACTTAGAAAGTTATCCACTCAACCGTTTATCGTCATCCTTTAAATGTTTGTCTCACAATTTCTATTTAATCGTCTTATTTTATTTGTGACCACATGTTCCCAAATTATTATCACCGATCACATGTTCCCAAATTATTATCACCTAAGTATCTTCACCAGGTTTTCTTGCCAAGTTTTGTCGAAATTGGTGCAAAAGAGCTAGCAAGCTCTTCCAAGCTCAAAAATATGCCACAAGCCATCCAAATGCAGCGTGTTTTGCATCTCTACCGAGAGCGGGCTAGGATAATAGCAAACCAACTGGGACAGGAATGTTGTTATTTTGGAAGCTGACATCCTAATCAGCACTCGAAAAAAATGCGACTACTGCAATACGTGAAAAAGACCTAAATTCATAAAATTATCACTTCATCGCAAATAGATGCACTCACTTTATTTTCGTATTTTAAAAAAATATTATCAAGTATAAAAATTATTGAATTTTCGCTAACCTATACATTATATTAATTGTAAATTTATGATGAAGCTCTCTATCAGCGTCAACCTCTAGACCCAATAAGAGTTTTCGTGGGATTACTTTACTTTTACCTATTATAAAATAACATTACACAACGAAAATCGGATGATCGTCAAATTTATGGGTTAAAACATCAGTCCAGCTATCTTTTCCAGGCAAATATCTCTCCAGGCCAACGTAATTTAGAAGATACAATTGTTCATCACGTATGCCTAAACAACGACCATTCGATCTACAATTGAAAATAGAAGTTCGCCACTTTTCGGATTCGCAGTGAAAATTATTTGTTTGTACTTACGCAAGCGAATACACCGGTGAATGATGCATTATTCGCGGATCATAACGCACAATGTCTTTACTGCCAGTCTTTAAACAGTAAATTGAGTCTCCTAATACTGCACTGCTGCAGCTTGTTTTGTAATCAAGTAATCCGGCATTGTACCACTGGCCCTCGCGTGGATCAAAACGCTCAATTATTTTCGGATACTCTTTTGCATCGATGCCGCCGAAAACGTAAATTGATGAATCTGTTGAAAAATAATTTGATTAATTCTATCCCTTCTCTGTATCTGGCAATAATATAAATCAATAGAATACTTACTGTATACCGAAACGCCAGGTCTGCTTCTCCTTTGCATCATATTGGGTAAGTCAATTATGCGTCCAGTGTCATAATCGTAAGATGAACATGCAGACTGAAACTGTCCTTCGATAGTTCCCCCTACCAAAAGCAACTTATTATGCCTACTACAAGTTCCGCAGCAAATCCTTCCAACTTTACAATCGAATTCAGCCCAGATCCGATTGTTTGTATCGTATCGTAATCCTACATCAGACAGGAAAGCACCACGGTAGCCTGCGGCAACATAGATCATGTTCTTATACATGGTAATCGAGCAGTATGCCATTTCGGGGCGGTATTGCGATTTCACTAACGACCCGTCCAATCCATTTAATTCATAGACATAAGGCTGCTGGCCTCGTGACATTATGTAAAAAATTGCTGGTTTTTCTAATACACTAACCGAGAATCGTGCAGGATTGTCGAATATCGACGAAACCAGCCATCGACAACCTCCAATGTTGTCTCGGAGGAATTCATCCTTGATTATTTTATTGCATATAAGCGTATGCGAGAGATCATTCACAGGCACATAGCTCAAGACTTCTTCCGTTAATTCTCCACGTCGATTCTCGTCCTGCTTAAGCCAGCTCATTGCTACTTCGTATATTATATCTGCTTCTGGGTTGTCCACTCTTTTTAGTACGTTTACTAACTGAAAAGTTTACATTAGAAGCTGTGAAGAAATCGTATGAATATGGTCAAGATTTTAAAAAATTCTTGGACACAAGAACTACAAGCCGCTTTTCTTTCTACGCTATGACCTATTAGCAGATGTGTATGATATATTTTTGTTCGGTGATACTGCTTTGATCTGTGAACTAGCCTATAGGTTGACTAAAATTTATTGTACATTCTATAATGATTTTGGGTTGGATTCGAATATCGCATGTCAAGATATTACTGTTACCTGTTGAATCCTGATATCAGTAATATCGTAAAGAATATGAACATATTAGTCTCACCTCTACTCAGTGATAGTATCACTGGCAGTATACACTCCACCACATAATCTGTTAAAAACATTTTCAAATTCAACCACACTTTTGGAATTGCTAGAGGGGAGGGAAATAGGGAAAAAATCTTAGGATTAAACTAAAAAAAAGTTGCAAGCGTCGACATCGTTCGAAATTTTCCCCGCAAAACGACTTCTAAGGACTGAGTCCTAAGAAAAAAATCTTTTATATAAAGAAAAAAGCACGTGGCAATATCAGGAAAAATTCGAGAAAATGTTATTTTCGTAACCAGAAGCAAATTCAACCTTTTGGAGTTTGATGAGAGGAGAAATCTTATGTTTGACCGAAATCCAATACAACACTTGACCTAAAAAACAAGAGTCTCTGCTTGAAAAACGAAGGTGGAAATGTTATCGTTGTGGGGCGATGATAACTAATGGAGATAGAAATCTGGTGTTTGTCGAAGGCAGTATTAAGCACCAACTTAAGTATCTGAAAATATTGAAGTACAATTCAAAATTTAGTGCTTTTAAAATCGGAGTCAATAATTATCCACTACGGGTGATATTGGGGAAATAATGATTGAAATAAATTATAAGAATTGTGCTCCCTCATCTTTCTCCAATTTTCAGACCGGAATTCGATCGAGAATCGTCTAAAGTAGGCTATTGCAATGAGTGGAGTAAAATAACACTCGAAATTAAAAAATAACTTGTGAATTCAATGAATAATCACTTGCTGAAAGGTAATTTCAACTTGGGACAAAATTCCTCTATATACCTCGTGTCTATGAATAACGTGAGCTACTAT
The DNA here is from genome assembly GCA_963978885.1 of Nemotelus pantherinus. Taxonomy (NCBI): domain Eukaryota; kingdom Metazoa; phylum Arthropoda; class Insecta; order Diptera; family Stratiomyidae; genus Nemotelus; species Nemotelus pantherinus. The sequence continues at coordinate 57,079,862 of OZ022266.1, read as the reverse complement.
CTGATATGTTTTCCTTCATATTGCAAAAGTAAAATAAATAAAAGAATAGTATTTTGCTCTCTATAATAGCAGCGTTTTTTTGCGCCTCTACCGACAGCTGGTTGCTTTGAAAACAACAATTGGAACAGGATTGCCACAGCGTAATACAGTTACATTATTACAAAATGCAGATTTTAGAATTATTTCCTATATTCACTTTGGAGACTACGAAGCCGAATTTCATTTTATATAGTTGGCAAATCGTTTAACATAAATATTTAGTCCATAAATATTTATAACATCCAATATTTGCATTTTAATCGATTATCTAAATGTGAAAATACTTTATAAATTAACAATTGATCCCATCCAATCTATTTTTAACGAAAAATTTATTAATGCAAACTACATTGAAATGAAACTTAGACCTCGGCTTTGGCTCGATGCATTAAATTACACATCATTGAAGACGAAGTACATTTAGAGTCGATCGTTTTGTGAATTTAAAGGAATTCGTTGCAAATTTTGAGTGAAATTTTGAAAATAAACCAGCTTGACTAGTTCAAGGTATATTTAAATGCCAAATTGATTTTTCAAAATCGTTTTAAATTACCTGATTCTTTGACACCGTATTAAATGCACCGTTGACAATGATTTCCTTGAAATTCTCGAGTATATAAGTGATCGCGATTTCCTTTAAATCCACACGTTCAGTCTCATCTAATAAATTTAGGAAAATTCATTAATACATAAATCCAAAATTCTTTTTAACAACTGGATTCATCTTGGGCGATATCTAAATGGTTTCTATATAAACATTATTGCCATGATTTCGTATATGACTATGAGGGCATTTAATTAAGTTACCTGCTAACACATACAGCGCAATACAATTCTTATGATTGAGGATCTTTTTGAAAATCGTGTCGCATTCTACGCCCAAGTAGTCCATATTTTTGATGAGAAGACATACATCGTCTGGGGGGAAAATGACTATACCTGAATACAGATACTCAACGATTATCCACATTATTTCGAAATTTGTTTCATGTCGAAGATCGACACTGTTCTGGTTACGTTCGAAAAATGAATCTGTAATAGAATACTAGTTACTAATTATCAAATTCAGTTTTTAAGTTAATTCAACAAACAGTAATAAATGATTAAATTAGCATGCTAGCTGGTAAAGTGAGAATTTTATTCACGTAGATTAGTTTAAGTAGAAAATATAGATATCTCTCCAAGTTAAGAGTGAACTAAATTATAATTTAAACTTTAAAGCTGTTGTTGCACCAAATTTTAAGGCATTCAAAGTGGGATTCAAAATACTAAATGGTCTAACTTGAAACAATTTACGGTGTATTTAATATTCCAATTAAAAGTAGTTGCAATCTGAAGGAAGTTGGTTTGTAAATTTACATGGTGTTATTTTATATATGATTAAAATTTTTTAAAACAGACATGAACAATATACATTTGTATACGCGAACGAAACAGTGCAATATTCCTCACACCTGTTGATACGTAATGAGCTGTGGGGTCTGATCTAGTCGGCGAAGCCGGATATAATTTCTCGCTACGATTTGAATAGGAAGCACTCATCAAGGAACAGTTGACGTGACTCCAAGGAAAGAATTTGTAGAAAGGAAAGGCGGATAACATATAAGAAAGGATATTACATTTTAAAGGATATTAAATTTATCGATGGGAACGGAGGAAACACACCTGACAAGCATATTTGAGGACACAAACGAACAAACATTAGCAAAATTCGAACACATGTACGTATATCAATAAGCTTAGTGGGTGAAAGAAGGACTGAAACCAAAGACTCAGGAGACTTTAATGGTAAATTCCGCAACATGAAGATAAAATCTTAATTTAGGATCAAAAGTCACATCCAAGTCCTTAAATTGGTTATCGGGTGACAGATAGTTGTTGGGAAATGAATAAGAGAACGAGACAGTAGAGCATTTAAGAGAATAGGTAATTTGTTTGCATTTGCTAACATTCAAGGACGAGGAATTACGGTTACATCAATTAAGAAGAGCATACAGATCATTTTGAAGAATAGTACAGTCGTTTGTGGACTTGATAACTTGGAACAGTTTTAAATCGTCAGCATATAGTAAACAAAGGGTTTTATAATAAAAAGGAAATCATTAATAAAAGCAAGATGATTAATGGACCAAGGATATACCATTCTAGAACATCGAAGAAGGGTGAAAGGGAGAAGAGCAAAGCAAGAAAGCAAGAAAGGAGTGATTCAAAACAACCAAACCGTTTGGCTTCATCCAGCAAAAATCGGTGTGTTTTTAAAAGTCTGTGCATAGTACGTCCACTTGTTCCTGACGATCTAAGGCAAGGCCGACTGTGTTGGACAAAAGGATGAGGTTAGTCAAAGTAGACTTACCTCTCACAAACTCATGCTGTTCCGAATAGAGGATAGGATTAATCATGGGCTAAACTCTAGAGAAAACCATTTTTTCAAGAAGGTTATTAAAGAAAGTGAGAATGGATGATAAATGGAAACGTAGGAAGCATAACCTGTTTTGAAAATTGAATAAATATTAGATACTTTCAGGCAGAAGAAAAAACCCCCGAATGATCGGCTTAACTTAAAAAAAAAGGGAGACGCATAATGACCAAATCGTGGATCACGCATAGAATTTAGGAGTCCATTTGGATCCACCACCGTAATGCGAATCAAGGCTGAGCAATAAGTTATCAACTTCCATTGGATTTTTATGGGTTAGAGAAAGTTAAAAAAATAAAACATCAAAAATGTCTGGGGGCTGCTTTGACGAAAAAAACAATAAGATGAAATTATATTGTATCGATTAAATCTTCAATATGAATTTGAACTGATGTATATGAACGCCGTTACGAGGATGCTGAATCCTATCTCTATCTCTAATTCGATTCTAGAAGACATTTGGGCAATAGTCGGATATGAGCATATCCAGAACCTTATAGGTCAACATTGAATCATACTATCGAAAAAGGCTAACGAAGTAAAATGTAATGTAATGATTTACAGCAAACAGCCCCACCACTAACCAAATTGATAATTGGTTGGATTTTATTTTTACCAATAGATATGATTATACACTGGTTAATTTAACTGTTGATTTAGACCATCTATTCTCCAAATGCTTTACTATTTTACAGTTGAGCTATCTATGCAGGATTTCTGTTTGTCTGATATCCGATTTCATAAATTTCATAAATGCCGGAAATGAGATCATTGTAACTCCCATTAACAACCTTCATCCGACTTATAATCTTTTTAACTTTAGAACTAGATGATGATATGAGCTTATTAAATAGACTGATTTTTGATTGGGCTGACAACTGAGTTCAAAAACTAAGGAGAAAAGATCGACTTTTTGTTTAAACATCAAAGAATTCAGGCTACGCTACGTTCATGTAAAGAAAAAATTGTGGGCCTTATTCCGAGATTCACCTCACGTCAGATCTCGCGTCACTTCGAAAGTCACGTCACCTACGAACCAGTATTCTGAGAGTCACATGAAGTGACTCTAGGTGAGGTGACTACGAATTTGTGTTTGAATGGCAGCGCCTGAACATTGACGTTTGAAATTTACCACGTCCATAGCACACTGACATCGACCGCTTCTCGTTCGATCACCGAAATTAAGCAGTGTTGGGCGCGGTCATTACTTAGATGGGCGACGGCTTGGGAACACCGCATGTGGTTGGGGCGTACAAACTTTCCTTCCCTTTAAATCACAAGTGCGGCCTACTTTGAAGGGAGTAGAATTAAAAAAAGTTGAAGTTCCAATGGAAGTAAGGAAAATCGAACGCAAAAAGGAAGTTGATAAGAAAAAGGACGGTATTTACAAGTGGACGAGGTATACTAAAACTTGCTATGCAAGATAGTGATTAGGAAAAAGTATTGGTGAATATTAAAAGTGGTTTTTATGTGTTCGCTGAGCTGTTTCAGGCTTTGTTGAATAACTCTCCATTAGTTCAATAAAGACATTCGAATTGTCTCTTGTTGATCGCTTTTTACCTAATAAAAACCAAAAATTCAAGAAAAGCATAATATAAAAAGACACGAGTAAACACTAGAGGACACACTAAAGAAAAACAACAAATCAAACATAAAACACCTCAAAAATTAACACACAACAAATAAATCTATGGCGAACACGTAGTCGTGTTTAGCCGCATTATTCAAATAAAAATATATAAATATCTTCAAAATAAGTTTTGTTTACTTTTTTTTTCATGATTCACGATCCAAACTTCGCCAAAATTCATCTTCATTTTATTCAAAATATAAATTTACATTACTTCTTCCCACATTCACTTGATATTATGAAGCGACTGAAAATCTCACTTCATGTGACTCTCGGAATAGCCGATGGATCGAAAATGTCATCTGAGGTGAGATGAAATCACCTCACGTGACTCTCAGAATACGAAATCAAGAAGCCACTTCATTCGCCACGTGAGGTGACTCTCAGAATAGGGCCCTATGCTGCCCTACTAAGCGAGTACAAAGTACAAAGCGAGTTTCGAGATAATTGAAGTTTTGTAAAAAAAAGTAATATTGATATACCTCTAATTCCCTTAGTGATTTAAGATTGAGATAGGCGACGAGGAACTGGGTTCGTTTGGACCTGGTGGAGGATTCTCCTTACTCCACTTTTCTCGGTGAGCGGTCTTCCGCTCTTGGATACATCGGGTATTTAGATTTAAAAAAATTTCTTAAGGTGTTTTCCATATGTTTTAAATAAGATACCATTAAAAGGATTAGTTCATTAGATGCGTATTGTTTTAAGCTTTCTAATGTTATAAAAATCAATTTTCCGATTTTTTTTCAATTTTCAATCGGTGACCTGTTTGGCGACCACTTCTAACAAAGTCATGAGAAATCTTGATGAGAGCAGAGGTCCAGGATCTAAACTACTTCCTCCTTGCTTCTTATTTTGTTGCAGAAAATCGATTATTTTATTGCTACATATTATTTTTAATAAATTACTATATGCGGTACATTTGCTTTCTTCTAGAAACATTCTCTTCTAACACCTGTTCTGAAAAGTGTTGAGGAACGTTCAATTGAAAATCATAAAGATATACTATCAGCCATACGGAACTTTACCGAAAAATTGCTTATGACAGCCTCTCAACTAATAGAACCTCTCCATAACGAACAGCATGACTTTAAAAAAGATAGCTCAATTATAAGAAATATCATTACTGTCACTTCGGATGTCATTTGTTACTCGGAAAAGACGTTTTCAGTTGATATTTTCAAAACCTCAACATACCGTGAAACATAGCAAAAAATGTTATCACGTTCACCATGGTATTTAAAAAAAATTACCAAAGTTTGGGATCTTGAAAGCTCTGCAAAGCCGGCTACATTTTTTTCTTCGAAGTCGAACTCAGCATATGAAATTTCAGCGTTGTTTGGAAAAAAAAATTTCCATTTCTTCTGGTGTTCTGCTAGGCAGCCACCTATTACCTCTACTGATCAAAATATTTTTATGTCGGATTTTTTCTGGCTTTATATCTGGCATACCGCATCTCTTTTATGCGGAAGATCTGAAAATTTACATTATTTAAACGCAATCAGACAACATTTTTCTACTATCAAAACCCTTTCTTGCTCAATCAACGGTGTTAATCAAAATATATTAATTAGCTGATTGTTTTATCTTGGAAAAGTAAATATTTGGCCTTTTACATTTTTCTAGATCACTATACCAATTTCTCCCACTCGAAATACACACTGAACTTTATAGCTATATGCCAGTCTTTTTTTTTGTTCTGAAGTAATTCGATAGCAACAAGTAAATGAAACGTATCCAATAATACGCTCTCCAGTTAGGTAATAAACTATCAAAATTGCAACAAAATTGCAGCCTTTGGATGTTCAACAGTGTTATGTTAATTATCAAAATAAACTTGTCTCACCCTCCACCCCCATTTGTTTTCTATTACTCTAAAATCAAGGGATCGTGCTGGCCAATCGGGAAACTGTATATTATTCGTCGCAAAATATGACTCAGTTGAAGTACTGACATGTATCCGAGCATTATCCTGTTGAAAAAAGAAAAGTTCTCCAGGGTATGTGGTCAGACATGGTTAAAAATTTCTCTTCTAGTGTGTTTCGGTATTCAGTACTATCAATACGATGGAACCGTCAAATGGAAAGCACCACAGCTGGCTGGCTTCGAAATTTGGCATTGGCTCGTTTTCGGGAAAAATGACGTGACTCTTTGCGAAGATCCCCCAATAGGTATTTAAACCATCTGCGTCGTCCAGTATTAAATTTTTACCTTTTTTTTCTCTTCCTTAAATTTTTACCATTAAAACTTATTTGCAAAGTTGCAAAATTTAGACAAATTCTTCCAACTGGGTTCCAGATAAAATTCATATGTTAACAGGCGAAGTACAGTCTTGCATCCTTATGCTGGCGTTTCAGACAACGTGAAGAGTTGATTCTAGTAGTTGCATTTGACCGTCATCATCTTTGTCCTTCAATTAATTCCTGACAACGTACTCCGATCTTTTCCGATTCTTCCAGAAATTTCGCTCCTTGACGAGCCCACCTCAAAAAAGAGAGCATAAATTCGACCTTTTTTCTTTCTCCCGACACTTTAATTGCTGCATCTATTGCTATGAATTGATCGTAACTACCACTTTGTCAATTATTTCACTTTTATAAATGCAGTGATAAGCAAACTGAAGAACGTAATTATTGGTTTTATTAAATTTACTCGTTGCAATCGAATTATTTTAAAACAAAAAAAAAAAGATTGCGCCCATAACTATGAAACGCAGAGTATTTCAATTTCTCGATATACATCGTTATTTTGAGAGAAATCTGCTCTCTTCTTTAGTGCCCTTTAAAGACTTATAGGCAGTTATATGCATCGAGGAATAGAGAAATTAAAATGTTGTGTTTCGAAAGCTAGAAAAACTTGAATCAGTTTAAATTGATCGTATTTTAATTTGGCAGGGTTTTTGATTGATATTTTAATAACTTTATGGTCCAAAAGTTATCGCCATTGAAAGTTTATGTTCACTTAAGTTCGGGTATCATTTGATCACATAATCGAGTAGCCTTTTCCAAGTCATCGTAATACGTAATAAATGAAATAAATCGCCAAATTATATTTTAAATTAAGAATGGCAGATTACAAACACTGACATAAAACAAGTCTTTGTATTTTAATAAGAAAACCGATTTTTCATTTCGAAGCTAGGTATATTTAATTTTGTGACAAATATCGATATTTCGAGGGTCATCTGCCCTCTTCTTCAGTGTCTATCGGTCTAATCTTGATCTAACTTAGGTATGTTATTTGTAGAGCAAAAAAGCTCGGGAACTTCTTGAACGCTTTGATATTAAAGCAGTTCCAACCAGTAAAGCTAAAAAATTAGGTACTATACTATGTCACGTGAAAGACAAAAAGGACAAAAAGGAAAAATGTGAAGTTTACAAAATTACCTGCCCAGAATGCGACAAAATATACGTCGGTCAAACGAAACGGTTAGTTGATGTTAGACTAACAGAACATAAACGGGAAGCAGCTTCAGCGAGGAAACATTAGTACGATCAGCAGTAGCAAAGCACATCTTGGAGGAGGATCAAAACATAACATGGGACAACGTGGAGATGATTAAGGAGGTACAAACTGGATGCGTACGAAAGCCTGAACATATGGAAAACCCCTATGCATAGAAGACTAAACACAGACCAAGGAAACTGTGCATCACCATTGTTCAGGTTAATTTGAACATTCATTTGATAGTGAAGAGGAAAATTTAATTAATATAGATAGTTAAATGTATTTAAGTAAAGTAATTAATAGACAATTCGTTGGTAATTAGTATAAGTCAATACTTTAAAAGTAAGCTCTATAAATAACATACCCAAGTTAGATTAAGATTAGACCGATAGACACTGAAGAAGAGGGCAGATTACCCTCGAAATATCGATATTTGTCACAAAATTAAATATACCTAGCTTCGAAAGGAAAAATCGGTTTTGTTATTAAAATATTTTTTTTACAAGTTGGGAAAAAATTGGTACACATTAAAAAGAATTAAGTCTTTGTACTTCACTATACTTTCTTAAATAGATGTACTGGAAAATAAACTCCCAATGTAAACCTTTAGTGGTAGCAATTAAATACTATACTCAACTATTATTTTATACACATGCCACCCTGTGTAATAGAGACATGCATACATGCATAATGCTACGTGGTACTAAGTTTCTTAGAATTTCATTATCTTATCAACTAGAAACTATCAAATGTTCTCTACAAACCGTCAAACATTGCCTCAAAGAACAAGCTACATGATGCCAGCACAGATTTATGGGCAAATATATCCTGTCCACCGACTTTCAGAGTTACGTCGCAGAACTGCAAGCGAAAGTGCATGGAACGATAAGAATTCCATTTAGAATTGATTTGGCTAACCTTATCACTAGCCAAACTAATTACCTTACTATTGCGTCGATATTCCGAAAGTTTTCGAAAAGATCTTTGTACATGTCTGCTATCTGCAACTCGCGTTGAAGTCGGCATTTTAATTGGGTTCTCTCTTCAGAATTTTCCGTTTGTCTTTTTAAATCCACTCCTCACACCAGTTACTTTTTCACGATGAAAGAAGATAGTAATTCCGCCGTAGACGTAATCAAATACTAAGCAGACCCCCTAGTTGACTCACCCGCACAGTTTTCCCGAAATACTATGAGACAATCATACGTAAACAAAGACTGCGCACTCACCGCGCGTATCTTTCACAGACTTTGTTTACGTTTTCGCGAGAAGTACTTTTCTTCTGTAGGTGAACAGGTGAACATTTCTGACTGGGAATCTCCGTTGTAACCAAAAATCGCGAATATGCGTGTGAGAGAAAAGTGCACCGTTCGGACGGAGTAGTAGTAATTCACTCGTAAAGCTCGCGAATTTGCTTCAATTGTGTTCGTACAAAGCTTTTTTGACACATATACTGATTCGCAAAAAGAGTACTACCAATCAACACCAATTCGCACTTGGGCTGTCGGTTTAGTATAGAATTAAATTATTTTTCAATTCGTGTAAAATTCCACTAAAACTCTGGTAGATTTTAAACAACGACCTTCTTTCGACGAACGAAAAACTTCTGGCAATAGTCGGGCGGGGACACCTCACAAAGAAACTGTTCACAAAATGGTGTTTGTACAAACTGCGTATGCATACCGATTTGAAGAAAGATTGAGATCGATTAGTACCATGTATACCCGTAGCGGTTTGAATTGACACTGAACACACGAGATTCTAATTTAATTTGAATTATAGATTATAATTAAATCTTCGTGTAAAGTCTCAAAAAAATCGCAAGTATGGGGTCACGACAAAATATCGAATGAAATTTGTTTCAATTAAAAATTTGTACCAACAGGTGCGTGCAAATCAAGTTGATTATATCGCAGCGAGTACATTTTTTGCTTACATTTTTTCGCAACTATTTCCACATCTTCTATTTTCTTCATCTTCATATTTTTGTCCTCATACTTGAACTTTCTTTTGCAGATTCTAACCATGCCTTTAGATTTCGTTCTCCAAGAAAAGTTTTTAACCATAAAAATCTTTATTTCGAATATGGCAATGCTCTTAACAGCTGATAAGAACGGCCATATGGAATGGAACAATCTGCCATAACAGCAAAAACTAGTTGTCAAACGTCAAAAGAACCGGCTAACGGCCGCCAAAGCAATTAGATGCTTAGGCCGTTGTATTTATTTCGGTTACCCAAGTTAATTGCGAAAATGCCATTTTATGCAGTGGCCAAAGGCAGAAAAGTTGGAATCTATGAAACATGGTATTCAGGAAAAAAATGGTGTAAACATAATTTGTAACTGTTTCTTTTACTATCAGGGAAAGCTGCAAAGCTCAAGTTGATAAATTTTCGGGCCCAGTTTACAAGAAATTTAAAGACAGAACTGAAGCAGAAAATTTCTTAAAGACGAATGGTGTTGCTCCTCCAGTGCATAGTGCCGGAGATGGGATTTTGTCGTTATCTACAAAACAGGACAGGGTACCATTTGTTGACTATTGGCCTGATGATGTCAGCGACGGCGAAGAGGATGACTTTCTTTTGGTAACAATAGAAGACAACTAAGTTTGGTTTCCGTCCTAATTTTCATCTCATATGATTTTATATTTGAATTGATTATACTCAGTAGACTTTTGTCCAGGGTTAAATATTTCTCTATAATTGTTTACCGTTCTATTTTGTAAAAGTACCGAATTATCAATTCTATTGCTTCATGAATATTCATTTTCAATTGGGCTCGTAGGCATCAGTTGCGGCGCATTTCGATCCAGACCAAAATGGACCAGATCGAAAACGAAAGCTGGACGGTACAGACAATCTAAAAGATTTATTAAAAAAGGAACGAAAAGACTCCATTGTATATGAGCAAGCTGATCATGGGTGGTTTGACGGTCAGCATTTTCCTGTGGATGCTGAAGGCTATGTGCTTGTTTATACAGATGGATCATGCGAAAACAATGGTAAACGTAACGCAGTAGCCGGCCTCGGTGTCTACTTTGAGGATAACCATCCTTTGTAAGTCTCTTTATAAATCCCACATCACAATGACTACAATTTGATTTTTTCATGTCACTGACAGAAATCTGGCTGAACCTGTTACGGGACGCCCTACAAACAATGCTGGCGAAATCCAAGCTGCATATCAAGCCATACTAATTGCAGATCGTTATAAAATCGATAAACTATGTATTAATACAGATTCACAATTTCTAATCAATTCGATAACAATTTGGGTGCAATCATGGAAACGAAAAAATTGGAAACTTTCTAACGGGGCTCCTGTGAAAAATGTTGTAGACTTTCAAAGGCTTGATAAGCTTATAAACGATTCGAAAATAGAAATAAAATGGGTGAGTATCTTACAACGCCTGTACACAATGGATCTTCATGGGCCACTGCAGTCCATCACGATTGTTTAGAGAGGCTGTATCTTATTGTAGTTGAGAGTGGCGAAGCATGGTAATAGCGATGGCGGAGGATGGCTGAGAGCGGGTTTTCTCATCATATCAAAGTGCAACCATGCGCAACCAAAAAACCAGGACTGGTCTATCTATTGGCCCAATGTGTAGAGCCAACTTGGTTATGGTGGCCATCGTGGCAACTATTGCAGCGGGCCATTGTGTACAGGAGCCATTAGGCTGGATTTTTGAATATTTATCGAATGTTCCCTTTTTGCAGAACTATGTCAAAGGTCATGCTGGAATAAAAGGAAACGAAGAAGCTGATAGGCTAGCGAAAGAAGGGTCTTTGTTGTATTCTATAAGCAAAAAGTGAAGTGATAAGCAAATAATCGGGTTCTGATATATGTTTTAAATGGGAGGTTTGAATTAAAAGCAAAGAGAAAAGACTTGTACCACCTATACCTAATTATATTTTGTGTATATGACGAAGTAAATAAAATCAAGTGAATTTTATTTACAGTTTCAAAAAATCAAATGTGCTCACGTTGTTTCGCATCTGGAAATAGTATTAAATTTATTTTAATTTATTTGATTTTGGTTTGTATTTCAATTTCATGCGTACGCAACTTGCATCGATCGCGTAAGATAGAATATGGTTTTTTTCATACCAGACTTCTTTACCTGGCCTGCTGTTTTCGAAGCATCATCTAGCGGCTCTGATTGCCATGTAAAGCAGAATCTTGCATAATAAACTATTGAAACTTGTGTAATAAAAAATATTGTTAATTAGTTGTACGCTTGCGATGAAATTTAATTGCAAAGTCGGTAGGTTGAAGAAATTTTTAAGCAATATGGCTATGGTTTTTCGCTAAAATCAACAGAAACAAACTCAATTATAGAATGAAGGTACAATATAAAAAGCATAAAAACTAAGAAAATGGATAAATTCAGATGGCAATACAAAAAATAATCCAAAACTAAATTGACCGTAAGAAGAAGCTAATACAATGGAGTAAATTAGGATATGTTCAAAGTATAAGAAAGAACGTTAATTTTCATAGATAACATTCGGGGAAGAGGTCAAAGGTTAAGGATTCTGTGCTGACTGCATTTCGCGACATTCAGAGTAGAGGAATTCACAGCGCACCAGTTAGCTAAAACAACCAAATCGTTTTGCAACACGAAACAGTTACTAGCAGTTTTAATCACTCAGACAATTTTGAGATCATCAGCGTACAATTGGCAGGATGAATGAGGGAGGAACCAATTATCGTTAATAAGCAAAATAAACGACAGAGGACACAGAAAGTATCCTTTCGGTATTCCTGAGGTAGAAAAAAGGTCGTGGAAGAACAAGAGCTAAGAGTAACAACACAACAGTGATCGAAATCGTAGGAATTGAACCAAGTAAAATGGACACCGGTGTGACCGAGCTTTGACAAAAGACTAACATGGTTCACAGAATCGAAAACTGAATACAGGACATTTATTTGCTTTTGCTGTTCGATTGTGTGTTTTTAAACGACAATTAGTTTGTTTACCGTTGACTTATCTTTAATGAATCATTTGATTAGCAAGAGCTGAATGAAAGGGATAACTCTATTGTAAACGACTTTTGCGAAGTGCTTACTAAAACAGGGTAAAAGGGATATGAAACGGTAATTAAAGATGCAAGAAATATCACAAGCTTTGTGGATGGAAAATATATTGGCAGATTTCCAAAGTGATGGAAAGGTACCGATTGAAATGCTACGATTAAAAATTATTGACAGAGGAACACAAAATAAAGATAAAAGTGATTTACCAAAAAGATTCAGCATACCAACAGCACCGAAGCCAGTGCTTGCGCCAAGAGACCTCATTAATAATTAAAACTTTAGACGCGTGATTTTAAGTTCTATAAAGAGATGAGTATCAGGGCGCACATATGAAAATAGGGAGGTGCTCAAGCAAAAAGAAGAAGAAATTAGAGTAGTCACGAGGATACGTTGTTGAAAAAGGAAAAAGAGCAAAGGGAGAAAAAGGAAGAAGTTTCGAGCGAAATATTGCTTGAAACTGTCATCCTAATCCAACGAAGGGATATTAAAGGCACTACATAAAAAGTACCGTATGATTATAAGCAGTCCCATCTATTACAAATATTGTCTATACCGTGTATCAATTAATTTTCGATCCTGTATTATAATCTCTTAAATTCTTTCAATTCAATTCTGTAAAACAAGATAATAAAAAATCGTTAAGAGGGTGATTCGGGGATATTTTAATAGGAATGGGTTGGTTTGAGGTTTGAGCTAATACTCATTTAATCCCCACTTTGGGAACCATTTGTACTAAAATGCGAATTAGAAGAGGTGCCCAGCTCAGACAAAAAAGTTTGTAGCAGGTTTTGATTCCTCCGCCTTAAAAGAGCACCCTCTAGTCCACAACCTATGGGTATTGTCATGATACTTTGCTATTTTAATATCTTATGGGTCCAAATTATTATTGAAACATTTTTCAGTGAACAACACGATAAATTGTTGGAAATAACATTAAAACAAAGCAGTTTTTTTATTGTATTTTCTCTTTATTTCATCGTACTCATTTTAATATCGCACTCATCACAAACTTCATCTCTACACTTATACATAATTTAAAGTAAAATAAAAGTCAAATAATATTCAGTACAAATTGATTTGAAATACATTCCTAATATTCTTCGTACAGTTTTTTTTCATGCTGCCATCTTTCTACATTTTGTTCTCATACTATTTTACAAATGCTATCAATATTTTTTTTATTCTCAATCTAATTAATTCATATGCAATCAAGTATTTCATAGAAAAACCAACATATACAAATCGATAAACTTATATTCGCATCTCACGTCTGCATAATAACTGAGTTTAGTGCGTACATGTGAATTTACAACATGTCTACAGAGCTAACAAGTGTCTAGATTCTTACTTGAATGTGGTTGGGAAATTAATGAAACGTTTTTGTATTGAAATTTATGTAATTTTTACTTTAATGTAAGATGAATTGAGCTTCAGAATGATTCTCAAACATTAATTGAACAACGAAATTTTGACATAATTACAAATTATCAATTTACTTTTGCATTTTCATCTTTATCCAGTTATATTATTACAGTTTATCGAATCTAGACATTTTTCTTTCCTGAAATCAGCAAGAATATCAACAAGAATGTCATTTCTTTCTAACTTATTTCTTAATGCTCTAGTTTAAGTGTATATTCGTTTCGCCTTTTATTTTATTTATATATATACTTCTATAGTTTCATTCATTTCTGCTTAACTTCTCAGATTGTTACAATTTTGTTGCATTTTTATACAGTGTGCAGTTTTCTTTCTTTAATATTTTACGCCTAATTTGTTGTGATTTTTTGAAAGAAAAGTTGAAATGAAATATTTTGTATTTGTATGCTGGCTATAGTTTCGTCATTATTTTACAACATATGGTTTTATCCATGATACGCTGGAGTTCTTGACGAATTTTGGGATAACAGATAGACTACCGATTTATGAGCTCCTTTCGTTACACTGTGTAGAAAAATCTAAGCCATAAAAATAAAGGATGTTCGAGAGATATTTCTTATTATTAATTCTGGTCTTTAGGGGGCATTTTGCGAAAATCGTGTTCAGAGGGAAACAAAACACTGGCAATAAGGAGACAAAACATTGCATTCCCCTTAACTCATGGTTTCATCCCCTCCAGTGCATTTCAAATGTGAAGGGCCACTCAATTGTCTACTACCTTCATGCTTTTATAGTGCCAGTGGATTTCAAGAGTTTCTGAGAGGCTCGACATCCGTCAATAATATTCTGTTAACGTCGCTTTTAGTTTCATACAATAACCTTGTTTTTTACTGTATTGAATACGCCAAATTTTGTGTCAACTAAGCAGCATTTGCGGGAGGTTTTAGCTTTCTGCTTTAATTCGAAGAAAAGTGCAGCTGAAGCGCATCGAATGCTTGAAGAGGTTTATGGTGACAATGCTTCAACTGATAAATCATGTAGAGAATGGTTTCTAGACATTTCAAGAACGGTGATTTCAACGTTGAACACAATACTCGTTCTGGACAGCCAAAAAATTCGGAGACAAAGAATTGGAGGCAACATCCGAGTCAAACGCAAGGGAGTGATTCAACCAGCAGTTTATGTACCATTGAAATCTGTAAGAATGATTCAAAAGCAAGGAAATTGGGTTCCTTATGAACTGAAACCGAGATTCATTGAAAAGTGATTCAATTCAATTCAATTTATTTCTCATTATCAATAGATTCTATACTTAGCTGAGATACATGATATTATTTTGGAGAGATCAGGCTTAAATATTACCTTTACAACTCAAACTTACAATATTTCCTTTCATGGGCGTGTCCAGCCTCGAATTTAGGTAAAAAAGCGAGGAAAACAAGGAGGGAGAAAAAAACGAGGAAAACAAAAACGAGGAAAAAACGAGGAAATATTTGTTTCATTTGTGTTTTTGTCATGTACACATTTATTCGTTTTACCACTACTACACTTTTTTAATCAAACCAACAGTAATTTACGTGGATTTTTTTGTCTTTAATAGTAGCGATTGTGTTTCGTACTTGTGACACAAAGTTTAAATCGTTTACGACAAAATTTAATCTATGACTGACACAGTGGAAAAATAATGCTTTTTGTATCACCTTTTGAAAATGGCCTGAACACCTCCATCTACGCTCGTTTTTCGAGGATTTTTCGAGGAATTTTTTCTAGGGGTGGGCATTTGCCCCCCTCTGCCCCCACCTGTACACGCCCATGTTTCCTTTACAAATGTTATTAATGTGTTTATCTGTTATTCGCTATGCTGTAGCGATTAGGAAGATGGGAGTGTGGCCTTAGCACAACTTAGAACCAGACCGAAGTCCAGAACCAAGAGTGCTAAGGTCTGAAAGTGGAATGGCTAGTGCCATTCAAGAGGCAAAACAAAAAAAAAAGAATTGCCCCGAGAGCAGGGTGCCCTAGAAATGGCCGTGAAGGCCCCTCGTCCGCATTTAACGCACCCTTTAACCAACCCCGACGGATGCTGGTTTGCCGCTTTGCTAGCTCGCTGCGGCTGGGGTGGGTTCTTGAAAATGGAGTTGGTTGGCTCTCCAGGAAACGGGAAGCTACGTAGTATTCATCCGTCATGAATTGTAGCCGCAAACTGATATGAGAACATATCCAGGGACCAAAAGGGGGCATAGTTCCGTAAAGGAAACCACCCAGGCTCTGCAACATGGGCTGACTAAGCAGACCCAGTGCTCGAAATGCAAAGGCCTATAACCTTCGTTCCAGGTTGGTTTCATACCAGCCTGGCGAAGTGGTCTACAGGCGCAACTTCCGGCAAAGTGACGCAGCCGCGCACTACAATGCAAAGCTGGACCGGAAGTTTTTACCTAGTAAGGTAATTAAGAAGATCGGCGGTGCTTATTACCAGCTGGCCGATCAAAATGGACGATCAGTGGGCGTCTTTCACGCAAAAGACATCACTAAGTGATAGACCCACTGAGTTCACCAGTCCACGATGTATTTCCAAATTTTATTTGGAAGATCGTCCATTTGCGCCTATTTCAGGTGTCACTCCTGCTCCAATTGAAAAGTATCTAGAGATGTTCACCTCGTTCACCATTTCCTCTAACAAAGATACTTTCATTACTGATTCAGTATACGTTGTTCACGATATTTCCTCTCATTAAAAAAGTACCCCTTTCTTTCTGTTCACCTTATTCACGATTTTCTCAAAGGATTGGATAGTAAACGACAAGATCACCTGTTCACGTCATTGTATTTCACATATTACATCCATCCTTCAGCTCTTTCCACGCACTTGCCCTTGTGGAAAGACCTGTGTTGTAGCATTTGCCAATTGGGATTATTCTTTAATTCCCGGCAAATGACTTTTGATACGCAATGTATCAAAAGTCCTCTACTTGCCCTCTTACGGCACCTTGTTTTCGAGAAATCGAAACACAAGCGATGTCGCTTCGAAAAATTCATTTTTCAAAACTAATTTACCGTACCAACGGTAAATTGTTTGTGAAAAATTTTCGAGACTGGAGCTTGGCTGTGGGCTGGCAGCGATAAGCTCTGGACAGTCGGATCTCATTTGTGGCGGAGGCCAGACGTGGTGACGGCGAGGTGCTTGTTAGTCGCGTTACAGGTGTTGTTAGTTTAATTAAAATACAACGATTCCAAGCCTTGTACCTGTATAATTAAGTCACAATACCGTCGCAATATTGTTGCCGTTCGTCATCTAAGAATTTCGGTTTGAACGGTCGCAGAGTCGGTAGTTTGCGCACTCCGTCGCATAGTGAAGTTAATACAACGTGATAACAAACGCGCCAACGAACCGCCCAATATTCGATAACGTGTTTCAGTAATACACAATGAGAACCTGAATGTGAATCGGACAAGAACCTAGGCGGAATTCGGAATAGCTTTACCGCGATATCTCGTGAGTGCCAGCCAAATATAAATTGTTTATTGTCCAAGAGGAGATTTATGATACTGTCGTCAGTATAATATGGTTTTTTTTTTGGCATTTTTCCGTGTGAAGGTGATGTGAAAGGTGGCAAGCATTTTGCATAAATAACACGACTCCATCAAGATGCAGACGGGCCAATTACGATTCATGTTAATAATCGAATGATCAAATGCGCATTGTTGTATAGTATTTCTGGCGTGATTTAATCAAAGTCATTCGTTGTCGTGTTGGGCTAATAAAAGAACCTATCTAAAGTTCAGTATTAGTAGCTATCGCTAAAATTGGCTTAGATCCTTTTAGTGACAATTAAGGAAAGGTCCATCCGCTAACAGTGTGGTTAGTAAAAGGTCCAGACTTGTCCAGCGAATGCAGAAACGGCTGCTATTTAAGGTAATAGAAATAAGGTACGACAATAAGTTGTGGGAACTCTTCGAAGCGACGCCTGATCGCCAAGGCTTGAATGAAAAGAATATAAATTCGTGCGATTCAATCAATGAGCTCTATGCAATATCATATTGGCGATTCCAGTCAAAGAATCCACATATTATCTACATCTGGAAGCCGTCAACACATATATTACTGCTGTCGATCCATGTTTTTTCACCGCAATCGCCAAATAGCGCTCTTTTGCAGTATGTTACGGGAATGCATCAAGCACCACAGACAAGGGCGGAATAGCATCTGGCGGTTCTTTTGTTTTTGGAGATAGCTGAATCTCTGTTAAAAGTTTTCTACATTCCGGAAGCCTCAACCGATGATTAATGTATCTAATCCAAAGGAATTGGCTCTGCGATTCCGCGAACATTAAACGTTGGTAGATCAAAGTTTTCTACTTGTGTTAATTGTTGGCGAACCATCAAACGGAGAAGGACAACGCGTGTAGGAACAATATATTTGACTGATCTGACTCAGCTGATTCTTCAAATAATACATCGACTTTATCAGTCAAATTTTATTTCGGTTTTGTACAGTACCCTCTTCAAGATCTTGTTATTCCAATTCTCCGAACACTATATACTATGCTTCGAACAATACGTCACCTCATATCTACATATCTTTAATGGTGTTACTCGTTCTAACCGAAGATGATGGGTTTAATAAACAAATTCACCAAATAGCAGTCGAATCGATATTAAAGTTTGCATCTTATCAAAAGCAAATTTTCCTAATAGAATCGACGCACGAAACACAAACGAATGCAACAAGAGGAAAATTGTTCTCTGTTCTTTGGAAATTGTACAAGGTCAGTCCGAACCATTTTACCAAATAACAAGATGATATTGCGTGCTATAAGAAGTAGATAAAAGAATCTCAACCAAGTTATAAAAACTAGTTGTTGCAAGTTAGCTGAGAAATAATGCCGGGGAATATTTATCGCAGTCATGAAATATTAAGAACTTTCATAAAAAGCTTATACTGCAGTAACTAAATAATTAGCTACGATTATCGTTTCGATAAAGTTCACTTTGGGTGATGTAAATTATTAGGTCAAACACACACTAAATTTGTTTTGAACTATCTTGATGTATAATGATACATTGTATTATGTTAATCGATATTTAATCCGATTTATTTCTTTTCGATTATACACTATTTGGCGTTTACATTCACATTTGATTTGTTTGGCACCGTTGTTATGTTTGCCATATTTTGATAACGAAAGATTGATGCAAGTGTACATTACATCAAATCATCATGTAACTAGAGAGTAAATTAATCCATAAGAGAAAAAGTGAAATATTATGGAAATATCTGCTTGAATAACCGGAAGCGGGAATTAATTACGCAATTAATAAGAGTTTTAGCGGGAAGTAAATTTAGGTATATGCAAGGAGGCGGATAAGCCTTTAATAGTGGGGAAAGCAGTGGCCATTTCTTTCTGTTTTGTTTCTTCCTTCTATGGGATTTCCTTTTAATATAGTTCCACTTGAAGAACTCGAACCTTACGAAACAAAGGATTATTTTGGATAATTATTCAAGCGGTATAAATTTTTAAGTAAACTAGAATACATAGCCTGTCATCTTTGACATAGTCGATTTGCGAATTCATATTAGACTATAATTCTTCGACAGATTGAGTATTAAACTAAAAGAATAATAATGATTTGTTAAACTTTAATTCTGGCCTTCTTATTGGGCGAAAGCCCGGGAAGTTCTTTCTCGCTTTTCAGGGTCCGCGCTTGGCCTGGCTGGCCTACAAATGATAATGTAGTGTTTTCATGATTTTCAGCATTTTTTTCAGCATTTTGTTAAAGGGAGGGATGCTGGCCATACTTATAGAGTAGTTGCCATGTTTTTATTAGCTTTTGGATAGATTTTTTTGAATTTTTTTTGAATTTTGATGCATATGGCCAGTATCAGAGGGTGGAGGACCCCAGACCATCGGGGTCAGGGCTCCACTAACATCGGGGGCCCGGGGTTGTCTGCCTCACCCGGGTTCCTTGTAAAGGAGAGGTAGCCTTTTTTTCCTTTTCCCGTTTTTTAGATTTTCAATTTTATTGGCTCCGTGTTTTGTCACGAGCACTGGGTCTGCTTAGGCAGCCCATGTTGCAGAGCCTGGGTGGTTTCCTTTACGGAACTATGCCCCCTTTTCGTCCCTGGATATGTTCTCATATCAGTTTGCGGCTACAATTCATGACGGATGAATATACGTAGCATCCCGTTTTCTTGAGAGCCAACCAACTCCATTTTCAAGAACCCACCCCAGCCGCAGCGAGCTAGCAAAGCGGCAAACCAGCATCCGTCGGGGTTGGTTAAAGGGTGCTCCGCTTATGCGGACGAGGGGCCTTCACGGCCATTTCTAGGGCACCCTGCTCTCGGGGCAATTCTTTTTTTGTTTTGCCTCTTGAATGGCACTAGCCATTCCACTTTCAGACCTTAGCACTCTTGGTTCTGGACTTCGGTCTGGTTCTAAGTTGTGCTAAAGCCATCCCATCTTTAATAATCGCTACAATGCAGAGGAAAAATTAAAGAAAAAACCTCATTGATCGAAAAGTGATTTATCTCTTGCAAGCAGCTGATTCAAAGGCTAAAGAAAGGGTTTTTTTACATTGGATTGTGACGGGATGAGAAATAGATATTCTACGATAACCCCAAGAAGCAAAAATACTACGCTATACCCGGTTAATCGTTGCCATCGATCTCAACATTGAAACGAAAGCCTATTCATGGTTCGAAGAACATGCACTGTATCTGGTGGGAAGCTTACCGAAAGGTTGTTGTATACTATGCCCTGCTAAAAGCTGACGATTCTATTACAAGTGACCGGCATAGGCTACAATTGATTCGTTTGAGTTGTGCATTGTGTGAAAATCGCCTGGAATACGAACACAGCCATGATATTGGTATTTTTCTCCATGACATCTTTAGAAACGCTCAAGTGGTATGTTTTGCCGCACCCGTCGTATTTTCCGGACATTAGTCCTGTTGATTATTCGTTGTTCAATACAGCACAATTTGGCAGGTCACCGGTTGACTTCTTTCGCAGAAATCGAAAGATGGGTCTTAATTGGAATCGAAATTTTTTTGAGATGGAATTCGAAAATAGCGAGAGAGATGGGAAAAAGTAGAAGTCAGCGATTGACAATACTTTGATTAATCTGTTCATTTATTTTGTTCTCGAATAAATGCATTTTTGACCACGAAAATGGTCCGGATTTGTGCTCTTTCATTTGGGTCGGTTCCATAGCAAAATTTAATAATTTGAAATTATCGGTTACATCACCTGGAGAGTAATGGTTGACTTAAGTCAAAAGAGTTTTAGAAAATCTTAACATTTTTGGGGTTTCTTGTTCTAAAAACCACAGAGCTGAATTACATTGCTAGTTGTGTGCATTGCTCAATTTGATCGAGAGGTGTCTCACAAGGCGTTGAGGGTGAACAGTATGTTTTCATTTGGAAATTGGGAGTGAACAAGAAACCTTGCATTCATGCATAGTCGGCGAAAGAACACGCACTCTAGATTTACAGTTATGAATTAGAAATGCTTATGCTGTTTATTTTGTTAGAGCTCTAAACTTGTATGGACTATTGAGAAGACGATGTAAACTTCTGACGCTTAAGGCATGAACAGGACGAATTTCCATATAACAATATGGCTCTTCTTCGTCACTTTCGTATACTGCATGAGCTGTTGATTGGGTTCTTTCTGCAGGGCTCATTTCTAGTTTACATAAACAAACTAAGAAGTAACATATACAGAATAGATCAAAATATATGTTGAAAAAAAATTAATGACACTTTTGAAAAAGTTCACATCATATTTTCCTTTCTTTTCTTTCAACGAATCACAACTTGATTTATTACAGATATAGCATTCTATTGTTAATTTTATTATAGTTTAGTAGTAAGAACGTGTTGTATAGTACTTGGTAGTAGGAAAATACTTAAAAAATTATGAATAGTCGAAATAGACGAAGTGTTACACAGTGTATTAGTACAAATCGATGTTTCATTGAAACTCATTGTGTCATTGATTCATGATTATCACAATACAATACGTGTGTCGCTTTCGTTCGAGAAGTACAAAAATTTTTTCAACTATATGAAAGACAGAACAATGTTTAAAAGGTCGATAGAATGAGAGGGACAATAAGATGAGATGATATAGTCATGATAGAAATATAACGTAATTGAATTTGCGTTTCTATTGTTTTGTTTTGTACAAAAGTGCAATGCCTGTGAACTTTCATTACATGGAATTTACATTATTTTGATGATTTTTCTATTATGATTTGTTGATGTTGTTTCGATGCCTGATTATTGATTATTTTGTGCTAAATGAAATTTAAAAAGTAGTTTGAAAGTATTTTGCTTAGTTAGCTTATACATGCGAAAGTATGGGGGTTTAATGAAACATAATATTATCAATTAGTTTACAAATCAATAGAATTGAAAACTGATACAATCAGCTTAAATACATCTTAAAAAAAGTAATAACCATATTTGATTTGGAAATGTTTGATGAAACTAAAACATTCTAAGTCGCATGTTACTTCAAATGTGTTGCACTCTTTGATGCGCAAAATGCAAGGAAAGCATAAAAAGGCATATAAGGTAAGAAATTCGAAATATATTAAGTCAGCTTGGCAAATTTAGATAGATAATTTAGAAGGCATTGCACAGGTTTTACTGGAAAATGAATATATAAAGCTGATGTTTAAGAAAATACAATGAATCCATTTTAATATACCCGAAATAGCTCAAGCCAATCAGGAACATACTGTTTGTGCTGCTAAAATATTTTTTTTTGCGTCAAATTTGTTCCGAGATAGTGAGGTCACGCTCATTTAATGCGAAACAATATGCTTATCCTAAAGGAGAATAAGTGCAGTATTTCGCCCGCCGCGTTGACCTTTAGCATTTTAGTGAATAGTTGAAGGACGATGAGCCGTAAATCGATGAATTATTGAGCACAGTTACAAGAAGCGTCGGAAACGATATGGATTTGTTGCTGATGATAAGGACCACAAAAGCAAATAATATACCTTGACATGTCAAGATAACCGCAAAAACAGACTGGAGGATGAAGGGAGTCATCAGTGTCGGTGACGACTGGATTTATACGGACGGGTCAAAAACGAACACAGGAGTTGGCTCGGGCGTTAATTCAACGATTTGGAACCTTCATTCTGTGCGATAGACAATCTTAATCTGTTTTTCAGTCTAAAATATGCCATTCGCATGGCAGTTATTTGAGGGGAAGAAATTATGAGGTATATGATCACCACGTGAAGAATTTGTTGTGAAATTGATAGACGAGGTGTTTGGCGCAAGTCGCAGAGGTAAATGCAAAGCATTGGTTCACTCTTGGACACTCTATTATTTTACTTCCATTCATCTTACAGATGCTTTTTATAAATTCTTGGCGCGTGCAGAGCGGCCGTCAATGAAAATGTGGCTGCCAGGGCATAGTGGTGTCATAGGCAACGAAAAAACCGACGAGTTGGCGAGGAGACGTTCAGGAGCTAAGAACAGCTCCTGTATTACTGTACCACGGTCATTTGCTGACACCATAAGCAAAGTAAATGCGGTCATATGGGCTGAACTAATGCTCGAATGGAAAAAAAGAACGGACTGTAGGGTAGCCAGGATATTATGGTTTTCACTCGATTCGAGCAAGAACAGGAAACTGCTCAATTTCAGCAGAAGCTGCACGAGAGCGATGGTTGGCTTGCTCACAAGGCACTAGCTTACTGCATCTTATGCGAATAATATAGAACTAACAGCCAGCAGTCTATGCAAGAGGTGCGAGATGGAAGAGGATCGAGCATACTTTCTGCGAGTTTTCGGCTCTAAATAATAAACAGCTCAAGATTTTAGGTTCCCACAACATTCAAGAGTTAGCAGAGGTAGCTAGTATCGCTACGTTGAGTCAGCTGATTCAATTGAGCAGCTCTACCTAGTCAGCGAAGGGTTGTAAGCGGGTCCAAACTGGTGGCCTAATTCAAGCAAACCTCTTATGTAACCTAACCTAATTACAAGAAAAATTAGCATGCAATCAAATGCTGACCTTATTA
The DNA here is from genome assembly GCA_963978885.1 of Nemotelus pantherinus. Lineage (NCBI taxonomy): Eukaryota > Metazoa > Arthropoda > Insecta > Diptera > Stratiomyidae > Nemotelus > Nemotelus pantherinus. The sequence continues at coordinate 57,055,876 of OZ022266.1, read as the reverse complement.
GAACCAAAACTTATAGCATCGAAATAAAAATCAATTTTTGGGATCAAGGAATCATTGCTAAAACGAAAAAGAAGATTACTTCGCTTAATAGCTAAGAGCACAGCGTAAGAAGTTAGTTGCTAACCAGCGTGTAAACTCCGTATATGTATGGGAAAAAAATTTCAATGAATCGGCATGAGACTGTATTGGTAATGCGCTGATTATAAAAAGAGCTAGGCCTCGAAAGTTTCATTGAATCGCATCGAACAGAAAGAGATGTAAGTTAAGAATGGACAACTACATACGCAGGCTAGATTATTCATTACTCACATACGGTTCACTAATCGCAAAAAGGACGAACACATTCTCAGGCCGCTTCAACAGGTTTTACAATGCCGTAAATGGAGACGAAATTTCAAGGTCAAAGCGGTTGTTCATCCACAATGGAAGGAGTTTACCCACTTATCTTCTATATACTTTGCTAAGAGTCTCAATAGAAAATTCACCATGTAAGAGTTATCAGGTTAGATACCGCGTCCAAATTCGAAGACAATCCGAAAATTTGACACATTATATGGAAACAAAGCAGAAATGTTAGAACTGTTAGTGCAGCTTGTTATAAATATGAACATGAAGAAGGACTAATCCCACATCAGCTTTTTGCTTAGAACCGCGACAAGCATTATTCAGCTCATTGATCAGAGTATTATCGGCTGCTGTAAAGCTTATTATCGAGAGTGCATTATAAGGAAACCGCTTTAATCGTTCGGGGTGTGCTAGATTTAACAACGTTTACCAAAACTGTGCGGCACCTCTATACAATGGCCTGCAACATTGCCATAATGGGCCACTTGTAGCATCCAGTAATTTTTATATTTTTCATTTAAAAATTACTGGTCACACATCTCCGACCCACACTGTATGGATCGGAGACGCTACAACATTTTGCAATTGAAACTACATTTCAATCGCACGAAAACAAAATCCCGCAAGTCCCCCGGTGACCTTATTTTTGTTTTCGCACAGCAACGAAATTCCTAACGGAATTTCCTCTTGCTGTGTAAGCAGGCTTGCGAGCTGGAGCTGATAAGCTCGAGACAGTCGTTGGATTGTCGCGGGAGCGACGTGTCGTTTTTGCGTGGCGGGAGGATTGCATCGGGAAGTCGGCGAGATCTGCACCTTGCGGCAGGAAATTGTGAAATTCTTTCTGTTCGTCGAAGTTTGATTGGATACTTGCTAATAATCCATTTCGGTATTATCCCGGTGAGGGAAAAGTTACGTTTTAATAGAATCTGGTGCCCCTCGTGAACGATGTCGATGATACCAATCGTACTCACGCGGATTTCGCGGCAATACGAATCGAAACAGTGGTGTGTGCGCTGTAAATATGTTAGTGTTAACTAGATTCGAAAATTTGAACGCATTATATGTCGAGTGAATGTATCGTTCTTACAACGTAACGGATTCTATTCATTTAGTGCCGATATGGAGATTCAGAGTTTTTCCCCGCGGTGTGAAAGTTACAGGTTCGACACTGGAGAGTCGATTTTGGCCCGTCACGTTAACGGTACCCGTCCTGGTCAAAGTTCGATGTGGCGCTTTCCAATTTTGTCATGGTTTGCAATAGTGGGTGAATAAAGAAATCGAATCGTGCTATTCCCTCATTCTGTTCTCGTTACCTCATTCGGTTTTGCCACCAATCGTTTTTCGTGATTGCTTGAAGAGACAAACGAGCAAGTGTTTCCAGGGTGTATGTCAGTGTATCCATACAATAAATACAGTGATTGCTAAGAAAGAGTACTTAACTAGGAATATTAGTGACGAAGCTCGTGATGTAATTAGTTCCGGCATAAATGCAAATGATTCTCGAATGCCTATATTCAAAAATTTCGGTGAATGTGTGTGGCAATCATCGCGTATTATGCAACTCGGTGACTGTACGACCCACCCATCAGCCATATATTCTATCAAGTCACCAGATGGAAGACACTCAACTGCGAAGGCACCCAGGAGCCTAAAAATATAGATTCTCCTATTGAATCATTGTGCACGTGTTTGGTTGTTCGCAAGGTGCGAACCGGTAACTATGGATTTCTGGTGACGATATTTTTTTTAAATAAGATAACAAAACTTTTATTGCCCTCTGGTCAAGTAAGCACTGTTCACGTATGGCAAGCTCAGCATTGTCCAGTATTCGTACAATAATAAAATATGTAACAGAAATAGGATACGATAATAATATGTTGGAACTCCTTGAAGCGACGCCTGATCGCCAAGGCTTGAAGGAATAGAATATAAATTCGTGCGATTCAATCCATGAGCTCTGTTCAATATCATATTAGCGACTCCAGTCAAAGAATCCGCATCTTATCTACATCTGGAAACTGTCGACACATGCAATACTGCTGTCGATCCATATTTCTTCTTTTCACCGCCATCGCCAAACAGGTCTGAGATATTCAGAAATGTTGATAAATCTTCGACAGCCAATTCTTTTTGTCCAGCGCTCTTTTACATTTTGTTACTGGAATGCATCAAGCACCACATACAGGGTTCGGAATAGCACTTGGCGGTTCTTTTGTTTTTGGAGATAGCTGAATCTCTGTTAAAAGTTTTCTACCTGCCGGAAGCCTCAACCGATGATTAATGTATCTAATCAAAAAGGAATTGGCTCAACGATTCCGCGAACATTAACCGTTGGTAGATCAAAGTTTTCTACTTATGTTAATTTTGGCGAACCATCCAACGGAGAAGGACAACGCGTGCAGGGACAATATAGTTGACTGATCGGACTCAGTTGATTCTTCGAATAATACTTTAGCTCTCTAATAGAATTTATAGATGGGAACCAATCCCAGTTTATGATGGATTAATGGATACTTACGTTCTTTAATATAAGCTGTTACTCCTCCTTTCATAGCCTTAAAACAGGAACATTAATTATATCCTTAAATTTTTCTGTTTTAACTATAGTGTAGTATTCTACTTAATGGTATAGTTACGAAAGAGTAAGAACAAAAAAAAAAAAAAAAAAAAGAGAAATATATTTACTTAGAACCAGGATGGAAACAATAGATTTGGATTTTTTTCTCGATGTAAACCTAAAAGAAAAGCTATTTTATAAGTGATTGATTGATTCGTCTTCCGATTGGAAACGACCTCACAGAGAGAAAAAAAAAAAATTTAAATTGCGTGCATTTTTATATTTGATGTATTTTGCAAATTCAATTTTCTCTTGCGTTCGCATTGATAGAATTTTTTGTGGTATTTTACCTTCACATTTATATAAATATTTCATTCATCTATATCGTGGTTCCAAATGTACATACCAGCTGACTTTGAAATGTTGTTGTATTGTTGTCGAAGGGGATTTGGCGCCAAATTTCGAGTCACAACGAATTAATATTGTGTCGATATTATTTTTACCATGAATTTGTATTCTGCTAATATTGAAAAACAAAAGAACAGTAAAAAGGAATATGTAATCAGTTTTTTTTCCCTTCAGTAATGAATAAACTCATAATGTTTCGTTAAATGTAATCGCTGGCCTTCTTATTGGGCGAAAGCCCGAGAAGTTCTCTTCTTTTTCAGGGTCCGCGCTTGGCCTGGCTGGCCTCAAAAATGATTAAATAGTTTGTGAATTTTTCAGCATGTCTTTCAAGGGAGGGATACTGGCCCAAACATAGTTAGTTTCAGTATTTTTGTTAGATTTTGAATTTTGGATATGGGGCCAGTATCAGAGGGTGGAGGACCCCAGACCATCGGGGTCAGGGCTCCACTAACATCGGGGGCCCGGGGCTGTCTGCCTCACCCGGGTTCCTTGTAAAAGAGAGGTAGCGTTTTTTCCTGTTTTTCCCTTTTTAGAATTTTCAATTTTCTGGCTCCGTGCGTTGTCACGAGCACTGGGTCTGCTTAGTCAGCCCATGTTGCAGAGCCTGGGTGGTTTCCTTTACGGAACTATGCCCCCTTTTTGGTCCCTGGGTATTTTACATACCAGTTTGCGGCTACGAAATTCATGACGGATGAATACTACGTAGCATCCCGTTTTCTTGAGAGCCAACCATCCCCATTTGTTTAAAGAACCCACCCCAGCCGCAGCGAGCTAGCAAAGCGGCACCCCAGCATCCGTCGGGGTTGGTTAAAGGGTGCTCCGCTAATGCGGACGAGGGGCCTTCACGGCCATTTCTAGGGCACCCTGCTCTCGGGGCAATTCTTTTTTTGTTTTGCCTCTTGAATGGCATTAGCCATTCCACTTTTTTTTTGGCCTTAGCACTCTTGGTTCTGGACTTCGGTCTGGTTCTAGGTTGTGCTAAGGACATCCCATCATCATATTCGCTACACACTACATAGGTCAGTCGTGATTTTTTTGGTCTCCTTGAAATAGTTGAAAAAAACCGCTTGCAAAGCCATCCTCCGCCATCATCATTTACATGCTTCCCTACTATCAGCCACTACTCCTTATGCCTCTAACATTTCGAAATTGTTTTCGGAAGGCTGGTTTTTCAAAATCACCTAAACAAAACGACAATGATATCGAAGAAGTTCTGGATAATTGTTGGGCTTCTGATTAAGTAGTTGAAGAGCTTTTGCAATGTAACTCTAATCTACAATGTTACAGAGACGTCATATTACATGATATTCTCGATGCTCTAGAAAACGATGAAATGAAATTCTAATAATAAGTGTAATGTAACAAAAGTGATTATGAGGATACTTTAGAGATGATGCCACAACGACGGATGTATGCGGTAGTGCACAAGTAAGATGCACATGTACATACAGTACAATGATGAAAAGTGCAGAAAAAAAGGCGGTACCTAGAAAATTCAATCTGACTGAAAATCCAATCTATGGCAAACAAAATAGAATTTCTAGATATCAAAATGCGATCAGGTTATTGAAATTAATCATACCCTTACGGAAATTTTTTGAAAAACTAATCTTATTTGAATACTTTCGCCATAGCAAAAACATATCTTTTAAACACCCACACTTCTATATTATTAATTAAACCCAATATGCAATCAAAATTACAATAAAACTTGAAAACTCGGAATGTCCTAACAACAATACTGATTTAAGAATAATATGCGACTTGGAAAAACTGAGAAATGATAGCAGTCAACAGTAGGAATGATATGATATTTTCATTAAATGCGATCTAAAAATTAAATTTACAATAAAAATTGGCAAGTCTAGTTTGTAAAACTTTATAGAAGCAAGCAAAATAGATTTGAGCATAGAACTCTACGAAACTTTTAAATTTACAAAAGTAGCATCAAATGAAACGAAACAAATATATACGTATGTAAGTACGACAAAACGAAGTATCTTTAAATTTAGTAATTTAATTTTTCGCTACCTGAAGAATCTCTTCAAAATATTTGTGTTATTCAGCCTAGCGGGTTTTAGTACCCCATAAAATTTACGTGTTTATTATACATGATGATTGTTTATGTTTTTTTTTCTTTTTCTTTTATTACATTTCTATTTCTAGTTTCTATTCTGGTTGTTTCTAAATTACTTACTTCTACAGGCTATTCTTCAGCTGCACATAATTATTAAGATATATTTACAAGAGCTCATAGATTAGTCAATTTGATTTAGGTTTAATTGGAATTTTGAAAATTACTTTGTTTTTTATTTTTTTTTTACGATTCAAGCTTAGTGTAAAGGATTTCGTATGCGACTTTGTATTTTGAAATCTTTTTTGTTGTTTTCAATTTTTCGAATCTCTGAGGCGTTTAAAGTTTTTTTTTACGTTATAACGGTATGTTATAAACTGTCCATTAACCGATGTTTGAGTTGAATTTAAAATAGGAAATAGAAGATATATTGGCATTGTTCGATTCTATTTCATGGTTGGATATTTTATTATAATTTCAATAGACTCAAATTTACTGTCGACGTAAATGTGCTCAACCCATACAAAACAAATATTTTTTCAGCTATATCCAATCTAATATAATATTTAAGATCCTATTATAATTTTAGCTCAAGATTCATTAAAATTATTTTGATATGTTAGCTTATTTATTGTTGCAAGCAATATACTCCGAAATTTACTTGCATTTATAATTATCACGTTTTTATCATACAAAGCAATTGTTTACTTTGAGTAAGTTTTTAAGCTCAAATATTGACAATAATAAATTTAAAACAAACAAATTTAGATTAGTTGTAGACATTTGACGGCCATAATATTGACTCATAATTAGTTCAAGCTAATGAAATTCATGATTATTGCTCATTATACCACCTGTACTCTTAGTTTTCATAGCCGATACATCATCATACTAGTATTGATCCAGTGATATGCTTTCGTAACATCACACATGTTTTTTTTTCTAAATATAAATTAGGTCCGATTGCAATAGATATATATTTTCTGATATTTGATTGAAATGAGAGTCGTTTTTGGAATTCAGAGATTGAAATGATGCCTATACAATTGTTATAAACTTTCAAGAAGATGCGTTTCCAATTCATTTTAATTAGGTGGAAAATCGTGGAGTTATTAAAACTTTTGAAATGTATGGTTGACATTCAGAAACGCCCAAACATTAGAGTTTATAAAGTTAATTGGTCAATCCGCATTTATATGGAGTTGAAAAGAGCCGGAGCTTTATTATTGACTAAATAAACTGTATGTAGTCATTTGAATAATTGAATTGCAATATATTATATAAGCATTCATTTTTTTTATAATTTTTTAATACTTGAATCCTAATAAGTTTCAGAAAAACTTAGTTTTATTTTGGTTTGCTGAGCCGATAAATCGCTGGTGTTGCATTGTTTGCATTAGAAGTTAAAAATGATTACCTAGATTTTACTTATTTCACGATTAACTTCTTTTTTCATTTGAAATTTGATAGCAACTTTGTCTAGACCTATATTTTTAAGTAAATTTTAGTAGCAAATAAATGTTATACTTTTAAATAAATATAGATGGAATGTTGGTTAGCAGTGTGAAAAATTTGTTGAAAAATGTATATGCTTTGTCACTTCTAACAAGCGGTAGAAATTTAATATTCCAAATTTAAAAGTTATTAATATCAGAATTACAAGCACAGTGTACAGTGAGGAGAAGCCCGAGTGCATGCTTAAGCAAAGGCTCATATCCGTGGAATGTGCGGGTGCTTGAATTACAAAGAAGGTTCACAGAAGCACACATCAAGGATGTGATAAATACAATTTTACAGAGGTTGGAGAGCAAGGGATGCACGGTTGTGGTCTATACGATAATCGCGATCATAGTCTCGGGTAGGTTCTCGCATACCCTTGGCCTGCTATCGAGTATGCTCTGGGGCTGGTAATTGAGTGAGCAAACATCGTGGGCCTTAGCATCAACTCCGATAAAACCGATATTATACTCTTGACGAAGAAATACAAGACTCTCGAGATAGTGATTGACTTTATTCTGGGCAGCAAGCTCACCTGAAAGATAAATCTAGAGAAAAAAGCAAAGAGGGCAAGCAATACGATTTACGCCAGCATGAGGATGTTGAGGAAAACATGGAGACTATACCCTGCTGTAACGCACTGGATCTATACGGCGATAGCAACGTCAATGCTTACGACTGCCTGGTCTGGTAGCCGGGAATGGATAAAATCACCTTTTGTGACCTGAAAAACGGAGTTAAGTGAACAGGGGTATTACAGGTGCCTGAACTACGACTCCTTCGTCTGCGTTAAATGTCTTGCTTTATCTCCCTCTTAAGAGCTCTTTGCTGGTGTTACCCTTAAGGAATCCTTTAACCGCAGAAGTATTGGGTTGGGGCACACAAGTTGCATTGACTACTTGGTCCCCCCCTCATTGCTTCAAACAAAGATTCAAGGAAACGTAGGGGATGGACAGAAATGGAATCAGCAAATTTGCACAACAGCTCTTAGCATTTACACCCACGAACCCAAAACAACTGCGTACAATCTCACCTACCTACACCTACTTGACATACCCCGGACTGAATGCAAACGAGCCGGTCGACATAATTACTGGCCACTGTCTTTTTGCAGCTCACGCCATGAAACTGCGACTCCCAAACAGTGATACTTGTAGGAAGTGTCAACCTTCACGGCCATTTCTGGGGCATCCTGCTCCAGGGGCAAGTCATATATTTTATATGTTCGACTGTACTGGAATTGGAACATAATTCTCAAACTTAGTTTAACTATGTTATGAGTTTTTGGGCTTAGTTATGTACATAGTGGCTGAATCTGCTAATATTTCGAAATACATTCATTCAATCAATTTTGTATGCTAAAGAATTATATAAAGATGATATAATCAAGGGTTGCATGTCAAGTTATAGTATAGTAACGGAGTCCGGAAAAAATCGCAAATCAGTCACACATAATTCCTATACGACTCTGCCTTTCAATATACTTTATCTCAAAACTTATTTGTTATTTCAATATTAAATTTAGATTAACTAAAATGAATGCCCAAATCAAATTTGAACTCGTCTCAATTGAAAATATATTCGTATTTTTAATAAACATTTAAACGCCCTAAAGATTCGCTCGCATCAATACACTAAAAGCTCGTTTCAAACTTAAAACTGTACATATTTATCATCAAACGCGTCTTGATATACAATTATCAATAATTTCAGTGTTGAGATTCATAGAATTTTAACGTAGCTTATAACGTAGAATATCTATAGTTATTCAAACTTAGCAATACTTATTCAATAGCTTATCAAATAATGGATCAAATAAAATCGTAGAAAAATCTCAGTTACATACTAAAAATATTGACTGTTTGCTCGAGAATGCATCATCGTTTTTTTTTTCATTCGCTGCCGGTTTATCTTAAATGCACATATAATTAAGCTGTTGCTGCACGACATTAGCTGCATTTGTTCAAAGCATTAAAATAATTTCACTTAGAAGTTTTTTTTTCGTATTCACGATTTAGACTTGTTGTTTTTCGTTTAGTGCTTGAAATCATCTTATGATAGGTTTTGCTAAAATTTTCAATTTCTACATATTCATCATACTTAAAGTTTTTTTTCTCATCATATTTGTATTAGTTTTATAGGGTTTTATTTTTTTTTATTTTTGCTTCAACAATTTGTAATTTTTTACCTAAATATTTGAACGCTATATCATTTTCTCATGCAATTTGAATATACAGTAGTGATCGAAACTGTGAAATATTTATCTTTCCTTCTTACGTAGATTGATTTCGTAGACACCCTGCAATAATCGTATTTCAAAAATCAACAGAATAGAGAAGCCTTTTTCGATGAAAGTTTAATTCTTTGATGATATTTTTTTAACGCTTCTCATAGATTTTGAGAACTTTTTGGATCCTTTTGTTGACTTTTTATAAAGAAGCAAAACAACAAATTCTACGTACGTTTTATGCGCCTTTCCTTTAAGATGTGTAGTTGTCAAATGAACCTAGATACTCTAGAGCGGCTCGATAGCAGAAGTGATATTGATCCTAGATAAAAATATTATTAGTATTATTTATGACACATAATCAATTTACATTTTAATGTTTACCTCTGTTTGCACCATTGCTGGTCGTTGTGCCCGAAGAATGCGAACAGTTTGAAATACATCCAAAACGCCTTCGTATTGCATTCTCTCCAGAACAATGCTCAGTGAAATAAAGACACCGGTACGGCCAACACCTGCACTACAATGCACCGTAATTGGACCGTCTTGGCCGAACTGTTCTTTGGTTTTATGCACTTGACCAATGAAATCGATAAATCCTTCACCTGATTTAGGCACACCTTGCTCGGGCCAGTCTATGAATTGGAATTGACGAACGGTTCGAGATGAACCGTCCCTGGCATCGGTTACCTGAAATCGAAATCAAAAGTTATGTATACCCAAACAATGGATTTATCGTGCAATTTGAATAGAAGTTCTATCCATTTCGATTAGTAAACAATTATAAAAATAAAGAAAATCATAAAAAGAAAATTTGGGGAAAAAATTACCGCCACAAACTATCGAAATTCTTCAAAGTATGATTCTTGGCCAGCAATACACGTTTGCCGCCGGGTTTTCCACGTTTGGAAGTCGTTTTTGTAGGTGAGTTTCGGAATGATTCTCAAGTGATTTTTGGACCTCCGCTATGGTCCCATGGCGGCGACCTTTAAGGGCTGTCTGTAACGTAGAGAACAAGATAAAGTTTGCCGAGGCCAAGCCAGGACTGTAGGGACCTGGCGAAGGACTGTAATGCCGTTTTGGGTCAGGTAGTTGTTGACGACGAAGCAGATGTTGTACATTGTAATTATGCAGCCCCCAACTGGATTTCAGGACTTCCACATAAAAAGATCTATTGACGCCCTCAGGTATAAATTCATACTGGATAATCCTCTTGCTGTCAAAGAAGGCAATTTTGTCCTCCACTTGCTCATTCGAATCTACCGATACCGTTGGTGGAATTCGAAATTTTTGCGTTTTGACTCAGGATCTTACTCATAAATCCATGTTTTGTCGCTGGTTATTACATTGTCCAAAAACTGTCGGTCATTTTTAACACCTCCAAAAGATCTTCGCAATCAATCATACGGTTTTGCTCTTGATCGTTGATCAAAACTTTTGGGACGAGCTTGGCACAGATTGTTCTCATCTGCAAATTCTCGGTAATGATGATGTGGGCAGTCATTTTTGTCGATTGTCTGTAATCATTCGAATACTTAACCGCCGGTCTGAGTTCAAACGAACATTTCATATTTTGTTTATTTCTGCACGTTGAAGAGCGTCCGGCGTGATTTTCGTCTTTTACACTCTCCCGGCCATCGTCTGTCACCCCACCACTAAACACTTGCCGAATTAACATCTCCATAGCCTATTTTCCAAGTTCACACATAACTTCACAAACTTGAATAGAGCACTGGCTTCTGTGTGTCGTTCGAATCTAGGTTCGGACGAGAAACCGCGCACCGAGCTTGAGTTCACATAGCTTTGATTAGGTAAGTGATTTAAATCACGGGTAAAGTGAGTCGTGTAACTATTCACTCCACACTCGTATTCACATTGATTGTAAATTTGTGAATGAAGCTCTCTACCAGCTTCAACCCCTAGACCTGCCAAAAGGTTGTCGTGGGATTTCTTAGCCTCTGCACAAGACTTGTTGATGCAACGCTTCTCGATTGCCCTTTGGATTTTTCCTTTTGATCCAGGGTCAAATTTGGATCCGGTAAAAAGACGATGCACACCGAACGGAAACTCGCAGGAGTCTGACACTTGGGGCGTTTTGAAGTTGACTTAATCTGCCACCAAACCCGCCTGTGGCGAGCGCGCTTGGACGTACAATACAAAAAATAGAACGAATTACTATTTATATACACCCCGTATTGCTGAGAATAATGCACAGCTAATTAAATAGAAATGCAGGCAGCTCAAATACTCGACGAGAAAATATGCCGAAAGATTATCAATTTGTGGGATTATATCCGTAATCGAAAAGGCAACAAATCAAGCTATAACATTATTTGGTTGGATCAAATAATTATTTGTTTGTTTTTTTTTTTGTGCGTCTATTCTGCAATATAAGATACACGAGGCTTGTACCAAACGATCTCAGCACTATTAAACCAGTCAAAAAGCTGGAATTCGATCTCAAGATAATGCTTGCAGTAGGAATCAAATCACATGCAAAGTAGCGACTTCGTGTTGCTGATGAAAGTGCAACCGTTGATAAATTCTATTATGAAATCACCATTTTACTTTTTAACTCAGAAGGACTGGATGACAGGAGACAGTTTCCAGGTAAAAATTTGATAATTTTAATGCAGGATGAAGCACGAATGCAGACGGCAATTTATTTGTGCCGGAGATACAACAAGAAGAAAATATTTTAACTTGTTTGACTGCTCTTAGGTAGTCTATGCCATAGACTACCTAAGAGCCGTGACGTTGGATTGTAAAAACCTTATGGTTATGCATCCATTTTCGGTTCTTGATTCACTCTTACTAAGATAAGATGGATTACTGATAACAACCGCTATTACTGGTAGCTATTAGTTTCTTTTAAATATGTTTCTAATTGCAAGAGATGAAAAACGAGCAGTCAAACAAGTTAAAATATTTTCTTCTTGTTGTATCTCCGGCACAAATAAATTGCCGTCTGCATTCGTGCTTCATCCTGCATTAAAATTATCAAATTTTTACCTGGAAACTGTCTCCTGTCATCCAGTCCTTCTGAGTTAAAAAGTAAAATGGTGATTTCATAATAGAATTTATCAACGGTTGCACTTTCATCAGCAACACGAAGTCGCTACTTTGCATGTGATTTGATTCCTACTGCAAGCATTATCTTGAGATCGAATTCCAGCTTTTTGACTGGTTTAATAGTGCTGAGATCGTTTGGTACAAGCCTCGTGTATCTTATATTGCAGAATAGACGCACAAAAAAAAAAACAAACAAATAATTATTTGATCCAACCAAATAATGTTATAGCTTGATTTGTTGCCTTTTCGATTACGGATATAATCCCACAAATTGATAATCTTTCGGCATATTTTCTCGTCGAGTATTTGAGCTGCCTGCATTTCTATTTAATTAGCTGTGCATTATTCTCAGCAATACGGGGTGTATATAAATAGTAATTCGTTCTATTTTTTGTATTGTACGTCCAAGCGCGCTCGCCACAGGCGGGTTTGGTGGCAGATTAAGTCAACTTCAAAACGCCCCAAGTGTCAGACTCCTGCGAGTTTCCGTTCGGTGTGCATCGTCTTTTTACCGGATCCAAATTTGACCCTGGATCAAAAGGAAAAATCCAAAGGGCAATCGAGAAGCGTTGCATCAACAAGTCTTGTGCAGTAGGGATGGACCGTTCCGACCGGAACTGTTAACAAAACCTTATAATAATTCGGAACTGGTCGGAACAGTTCCGATCAATAGCTCTTAACAGTTCCAGTTCCAACCAAATATCAAGCCTTAGTGAGCATTCAAGTAATGTACGATGATACATTTTGAGAACGGAACCAATATGAAATTGCTAACATTTCAGTTCCGATGCGTTATTCAGTTGGAACTGGAACTGGAGCTGGAACTGGAGCTGGAGCTGTTAATGATCACACACTTACGACTTGAGCTCGCATCGATTAGAACGACCGATTGGTTTTGGTTGCAAGTTGGTCGATGCGACATGACATGATGATTGCTCGGCGATGCAATGTTCATGCAATCAGCGAGGATTGGTTTGTGCATATCTACATATGTATATGCATATTTATAACAGTATTTTGTTCGTTCAACGGAAATTTGGGAGCATTAGCTGGTTCGTGGCATGGGAATAATTTGTGCGTCCATAATCGGTAGACTTTATTCATTTTTTTCGCACATTAGTGTGTTATGAATGATTGCTTGCCTTTGAAATTATTATAAGTGGTATACATATTTTATATTGTATTTAAACTTGTGCCTACGTTAAGCCTTCGAATTAGTGTAAAAAACTGTTGTGCCTTTAAATTTGTGTGCTTGTAGTGCTTGATAATATAGTGTAGTTTTGTCTAATTTGCGTTAAAAATAAAAACAATGAGCAAGCGAATAAAGAGGAGTCCATTGTGGGACCATTTTACACCAACAAGCGATTCGCTAGCCAAATGCCACATATGTAGATCATCAGTTAGCTATAAATCCACAATTGGAAATTTAAAAAGGCATTTAACGCGAAACCACCCATCAATTCAAGTGGGCTATCTTGGAGAAAGTGTTTCTCATGTGTGTGATGATCCACAGTCTAGTACTTCTACAGTCTCTAATATAGAAGTCGAAAATTCTAATGAGGTAAATTATATATGATGTGTTTGTTATTAATTAAAAATGACTCTTTAGATAATGACGAAAAATGAACGCCAGTGTACAATAACTTCATTTATTTCCAAAAAATTTACAAATAAACAGCAACAGCATATAGATAGTCAGCTTTTAAAATTGTTCATATGGGACTATCAGCCATTTAGAGTTGTTGAAGACAGAGGATTTACTAATTTTGTGAAAGCACTTAATCCCAATTATGAGCTACCATCTCGCAAAAAAATTGCGAAAATTATGATCCCATCTTTGTACGAAAAATGCTTAGTTGATGTTCAGGATCTGCTCAATAAAACAAAGAAATTAACATTAACAACCGATTGCTGGACATCTATCAATAACGAGTCATTTATTGCTTTGACAGCACATTTCGTTGTTGACGACACGTTAAAAAGTGTTCTTATTTCTTGTCAAGAAATGCTCCAAAATCATACAAAGGAAGGTCTGGCAAATGAAATCCGCAATTTAATGGAAAAATGGCACATTCAAGATAAAGTCACAGCAATTGTTTCTGATAATGCGTCTAACATTACAGGAGCCATACAACAATGTCTAGGCCTGAGTCATCTTGGCTGTGCTGCTCATAAGCTAAATTTAGTTGTGGTGCATGCACTTAATGAGCCGAAAATAAAAAAATTGTTGAGTGACGTTAAAAAAATTGTTGTACATTTTCGAAAAAGCCCAAAGGCATTTAAGAAGCTGGCTGAAAATCAAATAAAAGAAGGCATTGAAACACCATTGAAGGTAATAGCCTCAGTTGCTACTAGATGGAACTCCACTTACTACATGCTTCAAAGGTTTGTGGATCTTGAAGTTCCAATTAAAACAACACTGGCAGTCATTGAAAAAGAGCTTCCAATACTTACCACTGAAGAATGGAAAATCGCACGAGATCTGTGCGTCGTTTTAGAGCCATTTGAGCATTTGACGAAGATTTTAGGATCTGATCTCTATCCTTCAGCATCTTCATTGATTGTGTTGATCAATGGGATTTGTGATGTGTACAATCAAATTCTCGCAGATATTACCTATTCAGAGCTGCATCTTTCCATAAGGAAAATACTAAAGTCGCTCATCTCTGAAATTAATCGGCCGGAACGATTTGGTTGTATGGAGCAAAATTTAATTCTTTCAATGTGTACTCTTTTAGATCCTAGGTTTAAAAACATACAATTCAAGGATCAAACTCTTGTTGAAACAACAAAAAAACAAATCATTGATAAACTGATGGAATTAGTCGACACAGAAAAAGATGAAACCTCAGTTACAAATGAAAAAGATAAAAGTGTTACTTTGGGCATTTCAACAGAAAAACAGACGGAAAGGAAATTCGATGTTTGGGGTTCATTTAACAAAGCTGCGAGTGAGAGGACGTCTTATAGTGAGATTTAAAGACATTGTCTTTAGGAACTTAATGCTTATATTATTTTCTAGGGACGGTTGAAAATTTCGCAGTAATTGAAGTAAATAGATATTTAGAAGATTGCCTATTGGAGCGAAATGAAAGCCCTGTAAAGTGGTGGAATGATCATCGATACCAATACCTTCATCTTCATGTTTTAGCTAAAGAAATGCTGAGCAGCGTAGTCGCTACTTCGGTGCCCTGTGAGCGTCTGTTCTCCAAAGCAGGACTCATGATAAATGAACGCCGAACGAGACTCTCGGCAGAAAAAGCTAAAATGCTTCTCTTTTTAAATTGTAACTATATAAATTAACGTAAGATTTTTCAGATTTTTCTTTCGCTATGTGATCCTCTGTGACATGTGTTTTAGTGTATAGTTTTTTGAGTGCTTTATAATTTAAATAAAATTAGTGATGAAAATTTCCATGTTTTTTACATATTAATTTAATAATGGTAGTATTCCAATAGAATTGGAACTGGAACTGATATCGGAACTGGTTCCACAAGCGGAACGAAAAAACTGGAACCAGTTCTTCAATTATTGAAGATTTGCCCATCCCTAGTCTATGCACAAACAAATCATAAATATTATTTTTAGCCTTTTATAATTACTTATCGCTGAGATCTCTTGTTTGAAACCCTCAAACAGTTGAGCGTAGGGAATGTAGTATTTGAGTATTTAAAATGGTGCGAAATAGCTTTCAAATTTGATGGCGCATAGAAAAGTTCTACCATTTTTTACCATCCTGCCGGGCGTAATTGATTCTTTCATACACAGGACCGAAATAGCATCAAGTGAACGACGCAAAAAAAAATTACGATCGACACAAGGAAACAAGAATGGCGATTGGACGATACTTCGATATTTGATCAGATGCATCTTAGTTTCTAAAAGGCTAGTATATCCAAGGAGTTAATTTTGTAAACAACAGCATTAGCATTGTCGATTTTTCCGAAAATTTGAGGCTTTATCGCAAAAAAAAAACTGGTGATGCATTTTTCAAAACATTATCTATCGATGTCTACTATTTCCTCTCATACGGCAGCATACGAATACCGCTTCGAACCACAACTGATTGATCTTTTGAGGCAATCCACGAATCGATCCAATTTTTGAATTTTTCATAAGAACGGAAGTGTTGATCAGCCAGGCCGTCTGTCATTGATCGAAAAAATTAACAGAGCAACGTCATGCTGTAAACTGACTTTAAAGTGTCTCTCGTTGTATTGCGGCCGTTTGTCTTTTCATACTCGGGTCAAACATATCAATTGCCTTCGATATCGATCGCTTGTCATTGTTTCACCCAGTTTTAGCAGCTCGCAATTAGGGATTCCAATTCCGGCACAAATTTTCAATCCCGGGATCCAAGATTTTTAAAAAAAAACAGCAAAATAAATTTTATACAAATAAATTTTCAGTAAACAGATTATTTTATGTGCCAGGTTCATTTCAAAACTATCAGGTTAATTTCAAAACTATCAGGTTCATTTCAAAACTATAACATTAATTAGGTTATAAACTGCTTTGTAATTTTATAAAAAGTAATTGAATCATATACAGTGGAAACATGTCAGCAATCTAAAAAAAAAATATTTTACTGCATAATTCTTAATAATTGATGCAAAAAAAACATAATTGATGCAAAAAAAAACACAAAAACTTCAGTTATCGAATAAAAAATATTTTGCTGCATTAACTATACAACACATTGACAGTATGAAGCAAATATATAAAATTGCAACTATGAGAAGCTACAACAACAAATGACAGCTTTTAAAATTGAGAAACATAATAAAGAAATATGTGAAAAATTCTGTCAAAGTTCATTGGTTTTTTTTTTGGACGTATATGGAAGCAATAGCAAAGTATCCGAAGTATCGTCCAAGTTTGCTTCTGAATTTATTCCCGATGTAAGACGCCGAGGAAAAAACTCGTTCTGATTCGATACTTGCTGGTGGGACAGTGATTGCACGATTGCTCCAAATTATGTCCACGGATGCCACCAAAATCTAGAAGATTCATTTTTTTTGCAATGGTTTTAAGTAAATCAGTCTCCTGCTGCATTTCGTGATCCATTATTTTCATACTTTGATCTATTTCTAATTTCAGCTCTTCTTCTAGCAACTACCTTGTCGTGATTCAATATGGGTATCTACAACTGGGTTCTCTTCATTACTTTGGCTACTGGATCATTGAAGTAATTTTTTTTAAACATATATGTTACTCGGTTTCGAAAATATAGACTCCATTTCACTTGATAAATTTTCATTGCTACAACGTGGATTCTGGAGATATTTTAGAATACCAGATAACTCGGCATACTGAAGCTCTTTTATTCAGTCCAATATTACGCTTTTCATAGCGCTGGCAAGAATGGGTCGTTTTTCTCCTAATTGCCTAAATAAACATTTTAACGAAACATTAGCAGTGCATAAATTTGCATCTCTGCGACTTCACCTCCGCAGTCAATTTTATAGGGAGTAAAATTTCAATAATTTTTTGAATCAAATCAAACTCCGTTGCTTCTAATCGATCAATTACTGGATAGTGTGGATCTATTAATGTCTTCTGTATACTATTTTCAAAATGGAAAACCGTTCAAGTATTGTCAAGAGACTATTCCACCTTGTTTTGCAATCCAGTAATGTCATTTTATAGAGAAACATCAAACTCAGCGAGATGCTCTTTCAATATATTTAGGCAGTTTTCAGCTGTCATTGTTATCCTTACTCGCACCAGGCCCAAGCTCCTGTAAGAATTTACTGAGTGGATGTTAATATTTGTATAGCCCCTATTTGCAGTCGAAATCCATTCATAAAACGTCAAACTGAACCGTTCAGCTTAGATTCTAACCTATCTTATGTGACTTTTTATTATTTTTTTGCTTTATCCTGCTTGCACATTCCATAACAGTGTTTTTGATTGTTGTTGAGGATTTTGGTAAATCGGTGTACACATTCGCTAGTATTGATTTCCTCAAATCATTCGAAGTAACGAATACACTAAGTGCGGAACAGTCCATACTTATTTATTTATAAACCCCTTTGTATTCTTTTGTTAACTATTGCATCGGTTTGTTTTGCTCTATTCTTTACGCATTTTGATGTGAGCCGGCATCCTAATTGCTTTCTCGTAGATTCTATTTGCACTTTTCGAGTCTTTCAGTAATTTGATTGCCGATTATGCTTGACTTTCGAAAACCCCGGGGTTGGTGGTTACTAATCCCGGGATTTTCGGGACCAGAATTTTGCCGGGATCCTTGGATTCTCTACTCATAATACACTACCCCAAGCTGGTCCCATCAAATACGGATCATGACATTGGAGCCGTGAATATTCGGTCCGTCGACGTGGAAGCATGAATCCTAACCAAGCAATGCCTCTAACTCGCATCTTCGAAAACTCAGCCTCTTCTACCGCCATGGCAGTCTTCGTCCTCAAAATAACTTTTCTTGATGCTTTGAAACCACTTGCGACACTTTCTTTCACTAAAAACTGCCTCACTATTAGCATTTGAGAGTATTTGATGAGCTTTACTGCTGAAACACAATGTGCAGCCGTGGCCTGCTGCGAGTGCAGTCAAGAATGCTGCCGTTAGTGATGTAGCCAGACATTGCAGCATTGACCGAACACAATGATGTAGCCAGCGGCAGCTGTCAAAATTGTTTTTTCTGTGTGGAAATTAGTTACATATTCTATATTCTTTCTCTTTCTGAGTTTGATTTAGCAAGATATTGTTTTATTGAAGTTTTTTTTTATCGACTTTATGTAATCGGTGTTAGCTAGCTGTTTATTTTTAGATCAACTGAAGGCATTGTTTTAGGATAATCGTTGAAAATTGGAATACATCGGTAGAACTTTTGCAAAGCGTGGAAAAACTTTTTTACGTAATCATTGCGGATAAACTCGCCCACGTGTCCTCCATACTGCAGTGCTTGTCATCAACCTTGTATCTGATTTTCTTTTTCGGATTTTGAGTTAACACCGGTTTTGAAAACTGCAAACTCTGTTGCATCATTATTCAAAATACAAAAACATCTATAGTGGAAATATGCTGAAGTCAATAGTGATATACATTAATCATTGAATATCTTCCAACTAACCAGCATGCAGACAGCAAGTTTATACTAAAAAAACACAATCAGTAAAATTGTCTAATGGCTATGCTGTTAGACAATTTTACCGATTGTGTTTTTTTTTTGCGTTTTTGTGGGTGTTTTTTGTTTGTTTGCTTGTTTATCATAATTGCGTTGTCTTCTCATTTGGTTTATATATGTTTTTGATGATTATTCTTGAAGTCTTTGCCCCTGCTACAACCAGATGTCGGGCTGGCATTAAACATTCTAGAATAACTAACAAGAACTTACAAAAAATACACGATAACACAAAACACTGAAGATAAACAAACAAAGAGAAAACATCCCAAAGAACAAATACACAACCACAGAGAAAAAACAGTCGGTAAAAGTGTCTAACGGCGATATGGGCACGTAATAGAGTTTTACCAGCATTGCACATGCAAGCTGTCAAAGATGTAGCCAGGCAAAAAGTAGAAAGTTGGTCAACTTCGGCTACGGCCACGGCGCCATGGGCTACGCATTGTAACTGGTTCAATGCAATCCTGTGCTTTTAACTTTTTGGCAGCTCCTGGCTTCGCTGCAGGCCATGGCTACGGCTACACATTGTGTTTCAGCAGTTAGCCGCTGATATCTTCATATTAAAGCAGAAAATGATAACCTCCTGTAAATGACGACAATTTGGCTCACCTAATGTATCGAAATAATCATTTATTCGTTGAGGTAATCCATATTTTGAAAACAGTGATTTTTTCTATATATTATTTTTCATAATTTTTTTATCGGTTCCTTTGGAAGATGTTAGAACCTGCTACATTAGAAGTCAATGTACGTACTCCATATACTATTTGGACATAATATCAACATAATATTAATTGGATAAAGAATACTGCATTATCCAAAACAATTAACTGAAAAATTAAACTTAAACTCAATAAGTTCCCTTTGATTAAAACTAAAACATGCACTGAATATAGATAAGAAAAATATGACCCTCACCTTAAATTCTCTAAGTTTATACTGAGGCATATTATATTCTGCAATAGGATCCACAACATAGTATTGGTATCGTACAGAACGTTCGTGTGGCCAATATTGGAAACACTTTTCCTAAAAATTAAAACATTTATTGTATTATTTTTTTCTTTTTACAAATTAATACACTTACCCTTCCCATCTCTTTTAATTTCGTCAACATAACAACAATCGTTGAATTGTGCTCCCATAGCATTCTCCAAAAATCTTCAGCAGTTTCTTGTACAGGTCCTTGGGCAGCAATATAAGCAGATCGATAACGATAGCCATCAATGAAGCTAGCATTAATGTAGTCACTACCCTCTACACCATGAATCGGAGTCAAATAAACACGTGTCGATTCGTACGGCAGTATATGAACCAATCGATTTTTATGTTTATTACACGGTAAATTAGCTGTTACGAATCTCGTTGAATCAGTCTTAACATTCGATAATTTCTTGAATTCGATTTCCATGCCAGTTATATTCTCGCCGGGTTCAGTTTGCATCAGTTTCTGTAAATGTGAATGAAGATTGCGAGCTGGCACTTCAGTATTTCCGCAAATTATAGCTTCCAGAATGGCATCATGAATAAATATGTATTGATCTTCGGTTTGAACCATATAGTTTCGCTGCGCCCGTAGACAAGTCACATGTCCATAGATATCGACAATTTTTTCATGCTTCATACGTTCGAGCATAGAATCAATCACAATATAGCACCCAGTCCGTCCGACGCCGGCTGAACAATGAACAACTACCGGTCCGGAATCGGGTGGTGTCAAGGACCGACACCGTTTCAGGAATTGAAGGAATGGAGCAGGATGATCGGGAACACCATGATCTGGCCAAGCAGTGAACTGAAGCTGTTTCATCTCTCTGCGTTCGGTTGTACCTTGTTTCGACAGCTGGAATGTTCTGATACTGTAGGTAGAGAGCTCTTGTGTTTCAGTGATTGTTACAAATATCTGACCATAGGTTTCTGTTCCGCGTGCAGGCCAGTATTGATCGCATTTAATTCGTGCTCGTTCCTCCAGTCGAGTCATCATCACAATCGTAGATGTTTTCTGTTCCCAGCACATGCGCCAAAAGTCGCTGAAAGTTTCTTGCAGCGGCCCCTGCGTAGCTATGTAAGCATTGTGTTTCCTATATCCGTCACAATAATTGGCATTTATGTAATCAGAGCCCAAGATGCCATCTACAGATTGTAAATGTACTCGACTATGATCGTAGGCAGTGACATTAGCATAGCGGTTTTTGCTTTTGTTGTATTCCAGGTTCGAATGATCCCAGGTGAACTGCTGACCAGGTTCTATGCTTTCATACTCTTGCGAGAATTTAAGGTTGTCGTTGGCTTTCAGTCGCTCTACGTGATTAGAGAATTCAGATATGGGAATCGGAGGATGGCTTATCATGCCTGGTGTTTGGAAGTTCAAGCGTCGCATATCGACGGGATCGTTGGGTGCAGGACCAGCCCCCAAATCAGCGGCCATCAGAGGCCTTGTCACAGCCGCTTGATCTGGCGTCTTACACGGCTGTCTGCGACGCCTCACTATATACAGAATCACAAACGAGGTTGATAGAACTAATGCAGTCAAAACTGGCAATACTACCCAGAGCATACTTTGTTCGTCGCTATTGCGATTAACCGAGACTTCCGGATCCAGAGGCCAATTAGGATCAGGCCTGTGAGGTCTCTCGCCGGGAGGTGCTTCACGCATGTCAAGCGACAGAAACTCAGAGAATGGACTCGAGGTGTAGAGATGTTTTTGTGGTGTGTCGACCACAGCTCTCACAAATATCCTGTAGCGCTTGTCGCGATCCAGTTTCTTGTTTGTGAAGTTGTGGTAATCTTCGCCAGAGCCTAGGTGAAAGGTAAAGGGAATTGATCGTTGAGGGAACTTCGCTGCGATATACGGAGCATTGGCCCGCTCCGGCTTGTTTCGTCCAGGCAGTAGATCATCTGTTAAAAATTGATCTGGATTTTTATGCAAATTCGATTTATCTTCAGGTACAACCACTAAGTAGTAGTGCGATATCGGCCCGTACTCTTCAGAAGCTTGTGGCAGTATCACTAAAATCTCTTCTCCGTTTACAACACCATAGAAATCTGGTTTGACCATTGGCTGTGGGGCAGCCATTTGAGTCGTTACAGTAATTTTCGTAGGAGGTCTGTAGGAATAGTCTGGTGGTATGGCGCTGACATTTACGTTGTAGGTAGTAAATGGAGACAGCTCGTTGATTGTGTGGGATTTGATATGATGTTTCAGGATGATTTCACGCTTCGGCACGATTTGAGTTTGAGAGAAGCCTTGCGAGTCGACGAATACTTTGATGGCATCGAAGGATATTTTGTAGTTGATTGGGTTTAGTCGAATAGGCGGAGACCAGCTTAAAGTCATTGAATGAGTACTAACATCGTGAGCGCGAAGATTAAGAGGAACATCTTCAGGCTTTATTTTTACAGTGACCTTTTCACTCAATCGACCCAATCCATTCTTGAACCGGGCTGCAATCGCGATTGCATACTGAGCAAACTTCTCCAGATTGACCAAATCGGCTGATTCGGTTAAGCCGATAGTTTTTGTCTGCCATTCATCTAGATCTTCAACGGCTGTCATTGTGTAGAATATTTTATAGCCTAGAAGCTTACCGCGTGAGGGAACCGGTTCCCACCACACTTCGGCTGTTTGTTCAGATGTAGCCACAGCTTGAACGGACATCGGGGCTCGGCCCATATCACGCTCAGTATCTATGACCAACTTGTCACTAAAAGGACCTGCTCCCTGCTTCGTGTACGCTCGCACTCGAAACACATATTCAGTATTTTCTTCGAGATTTGTGAAAACAGCTTTCCTTATCGTTGTGTTTCGTTCGGATCCCAGACCATGATCGATTTTCTTATGGAACTGGACATCATAACGAGTGATTTGTCCGTTTCTATGCTCAGATATTGGTGGATCCCACGTAATGCACAGTACGTCAGGTGTTTGAAATCGCACTGATATATTTGATGCAGGTCCAGTTGGCACACCTTCAGGCGTAGTTAGGTATTTTACGTATTCTTGTCCAATGCCGATATGATTCATTCCAGCCACTCGGAACTCATAAGTAACGCCTCGTTCTAAATCCTTAAGTCTTTTCGTAGTTATATGTTGCCCTGATATCATTTCTTCATGTAATGGCTGATCTTTGATGCCCCACTTTAATCGATAGCCCCGTAGTTCACCGTACGTTTGTGCTGGACGTTCCCATTCCAATTCGATTGATACGCGCGGGTCGCGTTCCAGCATCTTGATCGTTGTAACAGGCCGAACTGGAACACCTCCAGGTGTTTTAACTATAACAGGAAGACTACGATCACCATCACCCTTTCTTGTTAGAGCTGCTACTTGTATCGAGTAGCGTGTATCTGGCTGAAGGCCAGTCACGTTATATTCTAAGGCATCGACCACATCGAATTTCATGGGTTCGTTGAGGAAACCTTTGCCCTGTTGGAAGAAAGATTATTATTTAAGGATGAGGAGCGTTTGATAATTTTTATAACTGGAGCAAAGAAAGCCGTACAAACACAAATATATTTGCTAGGTTTGAAATTTTACCGAAATGTTAGCTAGCAAATTATAAAACGTCATTAACTAGTTCATATTTTGTGTTCAAAAAAAATTGTAATACCTATTCAACTACTTGACAAATAATTATATTGATAGTTTTCATCGTTATCGCTGATTTGTAGTAGAATTGTAAGCGGAGTAAAAAAAAAGCATATTCTAGCTTCCTAATTTTATTTCCGTTGCCGACATAAAATCGTAACGCAATTAGGGTAAACATGAAATGCATGATTATATCTTGCCACTGAAAAGTTACTTTTTCATTCATTTGAACAAAGTTAGTTCTCAATTAGCGCCGTGTTCGCTCTTACTCTATACTCTCTACTGCGACATGAGGTGTTCAAACTAAATTGGCTTGATTCAAGCTTGTAATTTAGGTTTTTGTTCTTGTCGGATAGTTGGAACGCTAACGATAAATAGATAATTGTGGTCTTTGGTGAATCGCATGAAAGGATTAGCTTTTAAAATGTATGCGCAATCGAGCGAAGAAATAGGAATGAGAATGTTGATGATACTTTATTTGTGTTAGTCGACAAGAGATTTAATGCAATGAAATTTAGTGGCAGAATAGTGAAATTTGAATGGAAATTAAGTGAATATAAAAGTCGGTATAGATTGATGAAATGCTAGTAGGCGATTTTGTGAAAGTCAATTTGTTACATCATATGAAACTACAGTAACTCACAGTGAAAATGATGCAGGCATTAATTGAAGTTTTAATGACGCTTCCCCTTTTTATTGGCAAAATTTTTACATATTTTTCATATACTTAATGTAATATAACTTAGTAGAAAAAGTCTACGTGCACCTTTGCAGAATTTTGTATAATCGCAAAAAACAATCTATAACTGTACATAAATATTTGAAAACTTGCCATTTACTTAATTAGCACTTCTCAATGATTGCTAACACGAAAATTCTTAGAATTCAGTCCACACAGAAATGAGATAGCGGTACTTTTAGCGACCGAGTCAGAAAAAACAAGCAGAAAAAGTCTGCGTGCAGTTACTGATGGTTAAAATATAATTTATTTCGAACAAGTTATTATTACATTTAATAGCTGGTAGGATAGCCTTGCCTTTTAAGAACTTCTCGCAACCGTTTTTGCATGGATTCCACAAGCTTGGCGGTTTCGTCTGCACTTATACTCGCCCACTCCTTCTTTATTACCTCCTGCAGCATTGCTTTGCTGGTAATGATGTGTTTTCGGATCTTTCTTTCCAGCAAATCCCATAAATGCTCTATCGGATTTAAATCTGGAGACTGTGGAGGTGTATGAAGCTGTTTTGGCGTGTTATAGAGAAGCCAGAGTTTCACAATTTGCGCAGTATGCTTCGGGTCGTTATCGTGTTGAAAATGAAATCCTGACTGCAATCCGAGTTTCTCTGCACTTTTTACTAAATTGTCTTTCAAAATATTCAAATAGGAGTACTTGTTCATTGTGGACTCAATAAATGTTAAATTTTCCACACCATTGTACCCCATACACCCCCATACCATAACGCCACCACCGCCATGCTTTACAGTTGGTATCAGATTTTGCTTATCCAGTGCTGTTCCCGGCTTTCTCCATATAAGCTTTCGTCCTTTAATACCAAAAATTCAAAATTTGCTTTCGTCTGATAAAATGATGTCTTTCCAAAACTCATTAGGCTTATCGATGTGTTTATTTGCAAATGCAATACGTTTCAGCCTATTAATCCACGAGATGAAGGGTTTTTTGCGAGCTACACTTTTTCAAGATTCTTCTTGTTGTGTCAATACAAACCTGTTTGCTGAATTGTTTCTTGATATCAGAAGTTATTTGGGAAGCAGTTAAACGTGGATTTTGCTGAGCGATGGAAATGATTTTCCGCTTTTCTCTGATGGTTAGTTTTGATGGTCGACCAGATCGTGGCTTGGAAGTAATAACTCCGGTTGTTTTAAAATTCTTAATTACTGTTCCTATTGAAGAATATCGTCTGCCAACTAATTCTGCAATTTCCCGATGACTTTTTCCTTCCTTCCACAATTTAATGATAATTTTTCTTTCACCGACGCTAACTTCTTTCCTTTTAACTTCCATTGTAATTTTTAATACAAAAAAACTATGTTATGCTGATCAACTTTCACTTTAGAGTAATCTTACAAATAATAGCTAGCATGTGACTAACAAAAGTGATTTTCAAATACTCCTTTTTTGCAAGAAATTTCGAAGAATTTTAGCCATCAGTAACTGCACGTAGACTTTTTCTGCTTGTTTTTTCTGACTCGGTCGCTACAAGTATCGCTATCTCATTTCTGTGTGGAGTGAATTCTAAGAATTTTCGTGTTAGCAATCATTGAGAAGTGCTAATTAAGTAAATGGCAAGTTTTCAAATATTTATGTACAGTTATAGATTGTTTTTTGCCGTTATACAAAATTGTGCTAAAGTGCACGTAGACTTTTTCTACTTAGTGTATATTCCTCGTACGATATTAATTCAAAAATAATTTTTTTTTTAAATTCACAACACTCCCCATATAGAATGAAATGCTCAAGTCAGCCAGAATTGTGTCTCGCAGTGCAAATGATGCAACAGATTTACATTCCCTGGGAAATATCGGTACTTTCCTAAATTGGGAACAGATATGTTCAATTTTTTGTTAGGAGTTTTCTATTAAATAGGTCAGATGTTGATATCCGTCAGTTTAGTAGATATTCGTCATTAAGATTAGAAAAACATTAAGCAATGAGTCGACAAACTAGCGTAGAAGAATGAAAACTTATAATTTATCATTTCAAACGTGGCAAAACTCAGCGAAAAATCGGCAATATTTTCAATAAATCTCCTTCAACTGTTCAACACGTTATTGAAGGATACGGAAAATATAATGGAATTCAAAACAAGCATGAAAGAATTCGGGGAAAATTCAAAACTAACTGCACCAAAACTAGCAGTTGAAGCAGAAAAATTCCTGGAAAAAAAAAGCAAATCCAGAGACAGTAAGAAGAGTTCTAAGGCAAGCCAATTTACATGGACGGGTTACAAGATAAATAATCCATTGCTAAAGAAGAAAAACAAACGGGAATGATTCCAATTTACAAAGGAGCATAAGGATTTTAGCTATTGGCGCACGGTTTTATTTGCAGACGGGATGAAGTTTAATGTCTTCGGGTTGGATGGAAAAAAGCCTTATATTAACCCTCCGAGAACACAGGGGGTCAAATTGACCCCAGAGACCTTTTTGACCAATCGCAGCGCTTAGGCCTGCGGGAAAAATGGGGTACTGTAGGTTCCTTAGTGTATTTCTGTGCCTTGACTTTTAGTTTAAACCGTTCTCATACAGTCCCATGTCGTCAGTCGTCGTTGAGAAGCCTTTGAAGCAGATCAAGGGGTCAAATAGACCCCTTGTGTACTCGACGTCAATTTTGAGGTAAAATTCAATATTTTTTTTACTTTATAAATCGATAGATTAATTTCAAATAGCCAAAAAATAATTGTTTTTGATATGTACCAATTTTTTCCAGCTTGTAAAAACTGTTTTAAAAAAACCGATTTTTCCTTTCGAAGCTAGATATATTTAGTTTTTGTGACAAATATCGATATTTCGAGGGCAATCTGCCCTCTTCTTCTTCAATGTCTATCGGTCTATCGATAGACACTGACACTGATGCTACCAAAAATAAATCTGCCATTGCTGCCTTGAAAGAAATTGTGGCTCACCTTGTCGAGCCATATTTACGAGAAAAATTAAATAATACCATTCTACGTGTAGACATTCGAAAAGGGATCGAGAATATTTTAGGAATAAATATCCCAAATGTTCCTTCAGAACGCCCAAAGCTCAATAAAAGAGCAAGATGTTTATTGTTCTCTCGAAAACAGGACCACAAAACAAAAGATGTGTGCGCATCTTGCGATCGACCGATGTGCGACGAGCATCGGGCATTTTTATGCAATGATTGTGTTGGATATGAATAATTTTTCAATTTCTTCTTTATTTTGTCAATATTTTTATATATTTTAATGAATAAAAAATAGTTTTTTCTATTCAAAAATGAAAAAATTCATTATTTTTCATACCCTCAAAATTACTTCTACTAATATGCGTAACGAATATATTTTTTGTAACCCTTTATGTAGGGATGATTTTTGTATTATTCTAACCATATAAATTTTAAGCTCAAAATATTAAAAATCAATAAATTTATTAATTTTTTTTAAAAATATGCAATTATAAAAAACCTTCAAAATCGCCACCGTAAATATGCAAAATAAATACTTTTTTTTAAAGGTCCAATGTACATCTACTTTTTTTATGATTTTGTCATATCTTGAGAGTATCTGTTTAAATTTTTAGCCAAAAATATTGAAAATTAAAAAAAATAACGATTTTTTAGTAAAAAACCTGATTTTTGGCAAAACTGTTTTTCGCGAATTTTCTTTAGGTATGTTAAGGACATTTAAGGCACGTCTTATGCATAAGAACTACTAGAAAAGGTCTCAAACTATACCTACAAATTTTTTCAAACTAAAATCTTGAGTTGTGGCGATTCTATAGACGTTCAAAAGTGCTTGGGGTCAATTTGACCCCAAGTGTTCTCCATGATCGAAAAAATAGGTGTGTACTCGGAGGGTTAAGAAGACAGTAAAGCATGGAGGAGGTCATATTTATATATATGGGGCTGCATGTCATCTTTTTGGAGTGGGAAACTTGCACTTCATACAAGAAAATATGGATGCTGAAGTTTATTTGGATATAAAGAGCAGTGCCGAAAAATTAGGAATCGGGTATTGCTTTCGTTATTATCAAGACAATGACCCCTGTATTTTTTTAAATCTCGGCTCTTAAATAATTGCCTACAAATGATTAAAACACCAGCTCAGTCGCCCGATTACAATATTATTGTAAACTTCAAAGTGAAGTCCGAAAGCATACGATTTCGAACAAAAATGACTTTAAAATTGCAATACGTGAGGGATGCTCGAAAATTTCCTTTTTTGACAGCTTAATATTCCTGCGGTCAAAGCCAACAATACAGAAAGCTGTTGTACATGATAAAGGAAAGTCAACAAAATATTACTAGCATTAACTGCTGTGGAGTTACTCTTATTATATATGTAAATTTTGTTGCTTATGAAGATGCATCATTTTCAGGGTGAGGTGAATTTCTAACTTTGTTTAATGCTTGTTAATTTTCTTCGATATTTTTCTCAAAACTCAATAAATCGACTCAGGTCTGTCGTATTAATATTTGACCAGGGCTGTGGAGTTGGAGTCGTGGTCTTGTATATTTAAAGCGGAATCAGAATTCGACTCCGCTTTAAATGTACAGGTGCGTGAATCCGACTCTACAGCCCTGAATTTGAACCTTTTATCTTTGTGAATATTTCCGTGTTTTCAGGGTTTGCTTCAGATATTTAAGCCAATTGGCAGCCTTCTATATATTCCTTCATCCAGGAGCTCTTTAA
The DNA here is from genome assembly GCA_963978885.1 of Nemotelus pantherinus. Classification (NCBI taxonomy): domain Eukaryota; kingdom Metazoa; phylum Arthropoda; class Insecta; order Diptera; family Stratiomyidae; genus Nemotelus; species Nemotelus pantherinus. The sequence goes on along the minus strand of OZ022266.1, from coordinate 57,026,568 downwards.
CTGGCAACGTGGAGTCGAAACAAGAAAAACTACGACAGCAAGTTATATTTTAAATACATGGAAAATCCCGAAAAATCAAGTTTTCAAAGATTGCTAGAGACCTTAAAACGTCACATTCAAGTGTCAAACGAGTAATAGTGAATTATAAGACGATACTAGCTGTCAGAGGGAAAAGAGGATCAAGTAGATAATCTGAAATTATACAGAAGGACTTAGCGAAGAAAATTGACAGGAAGTTCAAGATCAAACTCAACATTTTCGTTCGAGATATGGCAGTCGTTGTCGGTAAATCGAAGTCAATGGTAGGTAAAATGAAGAAACGTTGCAACCTGCAAACATATATGGTGCAAAAAGTTCCAGATCGATCCGAGGAAAAGGATTAAGCAGCAAAAACGGGACTACGATCAATATGTGGCGAAATTCGATTGTGTAATTTTAGATGAAACTTATGTCAATGGCAGATTCCTGGCCATGAAATATATACTGCTAAAGCAAAGCGTGAAGTAAAAGAAGTAAAATTGGAATTGTTTTTGCGGGATGATTAAAATAGAAAAATTTTTTATTTATCTTGAAAATTTTATTTGACAAAGTGGTTTCGAAAGCATGCACTGATTCTCATCAGACACCAGCACACAGTGCATACTTGACTGGTGTGACCACTTGCAGTTGGAAATCATTAATTTTTTATTTACGCTGGTTGTGACAAATTTTAACATCTTCGACTTATATCCATCGATATAATTTACTTGAAAGGTTATTGAATTGTGATCATGGTTCCCTTCTTGTCTATAAATCAGCATAAAGCTTATCAAAGCAGAGAATAATTGATACGGGAAACTCGATCGATTGGCGGAATAAGCCTCCGCAAAAAATAACGCAAATGTTGGTGAAAAAACTCTAAGGTAAGAAGGAATTTGACATCGGCTTGTTTCTAATAACTTCAAACTAAGGGATATTTAAGCTAACAGACAATGAAGAAGAAGACAGTATACCCTCAATGTACCAATATATACTATAAATTGATATACATCTAGCTTTTAAACGAAAAAATAGTGGAAATTGGTAATATTAGCGTCTGCAAGATCCGGAATCGCTTATTTAATCGATTTCTAAACATTAATATGTCTAAACTAACTAGAATATTTGCAACATGCAGCACACTATTCGCTCACGGAGTTGCAAATGATCGACACATTCGTATATATGCCACCTAAATATGCTGACTGACTTTAGATCATAAAGCAACAAAAATAGCATTGAGAACAATTGTCTTTATAAAATTAAACTGAAGAAAATTTTATAAAAGCCGGATGACCAGTAACATAACGGAAAATATCCAAGAACATAGCAATACGATAGCGAACACTGAACAAGATAAGGGAAAATATGCAGATCTTCAAAGAATGGTATTAGTAGCAGAGTCTATCAGCTAATCAAAATATTGGCCAAAAATGCAACTTCAGTTAGCAAGAAAAGTTATTTAATGTTAGTATTTTTTAGGGATACACTTTTTTTTTTATATATGTAAACAGTATAGAATATTTATACATATTAGGGCAAGTAGTATGTTTGCAGATGGCCATGAAAATTTAGGCATTATTGCTGTGTCTATCTTTATTTCCGTTGTAAGAAAATGAATTTAAGAGAAACGATTCTCATCTACGAATTATCATTTCAATGAAGGTGAAAAAATTAACTTATATGAGCAAATTTTAACAATGAAGTTTTTACAAAAAGGTGGAGAAAATTGTAGCCAGTTTTGTAGACGTAAAGTTGATGGTATATAAAAGCAGCGATATAAAACGTCACACATCAGTTTTCAGTTCACTTCTTTTATGGTAAAATGGATTCGGTTGCTAAAAAAATAGTAAAAATTTGACCCAAAGTTCAAGCACGACTAGCCTCAAGGTCAGATGAAGCAAATGAAACCTGTAGACTTACCGACAATTGATTTTTCTGTTAATATCGAAGACATTGTGCAGAATTTTCCCAAGGTGAAGACGAAGTTTAAAACTACTCCCAAGTCTCAAGCCCCGTGTGAAAACATCCTGCTTAGTTATATGTACTACCTGGGTGGGTGCCACAACCGCAAAGCCATACTTGGATTCAACCCGCAATCGTTTGAAGCAAAAATAATCTTTCATCAACATGGTCGGTTCCCCGTAGCAGCAGGATACTCTGATTGGCTAGACGTGTACGTCTACTTGAATAGGCTGAAGGTTAAGATTGGTACAAACATCCCCAAAAACTAACTCGGACTTTTGAAACAGTACCGAATTCCCGTGGAAAAAGGCAGTATTAAAATAAAAAGTATCTGGAATTGCTACAACTCTTTGAGATGGCCAACTTTTCCATCGTTGTTATGTACCACTACAACTTGGCGTCAGAGGGTGTCAAGGAGTACTATGGCCAATATTGCGCCAGATGCAAGGATAAAAGTCTAGTGGAGCTGAACAACGAGGATTTTTTCATACCTTCGCTCACATCGTACACACATATTAACTACTCAAGGCTTTTTTTTTACGAAATATCTATATTTTGCAGTAATGAAATACAAAACATTTACACCTATATTTTGTAATGTATTGCCAAACCGAAGCATGAACGATATGCAAAATGGGCTGCGTCAACTACTAATAAAAACATATGAATTCTATTGTTTATATAATTCGGATAATAAAATTCGTTGCTAGGCTGATAATGAAATAACAGTCAAGCTGATAGTGAAAATGCCAATCTTATATGAACTAGATTAGTTTATGGGGCATTTCACGTGAAGCGGACAACGAAAAAAAATCGAGGTTCTGGATTTCGTTCATATTATGCATAATAGTACTTCTAGAAGATATGAATGTGGATGCACAAGTTTTTGTTTCTATGAGGTTTAGTTGCCGAGCTATGGGCTTCTGGATAATTGTCAAAATTGATAAAAGGTTTTTTTGAAAGCGGATTCTGAGATTCAAAATAAAATCTAAAAAACATTAAACATAATGATTGGTATAGAAAATTAGCTGTTCTTTTTAATTTTGAAATTAGATTTGAAAAATAAATTTTTTTTCCTGTGTGAAACCGGAAATAGACACTTTAACTCGTAATTTGAATAATTTGGACCAGGTTAATTTTGTTTATTTTTATAACAAAACAAAGCTTAAAGTATACTTATTTTATCATAAAAGTTTTAGAATGGGATGGCCAGTAGTTTAGGAGGTAGGTGAATTTCAATACATAAAAATCGCATGGAACGTGGTACCGAGAGCTTGCTTAGGACAGCTAGTTGGCTCGAAAACAAAAATTGATTTGAAATGTGATTAGTAACGCCATCTTTTATTTGAAAAATGTTTTATTTTCCCATAAAAACCCAATTAAAATATATGACGCATATATAATATATTTGACGCCAAGCCAATTCAAATTTTCCGTTATTTTTCGAGTTACTGTTCAACGTTTGCAATGACTATTACTTTCGTTGATAAGTTAAAGAGTCTTTATTATGTGTATTATGTCTCCGTTCGGCTATCGATGTTTCAACCCATTCGATTTGAAGTTTCATCGGAAGGCTAATGACCTAAGAAAAATTCCAAGAACATTAGCAGAAAATAAATTATGTCGAATCTGCAGGGAAAAACTAATCGTAGAAACACCTCTAGTTATTAAAAAAAAGAACTAGTTTAAGAAACGAGAGTAAAATTGTAAAAATTGTGAAATAAATTCATTTTTCCAATACACAAGTACCTTTTTTTCACTAAGTAAATCAGATTTTCAATTTTTAATATTTTATCTTCTATATATAAGTAACACAAGTGATATATAATAGTTTTACTACAAATATTTCGCTTTCACACTCACTACCTATCATAATCAAGCTCGCGGTACCATGCTCCATGCGACTTTTATGTATTGAAATTCACCTACCTCCTAAACTACTGGCCATCCCATTCTGAAACTTTTATGATAAAATAAGTATACTTTAAGCTTTGTTTTGTTATAAAAATAAACAAAATTAACCTGGTCCAAATTATTCAAATTACGAGTTAAAGTGTCTATTTCCGGTTTCACGCAGGAAAAAAAATTTATTTTTCAAATCTAATTTCAAAATTAAAAAGAACAGCTAATTTTCTATACCAATCATTATGTTTAATGTTTTTTAGATTTTATTTTGAATCTCAGAATCCGCTTTCAAAAAAACCTTTTATCAATTTTGTCAATTATTCAGAAGCCCATAACTCGGCAACTAAACCTCATAGAAACAAAAACTTGTGTATCCACATTCATATCTTCTAGAAGTACTATTATGCATAATATGAACGAAATCCAGAACCTCGATTTTTTTTCGTTGTCCGCTTCACGTGAAATGCCCCATATGCTACATTAGGATTGATAACTATGAGCCAAATAGTTAGCACGAAAGGGGCAAGTTAGCAAGTTACAAAATATTAAAAGGCCGAGTTAAGTCGCCAATTATCCAACAGAATACAAGGGAACTAACAAATTTGATCACGTGAAGTTCGCAAAAATTAGCCAGTCATGCGAAATAGAAGTGGCACGATAGGACAACAAAAAGCTTGACAAAGTATTCACTTGAATGCAATAACATTCTAAAACTAATCGAAGAGTATACTCTTTTCAATAAATCAACAAACATTGGAATCGATGCATAGTTTTTTTTTTAAATTATTTTGAATACACTTACCTCTTCTTTCATTTCTTGAACGTGAATATGATAGCCGCGAATAATACCATTACGATCCTTTTCTAGTGGTGGTTTCCAGGAAACATGAATTGACGTTGAATTTAATGGTGCCGCTTTTACGTCTTGCGGATCGCCAGGCACTGTTTTAATTGGAAGTTAAAAAAAATAGAAGACGAAAGTTAATTTTCAAGCAACGGATATTTCATTGTTTAATTATCGTAAATATTTCAAATGATAAGATATATATGACAAAAAACAATGTGTATCAAAGAATTGAAAAAAATGTATGTGTTTTACATGGGATATTGATTTGCTTGTTCAGAATAATTTTCATATTTTTTACATTATATGTGTTTCACGATTTATTATATTGATTTTGTTGCAATTGTAAGCCCTATAGCAACCTATCATAGAACATGGATTAATTTATAATCATATTTCGTTGCCTAATTCCTAACACCTAAGGGCCCTACGATATTTTATCGCTTTTATCGATAATCGTTTTACATTTTGTCTACTATTTCATTTACTGCATTTACAAAGCATTTCCTCAGAATAACAGTAAACATAACAAACTACTGAAATACAATCATAACCGTTGAAAACAAATTTGATCGATGCAAGATAAACGTACAGAGAGATATCATTGCCAACCATCAACTCTCACTCGTTACTTTAAGACATACCTGGGGTCCTTAATTGAGCAAAAAAATTTGAAAATGTATAGAGAGAGTAAAAACTTTCCACAAAAATACTTTTCAAAAATGTCCCGAATGTCTTGGAAAAAAATCAATTACATGTTAATATGCAGTTAAGTCTAATTATGCATGAAACATGATTAGAATTACAAAAATAGATCGTTTAAAAATATATCAATAGTAGATATCCAATTACGTATTATGTCAGCTAGTAAGGAAATAAGTTGAATATCACAATTTTTTTTAGGGAAAAATACTCAAAATGTTAATATAGTTCCATATCAAAATACAAAAAAACATTAACGTGTCCACGGATGCGTTATGCAGAAGGGAAAAAATATTTATCCAAAAAAATGTTTATTTTTAGTTCAAAAATGTTAGCGCAAAATTTATGTTATTCAAAATAGAATGAATTGTTAAAATGTTCTATTATAAAGATGTTTATAGCATCAAAATATTCTACACAAAAATGTTATAGTATCATGACTATGGACAAACGTTACTAAATATTTCCAGTGCAATTATTCAAACTGGTATAATTTCATAAAGCTAGTTTAATAACGTTTGTTCTTTCAAAGTCTTAACAATTCTACAGTAAATTTCATTGCGAACGCCAAAAGAAAAATGTATCTCGCAAAATTCAAATCAATGATATTGGTACACACAAAAATCACACGTAAAAATTGTCAACGCTCATTTTCAAAAAACAAACGGCTATATGCGATACTCACTTTTTCGTTCTAGGGTTTTTGAAAGTTTATTTGATCCAGCAGTTTTCATTTTGAACGGAGTGTTGCAGGAGCAAACATTTTGATATGTGTATCGAAAAAGTAGCATTTTAGATCGGACCAAAATTTTATTTTACAGAAAAAAACGCGTTCGAGTGGAGTTCAAAGTACAGGCGCGCATCGGATCGGGAAGAAAAAGAATTAACTCTTGTCAAACCAAAAAAATTATCGATCTTGTTATAATCAAGATATTATAGTTGTTTAGCTGTGATCATGTTCATTTATAAGATAAATTTAATTGGAACGAAGTTACTAAATTGAAAATGTTTTGCTAGTAATCTATTGGTAACATAGTTGATCCGCTAAAAAGATCACGTCCCGGGAACCTCATGGAAAAGTGGAAAAGCCTGTAAATTTTACTGCTGTTATGGGAAAATTAATTTATGATTATTCACTTTCCACTACGAAGCAAATATAACAGCGAAAATCCACTCGCAAGATTTAAAAAAGGTGAAAAAATTAAGAAAACTCAAATAGAAATCACTTGAGATTGATTCGAAATGAAATAAAGTTAAAACTTACGCTGAACGGCACATTATTATTTGAGTTTCGAATGATTGCAGTTTTTTGAGATCAATTACTTTAATTTGATGAATAAGCAATATTAATTTTATGTGTGATTTGTTTGTGTTTTTGTGTACTCATGTTGTTTGATGAGATAATATATTTTTGCTAACAAATGCTGCAATTGATATTATATAGATCTATAAATCAATATCGAAATATTTTTTTTTCATATTTAAATTAAAATTGCAAATAGGCTATATTTATACTATATTTTAATTTTCCGGTATGATTTCAATCATCACTAAGGGCCAACGCGGTAATCTTTATATCGTTACTAGACTCTGTACAGTTTTCGCAAGATATATAATTTAATTAAATAGATGAGAACGAATTTTATTAAAATTATTAATCCTTTACGGAAATTAAAAACTTTTGTAGTCAATTATGATATTTGATGCTAAGATATTAGCATTATTTTTAATAGCCTTTGTACATAATATGCTTACCATCATACATAACTAGCCACTTTTTTCCACCTCTATCGAGAGCTTGTTTCGATAGTAAAATTGAAAACAATAACTATCTTGCCCTAGCTGTTGTGGTTTTCAATGCTACTAGGATAGTAGCAGCTCTCGATGCTACTAGGATAACCAGCTCTCGATAGAGGCAACAAAGCGCGGCTGCGGGTTCGAGGAGGATTTGACTTTGCAGCCTCAAATTTTTGACTTCATGGAGTATCACCGCTATTTTTTATTGATAAGTGAACTTTGGCATTTCAGGAAACTTGCTAAATTGGTGGGCTGTTATTTAAGAAATAGAACACAGCATGTAAAATTCTAAAAATACCGCTTCCTCTGGAGTACCGCAAAGCAGCCACCTAGGCCCCTCCTGTTTAATATTTTTATTTCGGATCTATCGGAGGTGTTATCAGACATTTCACATCTTCTTTATGCAGACGATCTCAAGATGTACCCCATTATTCAATTGAAATCTGATTCAAAATTTTTTCAGTTAAAATTCATCGCTTGAGCAATGGTGTGCCCGAAATAAACTTCTGCTTAACATTGACAATTGCCATGCCATAAGCCTTTCCCGTAAGACCTCTACTGTAAATTTTGATTACCGCCTGAATAATCAGCTGCTGAGAAATGTAGATAGTCTTATGGATTTGGGTATCGTTCTGGATAAGAAGCTTCGCTTTAATCTTAATCGAGCCAGCAAACAGCTGGGGTTTATTAAGAGGCGCGCAAAAGAATTCAAGAGCATATGGGTCCCAAAAATTTGTACATATCTTTAGTTCGTCCTTTACTCGAATATGGGGGCATCATTTGGAATCCTACTTTCAATATTCATAGCGATAGACTGGAATCTATCCAAAAACAGTTTGTTATTTTTGCCCTCAGAGATCTATATCGTCCACGTGATTTTGAAAGCCTTCTATCCTATAGTTACAGACTAAGTCTTTTAAATTTGACAACACTTCCTTCAAGGAGAGCGTTATTTTGCCCATGTTTCATTTTTGATGCGATTAGGGGCTTGATTATTTGATTATTATGCGGGTTTTTTTGCTCCCCTTATCCATAACAGAACAATGCAGACGCATTGGAAACAACAACTCCTGTTATGGAAAGAGGGAGTTGTTGTTGTTCCCAATGCGTCTGCATTGTTTTGTTATATATACGGGGAGCAAAAAAACACGCCTATTATTATTATTATTTGCAAGTACTTTGTCGTATTGAATATATTTTTAACGTTGAATATATTTGCAATAACATAACGGTCAATAATTCTGTAAGACCGACTAGGCGCACACGTTTCCTCAATGAGCACCAGCATCACACTCTTTATGGTGACAGAGAACCGATAAATAGATGTTGTAAAATATTTAGCAAATTTTCCAACTTCTATTTCCCGTCTATCTCTAAATCCAGGTTCAAAAGTGCTTTAATTATAGCGCTAAATTCCTAACGAGAACCTTATTATCTTTCCTTAGAATCTCCGCCTCAAATTGACAACCAGACAAAAGTTTGGGACATGTTATTTTGTTCATTTATGTTATTTTATTTTAGTTTAGCTTTAGAAAAATGTAAATTGTTATTTTTTTATGTATATACCTTGTTTGGTTTGAAATTAAGAAATAATATTTTTTTCTAATTTATTTGATATAAAAACAACAACAAGTAACATTTTCAAAATAAAACCATTCAGTGACATTTGCCAATGATCTGTATTAGAAATTTTCATTTAACAGCGTAGATAGCCCGTATGTACCGCTTTGCCGAGCTGGTATTAGCCTAGCACTGGATGAGACACTGGTGGTTTGGACGATACCATGGTATTAATACGAGCAGTGTATCAGTAGTCTAATTTCGTTTTACATATTTATACACTTTTCTGAATATACAGACATAAGGTAAATTCTTTTCCGATGAAGGAAAAGGTATATAACTGCATGGGTCTATCCAATCGCAAAATAGCAGTAAAAATAGGCAGATCTGAAAGAGTTGTGAGAAACTTTTTGGAATCAGGTTCACTTTACATGATTAAGAAGGCTACACAGCGAAATTGATAAGATCTCAAGAAGTGAAATAAAAATAGAAGCCATATGATATCGGTTAAGGAAATACTAGCCGTTTGGGTGACTGACCGCATCATATTGGAGACGTTTTCTTAAAGCTGTGATATTTTCAAATGAACTTATAAATTTAAAACAATTTAGAAGTATTCATGTAGTACTCACTAAATATTAGCGCTTGATATTGATACCTTTTTTCATTTATAACAAAATTACTAGTCGTGTGTTATTTCTGCTTGGACTATCTACAACAAGCAGTTTGAGGCTTCTGCAGAATACAACCATTGAAGCGACCGTTAAGGTACGATTACAATAATGATGTCGATAAGTGGAACTATAAGTACTTCAAACCATTTCCGTGGACAATTTATTTAGCTATTAAAGGCTGATGAGTGCTCTGGAAATGAGATATGGCGAAGATCACCGAAAGAAAGTTCATTCAGAACACGTGGACATAAGCCAGTAGAGACCTAGTAGCAGCTGGCTCCGGACATCAAGCGGTTAACAGTTCTGTTCTACCCTACGTTGGATCCAGACTATCGATATGAAATGGCTAAATATGCTTTGATCCAGGGAGCGCGGGATGAAGAGCAGAAACAAACACTGCGTTTGCCTGAAGGACTATATGAATCGGTAAAGCGAGCTTGTTGTAGCAACGATACAGTTCGTAAAGCACACGAAGAATGCATGTACAAAAAAGCTGATAACGCTAGGGAATCATCAAGACGTTGAGCTCCTCAATATTGAAACTGCGGAGAAAAAAAAAGGCTCTTTAGGCTTCATGGTCGCAAGTAATTTAAGCCCACGTATTACCAGGAATGTAAACATCGACGAACCATTGTCACTGAAACGTTCACCAGATGGAAGAGTTCTACGATGCTGGAACTGCAGAAAAAAGAGTGTCACAAGAAAGATGAGTCCAGGTACTGCCAAGGGTCCATAGCAAAATACCAGCTAGACAGTAGAAAACAGCTTCTTTTTTTTGAAGAGCATCAGGAATGCCATTAGGAACCAAGTTTGAATGCCACAGGTTGCCCGCAAAACTGATCACCCTAAAACGATTACCGGTACTAGGTATTATTTTCGTCAGAATGATTTAAGTCTGCCAGGTTAAGTTTGTAGCATGGATCAGCGTTAGCTTCAACCAGAATAGAAACATTGCCATCGAGGAAAAGGAAATAACATTTGTGTAATTGTGAAACGAGGAACAATTTTACCAGGCTAAAGAGAAATAATGTGAGAACCATTGAACGGAAAGCTCTCTCAGGATGACAGAAAGTGCACGGAAAAATGAAGAAGTTTGCAGCCAGGCCTGAGCAGAAAAACGTACTAGATGCAGGTTCTCGAAGAAAGCATATGAGTTGTTATCTAGGATACCATTAGAAGACTCGAAGATAGTAATGAAGTACGTTTCAGTGCTGAGGCAGCGGCAAGACTCTAATCAAAATGCAATGAGAAAAAAATCATACGAGTTGATAGCGGTTCGACCGAGTTCTAGAAAATCAATTTGGTGTATCTGAACAGCCTTTGTCGGGTCATATCACAAAAAAAAAATACCACAAAATGAATCAGAAACTTTTTCCACGGATCTCTCTATTTTTTTGGTTATCTTTTATATCTTTCGTTACTCTAGTAGAGTGATCTTAAATGGTAACCCTACTAACCTTTTGCATTTTTTTTGTTTCTCCTAAAATTTCCCACTTTCGGTTCTCTGTTGAAGCCTTCACTGGGTTTCCAGTTATATATTCGGTAAAATCTCTTTTCAAAATATCTTTCTTCAATATCAAAGTTGAGCATAGTCAAATCTTCGGTTATTCATATTAGCAAAAATCAAAGCAGCATAGAAATTATTTGTTTTTGTTCTTTTACCGTCTTTCGAAGGGTCTGATCGGTTCATCTGGGTTTAGCTCTATGGTCATCCAAAAAAATATGTGAATTGCAGAAAGTGATGGAGAAATTAATGAGTGGATTAACTGCATTAGATGAGGGGGGAAAATAGATTACGTATGAAAATTCAACTGCAGCAGCATACCCTGATTTTAATATTGAAAAGTAAGGCATATATTTTATAAGCGCAAGCAGAGAGAATATTTATACGATGATTTGAAGAAGAAAATTATATGTTGATACTAGGTTGAACCGCCAGATTTGTGTTTATGTATTACTATAAAGGTCTTTGTAGAACAGTAAACTTTGGTTGGTACTACTATCTAAAAAGTTGTAATTGTCTTACTTTAAATCGAAGGATGTGACAATAGGTACGTTTAGAAAAGAATGGCAAAATCATCTGCAAGTCTTTTGTAAGCTGGTGCAGAATGCAGTTTTCCTACTTTCTACTTTGACACCGTATATGATTTCTTAGAAGGATATTCAATGAAGACTAGAGATTTGCTTGATGAGTTTTTTTTATTTCAGAATAGAAACCATTCTCATGCTAAGTGGGAAAAATGGTAGAACCTAAGCTTTGTCACTGGTTTCCCTTATTACCGACATTTTCGTCCCAACACAAGCAGTGAAGAGAGGTATTTTTTTCATTCCTGAACTAATATCGAATTTTTTCACGCCTTACTTGGGTGGGACCTTTCCGAATTGACGTCTTCGCCTTCGTCTTTAGCTTATTATAACAGAAAGTGACGTCAGACCAAGTCGAGCTTGTTCGAATTCAATTATCTACGTCTTGGTATTGCTCTCCTGTATAACAGTTGACGAAGTTACGTTCTGATTTGACTTTTTGTTGGCTTGATGGTGTTTTGAAGCAATGTTAGGAAGCAAAGCCATCAACTTCGGGCAACTCCCCATGGTCTGCTTCAAACTGTTAGAATAGCTCAGCTACTCTGTAGACGGCACAATCTGTCATAACAAGCTGAAGATGAGGAAGAAGACGTGAATTCGGAAACGCCCTTGATATTAGCTCAATTTTTAGGATTTTAATACATGCATCTTGTTTTTTTTTTCAAATAGAATTCAAGCCAAGCCGTTTGGTCTTACGAATCTCAGACTTTGACAGACGAATATAACCGATCTTGTCAAATGGAAAAATATGTTTTTTTTTCCTGTAATTTCTGGGTAGGCAAAATTTCACCAGGCCTTGTATAATAAAGTGTTTTCGGCTATTGATCGTAAACCATTAGCTTCTTATTTCTTCTTATTTTACTGAAAAATAGAAAACGGATACAAAGACAGGTAATAATATTAATTGCCTGCGCTGCTAGCTGGATTGGATTTTGAATTTGACAAGAATGCAAATAATGAACAAATAGTGTGTATCTACGAAAATTGATTGTGGAATGTCTACTCTACTTAAACCTGATACGGATCTTACTCACAATGACCCCAGGAAAATGTATCAGGAATGTGCAATTAACACAAGTAAAGTTTATTTTAATGGAAGAAACTCACTAACGGCTTACAATGGAAACATTATTTTATAAAGAGTTCATGTACAAGAGGCTATAGATCTCAAGCTAATCTAGATATTTTTATTCTTTTCTTCTAACATTTTAGCAATAATATCGCACTACTGATTCTGAAAATAATTCAATGATTTCGGTAAAAGTTAAGTAAGTTAAGATATCAGAAACTTTGATAGTTTAAGTGGCCATTAGGTTATGTATAAGCTTAGAATAATAATTTTACCTTTATAAAATGTAGAGTAAACAGTGGAAAATAAAGCGAATTTTTAGCTAAAATATCCCAAAACCTGCAGCAATATGTACGTAAGCTGCAACAACTTGATATACATACCAGGAGAAGACGTTAAAAATACATTTTGACTTAAAAAATTAGACCAAAATTATATGGATTTTGCTGAACGATTTTTAGTTACTTGCAGTTGACACGACTTCGAGTTTTCTATTTAAGTTCTTCAGGCTATATTTTCTATTAAAAGACTGGATTGCATAGTGATAGTGAAGCCCCCTTTACATGGGAGGAGTTTGACAACAAAATTGGTTCATTCTGCTTCAAGGTGAAAAACTGAGCTCTGAAAAAAATTTCGAAAAAAGTTTGTCGAATGAAACATGTATTATTGAAACATGTATTAAGCAGTTTTCGAACGACGACTAGACTAAGTGGAAAATCTTCGGTCGAGCTGCACCTGGAAGTTAACTGAAAAGAGTATATATAGTAGATGATAGTTAGAAGTCGTTGAGGACATCTAATATTGGAGACTCCCACTTTGCGTAGAAATTTTCGAAAGGGCCAAAATGGCTTATATATTCTAAATTGTGAAGATTTGGGGAGAATTGGTGTACACTATTCGAATCGAAATGGATCGAAAATACATTTTTTGGCTCAACCCGTATGTATATACGTAAAGTCGGGCGATTAACCGGTGGCAGGGATGGCACCATGGTCAATAGTCTTCGATAAATGGAGCCATGGAACTGAAACTTATTCAATTTTTACACTAAAAATAGTTATCGATACTATTCCCTAATTGACTACCATAAAATCATTTATCAGCGATTGTTAATCAATTTACCAAAATTTAGGTCGTAAATTTTAGTTTTGTAATGCAAAAACTATGTGAATTTAGTTATTTTAGTTATTATTTGGGTAGTGCAATCAAAAGTTTATAAAATTTTAATTACATAACATTATGTGGATTGAAGACGTCTAAAATTTGATTTAATATTCATTGTGCACTAGCATAATAAGGCTGGAATCATGACTCGCTTTCCTCTGATATGACTTGGCTACCTAATCACAGCTCATGTTCGAATTCAAGCCAGAGATTGACATACTAACAACCAGTAAAGTACTTACTACTAAGCTACACAAGGTTAATCCTGATTATATAACTTCGCCTCAAAAATTTCTCACGGCGAACTTTATCAAAGTAACTTTTATTCGTGGGCAGTTCAACTTTTGAATGGACTAAGAAGAAAGTTTTTGATCATTACAAATACCGATCATCCTAATATACATCGTCATCCATATTTATGCTTCTCCGGTATTTTCGATTGGATTAGAACTTTCCCGTTGAAAATTTATATTTTTCGAACAAATCAAATCGTTTTTCCAGAAAATATCAGGTGGCAACGCGATACGTTTAAATATTCATTTCGTTAAAATATACTTGATGAGATACTTGGTCGAATTTTAATGGGTTTTACGGAGCAACGTGAATTTCATCGGCAGCGAAAATAAAAGAAACTTTCTGTAGACTTACTTCTCAAACAGCTTTACATTTTTTTGTGCAAAACTTCAAAAACTTTTCACATATAATTTTCGTCAGTATATTTTCTCATTTTTTTTTGCAGCTTTTCGCAGCTTATAGTACTGTCATAAAACGTTTAAGGAACAAAATTCCTCGCGGGAACTTTTCTCTATCTCCTTTAAACGAATTCAGAGAGTATGACATTTTGAATAAGTAGGAGTTGAGAAAGTATCTAGCTTGAGGTGCAAAGTTATTTAAGATAATCATTGTGGTGGTTAGTGAAAGTTTATGGTGACAGCATATGCTTTATAATGGAAAATATGGTGTGAGATAATCTGAACAGATGGGAGAGCGAAAGTGGCGTCATTTGAATAGAAAAAATAAGCATTAGATAATCGCTTGGATAATTCTTATATTAAGATATATTTCTGTGCTAGTTATTAAGTGTTTCTAAAAGTGTCACTTTTCCGCCCCGATGAATTTTTGTTGCAACTTTTCAGTCGAAAAGAAGCTCCAAGTTTTAAAATATTTTCTAATATATCCGGAAACCGTATTTATTTAAGTGTCATTTCGAAATCAAATTGCAGCATTTGTTTTCATAACCCATAAGAAAAAAATACAGTCTAAAAGTAATTACAATCAAATTACTTCTTTCGAGTATTTTCATATACTTTTGCAATTACATACATGATCCATCACTATTTTATAATATAATTTTTTTTCTATCTTAAATATATATGGTTTCAATTCGATTATCTTAGCTTAGGTTTTAAAGAACATTTTTGTTTGATATTTTCAGATACATTGCTATTATTTTGTAACTTACTCTTCACAGTCTCTCCTCTATGCATAATTGAAAAATTATTTATTCATACATTTTCTTAGAAGAAGAGAAAACACCCATACACGCAATTCAAGCCGCAAGCATACTTTTCAAAGTTTTTGTGCAAATATCCTTTTAAGCTTTCACATCATCTTCATCTCTTCAAAGGAACGCATTTTTTCATCATTTCATACTCATTTCACGCATTCATAACAAAATATTCACAATTTCTACACAAGAAAAGATACTTTGATGGTGCATGTACGATGCCAAAAGTGCCATTACTTACACTATTTACTAGTATTTACTTGATTTTTGTTGTTTATTAGGCTATGTTAGACTGGAAACATAAAAGAAAATCAATCAATACATCAAACACAAAGTGATTCATATACGAATTAAGGGTGCGTGAGTGTGATAGAATAGTGTGCGCAATGTGCAATGCTACTTTAGCAAGTGGTGGTTGGTGATAGTGGGTGGAAATTGTGATTGATTGTGCATAATAATAAATACTAAAAGGTGATAGGTGCATTGCTTATTCAAAAAACTGTGATTAGCAATAGAATTTCATTACTTACATGTTGGAGTATGATTTTTATTGTATCATACATTTTATTTTAGACTTAGTTAATAGGATATTTTAAATTGTAAAAATACACCGATTTTTTCCAGTTCCTAGAGTTAACCGAAAACGTATTTTCAGTTGATGTTTATGTAACAACAGAACAGAGATCAAAGACTTAACAATGAAAAACATAAATAAATATGGCCTTTTTTAAGAGACACTACGGTGCGTGAGATTGCAGAGTTTTGTAATGCAATGTGTTTTTACGATATATAACGACTATAAAGTGCATTTTGTTTTAAGTGCGTACACATATAATGCTTTCCCTTCCTGTTTTTATTAGCTAATTTGTATCCAAATAAAAATATTCATTCGCAACCACGGGGAAAATCAAAAGATTTGCTGAAGCAAAAATACTAGAAAAGTGTTTTAACAAGTTTTCAGAAAAATAATCACACAATAAGCAAGTAATTGATGCACATAAAAGAATTATGGATATATGCAATCTATGGGAGCGTATTTTGTTGATTATTTTATGTAGTTATTTTTAGATTCTATTTATTCATTTAATTTGGAAAGATAATAGTGTTAGATTGACTTGCTCCTAACAGCAAGAAAAGTACATATATTTATCTCCGCGACTTTTTTCACCATTCCAGCAAAATGCAATGGAATTGAGCTTGATTGATTCAGCCTTTTTGGCCTTTGCCATGTAAATAATGTCACAAATAGAGCAACACTTTTCTAGCTTAAACACGTAAAATGATATAAACAAACATTATTTGCGAGCCCAAAAAAATACGCTTCAGCTGGCATTTTTGATAGTTTAACATAAATATAAAATTCTATCTTTCCATGTGAGGAAAATTTATCGTACTACTAAAACTCAAATCATAAGTAATTTTATAGCTCCATGCGAAAGTTTTTGAAAAATAAAATTGTTTTGAGTTACAGCCAGTGTAAGATTTACATCTCTATCTCTATGTAAAATGTACATTGCGAAACCAAAGTACCAGTATATACATTCTAAAAAAAGATGCTTGCGGAGAAAAAAAAACATACGACAACGATTGTTCAAGAAAAATCATTCGTAGTCAAAAACAATTGGAGAATGATTTGTACGTGGAACGACAAAATGAAATTTACAAAATCCAAACACCAACCACTAACAACACTAAAGTGGTCAAAAAGAATCATTGGATCGCAGAGTTGCAAAAAATGATTGTTCAAAAATATTCTACATACACAAACAATTGCCTGCACGCTAAGATAAATTCCAAAATCATATCAAATATCTAAAAGTCTAGCATCAAAAATATGTTGTTGAGGGAATCAACAAATAAAAGATGTGCATGTTTCTGCAAAAAAATTGATATGCGTTGTGAAAAAACACGACAAAAATCCATTTACGGTGCATTTTTAGATTTCGGATAGTTTCAAAAAATTGTCAAAAATCCATTTAAAAAACGAAGTTTTGTGCCCAGAATTATTATTTTGAAAATGTGCTTGTAAAAAAGGTGAAAATAATAGATGAAACCAAATCATTGGAAAACGTTTAAGAAATTTATCGTAAATTTTCAAATATGTTATGAGGTAGAAAGTTGAGTTTATAGTTGAAATAATTTTTCTTATGATTCTACCAATTTTTCATAATAAACAATTGATTAAACAAATCAAATTTTGGTAAATGTCTAGATGATGGAACCGTTGATCCATAGTAAGTGAGAAGACGTGGAGGTTATATGGCTGATCTTGCTCAATACTATAAACGTGTTTTTAGGTGGGGGCGAGTAAGTGTAGGCGCAGAGGGTATGTAAATGCACCTGCTACTCCCAGTCCCACTTTTACCAGGTGTGGCAGTTAATAATTCTCTTTTTAAAGGAGATGTCGCTGGAAATAAGAGTTGGTTCACAGTATAAACTCTTAGATCATTTTTTTCTTACGGCGTTATCTGTTAAAACGCCATTGTCGTTTGCTCGATTGAGAGATAGCGTTATATTTTTTTCGTGTATTAGAGATGTCAAGTTTCGAGCCAAACAAAGCGTATTTCCGACAAGTACTGCTTTTGTTGTTTAATCAAAACAAAAATGCGAGTAAAAGCCATTGTATGCTCCTCGAAATCTACGGTGACAATGTCCCAACTTAAGATGTTAGTGTGTGCTGATTTAGGAGGTTTAAAACTGGAGATTATGACTTAATTACCAGCATTGTTAGATGAAAATGATACCCAAACACAACAAGAAATTACCGAGAGATTAAATGCAAACCATTTGTGATCGCCTATATGCCATGGGGAAATCCAGAAAGCAGTAAAATAGGCACCGCATTAGCTGAACGGCACTCAACTCGGAAAGCGAAAGGCTGTCTGTGAAGTGTTGTTCGGCATGAAAGCAAAAGTTTCATTTACATCGGGTCGTAACAAGGGATGAAAATGGATATACTTCGAGAGCTCATGGACTCGAGAATCATGGTTTGCCCCATCAACGTCGATCGTAAGACCAAATCGGTTTTGAAAGAAGACAATGCTGTGTATTTGGTGGGATCAGAAGGGTGTCGTGTGCTTCTGAAACCTGATAAAACGGGTGCCACCGATTGCTAAAGACAACAACTTTTCAATTTGAACAATGCATTGATAGAAAAACGGCCAGAATGGGTCAGAAGATACGGGAAGGTAATTTTGCAACTAGACTGAGATGTTTGAAGTCGCCGTCGATACACGAGAGAGCGAAACATTATTGGTAAGGTCATACAGTTCCTGTCAGAAGAAAGGATCTGCGTTTTTTTTTCAAAGTCTTAAATATATTCCTGTATGGTTTTCGCGGCGTTATTGTTCCATCAGAGGGCTACGACGCCAGTGCTAATTCGTTTAAGTCTCGCTTCAAACTTCGTAGTGAATGCAACTGAAGCGGTATTTTAATGTTCGTTCTGGCAAGGGTCAATCAAAACTATCGTACTCCGCTGCAGCAGCAGTGATTAAAATTTGGTTGTAGTGAAACCAGCGGTATAAAATGTAGAAAGTTGCTGAACGGAGCTTGAAGCGTGACTACGAGCAAGCAGGATAAGGCGATTGGCCAGCTGTTTGAGCTGGATCCTTTTCTGCGGCCACGCCAGGTTACCATATTTGTTGCTAAGACGGAAATAGATGTTCAACACCAAGACGCTTGAACGACATTTGTAGGATACAATTATATCTTACCGTCCCTAGACGTCAAAACCTCTGCTCTCTGAGAAACACATCGAAAACGCAAGATGAAACTATGGATCGCAATGGGACCAAGCTTGTTTTGTTCACCGAAGAAACTTTGTGGGCGTGAGTTCGGCTGAAGCGAGCTTGGTTTACCACCCGTAGTACGAATCTTATCTAGTGCAGTGTTAAGTGCCCTGAAGGTGAATGTTTGGGGATACTTCTCCAAGCCTGGTTTCAGATGTTTGGAGGTCTTCACCTAGAAATCGAACGCTGAAGAAATCTTCCAGGTATACAAACGCGGACTCTTGAAATCGACGAAGAAGTTGTTTACAAGAAAAACCAAAAATTGGGGGCTTGCAAGAAGATAATTACCCAAAGTCCTGATGTCGACTTTGCAAGTCCTGGAAGGAAGAAAATGGTGTCACGTCCATTCTAATGGATTGCAATTTGTATGATAAGCTCCCTCCACCCTCTGAACAGAGTGAGAGTGCGCCTCCACACGCCCTTTATTCGCCATTCTGATGGTTTCAAATGGGGGCGGGGAAAAGGAGGCAAACGGGACAGAGTGAAATCAAGTAGCTCTATTTTTATAGACTACATTCTGATGGTTAAAAAAAGGAGTCATCAGGTCTCCCTTCATAACTTCATTCTAGTGGTTGTGCGAGACGGGTTGTATATTTATGCGTTGATTCGAATGGACTATAATTTGTGTGGCTAATAAGTAAATCGAATCATTCAACCACTCCAAGAGGCGAACGGATAGCTGCATTCTGATGGTTAAAAACTGAGGCGGGGACTTGAGGTTTGCATTTTGAAATTAGAAAAATAAAAAAATCGATTGTTTACTCCTACTCCCTCGCCCCCCACAAAAACACTTTTTTAGTGTTTGCCAAAGTCAGCCCAACCATGTCCATCCTTTTAAGTTTCCTTACCTGATCAAAGGTCCACACCATCTAGGCATTTATTCAAATTTTAATTGTTATGGTTTCATTGCTACCGTAACGTTCAAATGCGAAAGACATATCAACTTTACTAAAACCAACTTTCTTTCCAAATTGAAAAAAAAATTAAATCCGAACCCAAGGATCAAAAAGAAATTTTTCTAACGAATCATAGTGCGAGTGCTACTTAGCACAAAACATAAATATAATTACTTATTGCCAAGGCTAAGTATTTAATTCAAATATTTCGAAGAGTATCTTGAAGTATAAAATACATAGAAGGTATTGAATTAAATTTCCCACACCTGCAATACAACTATAAGAATAAATACAATGTTCTTATAGTAACAATAATACAAATGCTCAAACAGATGCCGAAAAATAAATTCGAAAAGAATAATAGGAAAATTGAAATTGTATTGACACAATTCGATAATTTGTACACACAATTAGAAGTGCATAGCCAAAACAAAAACGTTTTAATATATTTTTTTTAAAATTACAATGATTGGATTTTTAATAAATCTATTATTTCTAATGAAATATTTTTTGGTTATTAAAAAATTCATAGTTGTATATATGATCCAAAAAACTTGGGCGGCATCAAAGAAAAAATGAAGGTTATTGAAAAATATAGATTTGTTTAAATATTAGGTTTGGTCAAAATTATAAGTAGACATCAAAAATACGTTGTCCCTTTTTGTTTTCTGCTTTATGAAGAACATAGTTCGGCGCGGAGTGGTCCTGTTAAAAATATTTAAGGACAAAAAATCGTCGACAAAACTATCACCTCTGCGTCCATAAGCTGCAATAGCTGTTAGTTCAAATTTCAAAAATTTTCAAAAATTATATCCAATTGAATATAATTAGCCAGCATATAATTATCATAAATTAAAAATTTCGAATATACACTCAAAACGAGTATTACGTTTTTTTAAAGCCAAATAAAATAAATTTCAAAAATGAAATTCGATTGACTTATTGACGAATATGTTAGACTACAACAGAAATTAGAAGCGTTTGCCGAATTTAGTGATATTAAATATACATCCAATCTATATCTAAGATAACAATTTAGAAAATATTTTTTTTTTAATTATTCAGAGTATAATATATTGGTCTAAGGCCAAGTAGTGTTCAAAAAGAGTCCTAAAAACAATCAAATCAGAAATTACTCATACGTACCATCTTCAAGTGTTCGAACGATTATCGGATGTGAACTTGGCCCATCCCCGACCGATGTTCCTGCCAAAACCCAGATCTTATATTCCGTCCAACGTTTCAACTCATCCAAAACAATATTGGTTGTGTTCAGAGTCGTTATAGTAGCTTCACTATCTGAACGACCGACTTCGACAAAAAACACTTTATAGTATATAATACGACCGTTGGAACGTTCAATGGGTGGGGGTAGCCAAGATAGTGCAATTGTTGTTGGACTTGTTGCTTCTGCGCTGATATTACGTGGTGGTGCACCCGGTACTACGAATAGGTGGTTTTTGTTTTGCATTTTTCGATTCAAATATTACAACATACATGAAAATAATATGGAAGAAGAAAATTCCAAAATATATGTATTAAAAAAATGAAACCGAAAAATAAATTTAAATAAATATAATTCTAAATCAAGCCGCTAATGGCCAACTGAAAAATTCGAATGATAATGCATCATTCTAATGAACTGAAATTGGCAGCAAAAATAAGTTTTTTGGATATTTGTTCTGCTGAGCTTGCAATAAATGTAGTTTTAGTTTACTGCAAATAGCTTCTGGCTGATTTGTAGGAAATTTTCAAGTTTTATTAATATTTTTTATAGATGGTTTTTGGTTTTTGTTTCGTCTTAGTTCAATTTTTACGAAACGAAATCACAATACGAAAAATATTAGCAGAGATTCAAAAATGCTTATAACAGAGCTCTACAACCATTTCTAAAAAAATGGTTGATCGTGCTAATTCAAACAGGAAATGATAGTTATGAAAAATATACCAATACGAGAACATCTACATGCAAACACTACCACGAAAATATTTTAGTAAATTAAAAATTATTTGCTTTGATTACACAAAATCGAATCTTTTGAAGTTGTGGTAGCTACAAAATCATTTTAAATTTTCATGCGTCCATCTATAAATTTCATTCTACTCAAAAAGATTTCATTATTATGACAGTTAGAGTCGAAATATTTTTGTTTTCAAAATAGCTATGCAACTAAGAGGAAGTTTTATGATTTCAACCGCATACGAAAATAAAATCGAATTTTATTTATGCTAGCATATTTCTAAACAAAATTGAATTTAAGAATTCACAAAAAAAAAACAACTGGATGTTGTAACATCCAGTTATGGATGTTACAAACGAATTTACTCTTGATCAAAATATTCATTTTGAAAATTCTATTCATTCTAAAAATTTATGTTGAAATTATCGCAACAAAAATTAAGAGATACACAGGAGCTCTGTTACACTAAATCATTTTCAAGCAAGATCAAAATATGAAGGAAAAAAAAACATTTACTGAAATGCAATACATACCAAAAAACATCATATACATACATATTTTTTTGTTTTTAAAGTATAATTCATTCAATTAAACATGTATTTCTACTCGAGCAGAATAAATACCACATCTAAGACATTTCTATTTAAAATATTATACAATCGATAATTTAAAGGATAGAAGTACATTTCATAATATTTAAAAATATTTTAACTTTGAAAATATATAATATTTAAGACAACATACTAAGTATTTAAAATGGGGATTATTAGGGACTTTGGATGGAATAGAAATAAGGAAAATATGATAAATATTTAAATACTGAACTGAACCAGAACATAAAGTACTCACTTAAATTAAATTTAAAAGAATAATTCAATAGCAAAATGTACAAAAAGTCATTTTGAATTTTTTTACATTCATAAATTGTTCTTGATTTTCGTACAAAAGTCATAGCCTGAAATTTTAAAATTTATGTTTTGAAATTTTTATCAAGTTATCTTTGATTTTGAAATTAAAAAAAATCTGAAATCTTTCAAGCCGAATATAATCTAAGCTTTAGTTTAGATTCTAAAGCATTTATTGCATTTTAATGAAGTAACTATGATTTCAAGCATATATGTATACTATGGCTACATGAAGAAGTTTAGCTGATTTTGACATTGAAATACTCAAATATTATCGGTTTCACAGTGAAATAACTTGATTGTATGGCATGGCATATAGTGAATGACCGAAATCCAGAATTCAGAACGAATACTTTTAGCGAAGAAAACACTGACTTTAAATAAAAAATTGATTGAATTTGAATTAAGCGAATGGTTGAATTAACTGAGAAAGGAATATTTGATCCTAAATGTCTGGTGTCGCATTTAATGAAATTATTCAGCTCTGAAAAAATGTGAGCTGAATGAGCGACTAAATGGGGTTCGTTTTGAAATGGTACATACATAATTACAATGCAAACTGATTTTTCTTCAAATTTTGTCTATCACCGTTTATTTCGCAAAGATATATCTGAGACTAACTAACAGTTCCGGGGCTACAGCTTCAAATAATCAATTATTAATGTTGAAGTTGTCATTAATCTTCAAATAATTGGAATGAAAAGTGTATTAAAAATTACTGATCCGATTCCTTCGCTGTTTCCAGTCACAATCAAGGCGACCAATACCATCCACAACCAGCATTGAAAACATACATTTCCTTTGGCAACTATAAGCTGAAATTCTGGAGCAACAAAATTCTGTTTCTGTTCTAGCTGTGAATCATTCTATGCCCACTGATGAAATGATACTAACTCCGCCTGCTGTCCTGGCTATATCGTACTTTGCTGGTAACTCTTTTGACTTATGTAGTACGTTACTTGCTCCTGCCAATGTTTCGTTATTATCGATTATGAGGCCTCCTCTACAGATCTTTATACCACGGCTTGCTTACGATACTTCAGTGGATATGTTAAAATCATATGTAAAGGCGAAACTGGGTCATATTCATCCGCAACTTTCATGCAAGAAACTGACGAAAAATAATCTAGACAATCAAATCATCCCATCGCTTCGACACACCATTTTTCCTGGAATGGAAGAGTTCTGGTCGCAAAGGAGCTTTAGTGAAGGAGGTCTCTTGGGAATTTTCGCTCCAAAACAAAGCGCAGCTTTCACTTCGAAACGTAAAGGCATTCTTAATGTAAACTATCAGAACGTTTGTGGCCTGAGGAGCGCGTTTCATCTTTTTGTATCTTTAGCTTCTGATCAGATCATTAACCTTAGTTAGACTTGGTTCACTGACAGTATTTGTTATAATAAGCTTAACTTTTTTGACGCTGCATTTTGTTGTGATTGGATTGTCAATGGTTATAGGTGATAGTGTTTTAGGTGTCATCCACAAATCTCTTAAGAGTTCACTCAGTATTGATTTCTGTTCGTCTCCACGCTTCTTCCGAAACTTTGATTGTTTTCTCTGTATCTGTTCCATGTCGTTCTTGTATTACCGTCTATCTCTTTAATAGTTTTCCCTTTATCTCCCTTCTAATATGTAGCGACTTTCATTTGCCTAGCCTTGTTTGGGGTACCTCTTTCTTTTCGATATTTGCATCAATAACTGCTGCTTTAATAACTGATTCCTTTCTCTATTTAACGCTATTCCCTATACCAATCATTAAATACTAGATTTTGTCATTTCGAGCATCCCGTCCCAAAATATCACCTCACAAGCTGCCTCTCTGTGTTATGGCTCTTCATGACGCACAATATTCCTTGCTTTCCAGCACGAATCGATCGACTTTTCAGTCACTAAAATCCCCCTTAGACCTTTACATTTATTATTATTATTATTATTGAATTATTATAAAGCTGACTTTGCAAACATGGCTAATGAAATCAAATTGGTCAATTGGGACTCTTTTTTCATCGAACTTACTCTTGATAACTCCATTGTTAAATTTCATGTGCGTTGCATCATTTTAATTTCAGTATTTACTCCTACCAGTCGACCGCGCAAACGGAATGATACTTTTTCGTTTCGGTTTGAGGTGGCGTCTGCCTTTAATAATAAGGATGCAGCTCGTACCAAGTATAGAGTTCCGGATTCTCATAACGAAATTTAAGCATTCTCAAGGCCACACTCTGGACCCACAGTTATCGATAGACAAATTATGCGTTATTTTTTTTAAGTCTATTATTTGTTCTAATTATTATAAACCATTCTGCATCCGTTCCCTTAAAGAAATCTATCGTTTTCCTGATTCAATTCAAATTAATAATCCCCATTCTCACTCTATGTTTCCTCACTTGATAATCTGTCAGCTTAGTCTTCCATTCAAACTGATCCTTTAGAAATCCGTTCATACTCAATTCATTAAGCATAAATACCTGTAGCGGTCCTGATGATCCGAACTTGCTAACGAAGTCACTATCTTCGTCGCTGTATATTTCTTTGTCCATTATTTTCAACAAACTATACTCTGGCTCCTTCCCGTCACAATGGAAGTCTGCCCATATTTTAAAGATTTATAAATTGCATTGCAATGCATTTCTAACTTCAGGTCATTCTTCCTTCTTTCCTGCTTTGATTAAGTACTCGAAAGAGTTACTCTTAGCTAGCTTATCCCTGTCCTTCATCCCTTTTTTTCTTCTGATCATCATGGATTAGTCAAGAGCAGATCTTCCACATCTAATTACAACTTGGTTACTTCTACTTTGGAAAAACAGACAATGACCGATGTTTTTTTACACTGATTATTTCAAAAGCGTTTGATCACAATTTCTTTTCTCGAAGTTACAGTCTTTTGGCTTTATCAATTTCATTTTTTCCTGGTTT
The DNA here is from genome assembly GCA_963978885.1 of Nemotelus pantherinus. Lineage (NCBI taxonomy): Eukaryota > Metazoa > Arthropoda > Insecta > Diptera > Stratiomyidae > Nemotelus > Nemotelus pantherinus. Next base: position 57,000,814 of record OZ022266.1, on the reverse strand, counting down.
CCGTTCTATGTTTCTGGTCATATTTGTACCGTAAAAGTGTTTTTTTTTTCATCTTCCGCAATTTATCCATTTTTCTGTGCTCCGCAGGGTTCAATTCTTGGTCCTCTCTTATTCCTTGTCTTCATTAATAACCTTCTCTCTGTTATTAATTCATCCTGCTTCTGTACGTGGATGATTTTAAAGTGTTCAGAGTAATTGAACCTCTCAATATAGCTTTAAAGACCTTGGTGTGATTTTCGATTCTAAACTTAAGTTCGATCTGCATATTGCACATATCACATATAAGGTTTCTCGTTTGTTAAGTTTTATCCTCATATCTTGTCATCCTTATAAATATGTTCTTTATTGATTAAATTTTTCATCCCTTATTGTGAATATAGTGATATCTTATCTCTTGCCAATCCCGGCTTTGGAATTCCGAAGAGTGTTTCTTGCTGAGTGTTTGTTATTTAAAGTTATTCGTTGCTCTATGCTGTCTGATCTCGGCTCTAGGCTGTTTTTTTGGGAACTATAATCGTTTTGATAGGTCACGTATAATATTCAATATACCCTTCGCGAGAACTGTCGTATATTTTCATTCACTAGTATTGATTATTCCTATTCTAGCGCTCCTACAGTTTAAGCGTCAAATTAAAAGTCTAATTCCTAACCTTAATTCCTGGTAAATACTTTTTCTCTGCCATCATCATGTTTAGCGTATTTTCATTACTATAATTTTTATTGTTATTATCTTCTTTACTATTATTATTATTATTATTATTATTTGATTTCATTTTCCTTTTTGATTTATCTTGTTTTTTATTTTTGAGTTTTTAAATTATGATTTTTCAATTTTCTACTTTTGTAATTGGGCTCCGGCCTGTAAAAATAGTAATTAAATAAATAAATAATTTACATGACCTTCCAACATACCGAATGTGACCAACAAACCATACATTACATTATGTACTTTCCTTCGCATGATGGTAACAAAGTCAGTTTACAACACAAAGTCGTGGGAATACTACGGGGAACAGGACCAATATCTTCTCGAATATAGTGGTTCTCTTTAGTGATGGGCTAAGAATTAAATATTCCTCTATTTTAGCTGACTATTTAAATTTGTTTTATAGTTCGAAGTGCCGTAAAGTGTTTTCATTTCTGCTGTGAAACCAATAATTTCCGGGTTAATAATTTTCAAGCGATAAACATATAGGAAACTATTTTGTTTGAAAAAAAATCGAAACATTACCAGCACATAACAATTAATTATAACGTTACCATACAGTTTTTATAAATAGTCTTAGAATTGATTTGATTACAGCATATTTTCATTACATACTCCTATTAAAATATATTTAAGCAACGAAAAATAGTGCATTGTGCAGGTGCGTTAAGTTGTTTTTATCATCTACCTACATTATATTCTCTTCGTACTGCATCAACAATCAATGCCATCAATCAACAGGGACAACAAACAATAACATCTAAATATATATTGTAAAATGATAAAATAAATCGACAGAACATAATTACTTTTCAAGATTCTCATGGATAAATTTACTAATTTGAATGGTATCGTAAAATCAATTAACCGATCAACTCAACAATGAACTTTTAATACAATAACAATTCATATTATAAATGAAATTTACCGAAAACTTCACACTCTATAGTGAAAAAGTAAAATTAAATTAACAGGAAACCATTCAGAAAATCCCACATGCATCACACACTTCTTTTTATATTATGAAAAAATACAATATTATATCTGTATGAAATTATAAACTCTCTTGCATAATTCAACGGACAAACATGTTTATATAAGACTACAGAGCAATTTTAATTATTTATTATTTTTTCGCTGAGAAACATTTTGAATGAAACTCATCGGCAAGCATTGTATGCAGCATTCAATTTCTGATTTGTTTTCATTAATTAAAAACAAACACACTCATCAACTGTAAGCTCTCTATGATATATATGACTACATTTATACACGGATATGCTATTATAGATAAATAGTTTTATATATTTATGAATGTTACATATGAATTACAGACAAACTTTCAATTGAACAGAGTAAACAGTCTAAATAGCACGCATCACTCCAGATTTTGTATCATCGTCTTATTTGATGTTATTTGCAAGGTATTTTTCTCTTAGCTCGAATGGTCATGACCCTTTTTTTGGTTGAGGTTGGTATTTTTTTCGTCAACTGACACGCACTCAAACAGTATTCAAGAATAATTTGAGAACCATATGTTATTCTTAATAAATAATTTCTTAATTGTGTATGATGTATGTTTACAGTAACAAGTGGATATGCAGCTTTTTATGTTTATTACAAGTGTTGACGTGTTTAATATTGATTGGCATTTGTGTTAAAGAATTTGTTAGGTTTTACTTAATGCAAAAATATCGGACATTAACATTGAATGAAAGTAAATTTTCAGTTAGTGTGATGATTTTCATTTGGTTCACAGTTCATAGAAATTAATGAACAAAGGATTATAGCAATATAATGATATGGTACTACCCTGATGTAATAAGACTGAAATTTTAGCCACGACAGTTGTTTTCGCCAATTGTGTCCTTATGTTAAAGCCGAGTTGCAGTTTATATGAATTTATATGAATGGTGATGGTAACTACGCATGATTTAACATGTCTCAAGAAATTAGCTCAAAATATCGGCTAATATCAACATATTGCCTAATATTAAAATATTGACTAATATTGAAAAATCAGCTAATAATAACATATTAGCCAGTTTTCATAAAAGAATCATTGCATGGAAATTTTAGTTATTGAACTCTTACTATATCATGCCGAATTTCGTCTTCAATAGAAAATAGTAAGTCAATTTCTTCCACCATCAAAACAAATGATTAGAAACAATTATTAAGCTTCTTAGTGTGTTAAATGTATCTGTATTGTTTAATGTAAAAAAATTATGTATGTAATGGTTCTCTTGAATTTTTGTTATGTTACTACTTCACATTTTACACTAGTTCTTCAAAACCACAAACTCGGTACAAGTGATTCACATCTAAATTCAGATAAAAATCATCCCTGTTTTACGATCTACGTACATTGAAATCGTGTATACTCTTATTAAATTCAGTCAAGAAAATTCTTTTAGCTATTTTGTTCGCAAAACATTTTTATATGTCCTTTACTATCGTATATTTTATTTTCAGTATTACTTTTGCCCAAATTATAGCACCAGTAGTTCTTTTTGGTTTTCATAAATAATTTCAACTTTTCTAGGAACGAAGCTAACTAACTCATCAAACTACACATTCACAACAAAGTTCCCCATTTGAATAGATACGCCTTGTTCTATATCTTACGCTTATGTCTGGTTTTTTGTTAAATTTACCTTAATCCTGGCAGCATTCAAATATTTTGTGTGGGAGAAGGGATATAAAGGAGATAATGCGAGAAAAAGCAAGCAGTCTGGAATACGTCTATTTTGCAATTTTTCTCACATTTTAGGAGGAAAAGCGATTGGGGATTCTAAAGGAGATAGTAGTATAATAATTTTAAAATTATTCTTACCATACTGTTTCGTGCGGACAGGAATCGGTGGTGTTGTGGCGCCTTCACCACGTTGTGATCGTGCTGCCAGCCAGATATAATACAACGTATCTGGATAGAGACCATCCAGAGTATAGGATTCAGTGTTTGATATTCGTCTGTAAAATTGAAGGTAATCATTTAAATTTTAGAGTTTACAAGTTTGAATATATATTAAGTTTTTGGATATAACAAATAATGTTTTATTGAATTTAAAATTTTACGCATGAAAAGAAGATTTATGACTCATGTTCGGGCTATTTTTTCTCGCGTAAAAGTTAATATAGAAAACATTACGTAAAATTATTTTTTGCTAAAATAACTTTAAGTTGAAACTTTACAGGAAGTAGTCAAATTATTGGAGACAGTGATCAATGGACACTAATTCAAAATAAAATAAAAATAATCTTAGTATTCGGTAATGGGGGACAAATATTCTATACTGTGATGCCATCCTTCGATAAGAGTTGCAATCATTTGTTAGTAATCATATTCCATTTCATATACTATACATTTTAGTCGCTTAGTTCTCCTAGCCTCAGTCAGACGTGGTTTTTCGATAAACCGATGACCAATGAGGTTTTTTTCTGTTGACTACCTTCAAACTGCCTTCGTACAATTTTATAATCGTGCAAGACAAGCCAGCAAGACCTGCAAGGCAGATGCCCTTCTTTTTGCCATTCATACGAGGAGTTTTAATTTCTATTCTGTCATCAGAAGGCTTCAAAACATCTGAAAATTTTGCTTTGTGCGTCTACAGTGAATGTCTACAGTGAACTAATTACGTCTAATTTGCTCTACTTTTTTTGGAAAAAGGTCTGAAGATTTACATATATGAAACAGAATCGATTTCGGGGCTAGTGCGCCAAAATGTTAGCTAAATTTCAATCAATTCATAAAATTTAGTATATTAAATTTCATTAGAAACGATCCTTACTTTTTAGAAATTAGATAGGGAAAACTTACGGAAAAGGAATCGTAAAATGATTGTAATTTTCATTAGCTTCACACATGAATCAGACTATAGACGTTACTGCTAGTTAAAAACAATAATGATAATAAATTTTTAATAAACAACAATTTATTTTCTCATACTAGAATTAGAAAATACAAAAATATGAGAATTGTCCCTAATAATTTGGTTATCTACTGTAATTATTAGACGAAAAAACCAGGAACTGGCTAACCACAAAAAACACAATCAGTAAAATTGTCTAAAGGCAATGAGGGGCACGTAGGCGAGTTTTATCGAAAAATCCTGTAACCTAGAAAAATCTTCCAGAGTAGAAAAATGTGAAAAACCTCAATACAAAAAAAAAACGTAAGCAGTCGATCAAAAAATCCTGCAGTCTAGAAAAAACTCTTCTAATCTAGAAGAAATCTGTGGTCTACGAAAAGATCTAGCAAAAAGCAAAAGGAAGTTCGTGCAATCTAGTGGGTAAACTACTGGCTCTTGGTGTGCTATGTCCCTTGCTCGAACCGAGGTACGGAAGGGGACCAAGCACCTCGTTTTCAGTCAACCTGGTTTAAGCTAGAACTACACTGGTCTCACGTAACGTGAGCTCACGTGTGGTCACATCAGCTGACCACACGTGTGATAGATCTGCAGTACCATTTTGTATGGTTAGAACTACACTGGCGACACGTCACAAGGCTCATGTGAGCTCACGTGAGCTCACGTTTTTGATAATCTGCAAATTCAGATTTTTGAGCTCACGTGAGAGCACGTTTAGCCAATATTTTTACCGCATGGTATTTGATTTGTTTGAAATGTATAAGGTAAGTGATTTGTTGCAAATGTGTAAGCATGAATACTTGTGAAATGGCGAAATACATTGATGCTGGTAAATTGTGGGAAAAAATTGTAACAGAATTTTTATGTGCGCAGCGAAATTTAGTCATACCTCAAACCGTCGATATGCAATTGCAACACACGTGAGCTGCTAGCATGAGACAAGTGTATTTCCAAGCGTGAGCTCATGCCTCCACACGCATAACGTGACGACACGTGAGCTCACGTTACGTGAGACCAGTGTAGTTCTAGCTTTAGATTCCTGAGTCAAATTATGGCTAAAGTGAGATCTGTAAAAAACTTTTTGTATTTACGATCTAGAAAGAGTCCTTGCAGGCAAGAAATAGTTCGTGCAGCCAAGAAAAAATTCTTCCAGCTAAGAAAGAGCTCCTACAGTACAAAGAGAATTCCTGCTGTCACAGGAAAATCCCTCTGGTCACAGGAAAATCCCTGCAGACTAAGGAGATTATTTTCAGTCCAAGGAGATTATTTACAGTCCAAGAAAAATTGTTGTAACCTGAAAAATGTCCTGGTCCAGGGAAGAATTCTGCAGCCCGAAAAATCCCTGGTGTCTAGGAAAATTCATAAAATTTAGGATAAATTGCCAGATGATAGAAAAACTTTCTGCAGTCCAAGATAGAGCTAGAGAAGTCTGAGATCTAAGGAAAATTCGGAAAAATCTAGGAGTACAGGGGAAGTGATAAGAAAAGTCCCAGGAGTTTAAGAAAATATCAAAGTGTGCAAGAAAAATTAGAAAAGTGCAAGGCTTTTGGAGAAAATCGAAGAATCTTGCGAGTTCGAACCTCTTGCGAGAAGTTCAAGGCTCTTGCAAAAAGCCCAAACCTCTTGTGAGTCCGAGTCTTTTGTGAAAAGTTCAAGCTAACAAAAAAAAATCACAGACTCCATAGTAAAAATCTCATTTTCTAGAGAAAACTCTCATGCTAGAGAAAAATCTTACACTCTAGAAAAAAAATTCAGGATGAAAAGAAGATAGTGGAGCTTAGGATTCCCAAATTATGCTCTGTATTTTTATTTTCTAGTATCAGGAAGCTTTATAGAGGTTTTGGTTTCTTTGACAGCTTTTGCGTAGGGGGTGGAGTGCGCTCACATAGAGTATGTATATTAAGAAGTAAAATGCATTAAGTTTTAGTTGAATACAGCCAGCACGAAGTGAAACAATCGGCTTGTATTCTGACTTCTTCTGATTTGGTGTTATTTTTATTAATTTCATTTAGAGGTTTAATAAGTGATTAAATACAAGTATGAGGTTTTTTGCATAGTGAAGGGTTTTTTGTCTTATGTTATACGTTTTGTATTGCTTCCATTAATTTGTAGGGCATTTCATTTTAGTGCTTTATATATTTGGTATTTAAATCAGGATCAGTAGTTCATTAAGGCGCTAGGGCGAAACAGCGACCTACTGCCCACGGATTCGAATTCCGCCGTATGCTCATGGTTGTGTTTGTTCGTCTTGTGTTGTCTAAAGAACCGGCGATTGGGTTAAATACCAGCGCTCCACTAATTAAGTGTCATATCATAGCTTTAGCGGCGAATGGGCTTATGTGTTATCACCAGCACTTCGTAAAATAAGGAATAAGGTGTGGCTTTTAAAGAATAATGGAATAATTGATATCGGCTTCTCCCAAATGTGTCTCCATACCGCCATAGCTAAGCATTTGCTTCAAAGGGTAATCTCCTGAACTTTGACATTATCATAGAAAAAAAATTGTAATACCTGATCCACGGATGTAAAATAGGTAGAATGTTGATATGGGGGCGGTGGCTGCGGGTGGCTTCGATCAAGTGAGAGGAGTGGGTTCTTCAAATAATCTTCAAATTGCAAGATTAGATACAAAAAATCGATTTATTGACACTGATTTTATACTTCCACACATGACTTAGCGAGTGCCATTTTGTGACAACTCAAGACGAAATCTGTATTAAACCCACCGATTTCAGTGCCTTCAAATATGCCACAAAACGTGATCCTGGTGTCCTGGCGGCTACAGCACAAGGAAAACGTGAATATGCCAAAAATGCGAGGTGGAATCGTAATTGTTTAAAATCGACTTCCGAATCCTCGAAGCGATTCGAAGAGTTGCTCAAGGTGTCCAAGGTGGTTCGATGCGAGTGGCGCGATGCAAATGTGGTCCAGCTCATGTTCTTAAACGATGTCTTGGAGCAAATCCGTGTGAATCCACGCACCGGCGACGTAGAGCAAATGGCATTCGACAAGTAATTCGCTGCAAAATTGGCTGCTGAGTCTTTGACTGATGCTGTTTTCACCCGGCAGCATATCGTCTAGCTTACTATATTAACTAAATAACAATAAATAACGACTCTGCAAAAAACTAATATGCGCCGTTCCGGTTCCGAGAAGATTTCATGATATGGAACCGAAAATATTACATATGCTGATGCGCTGTGCGTAGCGCTGTGTCCGCTCCGATTGGAAAAGTGGGGGTGAGATTGCCCAGAAGGTAGTGGCGGTCCTGAATGACCCTGCAGGCTTGAACGGTTAGGAGTCAAGGTAAACGTCGATTGTGAGGTATGATATCAACCGCAATTGTCTTGCCCGAGTATATTCAGCCACCTCAACAGCAGGGTCGTCGCTCGCACTAATTATGCCTTAATGTGAAACCTACTACTAAACTTAATTTTAAATTTACCACACAATGTTCCTGGTTTTTTAGAAATATGAATGGTGCCTAATCCTGAACCAAAACAGTTTCTACTTTTCAAGAACGAAGTTCTTGAAAAGTTTCAGTTTCTACTTTTCAAGTAATTAGGAACGATCGATTCTTCGTGCTTACACTTTGACAGATTACACTCAACTGCCACGAGAGCTGGAAGTGTGATTTTTAGTTTTTATTTATGAGAAGACCATTATTTGGCTCTTGGTAACATTCATTATTGAACTACTAAGACTTTGACTCATACAATTGTCTATTTCAACTATTGAACACACGAGAAACAACCCGAGAAACAGTAGAATTTTACAAATTCATGTTCTGCTTGAATTTAGACTAATAGTAAAGGATATCTTGCAACTTGAGGCAAGGAGGCTGTAAGATATTTGTAGTTCTTTTTATGAACAGCACAAACTTATCAAACTATGGCTTCTCAAAGGTTTGTTATAATTTATAGAAACTATTTAGCTAAAATTTTAACTTACTTGTGATGATCTTGATTCGCGTACGTATCATTCCAATAAAGTTCATAGTGAACAATATTTTCACTAGAATGAGTTGGTTTTGACCATTGTAATGTTACTGCCGTTTCACCAATATCGGTAGCTCTAAAATTACTGGGTTGTGATGGTACACCTGAAAGATTCAAAAGAACGAAGTTTATTGTATTTTTTCTTTGCTAAAATGATAGATTTTCTGGTAGTTAATAGTAATGGAGAAAAAGTTGATGGTAACTCTTTTACCGGGCGCTAAAATTCAACGTAATAGGTTAATTTGAAATCAACACCTTAAAAAAAGAACGCTGATGACTAGAAATTATTCGATTTTTAAGTAACAAAGAAATGACTTTAATTTTGCACCAATTTTCACGGGTTTTCACTTTACAGGACGTATTGCCATTGAAATACTGATTTCAGTAAATTCATATTCATGATGTGATTTCCATGAATCAATATGGGCACTTCTGAATATTTATTTCAACACCTTTTAATGCCATCATTGTAGCCTACTAAATCAAATGTTATTTGCATAAAATATACCTTTACGAATATGTAGCGGAAATATACCGATGCATATCGATACATCTAGGTATACAAATTTCATCGATTGATCTCTAGTACATTCTATAAATGTTCGAATGTGCTTGTGTTATATGATCAGTGTCCCTGTGATACAAGTAAATCAGAAGAGCAAATAAAAAAGATATGGGGAAATTTCAATTTCCTTTTTCAATGAACTCTTCATGCATTGATTACTAATGTCCTCATGTTTTATGCATACAACGATGATAGAGTGTGGATTGATATTTGAGTATGATGAATAATAGAAGTGATTTTTTCGTCAACGAACGAGTCAATATTGAACGTTTTGAAGTGAAAGGAATGTGAATGCAAATGCTGTGTGAGGCATAAATATATATGTAGATTCGAGGTTGGTAGAAATACAAACATATCTTTATTTAGAAATATTAACCAGAATTGCTTAAAATGTTTGATATTTGTTTTTATAAATACTGAAAAGTTCATTTTCAGCCGGTTTCGATAAAGAGTACTACGAGTTTTGCCACATTTTTATAGCCATAGGATCGTGGTTTGTAGCAGTCGTACACCCCTACGAATTTTCGTTTCGAAATACCTATAGAAACTAAATCTCCCCATAATACCAGATTACACAATTTTCCACCACTTATTCCATTTCACATTTTACATCCTATCTGATTCCCAACGCTGAAATAAATCTGACACTTTTATTGCAACACTACGAAATTCGAAAGTTCAATTTCGACATGTTATTTCCAGCAAAAATGCTACCTGTGTGTAACATACCTAGACCGAATATAGTGATGCAGTTATATCTCGTTTATATCATCCCTTATCAACTTTTGGATGAAAAATTTATTTCAAATGTCATTCACTTCAATGCTTTTTTCAGAGTTCACCTCACTACACATGTACGAGTAGTACTACGTAGTACACGTTTACACATGCATGAAAATACGTATAAATATTGTATTTGCGTTAACCAAACGATTCCGAGCAACAACAAAAGCTAACAAAAAAACATGAAATGAAAAAAGTCATCGGCAATTTAACGATACACGCGGGTATCATTCCAAGTCGTATATTTTCTGGATGGGCAGTTTAGTTCTACCGTAGCGTGTAAAACTGAATATGCTGCGATAACGAAACTACTTGTACTTTATTCGCGTTTTTCCACGTGAAAAATCTGCAACAAGCCAGAAAACAAGCCTCCGAATATGTATAGACCAATGATAAGTGGCATAAAAGTCACAGATATGACACGTTTCGATTGGCTTGGCAAATATTCTGTTTAATTTTTTTGGTCTGCAGCATGTGCCGATTGCATTTCGTATATTTTCGTTGGAATCAGTGCAGCATAGAAAGGATTGATTGATTGCATGGAGTGGGCTTAGAAGACCCCTAAGCACTGCAACTTCTTGTGTCTATTGTGCTTCCTCTGCGTTATGTCATATAGGATGTCCAGGCTTCTTATGAATCTGGATATGTTCCTGGACGGAACATTTGCTATGTTCCTTGACGGGACCTTGGCTATGTTCCTTGACGGGATATTTGCTATGTCCCTGGTGGAGAGAAGAGCAGAGCCAAAAAGCTCGAATCTTCGTCTCGCCATTGCTGGGCAGTGTGTGAGAAGATGTTCTACCCAATCTGTCGTTTCTCTACAGTACCTGCAGCAATCGTCTCGCTCATTACCTATTCCGAGGAGGTACTTTTTGCAAGGAAGGCGACATGTTAATGCTTCACATAGGACTCTTATGCTACTTTTGTAGAGAACCACTGTTTTTTTGCTTTTTTGCTATCGAAGCCAGGGTATTTTTTGAGTATTCCAAATCGTCAAGATTAAGTCAGTAGTTTTCCATTTTTTTCTTGCTCCATGGTTTAACTTCCTTGTTTGTGTTTGCCTTTGTAAAGCCTCAATACGGAGAAGGACCATTCTTGCTCCTTCTTTGGCCTTGTGATCAGCTTCCTCGTTTCCTTAGTGCCCCTCATGGCCGGGGTGCTATAAAAAAAATTTAAATCAGCTCGAGGCTGTTCTGTGGCCCTATTTCATTTATGGTCTCTCTCTCTCTCTCTCTCTCCCTCTCTCCCTCTCTCTCTCTCTCTCTCTCTCCCTCTCTCTCTCTCTCCCTCTCTCTCTCTCTCTCTCTCTCTCACCTCTAAGAGTATAGCCAAGTTTATGTGATCGCGATTAATAACTTAGGGAACCATTTAATTCTGACCCTTTTAGTGTTCTTTATCGTTATGATATGTGTGGCTCTAAGTATAGCAGATAGTTCTGTTTGATAGATGGTAACCTCTTTTAGGAGAGGAAAATGCAATTTGCATTTGGGACCTATGATCCCTGTTCCTACTCCACAATCCATCCTTGAGCTATATGTGTGCCACATTTACACCCTTTTGTAAGAGGCGGGTGACCTTAAACCTCTTCCCGAAGGCTGCTTTGGTCTTTATTTGATCGCTGAAGTTTAACATTTCCATTATGGGCCTGATGTCCTCCATGATTTTAAGGTGACCTTTTAGGTCTGTTGATTTGTACCTGTAGGCCTGTTATAGACTAATAGCCTGTTTCGCTGCTTTCTCTCGAAATTTGAAATGTAGCGGCTCTAGATTTAGTTGCTCATTGCTTCTGAAATCAGCAGGCAGGCCATCCTTTGAAGCTTGTTGAGCCTATTAAGAGTAGTTTTTTGTGTGGTTTTCTTCTACCACACTGCACCTTCATATAGGATGATAGATCTCACCATTTGTTAATATGTCCACAGTGTTGCTCGAGGCGTAAGCGATCCTACATAATAAATTACGATTATATAAAAATACCCATCTGGCAATGCCATTGCAAACAGTCAGCGGACGAACCCATTTTTGGGCAAAACCATTATTGCATTCTTAAGTATGTATCATATGCGTTAGCGAAGCAAAATAAAGAGAGGAATGAGAACATTCCTGACGTGGACGCCAAATAGAATAGATGTTTTCATTTATGTTACAATTATAGTGACGATGTGTTACAATTATAGTGATTTAGGTTACAGAGGTGGGTTGTGACAAAATAATTTTGTGTCAGGTACAAGTTGATACTGTTATACTTCTTTGTCACTGATATTTTTCCCTGATACTTTTCATCGTTGAAGCTTTTTGTCACTGTTACTTTTTATGACGGATACCCATGAGCCTATCACACAACTCATTTGAAGTTCGTTGGTAGCTGCACATGTCAATCCCAGTACCAAAGACGTAACGTACCAGATAAAGGCATATTTTTCGGATATTTCAATCCAACTCTCAAATGGATCCATCCACTCGATTTGTATGACTGTACTCTCTACGAGTACCATACCAAAAGATTGGCTGTGACAAGAATTTATTTGTATCAGGTACAAGTGGATGCTGTTACTTTTATCACTGCTATTTTTTGAACCGACAACGACATGGAGAGTAGAGTAACATTCAGGGGTCATTCCACTTTACAACTTTCAAAAAACGGAATTTATTTTTTCTGCTTTTTTCGAAAGTACTGTGTCTCAGAAGTATCGTGTAAAAATTTAGTGAAGATTGGAGCTGTCCTTTTGTAGATATAGACGATTTTCGTGAGTCATTACTCGAGCGCGTAAAGTAGCTCTAGTGTAAGAGCGCGTAAAGTAGCTCCGCTCATTGCGGGCTCGTTCAGGTACATTGATGTGAGCAGCTGCTCTTATTATATTTTCCACTTCTTATAAAATCGTATTATTATATATTTCACTTAGTCTTGGTTCATTTCGACTATAATATTTTATGTGCGGCAGGGTTTTTCCATTGGAGATGGTGCCTCTACAACTTTTAAAAATTTGTTAGACGTTTCCCCTTATGGCGATGAATTTACCGTTCAAAAATTAGAATGTGTTTTACACGTCAAAAAAAGAGTTTTCGAATGAGCAAATGAGGTAAAAAAAAGCTCTTACTCAGAGAAAAAAAGCCAAAAAATTATCAAAAAAGAAAACTGCGGGAAAAAACAGCTCCAAAATACTAACGGGCCCTAAAACTCAAGCTTTGACAATTAAAGTTATGAACGATTTGTCATTATACTACGGATTAGCAATCCAAAGAATTGTGAGCTCGATAGAGGGTATGCGTGAAGAAATTTTAGCAACACTGTATCACTAAAGCTCAGCTGACGAAAAACCGCAACTTCAAAAAAAAGCGTAAAGCGACTAAAAATCTTTTTGGATATAAGCGTCCTCCTGCTTTTTCTGAAGAAATTTCGAATATTGTCAAACCAATATATGAGGATTTAACACGAGAAGATTGATTGAAAAGGTGTCTTGGCGGAAACACCCAAAACAACAACGAGAGCTTCAATAGATTCGTTTGGAGTATAGCACCAAAGCATTTGTTTAATGGCTCACACATAGTGGAAATTGCAACCAAAACTCCAATGAAGGACTGAAATTTGTTTTTAAAATTATGGAGGTGATGTTAATTAAAACGGCTCTACGGCTATAGAATTCGTCAATACTCGCGACGATAGACGCATTCGCATAAGTGAACGTCGAAGCCTTAATTCGTCTAAAGAGGCCAGAACTCAGTGGAAAAAGGCTTGATTGGCTGAGAATGATACTTTTGAAGAAGAAGAAGGCATACTATATGGTGAAGGCATTGCCGATTGAGCAAGGGTTACAAAAATTGATAATTTTTTGTAAAAAAAACTTTAAACACGTTTTTCGCAAAACAACATATTTGCATGCTGCGTTGTAAATTTCTCTGAAATGAATCGATGGATCTTTCTCAAATTTTAACCACGTATTAAGCACATGTGTGGCTATCGCCCGAACTAGAATCAAGTTAAAATAATGAGTTTTAATATTTTTTTTACAACAAATTGCCTAAAAAACGGTCTTTTTACAAAACCTAATTTTCAAACGTCCGCCATTTTGTTTTTTTTTCGGCCCAAAATTAATTATTCTAGTTCGGGCCATAGCCACATTTCTACTTAATTTAATCTTTTTAAATTTTCTGTTTCAGATGATTTAAACTCGAAATTTCGACCATGCAAGCAGCTTGTCTCTTTTTACAACTAGTTTGTTTATATTATTATTAAAAAATAACACACTTTAAGAATGTTGTCATAAGAATGGATTTATATGATCCAAAAACAATTACACTTTTACCTATTGTAGTTTTCCTAAAACAAAACCTCAAAAAGGCCTTATTTTTGAGGTGATAAAGTGGAATGACCCCTTCATACAACCGCGCCATCCAAATTGTACGCTGTACGGGTCGAGTACTATACCAGCAAGAACGTTTTCACATTCGATCACAGGATGCATAGTTTCCGAATTGCACGTAAATGAGAATTACAAATATTGTAGCTTGTGATTGACTTTGATTTGGATAGGCGTGAATGAATGTACCTCGTATTGGCTCAGCGAATCAATATGATGGTTGTTACTAAATATATCTGATACAGTTGGATTGTATCATTTTCTTGTGTCAGTGACGTGCGAGTATCAGTGACACAGTATGAAGTTGATACAATACGACCCATCTCTAGTGCCTGCCTTGAAGATATACTCTAACCGCGTCTAAGCATTTGTTAGGCCACCCAGAGTGCCTTAATGGTCTTCAGTGTCGTTTTGTTCAGTTGATTGTACTAGGTGAGTTTCCTAGCTAGGTTGATTCCTAGATAATTTACCTCTTTCGGCCGACATACGACTTTGGCCCGAATATTTAGGGTTCCTATTTCGATTTTCCTATTTCTGGTGAATGGTTCTACATATGTTAGTTTTTCGAGTATTTATGCTTAAGCCATCTTCCGCGTATCATCGAATTGTTTTATTTAAGTTTTTTTTTTACATTCCGGATCTCAAGATATCCATGTGTGAGCCTGTTACTATTACCGTGATGTCGTCTGCCTAGCCGGGAGCAGTTGGGCCCTTAGTATTGAGGGTTATGAGAAGTCAAGGGTTATGAGTCATCAACTAGTAGGGACCATAGCAAGGGGATAATACTCTTCCCTGTGGAGGGATAGTACTCTTCCCTTCTCGCCTCCGCCAGCGTCGCAAATACGCATAGAAAGGAGCATGCACTATTTTTCATTCGTGAATTATATTGAGGATTCGGTTTACTAATGTATCAGCTTTTTTTTATAGTTAAAAAATTTAAAATATAGGACTAAATTTGATAAGCAAAGGATTATTCGTATTAATGTTAAAATTGATTGAGAGCAAGAAATATCTTATATATTTCGTTAATATTTACTAAACCTCGGACAAAACTTTAATAGTTTCAAGCTCCTCCATTCACTTTTTCTCATACATTTAGTCATAAAATAACTCAATTACCTTGTTGTGTTTTAACTTGTACCGGTGTGGACATTGGACCGGGACCCATTGACGTGAACGCCTGTACACGAACAGTATAAATAGCCTGAGGCCGTAGTTCCGATATAGTCGTCAGTTCACTATTGTCCACGATTTGTGAGTCCCAAGATGTTTCTGGTTGGTTTGGATTTGTCGTGTAATAGACCTTGTATCCCTGCATAAAATCACAAAAAGGAAAGCATTACGAAATGTTCGAACAATGGATAGGATATATGTTGGGTTTCGAGTTTATCGGGCCATGTATACACACACATTCAACCATATACATACATACAATCGATAATGCAAACATTCCAATTCATTAGGTTGCTATAAAAGGACCGATTTCAGAAATAAAGGTTTCTAGAGAAAATTGTCCGCCCAGGGATTTAGCTACGGTTGGCCAGGATCATTTCTACCCCGGGGTTTCTACTCAAGCTTTGGTTCGAGTGTTTGTTTCGATCGGAATCTCTGAATTTGGCACTCGAAATACAGTCATTGACTCCACAAATCCGACCATTGTCCTGGTCTCGTGGCAAAAGTGGCCAGGAAATGTAATAAGCAAACATTGTCCGGTATTCCGTTCAATTCTGTTGCAACGTGTTTTCCGGATAACCCTACAACTACGTGCCGAATGAAAATGCGGATAGCTCGAAACGGGTCGTATTGATTAAGCATGTAATTTCATTTGTTACATTTTCCGGTAAAGAGGGAACCAGATGTCGCTTCACTCAATTTCAAGGAATAATTTCGATTGACTTGAGCTAAATCGTTGTAGTTCTTGTATGGCCAGATATGCAGTCGATTAGATTAGGATAACGATTTGCGATAATACAGTAGTCATGCCGGATAGGAAATTCACTTACGGTCACTTGTCCATTTGGTGTCTCAGGTTGTTCCCAGGTTATGACCATCGTCGATGAGCTTAACGGCAGCACTTGAACATTTCTTGGTGCACTTTCCATTTCTATTTTTTTTTCATTGTTATTGGAAGAGAAAAAGAAAATACATTTAGATTAGTATTGAAATTTTAATTTGGACAAATTATATCCAGTTACATCAAATAAATAGAGGTAATGGTGTTTGGCTTCGAAGAATGGATAATATTTTAAGAAAAAAAGATTTATTGTAACTAATAAACTTTTGACATTGTTTTAAGCATTTTCGCTACTTACAGTTATTTTGTTTTATTGTAAAACATAATTAAAATTTGAATTGTCAAGTTTTTAAGAGAAATAATTTCAACAAAATTGATCATATTGGTGCATGCATATAAGTGTATATTTCACTCCTTAGCTCAACACTCATCTGATTGAGATTATGAAATGCCCGACGCTACAGAAATCTTTTGTCATATGTTAAGTTTTCATGTTAAACATATGTAATTTCATTCCCACACATCTAATAAATTCTAAAATATCTGAAAATTTACATATTACACACGTTACCATGACCATAACTTTAGTCTAGCTGAGGCTCGAATGTCTGGTTCTCGCAAAGGACATTCGAAGAATTTATGCAACGACTACGTAGTAGCTACATGTAGTTGGCACCCGTAACGAAGACCTCAGCAAAAGGTATTGGATATTGAACTCTCACACAGTGCTTTTATATGAGTGCGCAATATGTCAAATGCTTTTTTATGACTATCGATACATGTTGGTGGTCTACAGGAATTACCATAAAATGTGACCATAAGGGCCAATACGCTACTCTATCTTAATGTAGCAAGCACAGGTTGGCCGTTTTATGTGAACTTATATGTATTAAGGATAGATATGTTTGAATTGACAGGAGGATGTGTTTCGGCTAATTTTCTGTTAAATAGGATAGTGAAGATAAAGTTTACTATGTCTGGTATTCGGGTATAGTTGTATGAGTACATTTGTTGGCATAGTATTTTCATGCACTTTAATATTTAAAGATGAAGTAAGTGTTAATTGTAGGATATATTGCATGTATCTTTGGTCGAAGAGTTAATTGCAGGATATATAAAAAGTATTTTTGGTCGAAGAGACATTTCAAAGCAATGCACCTTTTTGTATTGTACTAGATAATGCTGAAGATTACATCAGAGTGTTTGGCGTATATTTAATTTTGATGTTGATTTGGCAAATTAACCGCTTTTTACCGAAATTCCATAATCATATGAAGATAAACATAGACGGATTTCGACAACTGATTAAGTTTTACTGTTTCTTTATAATGCGTGTGTATTGCGCATCTTTAAAGCTGAGTGATTGTTGTATATTGTATTTTGGATAATAATGATCTTTCAATGGTAGCAATACAACATTTTCGACACTTTTCCAGCAAAATTCAATATCGTCAAGTTTGCTGTTAGTCGTTTAAATAGATAAATGGACATACATTATTTGTGGTTTATGGTTTGTACAAATAACAATGTTGTTCTTTAATTTACAACTGACACAATGTATTTACAGCTATGTAGACAGTTTTGATTATTTGAAGATGTGATGCCTTTTAAAATTGGTGCTAATCTACAAGAGCAAATTCTGAAAGCAGTTGTGTATACCGCATTGCCATTCGCACAGGTTTCTATATGGTATTTTGGCACTATTGCAGTGTCCGCGGTCTACATATTAATATAATTGGGCTAAGAACGTCATCCTGTAGTACTCTATGGGAATCACCAATGACGCTAAGGTCACGACTAGGTTTATAAATGTTGGCAGAGTAAATGTTTTGTTACAATAACGTTAAGGATGTTGCTGAAAGTCTTCGGTGACCAATCTATGCCGGAAATTTTTTTACGGATGGTACAAACAGTTCCGTGAAGTCAGAGAAAGTGTGAAAATCGCACCACATTCGAGCCCATTATAAACATCAACTGATGAACAGCACACCAAGAAAATCAACATTTGGTTTAGTTAAAAAAAAACAGTTTTTTTTTTGGGAAATTATCGCGTTAATATCTGTGAAACGATGAGATCTGATTATCAGCACATTATGAAACGCATTATCACTAGAAATGAGACTTGGATCTATAGCTAAAGAACCAACTAATCAAGTGAATATCAAAACAAAGGTGCAGCAAGACCGAAAAAATTTCGTCAAAGTCGTTCAAAGATCCAGGTCATGCTAACAGTTTTCTTCGATTTTCGTGGCGATTTCTTTCGCTGTGCCAAACTGTTAGCTAGGAATATTATTTAAGCGTTATGCGTCACTTGTGTGAAACTACACTTATTTTTTCACCATTACAATGCATCATCTCACATTGCATTGGTTCTTTGAGACCATATCGCTTAAAATTCATATGGCAGGGGGTTTAATAGCAATAGCTTATTTCTCTTATTAGTTCCGCTACAGAATGTTGTGAGCCTTCACCTCTTAAATGCGTCACCTCAAAAAGTGTCGATTTCATGATCGCGTGATCTGGTTTAGAAGTTCGAGCAATGGTGCACTGATTTTGTCTGTCGAGTCTACACATCGTTTCAAATTTTTTTCTAATTTTAGAAAAGCAAAAAGTATTATCAGAAATAAGAATGTACTAGATTATTAACAAAAGAAAGGCAAGTGAGATTACCAAGCAGCTGTTTAGTTTAGGGCCTTTGTTTCTTTATTATATACTTTTGTTATTTTACACGTACTCAATTTTATCATGTGTGGCTCATACTCTTTTTTCATAATAATTTTGCAATCAAACATGTGTATAACATTATTATATCTCAAAAGTTAGCCGAATATGCAAAGCTAAAATAAATTTGTTGGCTTAGGTCGTGAGAGACATGGGTTTGAAGGAATTGTCTTCCTTTTCATGACTCAAACTCCATTCAGATTTAGCTACCTTTCCTTCCAAATGATTTTAGTTCGGGATTTTTCAATTTAATGTAAAACAATCTGTACACAATTGGCTAAACATGAATGACTAGTACTAATGATTTATTTGCTAATTCGGATTTGCTAATTAGATTCATTAGTGGTATATGCTGCTCTGAGGAAAGCAAAAATGTTAGGCAAATAAGCTTTCAAGAATATAAAACTGGAAAACAAATGAGAAATTTGCCTAAATCTTTTCATTTAGTAGAAATTATTTGGGCTCCCAATTTAGTATAAACTATTGCGGAGTAAATAGTAGGGAAAGCCAGCGAAAGCATTAAAATTGAGATGAAAAGAATATGTTCTTTAACACGTTGACAAACCTGTTTAAAGCGTTTCTGATTTATGTTTAGAAGTTGTTAATCTATTTAAATGGGTATCGAAAAACCTTCATAAGGCTTCCTGCGAACGATGCGAGATTAAGTTGACATTCTCACTCAGTAACAAACATCATCCGCTGACCCCAGAAGTCTGTTCCGAGAACTTTTTGGCATTACTTCGACTCGGTTATGGCACTAGCACCTATTTGTATAGGAACAGGCTCAAAAGAGCGAATTGGCAACCATGACTAGTAGTCGGGTTACTAAAAACGCCGATAGACAGTAAATTCTATTAGTGTAGTCATGGTTGTCTTGTCAATACTATCTCTTTTAATGCCGAAACACGTGTCCAAGCGTCCTCTGAATGAAGCATCGCCTCCACAATCGTCTCTGGTGGCAGAGAGGAGAATAGAAATTCTCGTTCTATTCTAAAGCGGAGGCACATGAAAGTAACTATAACCTAAAGTAACCATAGCCTGATAAAAATTGGCTCAAGTAGAAACTTATTTCACAGTGTTCACGACTAAGAATATATTTTCCGGCACGATCACCCTCCCAAAATTCAAGCGTTCGCGCTCATGCTTGAGTGGATCCTAACTCTTTTCGGCGTGTGAGTTATTCAGGAAAACCTTCCTACGCTCGTTTACTGGTACGTTGAGACCACCTCTGCTATGACTAACATGGCGTTTTCCGATACCGTACGGTAACTACCTAGGATTCTTAGTCCTCCGCCATCCTAACTCGATACTTTTTAAATTTTAATGCGGTGGCCCATATCTCTGCACCATACAGCAGCATTGAATGAGCCGCCGCCATAAGTAGCGAGATTATAGTCCCCAATGCCCTATTGTATGTTTTTCGGATATGCTTCTTGTGAATCAGCTTCTAATCAAGAGTCACTCCGAGGTAGATAGCGAATTTTTTGGTCTGGACTACTTCGGAGCCAACCGTCATGAGTATGACAGTCGGTATTCTCTTTTTCGTCAGCATCAACCTTTCTTTTCGTTAGCAATCTTAATTTACTGATCCCTAACTGGAGACTATGGTTTTCCAGCCAGCATTCAATCATTCTCATTTCTTCATTTAATTTGAGCTGAGCGAGGTGGGAATTTCTCGATATAATGACAGCTGCTACATCATCAGCGCAACCTACCAAGATCACATCTTTTAGCATTTTAAGGCACAGGAGACCGTTGTATGCAGGATTCCAAAGGTCTGACCTATGAATGGACCCTTCTGCTACTCTGACTGTAATATTTATGCGGACATTCCCCTGGTTCGTCTTGTATTTCAGGTAACTTTTTTGAGAAGAATTTATATTATTGAGATAATGAGTTATTAATGTGAAATTATAAGCTTTTATCTTATGAATTGTTATCGGCTTGGAATCTCTTCGAGTTTGGAATGAAAGGAAAAGAAACTAGCAGGTTTGTTATGCAATTGAACTATCTTCAATAAATACAAAAATATCTGTGGAAACGAAGAAACTCTTAAATATAGCTTATAAAATTACAATTTAATCTTCACAATATTACTAACGGGAAATTTCGTGTATACGATCAAGATTAACTAAGTGTCAAAGAATTTAATTGTATGCAACCTATTTAAAGGCTTAGCACATTGCCAGGATTCAGGTATTTGTAATTTTATCAAACTCAAGCATGAAAAACAGTTTGCCAAACCGTATTTTTCCATCTATTTTCTCTTTTTCGTTTTAT
Organism: Nemotelus pantherinus; assembly: GCA_963978885.1. Classification (NCBI taxonomy): domain Eukaryota; kingdom Metazoa; phylum Arthropoda; class Insecta; order Diptera; family Stratiomyidae; genus Nemotelus; species Nemotelus pantherinus. The sequence continues at coordinate 56,979,522 of OZ022266.1, read as the reverse complement.
TTTTTTTTCGATAGCAAACGATAATTGCACGGACTTTGCAAGTAAATTTCGCCTATCAGACATTTCAATCTTTACAGCTTGGGTTTGATTGCAACTTAATACCAAACTCAAATTGAGTTGACAAAATTTAGGAGGAGTGTTGACAGTGGTGGTTTCGTAAACTATGCATTTCGTTCCCAAAGTGCTCTGTGATATAGCTCACCATGAAATATTCAGGGCATAGCATGTTTTCCACTACACACGACTTACGAATATAGATGCGCCGCACAAACGATTGTATAGATCTCAGCTATGCCATCATACTAGTAAGGCGAAACTTGAAGTTTTGTTGTTCTGGTTCTGTCCTTCGCCCTTCGTTTCGAATCACGAGTGGTAAAAGATGCAAATTACCAAATAATGAATGCAAAAACATGCAACTCGAATTAATTTACACCGAACTGAATTTAAGTTTTGGGTTGTAGAGGAAACGATGCGAAGCCCTGAGGTAAAAGGTTGAAAACTAGTAAATAGAGAGTGTCAGTATAGGAGATGAGGATTCAGAAGGGAGATCGAAAAAAGGATAAGGAGAATAAAAGGAATTAAAGTTCTCAGTTTCAATGCAGATTATGTATTTTTTTTTTTAGAAAAATGGTTTTTTCGTTAACACTTTGGAGACATGGTAATTACGAAAAATTAGATTGAATACTTATAGGTTGTAATTAAATGTATACTCCTATGAAGGTAGTAATATGCTAAGTACCAAGTGCGTTAATTGTACGAAGAGTATTTATCTTAGTTGCTGCGTAAACAGAAATAAAAATTTCAATATGACTTTGCATTTGTGGCTAAAAGCAATGTAAATTGACAAAAATGACGATCATATTACTGTTGCAATATCTAACGAAATAAAATTATAAAAATATATTTTAAAATTTCACTGTGCATATTAATAAAACAAATATAGAGAAAATAAGAAATTCATATAAACTTAATCTTGTTCCAACACCAGTGTTCCTCAAGTTTCATATAGTAGTGCTTGAATTATCTATCTAATAAATCGAAATATGCTATAAATCAATATATCTCTTAAAGCGATAACTTACTGGCACCTCCAAATGCGAAATCACCTAATGATTTGTATGCATGAAATGTATTGATTTTAATGAAAGAGAATACAGAAAAAAGCATTAATAGGAATCAACCGTCCAAATATTTCATATCGATTCTATGAATCACAACAACATTTACATAAGAACTTTAAAGACAATTTCCGGTGCAAAAACATATCAAAAAACCAGTGCTTTGCGAAGGAGAAAATGTGTGCTAGCACTATTATGGCTATAGTCTAAAAACTAAGTATTCATTTGCAGTTTCAAATGAAAATTATAAACTAAAACAATTAGATTATAGAAGTCAAGAAATGTGACAAAAAACTGTGGATTGATGAAAATATCTATTCACAAAAACACTACATGATTAACACTTACATTATTTATTTATATTTGGTTGTTGGTTTTTATTTGATTGTGTTTTTTTTTATATGGATTTAAGTGGTTTGTGTGCGTAACGAAAATTAGCATCCACAGGGAATGATTTTATTTCAAAATTGCGATTGCGTGTAAGAAAACATGATTCGAATGATTTCAATGAAATGGACGGTGACAAAATTGTAGAAAAATACAATATTTATTGTTAGTCCTTATTATATATTGAGATTTAAAATTACAAAAATCAAATTTTTGAATTTGCTTAGAAATAAGCAAAACAATTTAGACTTTTTATAGAAGTAAGTTTGAAAATGAAGAAAAATCTTTATATACGCAACCATACTTTCTATACATATGTACTAAGTTTTTCAAACTTGCTTCTAACGATTCGTACTTAATTTGCTCATTAAATAATCAATATTCACATAAATTTTAAAGACACTTACCAGTCTCACCGGTGGTACAAGTCGCTGGCACGGACGGTGGTCCGCGGCCAATATTGTTTACAGCTATCACGAAAAATTCATATTCGGTATAGGGGCTAAGAGCGCGGACGGCATAATACATCGTTATAATACCACTTATTTCACTAAAAGCCTATAAAGGAAGAAAATGAAAAATGTTACGTACGTGAAAACATTGTATGAAATATAATTTATACCTGATTAGCATTTTTCGGTTTATATTGTATGACATAATATTGCAAATCTTCAGGACCTTTATACGACCAGTCTAGACGAACAGATGTAGCAGTTACTTCAGATATTCGAACATCTGTCGGTGCTGTTGGAAGTGCTGTTGATAGAAAATCAATAAATGATTAAACCAATTGATTACCAATTAATTATTGATATGAATTACTTACATTGAACTTTCACCATTGCATTTGCTTCGATTTGTCCTAAAGATGATGCTGCTATGCAAGTATAGTTAGCACTTTGCTGAATATTTGCCAATTCCAGAATATTTCGGCCAACTGGTATTTCATTTTCAGGAGTCAAATCTTGGGCACCTAGATAAGTTTACAAGAATAAAATTTAGCATTAATTGTGAATGTTTTAACGTCTGGAGAGTGAATGGCAGATAAAAATACTGTGAAATATAAGAATTAAATGCTTAAATATAAAATGTATGGGTTATATTTATGATTTATTGGTGCCAATGCCAATAAGCATTCAATATAACTGTGAAATATGGGAGATAAATATTTTTCAGTTGGCAGAAAATATTGAACACACTTTTTTTTCAGGGGAAAAATCATATCGGAGGGGGCCTAAAATTTAAAAGGGAAGGAAATTCGCCCAATTCTAGTCGTATATAAAATTAAATTAAAAAAGCAAACATGATCTATACATGTTGGCAATTTTCTTGTTCTAAGTTAGTAATTATATTAAAGGATTAAAACAGTTTCAAATGGCTAAATTAAATTTTTAAATTTAGTCGTGCAAGTGTTATAGACATCGGGGCAAATGGTTTAGAACAATATTGTTAAGGTTAATTGTTTGCCTTTTGAAGGCGCTGGAATGCCTGTGAATAGTTAAATAACTAACTTTGAATAAATAAAGATTATGCTGGTGTATATGACGTAGGCTTTGGGTGTGGGCGAGTTCCCTATCTCCGAAGGTTTTATGGCGAATAAATTTCCGAGGTTTCAGAATTCGTAGTCGGTTCTGCGTACACATTCAGTTTAAAAAAAGGATATAAACTATGTTTCATTACGTTTTTAGGTTTAGATTTTTCAATGGAAGATGAACTGGATCGCCATCTTTGCTAGCTTGCTACATTCTTAACTGAAATTTTTTTTAAAGGAGTATACCTTGTAAAGTTAAGCGCAAAAGAAAAATTACTTTGAATTACTCTTCCAGTTTTGGTCTGTGTTTTAATAACTAACAGCTTTGTCAAACATTGCATTGGTAGTACTGGTAATTTGCCAGATAGCTGAAGGGTCGTAGATAAGTTTGTTGACAGCGATCAGTTTGCTTTGTGCTCAGAGTTATATTTACTGTACATCCGTATTGAAGGGGAAAAAAATCAAAAAACACTTATTGAGCTAGGTTAGGTTAGGTTGAAGTGGCTGCCGATCAGTGGCGGCTCGTGTCTTTAAGACTCGGGGAAGCAGATATATTTTTGCATAGTTTTCCAGAATAAACAAGTAGGAATTTCAGCGCAGCAAATGCATAAAAAGTTGCATTCAAATTCCAATTGTTTGACTCAGTGACTTTTCTACTCATTATGATCACCATCAATCTCAGTAATATTTAAATGATGCAAGATTACAAATTAAAATGCAAGATATTGCAAACTAGAACTATTTTTTTTAAATAAAAAGTGAAAATTAGTGGTCCTGGTCACCACGAATCTATAAAGTACTTTTATCTGTTCAAATAGTCTAAGAGAAAAATATACCGTAGTAGATGTTCGTGAAATCGAATTTTCAAGACAAAATGAATTAAAACTTCGGCAAACAACGTGAAAAGAATTCCTCACCCATACAAGGAGGGGTTAGATTTACCTCATAAAGCATTTTATCTATTCTGTGCATACATATATTAAACAGAACGTGCTCAAATATTTCTTTTATTCTATGTATCAACAAGCAATAATAAAACACAAAGCATTTATTTAAAAAAATACTTTCATACCTCTTCCATAAAATCAGCTTGATGTCTTTTAGATTTGGGGTTGAAATAACCTCACGTTGTATGCCGAACGTTAATACTCTTGTACTATTTAATTGAAAAGCCACTATCTTTCTTTAATTATTCCAATACTAACTCAGCACAAACAAGCAAACATACAAATCAAGAATTTCAATCTGCAGCAAATATTAAACTCTTGAACTCAGTAATAAATCTATTACAGAAACGAAACATACAAATAACATCTTATGTTAAACAACGAATTCATTACAGTATTCATACACACAAATAACATCCTAAATTCAGTCACCAGCTCCAAGTTCTGTAGCGAAATAGAAACCATACAGAGTACGCTACAAATCGTGCTGCGTCCATTCACAAATATTTCTGGGCCATTTAGCGGCTGAATAAGCGAGGAGTTTTTGATTTTCTCTACCCAGGAAGACGCGGTGAGCTGAACAGCGTCCGCGCTGCTATTCGGGAACATTCATTGCAAAGTGTTTACGACCATCGATTGCGTGATGCTTGCAATGGGGTGTATGCACACATCATGGTACGTGCATTGAGGCAAGATCACTTTAGTGTTCTGTGTAGCATATTTCAATACGCTGCAATGAACTAAGCGTTCTGGCTTGCCATGGTGAGAGATGCTTGAGGTTTTCGCTCAAACGCAAGATATCCGATCGCGTTGCTGTAAAACTGCTTGTAAGGCACTTTGGCTGTGAGAACTATCTCGTGTGTGAGATGAATAGTGTTTTGAGTTTCCTAAATTTTTTTATTGATGTTGGATGCTAATTCATATAAAATCAATTGATTTGCTTTGAATTTCAATATGCATTGTTAAGCTATTTTTCTTGTATAGGGAATATTTAGCAAGGGAAGCACTGCTTCCTTTGCGTACAACGACGAGCCGCCCCTGCTGCCGATCTCCAGAGACCTGGCGACCGACACACATAGGCATAAGAGAGGTCCGTTGTGATGCCACACTAAATTAGTGGCTCTCTCCTACTCACTGAAATCAAGAAACCATCTGCTTCCTTTGACAAACTGGACTATCCTCTTTAAATTGACCAGGGACAGTTCCGTCAGGTTTGAGAGAAAGGGTGCACCAAGTGCCGCCAACCTTCTCCTTGCTAAAGCCGAGCACTGGCACATGATATGGAGGACGGATTCCTCCTCGTTCTCAGAGCCACAGCTCCGACAGAAATCGTTAAACTCTACACCTAATCGTTGCGCATGCCGCCCTATGAGGCAGTGGCCCGTTAGAACGCCCACAGTGTAACGCAGAACGCATCGAGTTAAGCTTAAAAGCTGCCTGGTGCGATGTGCACCCATGGAACCTAGGACTGCCTTGCTATGCTTCCTAGCGTCCTCAAGATATTTTTGCCTGATGACCAATTTGACCGATATCATTTGTATTTCTATTGAGAAAGAGCAAGAGACCTCCGGTAACAAGGTTCCAAGCCTTGCTAGTTCATCGGGCTCACATTTGCCCTGAAAATCCCTATGTCCAGGTACCCAAATCAATTGAAGAACCAAATGTCTGCATATCTCCCTAAGAGATGCACGGCACTCAGCAACAATCATGGATAGTGTACAAGGACCAGCAAGGGACTTAATAGTCGCTTGGCTATCTGTGAAAATGCCAATATATATTCCGAATATTCGATTACATAGAAGCCAGTCGATTGCCTGAAAAATAGCCGCAACGTCTGCCTGAAAGATACTATAGTGGTCTGGTAGATGGAGGGACAGCTTGAGATTCAGCTCATCTGAGTATACACCACTCCCGACTCTATTGTTTAGCATCACGCCATTCATCCTTACCAGGAATGCGAGTTGTGAACTCCAAATCTAGTAGGCATTGCGGAGCGATGTAGGCAACACCTGCTGGAGCGGGAACTCCCTCGGCCAAAATCCTCGCATTCACGACTCCACCGAGAAAGTATGTCAAGAGAGTGATTTAACCTCTCCGAGGGCGTAGATAAATACTTTCCCGACACTGCCACAGCTATGGCGTCCGCAAAAGCAATCACTTTGCAGCCGGCACGGTCCAGCTTCATTAGGAGAGTATTCACCGTGATATTCCACAGCAGGAGAGAGAGGTGTGCCCGTATTGACTCCTCGTCTTACGCTGACATTCTGCAGGAAAGAGATTACGACTCTACTATAATTTTATAGCTTTTAAGTAAATGCTATTGTAGTTTAGTACAATAGTGAAAGCGGGAATTTAATCAAATGATTACAACATTGATTATGCAAAGGAACGTGAGCTATCCTTTGAAGTGAGATATTCTGTGGAATTTATTGGAAATAAATTTAAATGTTCGTTATCAACTGAACAATCAAAACAAGGGAGTGTTCAAACTGTGCTTAGGAAAGAAGATCGAAAAACACTATTGTCTTCATTAATTTTCAAAAAATTGCCTTCATTAATAACAGTAGTATTATAACTTTTTCGCATGTCCACAGAACAACAATAACCAGACGATCTAAAAAATACCATGCTCCCAAAAATAACGTACTCTATTTCGAAAGAAATCACGCATGTTAAACAGAAAAAATGTTGATGCGATTGGATTTTGCGGAGGATGCAAAATTTTTGAAAGCATATACTGTGGCAAAGTTGGTAAGTGTTCTGACTGTGTGGCACATATGACAAGCAATATTTTGATGCCAGACTTGATGATAAAGCCTTAAATAAACTTTATAAACAAATAGACATTTAGCTGGAGGCAATCTTATAATCGGTTTGGTTCGGCTCCAGCTTCACTACCCCACTTTAATCAACAAAATCACTACTCCACTTTAATCAACAAAGTATCATTGTATGCTATTAATGCATCTGTGATTTTAGCATGCATCAGGAAATTAGAAAGCATGAATGTGCAACTGAACGGCGATGCGCTGTCCATTATGCTACTATATAGTTTGCCCTCATCATACGAGAACTTCAGGTGTGCTATTGCGTCGCGGGATGAATTACTCGATGTTGAGAGCCTGAGAGTAAAAATAATCGAACAATCTGAGGCGCGAAAACAAGCGTCAGGAAGTCTAGTTACAGCCATGATTACCGAAGACCACGCATAATGCGTTCCGGAAACAGAGGGCGACCGAGAAAATTATTTTCAACAAGAAGCACATCTACGGATCAGAGAATGTGAGTGATGCGACCGGCGACAACGAAGAGTATATCGACGCCAATGCGGATAGTGACGACAATGACGATGTTTTCGCGGGAGTGGTTGAAATTAGTGTTCGAGAAGTATTGAGTAGTGATTTGCGCGAGGAATGGGAAGGTGCAATGGAATCAGAAGTGAGTTTGGTGAAGAATGATACTTGGTCTATCGTGAAGTGCGATAATAAAAGAAACATAATCCGCTGCCGCTAGGTACTTACAAACAAGCACGGAGCCGAAGGAAAAATCGAGCGAAGAAAGACGCGACTGGTGGCTAAAGGATATAGTCAAAAATTTGGTGTCAATTACCATCAAACATTGGCGCCAGTTGCACGCCTGGACACTTCGCGATTGCTGTTGGCACTCGCAGTTCAATCCGATCTCAAACTATTTCAGTTTGATGTAGTGACGGCTTATTTAAATGGAATACTGGAAGAAGTTACCATGGTAGTTCCCGAGAAATTAGTGGCAATACTGGATAGAATTGTGCTTAAACAAAGCGCGAAGTCGTCCATAAGCATGCGAGTGACAAAAATGCTAAGGTGTTTACGTGACGTTGGTAACGCGTGCCGATTAAAAAAGGCGCTATATGGCCTCAAACAGGCTAGTCGTCAGCCGTATGCATAGCTGAATGAAAAACTATCGAACATAGGATTAAAATTTACAGACTGTGAGCCGTGTTTATTTCATGGTGAAATAAAAGGAGACACTTTGTCATGAAATAAAAGGAGACACTTTGTTTGTGATAGTGTGTGCGGACGATATGATTATCGCTTCTCAGACAAGCGAATGTATAGTAACGTTGAAAAAGCTGTTATTAGAAGAGTTCGAAATCAAAGACCTCGGATACGCGAAGTATTGTCTTGGTTTGGAAATTAATCAAGAGAATGGACAAATCACTTTATCGCAAGCAGGTTATACCTTAGGTTTATTGGATGAGGCAGTGTAATCCTGTGAAAACTCTGTCGGAAGTGAACGTTCGTTTCGATGTTCAGAATGAAAACTGTGCAGGATGTCCGTATCGAGAGTTGATTGGCGCGTTGTTGTATCTATCTTTTGCAACGCGGCCAGATATCTCCAATACTGTATCAAAGTTAGTGCAATTCAACAAAGATCCACGAAATTGTCAATGGAGCGCGTTAAAAAGAGTCCTAAGATATGTCGCAAGAGCCGTCAATTTGGGACTCATATTTACAAAAACAAATGAAACAATTTATGGGTTCACAGACGCTGACTGGGGCAATTGTCAGATTGATCGTCGATCTTATACTGGTTATCCAATTTTACTCAGTGGAGTAGCGATAACTTGGAAGTCGCAAAAACAACGAACCGTTGCGTTGTCATCTACAGAGGCAGAATTTGTCAGCCTGGTGGAAGCTGCGAAGAATGCAATTTATCTGCGAAGCCTTTTAGGTGATGTTTGAAAGAACTCACAGACATGGTTATTCATGCGGACAATCGTGGTGCGCAGTGTTTAGCGAGTGATCCAGTGATACATGGAAGAACAAAGCACATTGACATTAAACATCATTTTCTAAGAAGAGCCGTGAGTGCTGGTGTAAGAAATGATCGCGGACATACTCACGAAGCCGTTAAATTGCAGTAAACAAGAGTTCTGTTTGATTAGGCTTGGACTGTATCAAACGCGAAATGTGTGAGTGATGCACCTATTTAGAGGGCGTGCTAGAAATGTAGTTCGATGGAAGGTGTTGCTAGTTTAGTCAATTTCGGCGCGTATTGTATTTTTATTTTTAGGTTGGATTCGTGGCTTAGTTGTCTCTTCTGCATAAACTATATTTATGATGCCTTAAGAAGTCTTGATATCAAATATGTATTTTTGAATGATGTGCATTTCATTTTCAAAGTCTTAGCGATTTTCATTGAGAAAAAAAACTGATAATCTATTCTAGACCTTACCTTTCATCCATTTGACATGAGGCATGGGTGAACCGACTGCAACACAGGATAAACTAAGATTTGCTCCAAGCATGACTTCATTCAGTTGCTCCGGTGGACGGGAAAACGTTGGTGGTACGCGACGAACTTTAACATACAATGACGTTGCTTTGGAATGTTCAGTTCCTACGGAATTTTCTGCGACGCATTCGTATTTACCTTGATCAGCTTCACTACTATTTACAATTTGAAGGCTTCCTGCAAAAAAAAGAACAGTACATTGAAATATTTGATTAGATGGTGGTGAAAAATTTAAATTTGGTTAGAACAAAGAGCTAGTATAAAATGGTTTAGACACAGTTTACAATTCAATCTGCGAGATTTTGTATGGAACGAGGTAGTGCAAGTATTTAAAAGGACATCTGATATTTTATAATTTGAAGTGCTTAAATTTCTTTTGACCTGAATTCACTGTTCGAAGGGATTTTATTCAAAAGAAAATTGCCTTGTTGTCCTTATCTGATTTTTATAAACTGTGCATTTATATTAAAATACACATCGAAAAGAAGATTTAAATTAAATACAATTTACATGCTACATTGTGTTTCAGAACATTTTATTTCATTTGCCTACATGATTTCTCCTGCCTACGAACATTTGTTCCACAAAGTACAGAGAATTTTGTTTACCGAGAAAATGATAAACCTGTACCGGAAATACAAATACGCGAATAAATGAAAAAAGAGGATTATTATGCTCATTGATCACGGAATAATGTACAATGTCGTATTTGTCAAAGGCAGCATATATCAAATAAAAAAATATTCGAGACAGTTAAAATGCGAATGATTGAAAAAATAAAAGCGAAATCGATGAAAATCAATTAAACACAATTCAGATTCGTTCCTGAATTCACCATTCACGAGATACGAAAGTGTGATTCATTTTCTCTTATCATTGTTACATGTACCGTAGTTTCGTTAGGAGTGAGGTGGGTTCGAGGTACAGGTTATTAAAAATTGAATGTAATGCTGCCATTAATGTGACGGGTAGCTTGACACTTTTAATAGCATTAAGTCCATTAGCTAGATTGAAAATGAGTGTTTTGTGAAAAATATTGAAAATGAATACGACGATAGTATCCATTACATAACTGATTTTAATAGGAAAGATTTGAATGCTATTAATTTCATTTTTATATGATTGGTAAAAAATCATAAATTTTTCATGCGGGTGAAAGCGGTTTATAGTTTTCGAATAGGTGTCTTACTATTAGGGAAATTTCGTATGTGATTAAAAACTTATAGGACTCTTTCACTGAATCAAGGAACAATTAGAAGCTTAAACCTACTCTGAAGTTGATAGCAAGAGACGGTTTAATTTTCATTTCGTCAAATAATACATTCGTAGCATATTTATGTTTGTCAGAATTATGCAGTTTTATCATATTAAATGAAATAAAATTCAAATTTTCAAAGAAAATTTCAACATGTAAGGTGCCTATACAAATATCTGATTAAACCAACAATTTCATTCTCGTCTCATTGTCGTAGCTCAAATTAAATCTAAATCAGACAAATATGTATATTTGCTACTTTAGTTTCGTTGCGGTGTTTTTCTACTTTGTTGATTTAATTTTGTCTGACTGTCTACGATTACATCATTTTTAACTTTCGTACTCTATAGTGGCTACCATAGGACTACCTTTTCATCAGCTTCTTGTTTATTAACTTAATTAGCTAGACAGTAGAAACGAGTTCTATTTAAACAATATATACCACCTTACTCCTACCTACTACGTCCAAATTTACAAATAATTCTCGTAAAATCAACATCTCATTATCCTTTGATATAAAGACATTCATACTCGACGTTGAGTATAAGGACACATTTAACCAGTAATTTGCTAGCTCATTAAGACGATTGTCAGTTCATTTCGATTAGACTTGTTGGTTATTCGCTTGGCTAAACATCATCCTTTCGAATCCAATTAACAATGTCAACATTGATCTTGAAGTCATCGAGCATGATTACATCTACATACATGCGAATATACGAGTATGCAAATACTCGTAACATAAGAATGTTGCTGACTTATTTTTGGATTGTATATTTCCGCACGAAAATAGATGCTAACATTGTACTCAACATTCCAGCGAGTGTCAACTCAGTTTCGCGGATCCTTCGATTTGTGACAGCATATGGAAAGCATGTTTATCGATGTCGAGAGCGGCAGCAATGAAAATTATATCACTGAGATTGAAGTCAGACGTTTAAATTTACTATCGATTTATTTTGCGTTTAGTTGTTGCCGAGAGACGTTCGATTTTGTGTTCTTTTCAATTAAGGATTGAGATTTTCAATAATCACTGCAAATACCTAGCATAAATCAAATCAATTTAAGAAAATTTATGTTTGGTATGCATGACTAACATCTTGCGCTCATTTTTTGAACATCGCTTCAGATATTTCTTTTCTTTTTCGTATTCAGAACGCATATAGCATTTCAGCGATCACAGGTTACGATTTTTAAAGCTAGTTTTAAGTTTTATTGTTATTTGTTAGCTGCTAAGATATTATATATTAAAGGACATCCGTGCATTTATTCAAATAAATAAATAAAAATAATGTGTGATTGCTATCGTCAGCTTAAGGTTTCGCGTCAGAGATTTTTATGTATCTTTGGAAGACATTTAATTCTTGACGATGCAGAGCTTGAGACACGTAGCTAGTTGATTTCTCCAATAGTCCCTTTGCACTCTTCCAAGATTGTTTCTATTCGTTTAATAGTCTGTTAAAAGATATTTCCTTAATCGGTCATATTCATCCTTGTCCATTATGACCACAGCGTTTCCTTCAGCTGCTGTAGTATAAAAGATCCTTTTGGTAGCGAACTCTTTGTATCTTATCAGCATTCCTCCTCATACTACTTTCCTTCCTGATGAGTTTAGCCACAATGCCTCTAATCGGTGCTTTTTTCTCTTCTGCTGCTTCGATGTCTACTACCAAGTCTTCTGTTGGAAATGTTGTTTACTTGATAGCAAATTTCAGACCTTCATTTGACTTTTTCACCACATAGTTGGGGTTTTTTTATGGCATCCTTACCTCCCGTCAGCGTCTTTGGTTTCCTCCTGAGAATTTTCCTCTTTCTATCTTTCTCACAATCAATATTTTCATTTATTCATTCAATACTTTTATAGTAAGCATGATAAATAAATTACTTAAGTTACATTAATATTAGTCCGATAGATGCTGCAGAAGAGGGCATATTGAAATATCGATATCTGCCAAGAAATTCAAATATATCTAGCTTCTAAAGGAAAAATTGGTATTTAAATTAAAATATTTTTTGAAAGCTAGAAAATGATTCACTTTAAAATAATTATAATGGATAAATAAATTAATAGAAAAAACATAAATAAGGACATTTAGCAAAGTTGAGCATTAAAGTTTTTCTGTACTATGTATTAGGTGTACAACTTTGCTTCCGCCGTTTTGCAATAGATGGCTGTAGCGGTAAGTGGTAATTGAAATTAATAGATCATTAATGTCACACAATAAGCTTAGGTATTTGTAAACATAACGCCATCGAAATATTAGTCGATTTGTGTGTGCATCATAAAGTTATTCTCGATTAAACATGTCAGCTTACGAGCCAAATTCTCGTCATTTGCGGGAGGTTTTAATTTTCTTCTTTAATATGAAGAAATCTGCGGCTGAGGTTCATCGAATGCTCTCAAATACCTATGGTGAGGCCGCTATTAGTGAAAGAACGTGCCGAGAGTGGTTTCAACGCTTCAAGAACGGCGATTTTAACGTCGAAGACCAGCATGGCGGTGGAAGAGAGAAGGTTTTCGAAGATGCAGAATTGGAGGCATTACTTGATCAAGACTCGTGTCAAACGCAACAAAAATTGGCAGGATCATTGGGAGTGACGCAACAAGCCATTTCAAAACGCCTGAAAGTCATGGGAATGATTCAGAAACAAGGAAATTGGGTGCCGTACGAGTTGAAGCCGAGAGATGTTGAACGGCGTTTGTGTGTTTGTGAACAGCTGCTTGCAAGGCAAAGACGGAAAGGATTTCTGCATCGCATTGTGACTGGGGACAAACAATGGGTTCATTAAGATAATCCTAACCACAGAAAATTATGGGGATATCCCGGCCATGCTTCCACGTCGACAGCCAAACATAATATTCACGGTTCCAAGGTCATGCTCAGTATTTGGTGGGACCAGCTCAGCGTAGTGTATTATGAGTTGTTAAAACCGACTGAAACAATTACAGGCAATTGTTATCGTACGCAATTAATGCGTTTGAGCCGACCATTGAAAGACAAACGGCCGCAATACAACGAGAGACATGATAAAGTGATTTTACAGCATGACCATGCTCGACCCTATGTTGCGACAGTGGTGAAGACAAACTTGGAAACTTTGAAATGGGAAGTCTTACCCCACCCGCTGTATTCTCCAGACGTTGCTCCCTCGGACTATCACTTGTTTCGATCAATGGCACACGGCCTGGTGGACCAGCGCTTCCGGTCTTATGAAGAAGTAAAAAAATGGATCGATTCGTGGATCGATTCAAAAGATGACCAGTTTTTTAAACGCGGGATTCCTATGCTGCCCGAAAGATGAAAGAAAGTAGTGGCCAGCGATGCACAATACTTTGAATCATAAATGTATAACCAGTTTTTTACAATAAAGCCTCGAATTTCGGAAAAAAACGGCGGAAGCAAAGTTGTACACCTAATAGTAAAAAGATTTTTGATAAGGGTGGATTAATAAGATGATTTGGAAGCTATTGGCACATGTTGTTGAATAATTTGCAGCATCTGCTGCATATAAGGTTGAATTGAGATACTAAACGACTGGACCTGTTGATTCTGATCGGGTTGGTCGTAACTGTCTTACTGCTTAAGTAGTTGACCCTACTACAGGGTGTTTTTTTTAGAGGTATAGACCTTTAATTTGACAACACCGACTTATTGAAAGAAACATTTGATGTGCGCATAATTTCTCGTTTTGGACCTGTGCGCTGGCCTGCAAGATCTTGTGATTTATCACCGCTGGACTATTTCTTGTGGGAATACGTCAAATCACTCATCTACCCCGACAAGCACAAGACGCTTGACCATTTTTAAGACAACATACGCCTCGTTTTTGGCGAGATACGGCCCCAATTATTTTTTAGAGAAGTCGAAAATTGGACCTCTCGTTTGGACTTAATCCGGGCCAGTCGTGGTGCTCATATGCCCGAAATCATATCCAAATAAAAATGGCAGAGAATTATATTTCCAATAAAACCAATTTCATGGCAATCAAAAGAATTTATCCGTATTTTATTTCACTTTAAAGTTCCATACCTCTAAAAAAAACACCGTTTACACCCCTAGTGACGTCAAATGCAAAGCAGACAGATACAACAATTCTCCTAGATGAAAGTGGAAGCAAGTTCAGTTTAAATACAAAATTGTTTCTGTACAGATTCGAGTATGTCATTATGGATTTGAAAGGCAGGTCTTCATATAAAACGAGCGTGTTCAAGGAGAGGCCGTACGAGTGAAGTATACAACGATCTAGTAGCCCATAAGTTACGAAATTCGTTGGCATGCCGTCTTATAAAACCTAACTGTTTGCATGGGAAATTATTTTGTGGCATTGTGAGAAGCGTAGACTTGAGAGGAAGGGCGCCGCAAGAAAGGTTATTCTTTTTCTTGCGCGAGTCGGATGATATCACAATGTAAAACCCCTACTGTGAATAGACGTGTACCTAAGCACCTTTTCTTTTTCAAAGAGCTAGGTGTATACCCAATCGACACTGAAGAAGAGGCCAGATTTTTTTCGGAACATCAATATCTGTCAATATCTATATTAGCTTCGAAAGGAAAAATTTGTGTTTCTTTGATTGATTTGTCTTTCTTTTACGTAATTCACGTTTTAAAATCGGTTATGAAATCAAGGCATTACTAAATTAAACCTTCAATATGCGAAATAGGTTACAGTGGGAGAAGTTCAGTTGCATTTTATTCATATCTACCAGTATAATTTCTAAACGAAAAACTCAAATCGTTCTCCAATAAAAATTGACTACTTAGCTGGAGGACTAATAGCAAATTCAATTACTTAAACCATAAAAAAACTTTGAACATTACTTCAATTGATTCCTCCATTTCGTTCGGTGTGAAAAGAAACCCAATACTATTTATACAAACTCCCCGTAATCGACGCCAAATTCCTTTTGGTATCATCCAGCATATCATAATCCACAATTCTACTTTTATATATTGTCGACAAATTGATTTCCTTTTTTGCTCTTTCAACTTTGTTCGCTTCTTTTGTGGATTGGACAGACTTACACCATATAGTACCCTCCAGATCTTTTCACCCTCCGCTAAAGAAAAAAATACGAATCAGATAAAAAACATTCGAAACCCATCTAATTGAATTCCTTAAAAATATGGATTTCTCACCAAGTCAACTTTGGCCCAAAAAAAAAGCCTGCGGCTATAAAGCGAGCGGAAAGGAAAAAAATGAATCGAACGAATAGAATAGCAGAATTTCTTCTTCTAACCTTTCGGCATAATTTTACCAGCGCCAGCAACAACAGTAACGAGCCGACGAATCCTCTTTGTATTCTAATATATTTGCAAGTTGTCGACAAGAAAACGAGAGTTGTCGAAGGCAACTCTGCACAAAGAAAAAGCCAAGCCGAAAAGTGTATAATATCGGAAAAGGCGGAAAAGATGCAAAACCATTAGCCCCAGAGCTTTTCCTTCTATTTGTTATCAGGGTTTTTTCTTCTCTTTTGCCTGAATGATTTCTTTACTATTTTCTCATTCATATGTAAAATTCTTCTTTGAATCGCCAGCGACCTGTTATCCTGGCGAAAAATATCATATTTTGCAAAGTTGAGCAATTTTCTCTCCTGTTCGTTCGAAAGCCGGATGTAATCTTTTATAAGTTTATAGGCCTAAAATGCAAAAGTATATAGCAGACAGATAAACTCGATTAAATTTATATGAAAATATTCGAATATACCGGTGAATTTGTGTGTGCTTCAAAGGGAAAAAGGAGGCAAGTTTAAGAAAGTTTTTATTGCTCCTCAAGATATACGACACAGCCCGAGTTTCAAGTAAGTGGTCAGTCAGCACTAGCT
Source organism: Nemotelus pantherinus (assembly GCA_963978885.1). Classification (NCBI taxonomy): domain Eukaryota; kingdom Metazoa; phylum Arthropoda; class Insecta; order Diptera; family Stratiomyidae; genus Nemotelus; species Nemotelus pantherinus. The sequence goes on along the minus strand of OZ022266.1, from coordinate 56,963,183 downwards.
AAGGAGGAAAAATCATTAATTCGGGACACGTAGTAAAACATCAGCGTCCATAAAACTGCACACTTACAAGACTTTATCAATTAAATTTTGTAAAAAGTTATGCTCATTCAAAAATATCATAAAAATTGATAAAATGCGATTTTTCTATCACTATTTACTGCACGTGTCTTTCGCTTTTCCAACAAGAGTTATTTGATAGCATCACAGACGTTTCTCTCTACTTTCACATCGGAATCGATAATGATGCATGCGAAATCTCAAAATGTGTATCCTCGAATATGCTAACGAGGATCTTGATGATGGCAATAACATTTGAAGAACACTAAAATGTCTCCTCGAATCTTTTTATAATTGGATCAAATGGCGCTGAAATGTACTTTGAATCGATTTATTGCATTTGGAATGTGCTGGAGATATTTTTTGGCATATTTTTCACCCTTTTTAGACGAATCTTAAACAAATATGCGGAATTGGTCGAGCGCAAGTTTAGTCAATCTTTTGATGCTTTTGAATGAGAAATTTATGTTTTCACGCAGTAAATACGATTAAATAATTAAAAAATCGTAATTATGCGAAGTTGATATTCATTAACTCTTAAATAAAGAAAAAGCTCAAAGTAGTAAAATCGTTATCGAAATAATATTTTTGAACATTAGACGCAATAGCACACAGATTGCAGGAAAATTTCAAACAAGAGTATCTCACATATTTTTGAATCTATCTTTTTGCGAATGCCGGACCATTTGATATAGCTTCAAACTGATATGACACCTTCCCCAATCTCCCATCTTAGTTACAATTTTCAAGTCGCTGCAGATAAGAGAATTTAAACTCAAAGTCTCAATTTTCCATGCTTTGGCGTTCAATTTGTCACATCGAAGCAATCACTCTTACACTGACTGCCGCCATGAAATCCAAGGGTCAACTTCCTTCAAACTCTTTCTAATTTTTTCTTGTGTGACGATGATGCACTATGATACGAATAACATGCAGTCATTAAAGCTCGAAACACAGCATCAGCAAGATATCACTTCCGAGTTAATATTGTCCTCTCAACATACTTGCACAACACACAGATGGATCAGCGCTGATCGATCGACGCAAAAAGTGATAGGAAAAAAGAAAATGGGAGTAGTATACAACCCGTTTAGGATCTGGAGGTTGAAGTCGGTGGAGATTGCATTCACAAGCAGGCACCTACTCAAAGCTACGTTAGCCTACTTGGTATGTGGTGTGTGGTCATGGTCGGATTTGAGCCAAGGACCGCAGACATTAGCAGCCGATGCTTGGCCCAATTGACTTCATAAGCTATTTATGGAAGTAGTTCCGTCCAATGATAATGATGTTATTTTGTGTACATCTTGTGTATAACCATTTCTTGAGCCACTGGCCTGCTAGTTATTGTTGTGCTCGTGCAAACATTCACTATTTTAATGTCAAAATTAGGTAGTAAAATTTTGACATCATAACTGGATCATGTAGCCAAGACCCGTTCTAGGTAAATCTTACTAGTAGCCTCCTTGAAGCTGATGCTTACCTCGCAAGCACAGCGTGCATAATTTTTCATTTATAGTTGTGGATATACTGGGACAGGTTTCATATGGTGGCGAAGAAACCTGTTCCAAGCATATGCTGATTTGGGTGATAATTGTAGTAAATTTCTTTTGTGTAAATTATATATTATAATATTTCATAACAACTGTGTGTCCAAAAAACTGGCAAGGCTTAGTACTTTGCTAGCGGAGGTCACATACTCTTTCACTATAGGTAAACCGATGTCATCGGTCAAACTAGCTATTAGCAAAAATACCTCGAAGCCGATAAGAAATCATGGGCTGCAGAATAAACCGATGCGGTCACAAGATAGTCTTAGACCTCCATGGATGCACATAGTTGAGTGTGACTTGTAGTGTGCTCTACTGTTTTGTCGTCGTTCTCACGGACCATTGCATCTAAGGATGGCTAGCACAGCGGTACGACATAGGGTTCAACGATTTCTGTCGGAGTTGTGGTTCAGAGTATGAAGAGGAGTCCGTTCTTCATATCATGTGTCAGTGTTCGACTGTCGTGAGGAAGAGAATGGCCTCTCTTGGGGCGTCCATCATCTCAGGTCTACATGATCGATCGTAATAATAAGAATAGAAAATAATAAAAAATAATAATAATTAAATAACAACAGAAAATAAGATCTTCAGGCCCGTTTGCACTGTCAAAAGGACCTATTTAATTTAAACAGAAAAGAATTTTGATTGAGTTTTTGTCTGGAAAATTAAGGAGGTTGGCTTGCCTATCGCCGCGTTTTCCTGCCAAGCTTTCGAGCTTGAAAGTAGAACACATGTGTTTGTATGAAGTAAACTACACGAGCCTGTTTTTCGCTTCATACAAACCCATATGTTTTCAAAAGCTCGGCGACGATTGTTCCACTTGTGTAGTTTGGCTCTTACCTCGGAGCCAGACATGTCCAGATATATTTCAGAAATAATTCCGAAACATTTTAGAAATATTTGATATATTTCCGACACATTCGCGCGCAGTCTCTGTCCGTCCAGGCTACACATGTCCGGGAAGTTCATTCATGGTTAGCCGGAAACGTAGCTGAAATCAGAGCTATCGTTTTTGAATCTGAATATTTCGTCAAAATCAACAAGTAAAACGCGTCAATGCGACCATCTATGCAGCTCCATTCCATTTTCGACATAAGTATCACAGCCATACCTAGCTATAATACTATTCTCAGCTCCTCAAAAGTTACCTTTTTACACAAATAATGCATGTCTCATAAAATTTGCATTCATAACGGCAGCACAGTGCCGAAATTACGTCCCACCCTTGTGTGTCCGAGACTTTCCGACGATCAGTCGGAAAGTTTCAACAACTGATCGCTTTGCTGTGGACATATGCGCAGTGGACTTTCTCGATGTGTCGGAAATATGTCCGAGACAGGGTTCCCACTTTTGATACATTTGTATTATATTGATACATTTTTATTTGAAACTTATTTTTTTGATACAATGATAAAACAGCTCACTGAATTATGTCTAGTTTACACTCTAAATTACGAAAGATATCTAATATGTAATGAATCTGACCATTTGAAATTTTCAAGCTGTTTGAATAATATGGGGAAAATGAATGTTGGAACGTTTTAGGATAAAACGAGTTTGGTCAAAATCAGTTTAGGTGAATCAATGTCATCTACCGCCTTTCATGTTGAATTTAATGGCTTTACCTTAAAGTTTACCTAGGAGTGATGTTTTTCTGTATTAAACTTGGTTCGAAATATAAAAAAGAACCGATTTGAGCTGAAAACAGATTAGAGGAATTTCGAGAAGCAAGAAACTAAACAATGTTTGGATGCCACTGTATAACACACTTGCCCAAAACGTATCCTTTTATTCATCATATTCATGAAATCATCTGTAGTCCGACAGCTATATGCTTCTTTTTTAAGCAGTCAACTATTTATTTTATTTTTTAGAAATCTAAAACATCAGTTTTCCCTGATAATAATCTACAACCCGTATCAATTTCGTGAAAATTTTGAGTGGGTTCGCAAAGAACCTACCCTCTTTCGTAATAATTTTACTTTGTGTGCCTTCCATACAACATACAGATCAAAGGCTCGATATTAATCAATAAGCATAGTCGCTCCAAACTAAGTTTTTCATATTATTATTTATATTTTCAGTGCGTAAGCTCATATGCACTTTTTTTAAAGGAATATTTTTGATACATTTTGACCAATATTGATACACTTTTTGACGAAATGTGATACGACGGAGTATTCGGGTCCAAGACTTTATCGAAAGTCTCGGACATGAACGGACAGAAAGTCTCTGTCTTGTAGTGCTGCCGTATTCCCTGCAAGTTTGATGAAAAATCATTTATTCTCAAAAGTTCCATTTTGTGGGGACGTGCATGGCAATTATAGCTATGCTGTGATACCGATGTCAAAAATGGTATGTAGTTGGGTAGATGATCGGATTGAAGCGGCAGCTTTGGTGTTGCCTGCAAATCCAGGCCAAATATGAACGAACTTCCCGGACATGTGTAGCCGGGACGGACGGAGACTGCGTGCAAATGTGTCGGAAATATTTAAATTGATGATTTTGTTCACTCATAACTTATTTCTAAATATTTAGTTTTGTTTACAACTAGCATCACTATAATTAAAACATTTCTAGAATTAAGAGAAGATAACTGAGCATTGTTTGATTTTTTATCTGTTACAGCTACCAAGAAGATTACGAGGGTGGGGTGAAAAGTTTCCGGCCTGACCAAGAGATGGCGCCACTAGGTCTACTTTTGCAGCGGCGTCCTACAGTACCATTCTTTTCAAGCTTGTATGCACAGTTTCAGCGCAATCGCTACGTTAGTTTGCGTTTGAGAGCACAGTGCGCGAGACGCTTCCGTTTTTGCCTTCTTTGGAGTTGGTTCCCCTTTTCCTACCCACTGTTTTCACTGTTCTTTATTTTGAGGAGTGTAGTAGTGGACCTAAGTTTCATCAGCAGCTACGAATCGACGCAAAAATTCGTTTGGATTACGCCTATACAGCGACAAATTGTCGGTAGAAATTTTTTTTCGAATCAGTTTTTGGTCACGCGTTAGCAAACGCGGCAGCCACCTTGCACACAGTTTTTCCATACTCAAATGGTTGTGCAATATATTTTGCACACGTTCAGTTGGCATCCCACAGGTCTCAGCTATCTCATGCACTTTCAACCTGCAGACTTCCAACAATATTTGATGGATTTTCTCAATCATTTCTGAAGTTGTGACCTCAACGGGCCGTCCTGAGCGAGGTTCGTCAGAGGTGCTCACACGACCCATTTTAAATTCAGAAACCCACTGCTGAGTAGTTGAATATGATGGGGAGGAGTCTTCTGTGTTGAATCCATCTCTTCTTTTATTTGTTTTGGTGTAAAACCATTCAAATAGAAGTTTTTGATAACAGCACGTTTTTCTAATTTTTCCATTTTCACGAAATCAACGGAAGCGTCTCGCGCACTGTGCTCTCAAACGCAAACTAACGTAGCGATTGGGCTGAAACTGTGCATACAAGCTTGAAAGGAATGGTACTGTAGGACGCCGCTGAAAAAGTAGACCTAGTGGCGCCATCTCTTGGTCAGGCCGGAAACTTTTCACCCCACCCTCGTATTTCAGAATTGATACTTATAACATTAACAGCCACTTGACCTAATCTAATCATTTGTGTTGTCCTTGTCTAATATTCGATATATTTATCCTTGTCTAATACTCGATTTGAAAAAAAAAGCCACAAAATAAACTAGGTGCGATTTTTTGCACTCTTGGGCAGGGCAAGTTAAGGTAAGTACATTGAATACAACAACAATCGCGCATGTTCTTACCTAAACTTACCCTGCCCAAGAGTGCAAAAAAACCCACCTACTATATTGTAGACTCAAGTGTATTTTATGAATCCGATAAACTTTGAAAGCTGTCGTGTAAGACTATACTCATCATAAATCTTCGAAGAGTCAGCATCGTAATAATTTTATCCTCAGATTGAAAGTCGTATTTTCGATTCGTCCGTTACCTTGTGCGAACTTATCTTCTTTTATCCCCTCCATCAATAAGTTCTTGAACTTAAGGTTCGGGTGTAATATTCGCACAAGTTTACACTCAACACAAAGATGATGATAAACGAATATCAATCGAAAATGAGAGATTATTGTCATGCCAGTGCACTTTTAATACGGGTATATAAAACGGCCATGACGAATATTGTTATTAAATTTGAGCTACGTGAATTTATTTACGAAAGTACAAAACATTCGACGGTTCTTATTAACAGTGATTTTTGTCTTTATCTTGCTATATTTTCGACATATTTCAGATAATTTAAAATTTATGACACTAGACATTCAAGCGCATTGCCATAGGTGAATTCTCTTTAAAAAAAAAACCTCTTGAAAAAGCATTTTGGAACTTTATAGCAGCTTTAGCTCGATTTTCCACTCCACCCCACATATTCTTCATATTATACGCATTGAACGTAAAATAGAACGAGAAAAAAATCTGTTTTGTTTCGTCGCGAAATTTTTTATTACATAGAACAAACAGTTCTACTGCGAAGGCAAAATATACAAGATTTTCAAATTTATCATAATAAATTCAAAATGAAAATGCCGTGGTTGATTTTATGTGTGTCACAATATGCTTGCAGGTAGCATGGTAATGGGAGATGGCTTTTAAAAGAACATGATTTCGATAGAAGCTTTGGTTAAGAGTTTCATGATCGGTTACGTTGTTTCCTAAAAGTAGGATTTAGTTAGTATTTTGGAGTACGTAAAAATATTGAATGCTTTTTATTGGGAGTTGATGTAAGATATTTTTTATTCATAGTTTCAAGTGGAATATCATTTGGGCTTTTCTTCTATGAAATTTATTAGAATGAAAAAGAAAGACAGAGAACGCCAGTTTCAAAGGTCTCGGCATAGCATAAGAACTAATAAATAGCATAGAAAGAACGGTATTATGCGATATTTGCCTGATGGAAGAGATTTGGAGAGAGTGAAGGATTTACCATCAATCCAATCAAGAAACAGTAAGCGCAGCGAACATTCACTGGCAACAAACAAAATTCTCTGTATTGGGTTGCATAAAAGAGTCGGAGATATTCCTTTTACTTGCCAAATGGTATCGAAAGTAGTATTCTGCGTTAACTACCTTATAGTTTACCATTTTAATACTCAGAAAATGTTTTAAGAAAATCAATATTGCATAAATCGCCATTCGGTAAAATAGTCTCTTTGGCAAAGCACATGTATATTGCCTAGTGGGAACAGTGTGGCCAGATATTTGCGAGAAAATATAGCCCAATTTCAAATTTTTATAGCCCAAAATAGCCAAGATTTCTTATTTGCAGCCCAAAAACTGTCACACCAGATTTATAACTAAATTAATTCATTTAAGCTGGTTAAACTATAATATTTAAATCCGTAAAGCTCGTGCGAAGTAACATAAATGCTCTAATTGTAGCACAGAAGTCGTTTGAAACAGTAAAAATGTTCGATACAATACACAGATAAAATTTTATTCACAACGTATTTGAAAAGGGAATAATGTGAATAAATTACAGGAACTGTGTGGACATTTTTAGAAAAGTCCTAGAATGTTTACAAAGAAAATAAAAGCTTGCAAAAACAACTTGCAAATTTGGGTGGCACAAAAGTTCAATTAGTATAAGAAACAGTCTTAATAGCTAGAAAGGCTGAATATTTTGTTTAAAATGTAAATATTTTATCCGATTTCATACATTCAAAACTATGAACGCAAATTTTGAATTAAAAAATATTTTTTTCAATTAGACGATCAGCTATGACCATTATGTTTAGACGTTTAAATACTTTCAAAAGCAGATATATGTCAAACAATTTCACTTGTGGGTCTCCAAACGAAGTTTTGCGAAAAATTGAAGTGTGCTTTGAAATAAAATGAAAAATTTTTAAACATTGAATTTGAAATGACTGCGATTTGAATTCACTATCGGAATTGTTAAAAGCCGCTATGGCTTCTTCGGCTTCAAATTAAAAAAAAACATCATCATCCTTTAAATAGACATCTACTCAATCTTCCGGGAGAAATTCGTTTGCGGTCGTAAATTGACCGTATCCTGCCAAATTTTGAATATCTGCTGGCACATTTGTGTTCTAATCACTTTGAATTTGAACTCGCATCACGATTCCGCTTTCGACCCTCAGATTTCGAGAAAACCCACATTTCTAAAAACACTTGTAATTGTAAGATTGTAAGACACTTTATTCCATGCAGATCGTTATTACCAGAGAGCTTCAAATATAGAAACTAATTTTTTAGGGTCTGGAGAACGCTCAGTATTTTCCAGAGCTTACAATATGAAGTTCATCATATAACTCTAAGGGCTGTAAATAGGTGGAAAAAATGTAGCTTGATGTCTTCCAGATTATCAATGCTATCACATTTAGCTTTATCAAAAAAGATGGTGATGTTTCGGTTATGTGTTTGCATTTCAATATCAAGTGTTCATCCATTCTTTAAAAATAGCACCCGTCAACTAAGATTTTATGTTAGGTCGCCAAGTTGTGTGTAATGTCAATTCTTCCCAACGATCTTGGTCTTTCGGTTTCTCCTATGCAGCTTCCATTGCAACTAACACGCGTTTCTTTCAAGGTTTTCCATATGTAAATGTTTTTTTTAAAGACGTTGTGATTTTTGAGGCTTTGTTCTAAAAAATACTTCCGTCTCATCAATATAATAGGTATTTTCACATAATATTCTTAGTTGTGACTGAAATTTCTGAACTGAGTCTAAATCAACATCAGCTTCTTCGCCACAAAGTGTGCCGTAGTGAATATTGTAGTCCTTTTTAACGGATTTTAGCTTTCTGTTTGATGCCTTGAAATACAAAGTTTGAATTTTGTAGGAATTTGACGAGCTCTACTATGAAGTATCTGGCCGGATATTGGCAAATTTTTGGAGCGTGTCTTAGAAGACCATTAATATCACAATTTATCAATCTGGTAGTATTGTAACCGCTTCAACTGCTTTCTCCCAGTGTCTTCATAATTTTCCAATGTTATTTAATACCCGTCTTAGGGGGGCTCGGTAGCTCTGCTCGCTAAGGCGTCAGGCCGAAAAGCGGCGTGCTACGGGGCCTGCGGGTTCGAATCCCGCCAGTGCCATGGCTGTAAGTGTGAATGCGTGTGATTGTCCATGAGGGTGGCAAATGGGCCCAAACTGGTGGCCTAACGCTGGCCGCGTTCCCGGCAGCCCTCTTCACTAACATAGCCTAACCTTATACCCGTCTTAGTTGGTTTTTGTTTTTTTTTTAAATACGATGCACATGACTCTTACTAATTTTAAAGCTATCGCCAGTTTTTCTTTGGATGAGCAATGGTTTGTATGATGTCTAACTTATTGCGAACACTTAGATCGTTGTATTTTGCACTCATCGTAGATTTTTTCAGTTGTTTTGACGTTGCCTGAACAAACGTTCAAATATTTACATCATAACTATCAAATAAATTGCATTCCTACTTGCTTAAAGGGAAAACATGCAACAATGCTCAAATAAATCAATATTTTATTATTATCAGAATACCAATAAAATTGAAGCTATCTATAATGTACCGAATTCTACACATTAAATAATTTTTCATCAAGTTATGCAGAAACTATGCGAACAATTTTCTTGACCTTGAACAGATATTTTTCTTTTTGCACAATTTTTCATGCTGATCTGAAAACCGTTTTTGGTCCGATTACAAAGTATATACTACTAAGTCAATTTTTGTGCAGCTAATCTGGTTCACGGTCCAATTTTAAAGGCTTTTTTTTCAAGGTTATTATGTGCGGTGATTTTATAGCTCAATTGTTTAGGTGGTTCGTTTATACAGTGTCCCGATTAGTAGGTTTTGCTGTATAGCCCAAATATAGTTTTTCATAAAAATAGATAGCCCAAAAACCGCCAACCCGCGAAATGAAAAAACGTCCCGCGAATTCAAATTTTAGATAGCCCAATTGGCGGGAAATAGCCCAATCTGGCCACAGTGAGTGGGAATGAGAAACGTATCTGATCGTGTAAAAGGGGCGTGTCTTATCTTGGCGGGGTATTTTGTGTCTTTTTTCAACTTGGACTTGGTTATTGCTATTTACTTCTCGCAATCAGTGAGGAAAATTGCAAATTGTATCGCAATTCACGTACTTTCCGAGCTATTCACGCAATTCACGTACTTTCAAAGACGCAACTAATTAAAACTTCCAGATAACTCAAAGTAGCATTTGCTGAGCACAGGGAATTAAAGTTTAGATATTTCTTGAAGAAATTCAACCAAAAATATCGACTATTCGTTGTGCAAAGGACGATTGACCTACCATAAAAGAAGCCTCTCAGAGAACTGCCAAAAGACGCTGGGTCAGAATCGATGCAGAGAAACCAGCTGATTATGAACAAATACGTATACCTTCAACTCCAATATTAGGCGTGTTTCTTTGCTCCCCCTATCTATACCAAAACAATGCTAACCAGTGCAGACTTATTCTTTTTAGGACCTTTTTAGGTCTTTTAAGGCTCTTCTTTGGTATTTTCAGATACTTTCTAGGTATTTTTTTTGAGTTTCTTTGGTCCTTTACCGTGATCGCATTTCGATATTTATAGTCAAACTTTTCAATGTCCGCCCCCAAAATTCGCCGCCCTAGGCCTGGGCCTATCGGGCCAAGTGGGAAGTCTACTCCTGAGTGGCCACTTCGAATATTTGCAAGGTTTTAGAGAATATATGAAAGTAAAGTAAAGTAAAGTAAAATCAAATTGGGCACGCAAACAGGGTTTTGCGAAATACAATACTGCTAATGACCCGGCAGGACGCCAACTCCTAAAGGCAAGGATAAAGTTAAGGCAAATAAATGTTATTCGGGAACAAGATGATTTTCAATTTTTAGTATTCTCTTTGCAATACAAGCTGGTTAATACACGGTTTCCGCGCCATTTGAATAAATCTAAACTAGGAGTTTATGCCACTTCATCGAAGTAGAGAAAACATCGTGTAAATACCGGTTAGCTCTGCCGATAGTGCTTGCAGCAAACCAAAATATTAACCAAATCTACCAGTAGAATTTAATCTTATCTTCAATGATTGCAATTTAATTTGATTTCCATGCAAATTCACTTTCGTTTTACTCACCATCCTCCAATCTTCGATATTGACAATTCGATAGATCGTCAGCCAAAACTTTACTCATTGGCACCGGATTCCATAATAATACATTAGCTAATACTAAGGTATTAAGTAAATACTTGTAAAACATTGTGATCGCAGTACAAATAATGCACTAAATTCCATTTAAAACTATTATGCCAGCCACTAAAAGAACTCCCGGCCTCCGATTGTTTGTAAACACGCCATTAAATAAGATCGCGAACTGTCATAATTCACTGGCTCTCAAACTGTGTTTAAAACAGTGTGTCAAAAATGGTTGAGTAAACGACGCGAAACTACGAAAGCGGAGGGAATTTTGACAGTCTTGTGCAAATCTAAGAATGGATGGTACCAATCATACCAAAATAGTACCAAAGTAGTACCAAAATAGTTATAAAAAAATTAATCTCTGATTAATTTTATAAAGCTTCTAAAAATGTGTCGTTTTTGTACAAAAATGGCTGTACAATGGAGAAAATGGCGAGAATGGTGGAATCGAGGAATTTTAAATTATTTAACCTAAAAAAGGACACCGCAAAAACAAGCGCAAAGGGCTTATACCGAGGAAAATCGACCAGAAATTCGGAGCAACGTAAAATTCTGCGGCGCTTTTGGCACAGCATAAGAATTTAGTTCCTAACCAGCGTACCAACTCCGTATATGTATGTATACGGACCAAAATTATGGTAGCAACTATTTGCTGCTCGCAGTCTGGAGGATAGCAAGAAAGTAGCTAAGGCAAAATGGATGTGCGTGCACAGCTGACATACTGTTCAAACGTCCCTTTGGATGTGAAATGAAAATGAAAAGCAGTTTCCGCGCTTTGGTGGCAAAGAAGGTAAACAATAAACTTGAGTATATTGCTATCATAAACTAAATATGGGCTTTTGAACATTTCAGCTCAACTCGAGTTTTAAGTAGGCTTTTACACAGCGCAGCTCATCTTGAGTTTTTAGAAGGCGGGTGGGAAGCGCAACAGTCCGGGTACGCTGATTCGTGTACTATGAACTTTTCAAGGTTTCTTTTTCGCTCTTTTTCACAGATATGGAGTCAAAAGCCGGGAATAGGTGAAACTTTTTGAATATATTAGGAAAATTTTATTAGTTTTTGCGGCTGTATGGTTCTAACAATTCCCAAAGTGCAATGCAAGTGGGGAGCTGATCAACGTAAATATAAGGATTACAGTTTTAAAAAACTGGGAAAAAATTGTTATTGGGTTGTGCTGTGTAAAAACCGTAGTATACGTAGCAGCTCTTGGCTGTCCAATATCCATAGCTGCTTCACCTAGCTACTGCGGATTTTGACACTTGCTAAAGTGATGCTATGAAGAAATAATTGAAATTTCAATTCTTATAAAATAATTAAAGTGAATAAAATTGCATAAGTAAGATACGCATAAGCAGAAGTTGCTGTCTGAATATATTCCTGCAGGTGATTGATTTGATGAATCTGATGAATTTGAATTAGATGTAAAATTAATTATGCAGGTACAATGATTGAATCATCATCTAAGTTTAAAACACCCAAGTTTAGGTATACAAAAACCAGCTACTTTGATACAGACAGTTTACTTATCTATCAGGGCCGTTATTCCAACACAATTTATCTACTGAATTTTTCAAATAATTATCTACGTTTTGCTTCCTGTTCGTTCATGCAGAAAAATAAACAAATTAACCAAAACGGTTGAAAAAAATTAATATGCAAACGTAGTCGGGATCAGTAAAGCCTTGGAAACATTTTCATTAACTCAACTACACGTCCGACAACTTTCATCTTTTCAGGTACCCTCAACAATCGAAAACCTTAAGGATAGAAAGCAGAGAAAACAATTTGATCCTTTCTCGAATACGCGTGCTTCGCGTTCGTTCGTCCGTTCGCTTGGCTCTTGACAGAGTTCGGGTCTTCATCTAATTAATATTCGCATCATGTCGTTTTATTTAATTATCCTTTGCTGTATCTCAATTAAGCCAAGCATCAGTCATAGTAAATAGACGCAAAAAAAAGTTTGCAACAAAATAGATACCGAGTATCCGTCAAACCGTAAAAGGAGAAAATAAAAACAAACGAGATAGGCATCAATATATGTATTTGGGAGCAGCGTAGGTAATTCGATAGAATTATTCATAGACTTGGAAAAAGAGTTAATTTTTTGTAAATACCATGCTAAAAAAATGGGAAATATTCAATGGAATAGTTGAAATCTTTTGCGCTCTGTTAAGTTGGATGAAATACTGAACAACGACTATATATAAATTGTTAGATATTAATTGTAAGTGTTTTGTACGCCTTGTTTGGTTGAAATAAATAAACAATTAGAGGCTAACAAAAGTTTCATATTTTTTGGAATGTTTTTCTTTTTGAGAGAAAATTGTGAGTATGTTCAAATTTGTGGATAAATAAAACAATTTTTTGCATGTGTTTTTTTGGAGCGAAATTTAAACTTTTTACTACAGTCTCTAATTTCAAGTTCCTCGGAACACTATTCCGGCATGTATACTAAGTTTCAGTTCACATATAATTAGTGCAACGAAATGGGTTTGCTGAATTCCGATTTAAAATGTAGTATTTTTATGGGTATAGACAAAAAATCAATTAAAAAATAGTAATGCAGAGAGTTTGATTACAGTATTTTTCACTTAAACTAATTGTGATGTGGTAAATTTATATTTACAGATATTAAACATATATGAACTTCGTAGAAAAAAAATAGTGAAAATATTTAATTTTAAAAGGGAATAAATCGAATATGCTTTTTCCACAGATTCTAAGGTATGCACAAGATATTGCTAATGGGGACAGCACACTTGACAACAGCATTCCATAACACTACAAACAAATGAAAGGAAAATATCCAAACATGTGGAGACGTTAATAAAAAGTTTGAATGATCTAAGGATAAAGCGAGACAATTTAGAAGCCCTGGCAGTGATGTGCATTTTATGTTGATCGAATTTGAGTTTCGAGTCAAATATCATGTAAAGGTCCTTAAAATTGGCAGCAACATTAAGAGAGAAATTTAAGATAGAGTGAGAGAAGATAAAGGTATCGTTTTATACGAATAACACATTTTGTGACACTTCACAGCATTCAGAGTAAGTGCGTTTGCAATGCACTTGTTATCCAACACAGATCATTTGAAACTGATAGCAAACTTTGAATATCTCGATTTCTCTGAACATCTTCAAGTCATCAACATTCAAAAGCCATGAACATCGTAAACAAAATGGTAGGCCGTTGATAAACAACAGAAACAACAGAGAGCCAAGAATTGAGCTTTGCAGTACTCCTGAGGTAGGATAAAATGGAGCAGAGTTAGGAATTGACACTTACGACTCAAGAACGATCAACAGCATAGAAGGTAAATCAGGAGAGTGGAAGAAGATGATCATGATTCACAGAGTCAAAAGCTTCAGAGAAATTTGTATATATGAAATCTACCTGGTTTTGCTGACCCAAGGCAGATGCAACAGCATTGGTGGAAGAAAGCAAGTTGGTCAATGTAGATCTGTCTTTTATGAACCTGAGCTGGTCGGGAGCTAGAAAAGATTGGATGGTAGGGTGGACTCTATTGTAAACTACTGAAGGGGGCGATAATTTGAGCTAAAAACAGGACAGCTTTGTGTACAGGAAATACGTTTGCCGTTTTCCATTGAGAATTGACTATATCCGAGGTAAGGTTAAAGATTTTTGAAAGAGGAAAACAAAAAAGGAAGAAAATAAAGACTTAGCTAAGACATTCAGAATAGCATCGGGATCACAGCCAAAGCTGGTATCAAGGGCGCACATTAAGTTTCAGTAGAGTTTATACGAAAAGATCATAATGTGGGATAGTTTTGAGGAGAAGAGGTAGCGAATGAAGGACGAATTTGTTGCGAAAAGAAAGAAGGGAGAGCTCGCAGAAACCTTGTGGTGTAAGCTTTGACACCGTTGTTCTCATGCAGTTGGAATACCAGGCGGTATTTTTAAAGAATGAATGTAAGACCAAAAGGATTTAGGCTGTTCAGTTTGGATAGACGCTTCGATGTGAAGGATATAAGAGCATACTGCGAGTTTTCCATGTTTTTTTTGCTTCGGAATGTAGCCTCTTATATTCATGTAGGCCATTTTAGGAACCTGTAATTTTGTATTTGCTTCAAGAGCGGTAGCAGTGTCAGCATTAAACCCGGCAGCATCGTTGTTTTAGACTAGCGGGTTAGTGGGGTACAATGCGAAATCAGGTTGGCAAGATAAGGGTAATATTTTTGTAAAGTATCATCAACAATGAGACCGCGAAAGAAAGAAAACCGTTTAATTTCATTTATTTCAGTGGCCATGACTAAGCAGTTTCCTTTTCTAAATTTGAAATGTGAGACATTGAGACGTACGGCGATTGAGGAAGATTTCTAAGATAAGTAGAGCATGATGGAGGTTCGGGGGTGCATAAGGAGAAAGGGCTGTAATTATCGTAGCGAAGGACTAAAACAAGATCAAGGATTTTATTATTAGAATCTGGGGTGGTATTGTGTTGAGAAAAAGAGCACAGTGAAAAGAAAGATGAGGTAAGCGGTGACATGTTTTTGGGATTTACGATAATAGAGAATGCAGCATCCCATTCTACTGTTGGGAGGTTGAAATCACCACATAGCAGTAGGAAACAGAGTGTTCAGGTAGGAACAGAGTTCTGCAAAATTTTTATCGTAAACTAAAACAGGCCAGTTACAAGGGATATACATGGATACAGCAAATAAAGTTTTGGATGGAGCTAAGGAAATGCGACCAAGAACACATTCAACAGGAGGGAGAAGGAAGTGAAAATCACTGCAGAGTATTCCATTGACAGGCTTACTTATACAAATTCAGACGCCACCACCATTTGATTTACCGAATCTAGGCAGGCTGTAGTCTTTACGGAACATATTATGTAAAGACAGAAAGTAGTTCATTGTCATTCAGTCAGCCAGGTTTATTTTAAGCGAACAATGTCATCAGAGGCTAGGGTAGAGTAGAACCTGATCTTTTTTGATATTTGGGGCTGGTGTTTTGAGATGAACCTGACTGGTCTCATCTGAGTTGATGAGACCAGTCCAGTCCAGTCTTCCTGAAGCAGGAAGAGAGCTTGCCACGTTTCTTTTTGAGTGGACATTTTTCTGACTAATGAGCTTTTTCAAAGTAATTTTTGAAAATTTTCAGAAGACTGCCCCAATTGTTTTTTTAACTGCAGCAGGTACAACCGCATCTTTTCAGTAATAGCGCTGATCTGCGAATTCCGATTAAAACTTTAAGGGAAAAATTTAAAATTTATTGACTTCTTATAATTTAAATCAACAGGTACATATCAAACTAAGTGCTAGACAAGGAATAAATCCGAAAATTAATAAAGAACAATATACAAAAACTCAAAAATAGAGAAGAACGAAAGTAAAGCAAGATTACAAATATAATTAAGAAAATCATACACAAAATAATAAAAAGAGAATCGTAATTTTTGAGATGGAATTTAATAAAAATTAAAGAAATAACTTATAAATTTAAATTGTAAGACAGAACACTTGATATAAAATTGATTTCAAAAATGTGAAACGAAGGTGGAAGAGGACCAATATGTAGACAATTGTGTTGTCTAAGCAATCGTAAAAGGGGAAAATAAAAATAGGTACAAGTTGACGCAAGCGGTATGTCGAAGGTAAATGAAAATCTGGTAAAACAATACAAGCCCAAGTCGTTCCAAAACTGCACACTGAAAATTGAAGTCACAGAACCAAACGCAAGCATTCATCCAAGCATACTCTAAGTGACAGGAAGGTAAGAATTTTTGGCATAAAGAGGCACATATAGCGAATACGGAATTTAAGGAATCGCGGTTGAGTAAATTTGCATTGTACAAACTCAAGAGTATAAACTAACTAACGGTAATGAGGACACCGAATTCGTGATCAAAATGAAAATTGTGGACATTACGCAGGAAGGAGATATACAGGAGTGCACAGGAGGAAATATCAGCAAAAGATCAAAACGCTCTAAGTATGACCAGCAAAATCGCGAAGCCTAAAATATGACACGCAAGATATGGACGGAAAATTTAAGTTTGGTATCAAAGACAACTCCAAGGTCCTTGAAATTATCAACAGAACTGAAGAATGAATCAAGGATGGTATAGAAAAACGCGATGCGAGATATTTTACATATATAGGATATCTGAAAGCCTTCATCAACATTAAAATTAATACAATAAACAGAATACAATTAAACTACTCCTTTGTAGAGTATACCTATTATACCATAATAAAGAATACAATTGACAGAGTACCAGGTACTCAGTGTATACAGATCATCCTGTAGCTGAGAACAGTTCTCTAATGACTCAATCGACCTTACTACGAGTCTTTTTAGATCGTCAACTTACAAAAGACATGGAGAATTAAAAGTGAAAGAAGATCTTGTTTATAAGCAGAAGGAAAAGCAGAGATCCACGATCCGAACCTTGTGGAACACCAGAAATGGCATAGAATGGAGAAGCACAAGAGTTCACCCTAATGAAATAATCTCGATCAAAAAAGCATGAAGAAAAGCCAATAGAAGAAATGACTCGAAATATTGAACCCATCGAGCTTTGTCGGAAGGATTGGTTTTGGAAAGGATTTGTCGGAAACAAGCAAAAAATACTAAGATCTAAATAGGAAATATTATGAAGGAAGGATGAAATAGGCCGAAAAGTAGCAGAAGAAAATGCGCAAAAAGCTCACATATTTTTAAAATCACATATCAGATAAATCATTTAAATGCAAAGCTATAGAACCAGAAAGGTTTCTGATGGCAGAATGATATTGGAGGCTGTAGTAAGCATACATCGTGTTTCTAATCATCTTTTAGTTTTCTGTAGCTTTCAGTGTTCTGTAGCTTAGTAGATCAGCCTCTAAGCCGGAGCTTCGAAATCCATGACGTTTTAAGAGCACGGGCTACATCAAATGTTAGCCAAGGAGAATCAATTCTGCTTCTAACACGGAAAGTGGGAGTATGACAGGAAACCAAATTAGACAATAAACACATAGAACATATCGTCGCTGTGAAATCAAACCGGCATATCTGCAAAAATTGAGTTTTTGAGTTTTTGGTATCAAAAAATTCCTTATTTTCCCCTCTATTTTTATGTCGCACCGGCATATCGTAAAGTTGAATAAAAACCCGTCTAATGTTGTTTTGCCGCTTTGCATTCACGTGGAAATAGCCCACATGCGAAAACTTTAAAGCGCTCTAGTGAAAAATGTGTATTTTGCAGATATGCCGGTTTGATTTCACAGCGACGATATGAAGACCATCATCAGCACTGAAATCTCTGAAAAAAAGCACACCAGATAGGATTAATTTCATTGGCCATGAAAGTAAATTTCCTTTTAGAGATGTTAAAACGCAGCCCAGATGTGTTTTTATTCTTGAGTTATGAATCGAAGGAAAGATCTGAAGCGAAAGGAGGTATCAGGAGGATCAGGTCTACCATAAGATGACAGAGCAGCACATAAACGAATAGGTGGCAAAGAAAGGCTAGCAAGCACACAATTAAGTATTCCTTCATTAACATTATGAACATGATTGAATTGAAAAACCGAGCAAAGAAAGAAAAAGGACGATATTTCTTTTGGACTATCCTCCGTTTTCTTTCTTTGCTCGTTTTTTTAGCTCAATAATGTTCCTAATGTTAATGTTAAAATTTCGGAGAAGTTCGCATCCTAGACTAAGCTGTGACTATTAAAAGCGCTATATAAAAGAACAAAAGAAGAGAGGTAGTTGCTGTTAAGAAACGAAAAAAATTCCGCAAAAAAACGCTCATAAGCCATAATAGGACTATCACATGGTATACATTAAACAGGTAGAGAGGGCACGAAGCTAGTGCAGGATGTCACGTTCCGTACATTGCCAACTGCAACTAAAACGCAGCTACCATCAGATAAACCACTGGCTGAGCGATCACAATCTTTGCGGAAGGCAGTATAGGTAAAATTTATTTATTGAAAATATCCCCAGTGAGTCGGGTCTCAGTAAGGCATATTATGTCGTCTGGCGGCATAGTTGAGGAAAGTTTAAGCTCACAGGTTTTTGGTAATCAAACTCTGAAAGTTTTGGTAAACCGTTCCATCGTTCTAAGTAGGACGTTTCTTCACAGGTATCCAACGAAAATTTTTTGAGATGTTTTTTATAAACTCTTTAAAAAAAAATAATACCAGTGAGCCAGAGATCTTTAATCAGCAGAGAGGTTTTGTAAGTGACAGCGATGCAAAATGAGGAGATCTGCTGTTGATTCAGTTTATCACGTGTGAGTTTCCTACACATAGGCTGGGCAGATTTGTATCCAAGCTTAGCGTTAAGGGGGGAAATAAATGTAATAAATGTAATAAATGCAACTAATGATGCAACAGAACAACATAAACCTACAACACCCGACGTCCTCGGGCTAGGCATTATCTTCAAATCAAGATGAGCGTTATGGTAACAGCTACGTCGGTTTCAAACAATTTGACTCGCAGTATAACTTTAAAGAAGTGGACTTTACTCCGCGTTTAAACAATTTCTATAGCCCGCCTTACAGCAGTCAGGTGCCCAACCTACCGAACGGCGACTACAATTTGTTCCAGCGCAGCCGAGCACGTCATCATTTGCCTTACAACAGCAACAGCAGCTGCAAAAATAACCATCAACAACAACTATACCGTTGTGAAAAAGACGTTCTTTATCAACTAATCCATAGAAAGTAACGATGCATTTCGAGGCGTTTCGTGAAGAAGTAAACACTATCTCACGTGTACAATCCAGAGCAAATCATGTAAACTTTGACTAACGATGGTGCCCTGATGGTAAGAAGCATCAGCTCCATAGCATATTACACCTAATACACAATATAAATACACATCCACAATCCACAAACACTTGACACTTCATCCTCAAGACTTTCCTCTCGCACGAGACTAAGAGATCAGAGTGCCTTTTGCTGAGCACCCAAGTATCGGATCCATACGTAACTACTGGCAGGACCATGGTCTTGTACAGCAGGAGCTTTGATGTTCGGGTGAGATTTCGGAATTTGAAGAGCCTTGGCAGACTGTAGTAGGCTTTGTTGGATATGGATTTTCTTCCTTCATGTGGTTATCGGCTGCTACGATTGACCCAAGGTAGTTGAAGGATGGCACTACTTGAAATTCATGATCAACTACGCTGAAGGTCTGACCAGCTCTAGGCGTTCTTCCTGCAGATGCTACCACCATGTACTAAATCGTTCCTTCATTTATGTGCTGCCCCAGTTCCTGTGCTGCTCGCTCGATCTGGAAAAAGGATTCTGGTACAGCTAGTTGTGATCTTACAATTATGTTTATATCATCTGCAAAAGCCAGTATCTGGCAGGACTTGGTGACGATAGATAGGATGTGCCAGAGTCTCGGATTGTTTTCTTCAACGACAGGTTGAAGAGGGGGCAGGGCAGACCATACCTTGTCGGAGTCCATTGAAGATGTTGAGCGGTCTGGATAGCAATCCGACTATTTCAACTTGGCTTTACGTTGTTTTTACGTTGCATAAATAGTCGTAGATAGGACACGAAGATGTACTAAATATATCGCAAAGTATAAAAAATCAACTAAGAGTCTGCAGCTAAATAGAAAATATAATTTCAGTGTATTGAGTTCGGAAGTTAGTTGGCTGTCATTGCTACAATTTTTGTAATATTTCAGTACTAGAGAACACTGTTGTATCAAATTTCAGTTATCAGTACTGTTTCCGTAATTCCATTTACGAATATAATTGTTGTAAATCAAGACCAAAAACGTTAGCTCTTAGCATTACCGTGTGGACATTTGTTTGACCATACTTGAGTTCTGACAGCATTGAAAATCATGAAATGACCAAATGGTGCTATACTGTATTTTCGGTGGACTCTGAAAAACAAAAAGATTCGACGGCTCGAGCCTTCGAACTTTCGCAACTGCTGATGCGAAATCTTTGTCCTTCCACAAGTTCGCAATACTCTTCGTACTCTATTTTACAGTTGCCGCCTCACAACTAATTCATTCGACAACAATTTTACACCCAAAAGCACTTTTTGCATCATAAATTTTGAATTTCGTGCAAAATTTCGTTGAGCGAACAAGAATATTCTCAGAGATTTGTACAAATGAAGTTCTCTACAGTACTGATATAAGACCAGGAGTATCGGTTGAGCGACCGAACATTGAAGAATTCAAAGGAGCAACGAAACTGGCTAGGTTCGAGTGTAACTGCTTAGATTTTTCCCCGGAAGTTTCGAAGCTTTCGTTGTGGAAAACTGTTATGCAATTGGCGGAGCGAAAAAGGGAATCGACTCGACAGCCTCTTATGATGGAGTACAAGGTGTGGGAAGTAGAGAGGATGTGTTACTTAACGGTACTTTGTAGTGTATCCGGCAGAATGATGAAGAGCATACTGAAAATTTGTAGGTAGCATGTGGTATAGAAGAATAGTAGCACTTATCAGCATGGAGCTTTCAAGAATACACTTCTAGAAATATTCATGCTTTGGCTCTGGATCTATTATGGCATTTACAATAATAGAATATGTGGGAGCGATTATGACATAAGTTTGTATGATTGTTGAAAATTTTCGATAAACTTATGGTTATGAATATGTTATATCATCAGATTTTATCGATTTTATCGAAGAAGACACTAAAATAGAAAGTAACTAAGTGATTGAATAATTATGTAGTGCTTAGTTTTAATAGGCTTCATAAGATATAGTAAAATGCTACGAATTCGATGCAGGCACTTCTTTGCGGAAGAATTAAAAGGAAGAAAAATGTTCTGAGACTGATAAATCAGCCAACATCGTTGGAAGCGTTTGTTTGTGTCATATAGGGGCCAAACAAATTGTAGAAGCAAAGTGCAATGCTTCGTTCAGTCGACTCCACAAGCTTCAAATGAATAGTGCTCGGGAAAAATGTGATTGGCCCAAAATGAAGTTATCTTATATTACAAGATGGCCATAAAGTTTTTCACATCTATTTACAATAGTGCCCGTCATTTTATTTTATTTTCACCCAACACGGCGTACAAAACACTTGCAATTAATATTTAACAATTTATATAAATTTGTACAATAAACAATGATGAAATATACAATACAAGAATTTTAAAAATCTAACCATCTTTGGTAGCGAATTAGATAGGGCATTTATGACGTGAGCACCTTAGTCAGAGCAGTTTTAAACCTAGGTCTGGAAATGGTTGGGGAATAGTATTTAGAGAAGCTATGGAATATTTTGCAACATCTAATTGATTGTCTTATTGTTGGCGTAAACTGTTTGGTGTCGGTATTCAGTTAGTAAACGTGTGTGCCGCGTCTGCCTTACTGATTCGTTGAAGGTGATCTTATTGGACAGGGACACAACATTGATCAAGCCCCTAATAACTTCAAAAGTAAAGCAGGAGCATATGACTATCCTCTGCGAAGATAGACTTGATAGATTTAAAAGATTTAGCCTGTATCTGTATGAAGGTAGATTATCAAATTCGTAAGGATTATACAGATCTCTCAACGCAAATAGCTGGAACTGCTTCTGCACCGATTCGGGCCTATCGCTATGGAGATCAAAGGTAGGGTACCAGACATGCATATTCAAGCAATGGCCGAACTAGAGCTATGTATAAAGACTTCATGACCCATAGGTTTTTGAATATCTTCGCACGTCTTTTGATGAATCCAAGCTGCTTATTAGCCTTGCTTAAGACTTTGTCATAGTGTAAATTAAAACGCAGCTTTTTATCCAAAGTAATGCCTAGTACTATACTCTTCGCGAAACGAATTCAACGGTCAAATCCCATACAAAAAGAGCTTTTCAATTCGTCAGTAAAGCTCTTTTGTATGGAATTTGACCGTTGAATTCGTTTCGCGAAGAGTATAGTACTAGGCATAACCCCGAGGTCGATGACATAGTCAACATTATTTAATGCAATATTATTGAGGCGGTAATCAAACCTTATATTATTGGTTTTGTGGGAAAAACTAATAACTTGACATTTACTGACATTAATGTCGAGATTATTTTGTTTGCACCACTGCTCAAGAGAAAACAGTTTCAGTTGAAGGATAACTGAGTCGGATTTCGATTTGATTGTGTGGTACATTTTCTGATCATGTGCATAAAAAAGGTGAGGGATGTCTGATAAAACTTCAGAAAGATCCGATACGAAAATATTGAATAAAAGAGGCCCCAAGTGACTACCTTGTGGAGCACCTGATAAAACTTCGATTTTTTTGGATAGGATACCCTGAAACTTAACGTACTGCGTCCTATTTCGAAGATAAGAGTCTAACCAGTTTAATAAGAGGCCCGAGATGCCAAATTTCTGTAGTTTGATTCGAAGAATATCATGATCAACACGATCAAAGGCCCTGCTGAAGTCTGTGTAGAGGGTATCAATTTGATGCTCTTTTTAAATGCCACAGAGAACATCTGAACCACATTTAAAAATCGGGGTCAGATGGGATGATTTCCAGAAGGAGGGGCAAACCTCACAAGAAAGTGATTTGTTGAAAATTAAATACACGAGTAAGATAAGCGACTTCATGCATTTGAGTATGAAACTAGGAGGTAGCAAATCAGGACCAGGACCCTTGTTGACATTAAGATCTTTGATAGCCTTTGCAATCTCCTCTCTAGTTAAATACATTTCACCTATGATATTTGATGGGAAAATAGAAGAATGTTAGACATGCTTGTACATGAACAAAATACTTCCTGGAAATGCTTAGCGAACAGGTCACAAACTTCGTGAGGGCTTGACGAACAAAAGTTCTTTTTGTACATTGAAGTAGGGTAGCCCGACGTTTTCCGTTTGGTGTTCACGAAATCAAAAAACTTTTTAGGATCATGAATTATATTTTCGCCCTTCATATTAACATAGCGCTCATACGCTTCACGGGATTTCGTCAGGAATTCTTGCGCTAATTCATTATATTTATCCTTGACATCATCTCTGACATCAGTGCTAGTTGTAATTACTTTGTAAAGTTTATTTCTTTGATTCCGCAAATACCTTAAACTGCTATCAAGCCATGGTTCAGATATTTTGTCTTTTCTCTTAATCTTTGGGGTGAATTTTTCAACGGCGTCAAAAACCAACTCATAGAATAATGATACAGCGTCATTTAATTCTAGCGTTGAAAAATTACTAGCCCAGTCAATTCTGCGAAGACGATCCGTAATGCTCTTATAATCAGCATTGCGAAAGTCATATACAATAGAGTTATTGTAAGATAGGGAAGTGAATATATTAGATGTAGATAGCAACTCAACCGTGAGCGCAGAGTGGTGAAGAGTGTTGCCAAAAAAATTATTTGCATCAACAGTTGAGTTAACCACTACATCGTCGTAGTTGTTAGTAAATATGTGATCTAACCAATTTCCATTTTGGTTAGGTGTCGGAGCTATTTGCTGCAAATTATTAGGATGATTTTTTGATTGCTTTATTTATCGTAAGCAATGATTTGTCTTAGAAAATTTTATAAGGACTTTATTTGAAAAGGCGTTACATTTTTGAAATCTGTCAAGGCACTAAGGCTTCGAAGATTATGTGGACCAAATTTAAAACTGTAACTCTTGGCGATATGGGAAAATCCACTTCTTAATTATCAAGGACACTAGGTGCGCATAGGAAGAAAGTCCGATTATAACTGGAAAGAAAGAAAGCCGATATACAGGGTAACAGGCGCTCAAGTAGATCAATAACACGTTCGCTTGAAACCAAAATGAAAATAAGAAAATGATGAAAACAAGCCAGGCTATGGAAGAAGAAAATGACCAGTTTGATTAATCAATCCGAAAATTACCAGCAACGGTGGAAGACAACGTCTTTGGTACCCTAAATTGTGAAAGACACGGCTACGTGAAACTAGTAAAGACACATCTTACTGCAAAGAATGTCAGAGAGAGATTCAAATTTGACAGAACTTTTGCACAGTGAAGGATTTTAGGGTGATGGTGTTCTTGGGAGTCTAATGTGGGGAGACAGACTACAATCGAATCTCGTTCATGAATCTCCACTGAGCTTTGAGCTTTTTAAATCTTCTTTGTTAGACAGTCTATGGTAAAAGCTCAACGAGATTCAATGTGTCAGAAATTGTTTTGGTTTATGCGAAATTTACATATTGTGATATATTGCTTTTGAATGCAGTCCTTTGGAAAGTGACAGTTTAACATATCTGCATAAGGTTTGAACAACGTGTTGATATCGGAAAACGATGACGATTACTTTCTACGCCCTCGACTCCTCCACAGAATACAACACAATTTACACATTAATCGGTGTTCATTTTTGACTGCTAAATGACTACAATCGAATCTGGTTTCGAGAACTTCCAATGAGCTTTGAACTTTTGAAATTTCCGTTATATAATATATTAGAGTAAAAGTTCAATCAGATTCGCGAAACGAGATTCGATTGTAGTGTTTCTTCAGTATTAAAGAGATAGTCTTGAAGTTTAGTTGCTATATTCAAGTATAAATTTTATGGACGATTTTTCTATCGATCGCTGAATAAACGAAACATGGCGGTTCGAACAAAAATTCGATCTAAAAATAATTGTTCCACGGATTAAGCTTACATGGAAAGTCGGGAATTCATGTTGCAAACGAAAATGTCGATATATTATTGGAACAACATTGTGCCTGTTTACCCAAAAAGCTTGAATAAGAAAAGCTAGTTTCCAGATAAAAATTTGGTCATTTTAATGCGGGGTGGAGCACGGATGCATATAAAAAAGGTAAGACTGGCGGAATCGATACTATCGAATGTTTGAGAAGGCTGGCCTGGAAACTATCCTGAACTAAGCCCGATTTGAGCTCGACTGCAAGACTGTATAAATAGAAAACCGATGACGAAGAATAGACGACAAACAGTTGCCAGAGTACAGCTAGAATGAAATAACTACACTGAGAACGAATTAACGAATTTACGTGATAGTTGTGGATGACGTATTTCAGTACGTCTAGATAGTAATTGTGGACATATGCGTTATTAGTCATGCGAATAAGACATTGTATTACGTGTGCATCCTAAAAAAATGAAATTTTCAAATTATGTTTGTTGGTTTGCTATTATATGCTAGAAGAAACTGTTGGGCCACAGTGTATAATATATTTCAACTGAGATGCAAAGTCAACCCATGCTGAGTTATATTTGTGTGGCAAAAGCTGAATTGCAAAGCAGTTTGCAAATGCGGCTGCTAGTAATTTACTATGGCTGCCTCTCGCAAGAAAATGTTCCAAAGTTAATCGCTACGTGAAAGACGGGCAAAGTGTAATTAAAGAAAATGTTAATAACTGAAGCTTGAGTAGCCAAACGAGTAGAGTGCATGGTCCATTGTTCAAATCCAGCCATAGTGTCATCGTGGGCTTTGATTTTACCTAGTTCTGAATAGGTACTTGACATAAGTCATATAAATTAACTTAGGGTTGAAGCAAGTCGTAGAATTTATCACTCTTCACTTCGATAAATTGATTGTGAAAGAATCTCTTCCAATTTTAGCTTCTAGACTTGACAAGGGTGTCCACTACAACCCTACTTTACCATACTTTTACTAATAGCTACGATTTCAAATTCTTTACATTACAACGTAGATGACCTCTTTAAAGAGCAGTTCCTTGAGCTTTGTCATTATCATAATAAAAAAAATTGTGAAATTTCTGGAAGTTTTGGCAAAGATGCGTTCCCGTTTCTTTGCATTCTTCCTAGTCACGATTTTTATCAGAGAAACATTTCACTAGCATAAATAATTAAGCTTTGCATTATTTTCTATAATATTTGTTTGTGAAATTACACTTTGTACATTTATCAAACTTCAAAACAATTTTTGATCGAACAGGCTAGGGTACGGCCAGTCTTCAAATAATGATTGATACAGATCATTTAAATATTTTTATTTCGCGGACGAAATCACGGAAACGTGTTAATATTATTTTATTTATAGAGGAAGTTGTTACTTCCTCGTTTAAGTATTACAATATTTATTTATGAGCACAAAAAAAAAACAAAAAACTAAAAAAGTGACCAAATACTGAATCTTCCCACGCAGCTGTTACAGAGTAAAACCATAAAATTCAACAATCTTAATTGCAACTAACCGAGTTTTAAAGGATTATACTCATGACTCCAGTAAGTTTATACCTAAATAATATATGGCCATATTTTTGTAATTGTGTTTCGGTGCCGGCAGTTAGAGACACACAGAAGAAACGGTTTACAGCCTGAAGGACTATCTGACGGATCTGACCAAAGTGCGAGTTTAAGGACTTCAGCTGGTTGGACAGGTAGGAATTGGAATAACGGCGGAGAGTGTGGAAACTCTGGCGATATTTGGTCATCGTCCAAAGCAGCTCAACCAAATAACTATGTTTTTCCCGCTACTCCACTTCGACCAAGGCATCCGATATTTCGATTTCCTTCAGGGCAACCTAATCAGCCGCCATTTCCCATTCCTACCTTACCACCATATCGATTGCCTGCTAAACGACCAGTTACATCAGCTGAACCAGCGCCGTCAATGCAGCCAGTCAAGCCATTGCCATCAGTAGTGAAACCACAGAAAGATCTACATCTAACTGATGAATGTGATTCCTGTGATTCGATTATGCTGCCATATAGCGCAATATTCTACCCATGTGGTACGCAAGGACCAGCAGTGTGCACCTGCCCGTACATTCCACTTATGAATGGATGTGCGCATCGTGCCGAGGAAGAAAGAATTCGTTGGTAGTTACTCTGGGGCTGAGTCAAAATGTAACTTATAACTTAGTTTTTTCATGTATATTTTAATGTATTTTAATAAATTGTTAAGCCTGCGATCAAATTAAAAGTGGAGACCCATACCGCTCGAAAAAGTTTTGGTATGAAAAAAATTCGCATTTATTTGCTTTGTTTACAATGAGGGACCTGATTACATTGCACATTGAGTGGATTGCGGGTATAATTTTTAGGATAAGTCTCAATAGGAACGTAAATCATGGTCGCAGAACCTTTTTTTTTGCTTTTTGGAAGGACAAGAAAGTTGCGTCGTGGGTTTTTGTTTGGTTGATTTTCGGTCCACCTTTTTTTCTTCGTGGTTAAATCTAAGCACCAAATATTCTGTGTATGTAAAGGAACACAACAAAAAGGTATTGTCGTTAACCTAGACTACAACTCAGATGGATTTATATAATTGCGTAGCGCCTTCGTGTTGCAAGTAGCTTTCTTATCACATATTCAAATGCTAAGTTGGACTGCAGAGGGTCGGCTCCTTTCTTTGCATGATGTCGATTTCGTCATTTGGATCGGTTGGACTAGTTTTATTGGGACACCAAAGTGCAGCATTATGTTATATAGTACATTTCAAACAACACTGTCATATGCTTAATTAAAGTTAATCAAAATTTTTTGGACATTGATGTCAAGTATTTCTCGAGTACTAGTTTGACTGTGTTCCGCTAAGTCCCACTTGTTACTCTCCAGTGGCAAACTTTAATTTTTTGTTTTATTTATTTAATACTCCTTATAACGAAGTGCTTAGAGAGACTTCATTTCTTTCTAACTAAAGTATAAACAGAATGCAGTGCAGAATTCATGGGGGACACCTGCAGAAATACTTCGCGGAGAAGAATAGTCAGCTGATATGCAGACTGATAATGTCATTTCTGATAGAAACGAACGAACAACCAAAATAAGATAAGTTGGGATCGATACTTTCCTGATTTTGTATATTAAGCCCTCGTACCATACCGAGTCAAAGGCTTTCTGAATGCCAAACGCAAGGAGTCCACACTGTACTGTTGGTGTCTTGCACTGTGACCTGGCCTGAAACCAAACTGAAAATCAGAGATAATGCTGAGGCATTCTAGAAATGTTATAAGTTTGCGGAGAATGACTTTTTCAAATATTTTGCTTAAGGCAGAGAGGTCGGTTGCTCTGCTCGCTTAAGCGCCAGTTCGAAGCAGCGATCTACTGGCCGCAGGTTCGAATCCCACCACATGTTCATGGTTGTATTTGTTCGTATTGTGTTGCCTTAACAGCCGGCGACTGGGCATATAAAATCAGCGCTTCAGGAAATAAGAAAAATGTGGAACTTCAAAATATAATAATGGAATAATTGATATCGACTTTTCCCATATGTGTCTCTCTACCACCATAGCTAAGCATTCGCTTCAAAGGGCAATTCCCTGAACTTTGACATTATCATATAAAAAAAAGAAAGCTAATGGGGCGGTAGTTCCTTGGGATTTGTGAATCTTCTCCAGCTTTACACATATATTGGAATGGCATGAGTGTGTCCACACCATTTCGGAAAATATTCTAGTTTTAGATAAGAGTTGAATATTGAGTAGTATACCTACCTTAAGTTGAAAATTTTTTTATAACAACGTTTGGGATCTTGTTGGGACTGGAAGTCTTTTTGTTTTTAAGGCATTTGATGATAGTTTTAATCGGCTGGAGTACACTTGTTCCAATTACTTGATGTTTAATCTTGATCTAGTTTTGCAATTTCTTGTTAGACTTTTAGCACAGTTTGCTCTTCTTTCTAATATTTTCATAACTTCCGCACCGTAGTCTGTCTTCTTTTTAGTGTGGATAGAGTTCTATGATGGATTTGAATCTCTCCTGCGGTATTTTTTCATGATGGTAAGTGCACTGGATCACTTTGTGGGTTGTTTTCATAGTGCAGTTTCAATGGCATTTGATTAGTTCAGTCGGAATTTTGTCAATGTCCAGCGTTTTATTGTTTTTTTGACTTCATATGGCTGACTCGACTTTTCCAGCGTTAGAGATGCTATCGGTACTTCATTAAAAACGTCTGTTGGCTCTAATATTATTGAGTCAAGTGCATGATAAAGGAGTTCTTTAATTTAGTCCTCGGCGATGATATTTTTATCTTCACAGAGTGTCGTCCTGTGCTGATATCCTCGCTTCAAACTTTTATCTACTTTGAAAGTTGGTTTAGGTTGCTCGCTAAGGTCTGACTCCCCACTAGGGTCTCTTTAGTTGTTCGTCATAATATTTCTTCTTTTTTCAATAAATAATCTAATTCTATACTCATGCGAGGTTTTTTATTTTGCTCTCTTTGTTCTGGTGTTTCTTTAGGGGAACTGTCTGTATGCCTGATTTGTCTTCTTTGATGCATCCTGACATTTATTGTCAAGCAATTCATTTATTTTGCGCCGAGCTTCATACTCAACTATTGGGTCTGCAACGGTTTCGATTCTTCTCTTCATTTCCATGCAGACTTTGTCAACAGGCCTCAATGTATTATTTTGTAGGATGTGGACTAGCTTCATTATCTTTTTCCTACTGACGCCGTTCGGAGATTATCAATGTCAAACTTACAAAAGGGGCATACGGCGTATGCGACGTACGATATTTGGATTTTACCAAGTAGTTGTCTCACCAACAATTCACTCCTTGAAACGTACGAACGTCAATTATGCTAAAAGCTCATCTCCGCTCAATGAAAACATGGCCAATGCGGTTGAATGCCCATTTTGTTTGTGCAATCTTTAATGGGGAAAACATGTCAAACTGACAATCATAGCTTTAACTACATAATAAATCTATCATGTGTTAGCCGATGTCAAAAGTCTCACCGTAGAGACTGTGCCCTTCAATTGTTCCTCGATATATTTCTTCATTCTCCATCTTATGTTGCCACTACACAATGGTTCATCATGGGCCACTGCAAGCCATTATCATTGTGCAGAGGTGCAATGTTTTATGGTGGCAGATAGTGATGAAACATGGAAACGGTGATGGCACTGGATGATTTTGGGAAAGGTTTTTCTCATCAAATCAAAGATAGCTATCATACGTAATCAAAAAACTAGGATTGGCTCATCTACTTTGTGATTGTTTTCCAGGTGGCTATAGGATACATCCTCGTCTTTTTTCTTTGTCAGGAAGTAAAAGTTTATCAGCCATATTTTAAAGAAATTGGAATTGATGCGAATCGCATAAAATCGATTCTGGACTGCCTTGAACTCAATAAAGTGCGGTTTTAGCTCCCTAACCACAACGCATTCGAGCCCAAATTCACAGTTTTCTACATGCTTCCCATCTTTGAATATTGTGTGGGATCTCATGTCCTGTACATCGCTGCCAATCCATATCGTCCCCTTGATTTCTGGAACGTTCATTTTGTACTGACTGGTCTGTTGTAATAGTGCTGCAACAGTGCCATGTTTGTTAAATGATCGGGTATTCAATATCTAAATTCATAGTTGATATTTCGTTTGTGAGGTCGTACTTTTTTTTTGAAGAGGGCTGCCGTTAATGCCACCCTCATAGCAAATCGCACGCATTCACACTTACAGCCATGGCACTGGCGGGATTCGGTCTGCCGCCTTAGTGAGCAGAGCTGAGGTCGTACTTAAAGCATACCTAAAGAGTTAAACTATTGTTGGATTTTCTTAATAGAAATTTCCAAGTAACTGTTGAGGAAATACCATGCTGTATTTCCGCGGTTTCTAAAAACATGTTTTCTGCATTAAAAATTGTTGTAAGATTAAATTCAAACTGTTTTCCATGCTAGCAGTGAATTGACCAAACAAAAACCACTAGATCCATCGTAGCATAAGGACATGCACTATACGACAAATCAACAGCTTAACCTGATTTGCATCCTGTGGCGCTCAACAGTCACATTAGTGAATTAAAATTGACACCAACAATGTATTCCGAACTTTCTGCTTCGACAATCTGTTCGCAAATATAATTTCCCCCTTTCTTCTTTCTCTATCTGGTAGTTGAGAAAAGATTGAATCCAGCAAACACCGCACCAAACACATCGTTTTTCATATACTTGGCATTTGCTTGAAAAATAACTCTTGAAACTGGCAAAATAATGGCAGCAAGACCGATGAAACGTCTCTGATATTGACATCCTGAATGGGTCGATTCAAAAGTCTTATTTTTTGTGCTTTTTCGACGTCGTTGTCGTCTACTGCATCTTCGATTTCTCCTAGAGTTTGCGAATTCTGGTTATTCTCCGTTTTTTCATTCTGACGACGCGATGCTACAGAAGCACTAGTTGGAATCGCATCATATACTAGGAATGCTGATGAGTAGAGTTCTTGTGCTGGTATTGGATCAGGCACACGGAACTAATGAAGTGGAAGTGCATTCATGTCACAAACATATTTCGTGAAGTTCGATATAACAATCTTATTGGTGCTGGTATGGTTGTGTGGATGACAATGTTGTCCTCATTTTCATATTGAGCAGTTTTTATTTGTGTTGCATTGTCAGAGAATCCTTTTGAAATGGATTAAGACTTGGAATTGTGTTGAAAAGATGGTACTCAATGAGCAATTCTAAAATTATTTGGTACTGTGGAAAAGCTTGAAATTGTAGGTAAAATGGATTTTCATGCATATTTTTGAATAAAAATCCTGAAAGCTAACGAAAAAAGATGAAATTAAGAAGGATAGTAGGATTTATAGTAAGTAATAAGTGTGGAATTTGGATGTTGTGTAATTATGTCTATTGAATATTTGGCATACATTGCATCATTTCTGGGTATCATACTTAATTTTTTAAATAATTATTTTCTTTACAGTTGAGTTTTTACCACTTAGTAATTGGAGAAGTGGCAAGAACTGTAAATTAGGTGTGGTAATTTAATTAAACTTTAGTTCCTATGAAGGTCTTGAAAATCTCGTTTTCTAAAAGAGTTCTAAAAGAGGTGCCAGGCAACAGAAATTGCTGCTAGCAAAAAAAAAAGATTAAAATTTTACTGTTATTTGGCGTTTTAGCGTTTTTCAGCAAGAGCTCGTCAAAAAAGCAATGAAAATGCAGCGCCCAAACTTGGACGGTCATATTACTGGGAAAAACTCACATCCAGATAGTAAAATGGATAAGGTCGCAAAGGTATATCGATGGAAATGTAGATGATCCAAGGTTTTCACCTTTCCTAGAGCATACAACGACCAGATTTTCAACCTGAATTATAGAACATGGATTTCATTGCTACAAAAAGCTACGGTTTGCGCTAGGTGTACATATTTGAATGAAAAAAGGCTCATCGACAGTGGACAGTTCGACAAAATAGCTCTTTCAAGTGAGCTACATTAGTTCGATTCATTCTATTTACTGAGCCGCTCATTCAGAGTCCTTCAAAAGAGATACTAGTAGCCGGCACTGCTGTTGTTTAGTGATATGCCCGTTTGTACTTGCGAGTGTGCAAACTCATTTAGGAATATATAGTCAACTCGAAGTAGACGAAAGCTTGGATGACGTGACGGTGCTGTCGTAGTGAACCATCACAGAGCTCGCCAAAGTTGTGCCATCAGTGATCGAACACTTTCATCCGTTTATAGCTTACACCTCTGTGCAGTAATTATACCGTCATTTATCAGCTCACCGCTCATAGCTGTTTTTAATGCAAAGTCAATGTCACCTTGGTGACATGAAATACTCAATATTTATTTCTTTCGACGGCACAAAGATTAGCTTGGATGAAGAATTCGGTGAGTGTAAGGAATCTCAAAATCAATTCGTTGAGCATACTAAAGATGTGTGTGATGTCTTTTAGGTATTACATCTTGATGATGCTTAGTTACTGAGTGACTAATAGTTTTTTATAGAGTGAAATATGCCGGCTTACATGGCTTAGTTGAGTGGCTCTTTTTGATTGACTTTCTTCTGAGCTACCAACCATTACTTGGTACATACGTTGGTAAGTTGTGACTTTTCCCCATCATATTTATTTTCCCCAAATTTACGTATTTCTGAAACATTTATTTCTTTAAAGTGCCAACGTTCAAAATACTCATGGACAAAGCAAGACACTCAAAGCAAACGTATGAATAGAGAGTTTCACCGAATTGAATTGGAACGCGATAAATCATCCATAGAAAAGGAGTAGATTATCTCAATATTATCGAAGGTACGACGAAACGGGACCAAATTAAACTATTTCTTTAGATCAGACGACTACAACAAGCTGTTGAATGGTTTGTTGATGACAAAGAATTGGTTTTTAAGCATGATTTTGCTGCAAGCCTTAGAGCTGAAAAGGTTTCAACATTTTTAGCTGCATGAAAACCAAGAGTTTTACCGTGGCCAAGAAATTCTTCTGACCTGGATCCCAAAGATTACCATTTTGAATCTTAAAAGAAAAAAGTCAAGACAATGTTCACAGCTAAATGAAAATTGAATGAAAAGTTCTTTCAAAATCGGACATGCCAATCCAGTTAGAAACGATAGCACAACATAGTGTGTAAGAAGCCTGCCCTAAAGAATTGCAGGCAGCATTGGTACCACAAAGATTTCACGTTGAGATTTTGGATTATCAAATTAATATTTCAATGCAATATAACTTCACTAGAATGAAAACAGTCACGAAAGCTATTTTGTTCCTCATAAAATTCTTTAAATCAATTATTATAAAAAAACTGAATAATTTTTTGTGTGCAAGTGTCTTAAAATTTTAACTTTTTCACCGTGTTTTAAGTATAGAAAGTATAAAAAGAAACGAGTCCTACTTTTGTGGCGCGACTATATGTTGCAAAGCGCTCGCCAAAGACAGGTTTGATCGGGAAGGAAGTAAGCTTTAAAACGTACTAAGCGTTATTCATCTGCAGTTGTTTTTGTAGTCCCAGATTTTACCCTTGGTCCATGGAAAAAATGAAACGGACAATCAAGCAGCGTTATGCCATCAAGTTTTGTGTGGGACTAATAAGTTGGCTATAGAGACGTTGGCCATGATTTGGCAAGTGATTGGGGATGAAAGCTTGTCAAAAGCGGCTGTTGTGAGGTGACACAAGTGCTTCAAGAACGTTGGGGAGACTGTGGAAGACGAAAATCGCGGTGGACGACCATTTTTGAGCAAAAATTAGCCCAATGTGAAACGTCTCCGAGATCTTTTGAAACTAGACCGATGATAAGTTTTCGAATGATTGCAGACAAGATAAGAATCACCAAAATGACTGTTTACACTATCATTACTGATGATTTACAGATGAGAAAAATCTGTGCCAAGCTTGACCCGATGTTGTTGACAGAGGATCAAAAGTAAAATCGTTTGCTTGTTTGTAAAGATCTTTAGAAGAGCGTCCCAAGTCCAAATAGTTGCCCCTCTTGTTCTCTAAGTTAAAGACAGGCTTTAAATCTTGCCGCCACGAGTTTTAGACACATTCCGGAAATCATTTACAAAAAAGCCTTCCCAGCATGAAATATCTGCTGGTAAAGCTGCATTGCCAACAAAGGGTCCAACTTTAAAGAATTTTAGTATTCTGTTGTGATAAGTTCCATAAGTTTATCCCTTATTTAGCCTCATTAATTTTTATACATACCTTGTAGAAGTTCTATCTTGTAAATATCAATAAGACTATATTTATTATGAACTTTATAATTTACTTGTACTTCCTTTATGTCAATCAAAGCTTCTTCACTTACCTGAAAAAAAGAGATTATATTTATTAGTGAAGGTAGTTAACATGGTTTGAAGTATAATTAATATTGTAGGAAAATAATAAGAAAATAGTTTAAAATTATCAATGGGTTCATCTAAAATCTAAAGAAAGCAGAAAAATATCATTGCTTTCCAAGACGAAAGGACCAAAAAACAGTAAAATCCAAACAAATCCCCGAACTGATGACTTAATTTTACTGACTTTGCTCGCCTCTTTTTTTTAAATTTTACTCTGCAAATGTGGCTGAGTTGGAAGCCATTGATAAGACAAACCAGACAAGCCTGATTTAGCTGGTTTTAATGACGTTCATCATTGGTTCTTAAAGCTGGAACATTTACAAAACCTCAAGTACTCCAAAAATTGCTTCGGAGGTCAATGTTCACAAAATACTAAAAAGGCCATTATTCTCATTGTGATCATAGCCTTTTAACCACGGTTGTGGAGTCGGAGTCGCGGCTCTGTATATTTGTGGCTCTGTAAGCAGAGTCGGAGTCAAATTCGACTCCGACTCCGCTTTAAATGTACAGGACCACTACTCCGACTCCACAGCCTTGCTTTTAACAGCTAACATCCTTATAAACAAGCACAAGTAATGTAAGTTCTTTGCAGGGCCGGATTTAAGTATGGGCACTTATGGGCAACTGCCCAGGGTGGCAAATATTTGGGAGAAGTGGAAGAGCGGAAAATTTTCAAAAAGTTTCATATTATCTAAGACTCAAGTTTTGCTACAAAAATATAATTCTAATCTTAGAACATCAGCAAAAGCTGAATCAATTATGCGTTTTTTGAAAAAAGCAAAGATCTATTTACGCTCCACGATGACGGAAGATCGCTCAACAGCTCATCAATTTAGTGCATTGAATCTGAGTTACTCTACTCTTTAGTCTTCGAACACCTAATCCCGCAATTCACTAATAAAAAAGTTAAGCGGGTATTTATCTAATAAGTGTAAGTATTTATCTAGTAAAATTTTTTTTGGGTAAATGTCTAGATGGTGGGACCATCGACCGGACTGGGATGAAAAAGAATGAAGCTGGTAGTGAAAAAGAATGAAGCTGGTGGGATCTTACTTAACAGTACAAAATTGATTTTAGGTGGGGGCGGAGAGGTGGGGGCAGAGAGGTGGGGGCAGAGAGGTGGGGGGCAGAGAGGTGGGGGCGAAGTAGGTGGGGATAAAAATCTATATATGAAAAATTTGATATGTGACTTCACAGGCCCCACTCTCCACTTTTAAACAAACTGAATGAACTCATCCGACCACTCTCGACCCTCTTCACGCTCTGAGTACAAACACTCGACCCTCCCTCCAGGGGGATGGAGGGAGGTCACATGTTTCTATTCACTTTTTTTTAACCATCAAAATGTAGGTCATCAGAATGGAATAATCCGATGATCCTGCATCGCTTGCGCCTTCACCGCCCTACCCCCACTTTTAAACGATCAAAACGGTGTCATTTAACGCCCTCTGACCGATGGCCCTATCATCTAGACAGCACGTTTTCTTGAAATGGTCTCAATCTTTAATGTATGTAGAAACATTCTAGGCAATGTTTTGATGTTACTAGGCGAATGGGACTAACGAGATTGAATTTTTCGCTTTACAAAAATCGTGCGTTATTTGTTTTTGCTTATAAGTATTGATTCGAGTTTAAACAAGATGCGAATATTTGTATTTTTGGGCATAATTTGCTGTCGGGACGAGTTTCTCGATTTTTTACATCGTTTTCGCGTGTTAGAGAAGCAGTTTTGTGCTGGAATTGCGAAAAAAAAATTTTCCGTGTAATACACGACAAGTTGATTTTAAGGATTCCTGGATCGATTTATAAGTAGGTTGAACACCATAAGCGGCAAAAAATCAGGTGCACATTTAAAGTTTCGGCGATAATGGGGACTTGGTTTTCAGGTACCCACTTAAGTTTGGAGGATATTTGCCGTTTTGTTGCATGTTATCTTACATCTCCTCCGCTACATGTCATTAGGCTTCAGAAAAAATTAATGCTTTTGAGACAAACAGTCATTGTTTTTGTCGGGAAATATGCTGTTTTTGGAACAGCACGAAGAAAAGCAAAATCGGCGATTCCAGGACTATTTTTGAGATCGACGAGAGCACGCTAGGCAAACGGAAAAATTATCGCGGTCGGCTTGTAATCTGCCAATGGGTTTTTGGAAGTATTTGCCTTGAGATAAGATAAGCGTTTTTGGTTCCTGTTGACACGTGAGGCAGGAAAACGTTATTGGCAGCTATCGAAGAAAATATTGCTGATGGCACGGCCCTATGTTCAGATTGTTGTTGTGCATATGACTGTATTAGCCCGGGAGCCAGCGACATTTTTTGGCGACTGATTTCATCGTCGATCAAAGTATGTAATTATCCTCAATAAGGTCTAGTTAGTAACGAAAATCGACCACTTACAACCAGTTAGCGGGACAACGTTTACTGGGAGCGTCAACAATATGTAATAAACAAAAGAAAAAAAACCTGATATAATAGTCGTTCACATTTTGAGGGGATGTTAATTGACATCAGACGTTGTCGAAAAACGACCACTTACACTTGTTTGGCGGGACAATCAACCACTTACAAGCGCGCAAACGCGCAAAAATATTTTCAAAAATGGATTTATTTCATCGTTGCTCAAATTTTACATGGATACCGAGGACCATATTGCAGATGGAAAAATACTGTGCTTACAAACGACTCGCGAGACAAACCTACTTTAAGCGATCCTCAAAGTCGCCGCTGCAATAGCCAGCGCGCGACCTCGGAAAAGTTCCATTCGATACAACGGGTGGGAATGCAAGGAAACTGTGTAAAAATATGTTTTGTTTGCAATGGACACTGTTTTGACGAGTTTCACGGGTTTTTCCGAGTTAAGGAAATCACCGGGAAAACTGAAAAATCCGGGATTTGGACATTTCCTGGAGCTCACTCAGAGTTTGAACGTTCAAATGCATGCACGTTTTGTGAAATATATTTGTTTATAAAACGCGCAAAATGTCCAAATTAAAATGGGTTTTTGTTTTTGCAAAAAACGCATCAGATAAAGTACTTTATTAAATTTCATTAAATTTGCTTTATTAAAGTGTTTAAAATGGGGCGACGTCTCTCTGCCCGCGACAGTCACTCAACACGACGAATACCATACAAAGTGTTTGAGTTGTTTTAAAGCGAGAGAAAAAAGGTTCAAGGTCGTTGGCAAAATTTAACCACGTGCAACAAAAAAGAGGTATTTGAAAACAAGTGCGCTGGAGTCTGGTAAAGTTGACTACGTTGCCCGTATAACTATCGTAGAATCCCTTTGTAATTGCGTCAATTATCATCACTTTTGTGTGTTCCTTATCAATGATAAAGTTTCCAAGGCCCAATGGCGTACAAAGATAGATTAGTATTAAGTTCATTATATCTATGATTAATAAACGTTTTACAATGGATTCAGTGGCAATATATGTTGTCATTGTATTATGAAAAGTATATTAAGTCACTAATAAATTTGGTAAATATTGATTTTTTTAAGAATTTCATGCTCATTTTCTCAAATTTTTTTTCGTGTATAAATTTATGATTCAAGTAATGCTATTCTTCACAAAACATGGTTTTTTGTCAGAAAAAATCCTTCAAGGTGAACTCGTGGATGACAAAGAACCACGGGCGGACTCTTACAGTGGCGACTTTGAGGATCGCTTAAAGTAGGTTTGTCCCACGAATCGATTGTAAGCACAATATTTTTCCATGTGCAATATGGTCCTCGGTATCCATGTAAAATTTGAGCAACGATGAAATAAGACAATTTTTGAAAATATTTTTGCACGTTTGCGCGCTTGTAAGTGGTTGATTGTCCCGCCAAATAATTGTAAGTGGTCGTTTTTCGACAACGTCTGATGTCAATTGACTTCCCCTCAAAATGTGAACGACGATTATATCAGGTTTTTTTTCTATTGTTTATTACATGTTGTCAACACTTCTGACAACAAATGGTCTCGAGGTGCGATGTAAGTGGTCACTTACTGTGATAAGCATAAACAAATTGAAGACCCTGATATGCTTTCATTGACGATGAAATCGGCACGTTTTTACTGTCGCTGGCTCCCGGACTATATAGAACAGATAGGCTATTGACATCTGACAGTATATCGCTCGATGAATTTTATCGATCCAGTGTCTGGCGCCCACATTCATAGCATTGGCAAGTTCTTTGGAGGGATTTGCGAGACGGCGTGCCCCGGTTTCTGCGTAAAAAGCCCATTGGCCAGGTTACATAGCCGCATTTTAATTTAAGGGGTTACCCCCATTTGTAACCTTGAAATTTGCCTTTTATTATAAGTATATCTATCTGAAAATACGTCCTTCAAATTTCAAATCGATCCAAACAAAATTGACCGAGATATGAGCGTTGAAAGAGAAAAAACGGTTATTTATACAACCGGATAATCTGCCGTCTGCCGCGCTCGACCCTCTTTGCGGTTTCTATCTATTGTTGCGGCCTAGAGCACTCGGGACGGCAGAATGCTGAGAAGGGAATAGCAAATTGCATTTTTGGAAGTGGCATCGTCGGCGGGAGAGCTTTTATATGGTCCCGGAGTGGATGATTCTATGTAAGTTAAAAAAAATTGTTTCTTCCGTGTAAACTTAAATTAAAACTTTAAACGCGTTTTTCTCGAAATGACATTTTTGAAGTCTGTTACCAAAATTACTCGAAAACTACTGAACCGATCTTTTTGAAACTAAACAGCCTTATTTAATACATAAAAATGTAGTGTTTGATCGTTCGATTTTCTTTTGTGATAAAAAATGGCCGTTTTATAGTCAACAGACGACCGTTTTTTTAAGGGAAAATCGAACCATTAACTTTGACTGTCCGCCCTTTTTGTAATAAATGGATAATGTTTTAAATCCTTCAATCAAACACTAGTCTAATCTGTTATTTAACTAAATCCATCGCTTTTTTTGTTTCGGATGATCCAGTTAGACACAATGTTGGTCACCGAAAAAAGTGAAAATTAAAATACCATTGTTTTGACGGCCATTTGTAATTTAACAATGCAATGTTTTTCGACAAAAAATATTACTGAAAAGTGTTTAATGTATGTACTTTAAGATAATATAATAGTCGTTTAAAAAAATTTCGTAGTTTTCTTAAAAAAATTGCATGAATATGAACTATTTTTTTGCGCTACAAGTGGGGGGTAACCCCTTAAGCGCCATTTTGGCTATAACAACGTAATTGAAGGGTTTTTCAATGTCATGGCAGCCATATACCCGCTCGCTGATGTTGCTTCATCATCCACTATTTCGTAAAATGTAATAGAGATATACTTATTTGAGAATACCAGGTAAATTTTTGCATCATTTAATTTTTATTTTAAATTGTTATCACTTTATTTGATACTAGTTACAGTGAAAAATTACTATCCTTATTTGTTATTATGATTACCAATTAATTATTGTCACTATTACTTACATTATTTAACACCTATTTATTTTTAACATCTCTGCGTACTACATCGCCTGCTCATTGTTTGAAAATGAGAGCGGAGAGGTGGAGTTACTTTCTAAATTTGAAAAATATGAAGAAAAAAAATGAATTTATTACCACCACCCCCTGCGCTCTACTTCTTCCGCCTCCAACCAAAAACACCTTTATACTGCTAAACAAGGTCAGCCCTATTAACTCCACCCTTTTTTACTTCCCTCCAACTGACGGCCTCATCTAAACAATTACCAAATTTTGACTTTCAGAATCACTCTGAATAAACAAAATTTTGCTAGTTCCTGATAATCGTGTTTGTATTGTTATTTTATATTGTATGGCTAGTTTTTTATAACTGCATTTAGATTGCATTTGTATGTTCAGTTTTAGCGATTGTATTAGTATAATATAGGTATATTCAAAAAAAAAATGAGAACGATTTTTTAGTTTTTATATTGAGCCTAATATGTTCACTTCAATTCACTTACGTCCCACTGATCCTGTTGAAATATCTGAAATAATCGGTAACCTTAAATCAAAGGTTTCACCCGGTTTGGATAGTATAACATCGGAGGATATGAAATTGCTGAAAAATCATATTTTGGAGCTTCTAACTACAATAATAAATAAACACCTAGCAGCTGGCATATTCCCCGATTGTCTTAAACTAGCGAAAATCACTCCAATTTTCAAAGGTGGTGATCCACCAGAGCCATCAAATTATCGCCCAATAGCTGTCACAAGTGTCCTAAGTAAAATATTCGAAAGAGCCATTCAAAAACAATTGCTGCAATTTATTAAGACTAACTTAACATTGACACCAGTTCAGTATGGATTTCAAGAAAACAGTAGTACACTAGCAGCAACGTTAGATGCAGTACATTTTATCAACAGTGGATTGGATAGGGGCGACTATGTAGCAGCAATTTTCGTGGATCTGAAAAAATTCTTTGACACCATTAACCATGACATCCTGCTTCAAAGGCTCGAATTATACGGAATCCATCACAACTTCAAGCTGCTGATAAAGAGTTATCTTTTCAACAGGCGTATTATTACAACCAACAACATGCATAAAAGTCAGGAATGCACTATAAACATCGGCGTTCCTCAAGGATCAATCCTTGGGCCATTACTGTTTCTACTGTACATTAACAGAGTACAGGACATTTATCTGATGGAAAAAATAGTTTTGTTTGCTGATGACACACTACTTCTGTATTCGGTTAAAAATGAATCAATTCTTCAGCAAAATATAAATGATGACCTAGGAAAATATTGGAATTGGCTCGAGCAAAGTAAATTAATTATAAACATCCAAAAAACTAAATATTTAATATTCCAACAAAAAAACAAGCAGCAAATTAATCCGTCGGTACAAATAAATGGAATACAATTGGAAAAGGCCAACTCAATTAGATACTTAGGATTAACTTTAGACGAGAAAATGTCTTGGCTACAACATATCGTCGGGTGTACGCCAAAACCATGAATGTGCTTTTTTGGTGATTTTTAGTTTTTCATGTCAATGTACGCGGAGTTCGCATACAAACAATTTGTTAAAACCGGAAATGTAAAATTCTATTTTATGCCTACACAAATTCAAAATTTCAATTTTCTGAATCTCCTAAAAACTAAGTATTTGCAAAATGCCTTACGCCAAAATCACGAATGTGCACATTCGTTGTTTTGGTGTAACGGAAAACCTGGGTATATTATGACATGTTGTTATATTGTGGTGAAATAGAAAATCTACAGCTGAGCATAATATGTATCGTTAGGGCTTGTTCAATCCTGCAACTTGTTCAATCTGTTATTTCTTCGAGTTTTGTAGAACTTTTACTCAGTTCAACAGTCACTACAACAACAGGTACTAATTGTATTTTCCGCAAATAGGGAAAATCAATAAAGATTTACCTGGTCCTCCCCATGCTTTTGATAGTGACGAAAACTCTCGAGACTTTAGTCCTTTAATTTCATCTTACAGTCCAAATTCTTCATCTGTTGCTATGGAGTGAGACAAAAGTGAAACAGAGAACGCTGTAACTCCTCAAATATGCTGAAAAAGGAAAATTTAACAAAG
Organism: Nemotelus pantherinus; assembly: GCA_963978885.1. NCBI lineage: Eukaryota > Metazoa > Arthropoda > Insecta > Diptera > Stratiomyidae > Nemotelus > Nemotelus pantherinus. The sequence continues at coordinate 56,920,502 of OZ022266.1, read as the reverse complement.
AGGGATGGAAAGCGAGCGTCAGGGAAAGTAAGAGGGCTAGAGGTGAAGCCTACGTTGGATCAAAGGTTGCTCAGCGGTCGGCTAAGCCTATGTTATGCTCACCTTGCAATGAAAAGGCAAAACATGTCAGTGCAACATCAGTGAAAGCAGAAAAATCTTATACGAAAAGTTTCGTGGAATGGCTAATATCGATGATCAACGGAGTTTTGTTAATATGCATATTGAAAACAAACCTAATGCACGAATAACGAGGAATTTGACAGAATCGCGAAGAAGCTTTAGTGTCAGTTATTATTTAACGGTTGACAGTCAAAGAATAAAGATATGCCGCAGGTTCTTTTTAACAACTTTCAATATTACGGACTTCCTCATAAGGAGCGTTGTTGCGAAAACGACCGCTCAAGGATGTTTCGAGAAAGATAAACAGAATAAGCATCCACCTCACAATAAACTGCCTCACAAGAGCAGAAAGAGAAGCATATTACTTCTTTTAAAGACCATTGACCAAAAGTTTTTTGAAACTGGACACACACAAATGGAATGCGATTCCATACACTAAAAAATAGAGAGAGAGAATCCAAGATTATTCCAGTTTACACGCCAGAATGTTGGGTGCAAATAATAAGATCAGCCAGAAACATTTCTTCTCTTTTTGAGGTAAACATGTTGACGTTTGATGATTGCATTAACTTCTGGTTTCATTAAACGTAGTAATATTAAACAATATTCCTTGGCTTAGAGTATGCTGGCTGCGTTACCAAAAAGATTTTACTCGTTTTACAAAACAGATTTTCAAGGAGATTTCCAAGCTACAGAAATTCGTGAAAAAGGGGTCGAAAAGTTGCGAGCTTTTAACAGGTGCTAAATACAAGGATTTGATCAAAATGTCTGACGACTTCACAATTCTTAAAGCTTAACATAGTTTTTATAACTCTAAAATGTATCAATTTGGAAAGTATGAAAATGAATATATGTTCAACTTTTGCAAAACTAAAGTTAAAGTTGACTGCTCTTTTTGTTCTAACTTTTATATTTGCAAAGAAAAATAAAGAATTTATGTAAACCAAAATGTTAACAAGTTTTTATTTTCAACAAAATTTCAAATGAGCTCACGCCAAAACCACGAATGTGTAAAATTTTCCTTAAAACCAGATATAAACAAAATCAAAAATTAGGCATAATATAATTAGATTATTATCTTCCGTAATTCAAATAAAAATGATTCTTATCATTCAAAACTGATTTATAGTATTATGTCAAACTTTCAAATTGATATTACTCGAAATAACATTTTTGCACATTCATGATTTTGGCATAAACCTGACGATATCAATAACATCAGATATAAAGTAGCGCCTATGATAGGAATCCTAAAAAAATATGATTTTTTATCTCTCAACATCAAACTTGACATATTCAATGCTTTTATTTTGTCGAACATCTCTTATGGAGCTGTTTTGTGGAAGCAAACATCGAAACAAAATATTGATCTGTCCGGAAGACTTATCACTAAGGCTATCAAGACTATATACAAAATGCCAACTTTGACTCCAAGCTTACATGTGTATCGTGAAACAGGACTACTAAGCATACAACAAATAATGTGTCTTGAACAAGGAAAGCTGATATTCAAGATACTTAACAAAAAACTCAAATGGCCATATGTTGTAAGAAATGTTGGAGAAATAACTCAGACAGCCACAAGATCGGCGAATAACCTTGCGGCTAAAAAAGCTAGGACAGATCGTTTGAAAATGGATCCAGTGCAGCAGTCTTTGGCTTATTATAATACCTTACCAGAGGATTTAAGAAAATTACACAAAGATAACGAAGCCGCCAACCAGAGTTTTTTCTAAACTTTTCTCTGGGCATAAGTCTTGACGACAAGAAGTAGGCGATATCATCTGAAGACGATAGTGTATAAGGAAGTGCTTTCCCTTATACCAATATTTTATTGTCTGCGAAGTACGAAAGTAATAATATTGAGGAGATTTGATGCACACGGACCGTGCATTTTGATTGAGTCTCTCCATCACAAATCCGGCCCTGGATTTATGTCGAAACAAATACTTAATATCACTCATTTTCTCAAATTCATTCGCCATAATAAAATGCAGTAGTGAAGAGACTTTCCAATATTATAGGAAGTACAGTCTATTTGAGTGATAGTGCCCGCAATTTTTATTATTTTCAAAATAAAATGTTCTCCACACCTATTAGCCCGCCCATGACATTTACATTTGCAACAAGTCCAAGTAGTTTTTTTTTATATATACATACCCAACACATTTCATATTCATCAATCAATATTAGTTTAGTTACACCCACATATCTTCATTATAACATAATTGCACAATTTTTCTCGTCCCATTTGCAGATTTTTCATTATAATTCGTTGAAATGCTGACCTTACCAACGTCAACAGTATCAGGATTACTCGTATTACAAATATCGCCAGAATGCTTTCAAACCTGGACGGCAACAGTGACCTGTATATAGATACTACTTTAATAGTGTAATTAGCACTGCTAGTGCAGTATAAACGCGCCGACTGAAAACGGCAATCTGTATGCGAAATGTATTAAAAAAGGACGACACTGTGACATTAAACGAGTTGTGAAACATTTCATTTAGATATGAAATATTCTACCCTGCCTGAGCTTTTCATCTATTTTTTTTTCATCGGTTCCAGAGTGGGTGGACAAACTGAGTATGGGAGTGCAATGTAAAAACATAGACAGTGTACAAAATAGTCTGCACTCTCATCACTGTGTGCATTTGCGGAATGAAATGTTTTGCTAATTACACTGGGAGCTTATGAGTTATGAACTTGTCGTCTGGTCTCACTGAAGTTCTGGATGACAACGATATTTGTTGTTATCTCCTGACCCCTTCTATTCTTCCCCCGCGCTATAACTTGATGTTCTTTTCCTGTTAATAATGTGTACTACAACATAGTGTGACGTGTGGAAAGTCAACAGAATGGGATGCGAGAAATCGGGACTAGAAAAATTCTGCGGTGCAAAAAAAAAATTGTAAAACGAAATGAAAAATTCATAAACAGAACGGAAAAGCTATGAATATGTAATGAGGCCATGTCGAAATAAATGGAGCCAGTAAACTGGGAAATATACGAATGCAATGTTAGAATTTCGCCTTGTTCCTGGCACTCATTCAAACCTAAATGAAAAAAAAACCGAATCTGAAAAGCACTAAACAACCACAGGTTTTATGAGTACCAAAAGTATCTTCGCTCTCTGAGTTGTCATCAACGTTTAATGGCGTCCTCAGAATGTCCTGGCACATATTTAATCAGAACTCAAGCGGTTACACCTCACCGAACGCACATTAGTCCACCGCTAGCTACGTAGGAAATGAAGAAAACGTGAATGCAATGCAAAAGTACAACACTCTTGTCATCCTCTACCCCATTACCTCATCCTCAATTTCGTAGCGCAACGTGCATCGAGCCGGATGAATTCAATAGCGTCAGACAGATAATTTTTCCCGGATATTCGTGTTACGGAAGATCTAAAAAAAAGAACGATTTTTCTCTTCTGCCGGTGTGGAAATGAGAATTTTCCTTCAACATCCGATTCATATTAAGTTTTGTCGGTGGCAAACGTGCATCGGGGGACAGCCAGCAATTGCAGTAGTATGAAAAAGTGCAAGGTGTACATGTACTACATGGGTACCTATATACATACGCTGCAAGTAGGTACTTCGCAACTCTATAATTTTTAGCTGGATGCGATGCGATACGATTTAAATTTAGTGATGAAGGATTTTATGGATGAAGGTTTACATTTTAATACAAATTTTAGATTTTTTTCGATGCAGCTAGGAATTCCGGATGTATTTAATCGATGGAGTAGCGATATGATTATCATGAGTGATTTTGATATTTGAAATAGGAAGTGCCAAAGATATAAACAAGACTCCTGTATCAGGAGTCGGGACTGAACCCACTTAAGAGCCGAGTTGTGGAATTAACTACACGACTCTACGGACATGAGAACGGACTGATTCGGCCACTAGGGCGTACAGGTGGTTATAATGAGACATTTATGTACCTCGCGAAGCTAGCATTGCAGCAGCAGGTCATGTATCCGCTTTTCGATTTCATAGGCCACCCGACGAACAGAAGTGGTTAGATTTAAGACCTAGGTTAAGATTTAGGTCTAATTAGGCTAAGTTATTTCTAATTAGGTATAAGTTAGGTCGTACTTTTAGTGTAAGGTACTGTTTAAGCAAATTATTGCCAGGGTAATCCAGCTGCTGTACAGGCTGGGTAATATCATTAGTGTGTAAGCAGTAAAATATTTCGAAATATCAAAAAAGTAAAACCAATCAGAGCCAGCATTTTAAGTGTTTTTTTTTGTTGAATAAACTTTAAGTTAGGCTAAAAATGTACGATTAATTGAAAATATTTCAATTAAATTCAAAAATTCAATTCCGGAAATTCAGAGAATTTTTTTTCTCCTTTTTAATTTTCCATTTTCTAAGTTTTTGAACGGTGTTGATTGAAATATGCTGAGTGTGTTTGTTCCGGTTAGGTTTCTTTGGCTGACACAAGGTCAAACATAGACATATTGTTGAAATGTGATATCAGATAAGACGACCTGGACCTTAAAGGTTTAGTCCAAGAGACCATCGAAGGCTCCAGACGTGTTTGTCAAATGAATGATATCCTTCAACTTCTGTTCCACCTCGTAGGAGAGATCTGCCAGCAAAGGCTTCCCAGTGGCGGACACAGGAGATGCTGAATTGTCTCTGAGACTCCCGGCTACTGGCACTTCTTACAGATATCCCTGCAGGTCTGAGTTTCTCGCCATCTGTGCCCCGCAACCTGCATCATATTGGAGTTGGTTAAACACTTGACTATTTGTATAGGAATTAAGATGCGTGCCGATCCCACTAGTGGTAGCCTGGTCCCATGCTTAGCTAGCGCAGCTGCTTTCTAATCCCCATCAATGATTTATGATTTTACTTACGATTTTGACTCTTCTATGGTTGCCTAGCTTGTTCAGCACCTTTATGCAGTCGAATATGCATTTCGATTGATATGTGTGGTTAGATTAGGCAAAGTTAAAGTAGCTGCCAATCCACAGGCGCAAAGGAGACTCGTTGTGATGCCACAACAGTTTAATGACTTTTTCCTAATCACTAAAGTCAGGAAACCACATGCTTCCTATTACGTCCAGGTACCCAAACCAATTGTAGAGCCGAATCTCTCGACATCTCCCTAAGAGATGCACGGCATTCAGCAACAATCATGGACACTGTACAAGGACCAGCAAGGGCCTTAATAGCCGCTTGGCTATCTGTGAAAATACCAAATTTGACTCCGAATATTCGATTACACAAGCCGGTAAATTACCTGAAAAGTAGCCGCAACCTCCTCCAGAAAAATACTACAATTGTCTGGTGGAATGAACACCTCGTCTGAGTATACACCACTCTCGACTCTATTGTTCAACTTTGAGCCATCGGTGTACATATGGATAAACCCCCTTTCGAGAGTGACACCATGACACCATTCGTCCCTACCAGGAATGCGAGTTATGAACTCTACATCTAGTAGAAAGAACGGAGCGATGTGATCAACATCCGCTGGAGCAGGAACTCCCTCAGCCAAGATCCTCATATGGCTGAGCTCTGTCCTATTCCATACTGATATACAATTCAGTCTCACAGCAGCAAGATTAGCTTGCAGTAAGGTCAGTATATATGTGTAATATGTGTGAGTATATATGTGTAATATGTGTACTTTTATCGCACCTTGACTCTTTGGGAAAATGTTGATCTTGGCCTCAGCAGTATCCTCGACGGATATTAGTTGTTTAGTTTTTAATAAATATTTTTAAATTTGAAAATTCACACTTTAGTGTTAGTGTTCTTAAATCTCACAACGCAAGGTCGTGTAGTGTCTTCATTCCATCCTCCCCAGTTGAATCTGTGATTGTGCATATTTCATCTTTGCTGTCCTCAATGTTGCTTGTTTATGCGTCTTACTTTAATGGTGGTTTTCCTTCTGCTTCTATATTTTTGTGCGACGAATTTAATATAATAATATAATAAAACAAATTTGATGCTTAAAAAGTCGCGCAATACTACTAGTTGTACTACTGTAAATGCTTTCTGATTGGGAACGGCATAGACTTCTGGCCGTTTAGGCCAGATAGTCAGCTCCTACCAGCAGTCAAATAATAGTCAGCTCCTACCAGTAAAATAGTCAGCTCCTACCAGCAGTTTTTTGCGACTTCTAAACTGGTCCTGCTACACCGAAGGCAATTTGTTCAATTGGTGCTCCTACACTATAGGTCTTCAGCTCACCTCTGGGCTTTTTTTCATGCTGTACATTTCTTGGCCCAGGATTCCACCTCTTTCTGGGTATACACTCAACACAATTGTTTTCTTACTTTAGCGTTTTGCTTCTTCCCAAAAGGCCTCCCGATGTTCTTTCATATATTTCCTGCGAAATATTTTTAACATTGCGTTGAGCCAACCGCAGTTTCCCATTTTTGCTTTATCAGTCCTCCAACAAGATACAATGAGTTTCATTGTGGCTAGTAGCTCTTCAATGTAGGACTTCGATCTGATATGCTTTGCCATCCGGGCTGATGTGCGGACCCTTTTTAGGCCATCATTTTGCTTTGCTCAACATTAGCTCCATTCAATAGCTCCGACCGTGACTATCCTTGAGCTGGTGAATCGGTCATCTAATCTATGCCAACTTTGGAAACCTTCTCGTTCAGTCGATGAAAATGCCTACATTCTGGTTGGTATGGACGTCTGTGGGTTATACTGAAGTTATTCGCTTGTAACTTTTCAATCCGTTGCGTTAGTTGTCCTTCGAGACTCTTGAAATCGAATAACCATCTCAAAGCAGTATGATGGGATATATATATTTGTGGAACTGTTTGGAAGTTTCGCCTATTCCCAATAGTTCTCGTCCGGTGACGCAATAATTTATCTCTAACTAAAAAAGTACCTTACTCAAGTAAGTATATAGCCGCTCTCGACCATCGACTTGCTGTGACAACACTGCAGCATTGCCAATATTACTTGCATCCGGATTCGCGACAAATGTTTTTTGTGGCTCAGGATACGCCAGCATCGTTACTTCACACCGCTCTTGCTTCATTTTTTCAAAAGCTGCTTGATACTGTTTGCTTCAACTTAATGGCCGGATTTCTCTGGATTGTTAATTTTTGGCGCTAGTAGCAAAGTTTTTCACAATGTGGCAGTAGGAAATCGCCAGACACAAAAAGTTTCGAAGGTGATTTTTGTCATTTTTTGCTGATCATCCTCCTTATGTTGCAAACTAACGTCACCTCTACGTCTTTCTATTTAATTATTAAATTAAATTCGTTCTGAATTGAATTTTTCTACTAAATAAACATATAGTTTCAAATATAGGGCGAATATATTTGGTGATATGTTTAAAAAGCTCCAAAACAATCCATGGTTTTTCATATGCTACTTTCCGATTTGTTTTTTGATGTAATGTATACATAAGGACAGTTTTAAATGATAAATCTAGACGAAAATAATTTTTTTTTGGCATATATTGTTGTTTTTTTTTCAGCCATTCTGAATTAATCCATTCATAAAGAAGAATGGTTGGGTCCCATAGGCCAAACTAGCAGCCAAACATATTTTAAATTGTATCCATTGTGCATTGAAGATTATTTCGGTATTTTACTATCATTGCTCTGGTAGTTTTTGCTAGTATCTAGTAGAATATCTTTCAACGTTAAACACCCCATTTTGGACTAGATCGGTTGTCTCAGTCAGTATCTTATTAGAGAAAATTTTCTTTGATTTTTATTGTCCCACCAAAGTTTTTTTGATTTTCCCATTAAAGTTAATTTTTTTTAATATTTTAATATTGCTGGTATATTGGACTTAATACCATCAGACCAATTCTAGTTGATTTCTTTTATTGGGCGGTGTCTCGTCAAGACATAAATTAAAGAAATAAAAAATGTTAGGATGTATGTCTTGACTGAAATAACTGAAGTGAGCAAATTATGTTATGATATTTCAGTCATTTCCCCCTTCGCTAGCACTTTTAAGGCTACCCTTTTAGACACAGGGCTCGAAAATTTCCACAAAAACTCTTTCTCCCGGTATAAATTAATTAATTTTAATACTTCTTCCCGGGTAAATTTCACTTGCGCCATTTTGAAAAGATACTTGTCAAAAAAAGGCAGAGAAAAAAAAACGTAGCTGTTAAGACAAATTCCTTAATATTTCTGCTATGACAGAAAACATGTCATAACATATGGCGTCACCACGAGTCATTTCGTTGACATAATACATATATGTTTTAACATAAACTATGTCTGCTCGAGACTCGGAATTAACGATACTTTTAGACGTTCTGACTACCCAATGAGCATATTTTCCGAATATACATTTTTTCCTTCCTCTTCAGCAGATGCAACTGTTATCAAAATATTTCTATAAGATGGGTTTACTGGACTATGAAATTATTTTTCGAATTTGACAGTGAAAATCTTCTCGTGAAAAAGACTCAACGCTTCTAAAAATCACTTAGAAGACCTATTGCTATTCGACAGACCATAACATTGTTTATCAAGTCCTAACAAAAACTCAGCTACCTATACAAATGTAAAACAAATTAAATGTCATTTCGTAGACTGTATATATTTCATTGTATAAATATCTTTTAGCCGGAAAAGCGGTCTACTAAAAATTTTTAGGCAAAAAAGTTGTTGGTCAACACATCAAAATTTTAAGTCGAAAGTACAATTGTTTAGGTATGAGCAATCAAGATTAAAGTTTCTGAAAAAACGTTTCATTTGAAAATCTGGAAAATTAAGCAAACAAATCAAAACAGAAAAACTAGTTTTAAAGTTCTAAAGTGGAATTATTGTTATACAATTCTGAAATTTGAAGAAAAATTTTTACTACTATTACAAACTCAATATGCTAATGGTAAGTGGTCGTTTTCTCAAAATCGAAAAGTATTTTCAAAGAATACTTTGAATTTATTTACAGTACCGTTCCTGTAATCCATGCATGCGAAATGGCCTTCAAGATGAATGTCGACGACCCTTATGCAACTTTCGTATGCAACAGATGCAACGTAATCGAAAAAATCAGTGGCCAGACTCTATGGATCCCCGTCGATATGTTGAAACATTTTGTACGCCTGACAAAGGTGCTAATACAGAAGGTTATAACGAATGGAACTATGAATGGGATAGTGACGTTCCACAGCCAGAACTTCGCCAAGCGCCGGAACGACGTCAAGAACCAAAACGTCGACAAGAGCCAGAACGTCGCCAAGAGCCGAACTACAGGAATGGGCGCAACGATAACGTTGATACTTCACCGCGAGGACGCGCAAAACGATCGGCAAAAGTTGAAAAAAGTTCAGTTCCAGAAGCTATACCCAATGAAAGTACGGATTTAAATTTAGAATCAGATCTTTCACCGTGTGAACCTATAATGCTACCGTATTCATCATATTTTTACCCATGTGGCATTTTTGGACCGAAGTTCAATCTTTGTACTTACGTTGCTTTGCACAACTGTTCTGAAAATAGCCCGCAATTAAACACACAAAGGGTGAATTTTCGCAAAATTGTCAAAAATAGGCCTAGGATAGCAAGACCAAGAGCATAAAGACTCATAGAAAAGGATTACAACGAAGATGAGAAGTTCAAATTAAAATAAGTTGCTTAAAATTGATAATAGTTTTTTTTCAGCCAGTCGATTTTAACAGTAGCGAACTCTGTTTTTGTCAATAGTGAGATTTGTGTAGAGTTTTAAATAAAGAAACTTTTAACCATCTAAGATTATTTGTTTCTTGTGAATAATTTAAGGTGATATTTATAGTTGTAGATAGGATCCTGCTACAGACGTTTACTTATTTAAAAAAAAACTTAAAATATTTATTTCTAGAGAAGTTAGATTGATAAAAATGTAGAGTGCATAGCTGTGTTTAATGACTCTGAAAAAAGAGCAGCGCATCTCAAAGCAAGTTAAAATAGAGCATCTGTAAAAAAGTGGAGCAAGTTAGAGTAATTGAGATGCAAAAAAATTCGAGCAAGTTAGAGCAATTGCGACGCGATGCTTCAAATTTTGTTGTTCAGTTTTTTGTTGAAAGTCGGTTTCGCGACATTTGACTAACAGCTGGTTGTTTGCCCGAACATGCTCTACCAAAAAACGTAGAGCGGAAATCGTGCTCTAAATTTCTCTATTTCAACTTAGAGCAGGCTCTTGAAATACAAATCGGAGCTACTTCGGGCAAGTTAGAGCAGCCAAAATGCTCACCAAACACATTTTGCTGAGATATCTCAGTCTAGCTCATCAAAAACAGCTGAAATTCTTACATGCATACAATGATCGAAGTCGCATTACATATTTGTGATAGTTAAAAGGATCTAAAACCATCTAACCAAGCAATCAATCAAAAATCGACCAGAAAATCTTAGCAAGTGAAAACTCAGACAAATCTGCTCGATTTTCATCTACACTGTTCGAGACATTTAACAGTGAAGACATTTAACGACGTTTAATGCGAATTCGGGAAGGAAATCGACGAGGCTCTTGATATGTTCAGTCATATCAAGTCTTTGGCTATTGATAGTTTAGATATCCCAAAAAAATCGACAAACTTTGCCTTCCGTAATTAAACTTTTATGACTCTATTCAATTTGATAACAGAAGGAAATCTTTAAGACGACTTCTTACCCGTATCTATCACAGGTTGTTTAACACTTTGAGTGCCAAGCTGATAAAACTGAATGACAATGATTTACACTTCTGGAACTGTCGTTCAAATATTAATGATGGGGCACTAAAAGTGTTAACATAGACAATAATTTATATAAAATCAGTTCTGGCTGAATCAAAGGCATCAATATGCTGATCATGGTCAAGACCAAATTTAAAAAAAAAAACGAAAAGTGGTCCCTGGCTAAAATATTCCAAGCATTGGCACACACAAGGTTAGGTTAGGTTAGTGAAGAGGGCTACCGGGAACGCGGCCAGCATTAGGCCACCAGTTTGGGCCCATTTGCCACCCTCATGGATAATCACACGCATTCAAACTTACAGCCATGGCACTGGCGGGATTCGAACCCGCAGGCCCCGTAGCACGCCGCTTTTTGGCCTGACGCCTCAGCGAGCAGAGCTACCGTTCGTTGCGTCGATGCGTCCAAAGTTGAAACACAAGAGCTGAAATGCAAGTCTTGCTCTCTGTTCCGTCCGAGGCAACGGTTGCATAACCATCGTTGCGTTTTGAAATCGAAAGTATATGGAGCCGGTCAAATTCAACTCAAACACGCAACGCAAGCTAAATAACTGCAGCTTAATTGATCTACAGACGGCCTTCTACTCTGTATGGATTGAAAGCCTCCTGTATAAAATGATGATAAATTTTGGTATTCCAACATGGATCATTAAAATTGTCGATAATTTACTCAGTGGCAAAAAGGCATTCGTCAAATTCAACAGGACTTCCTCTGATGAATTTGCAACTGAATCAGGTATACCTTAAGGCTCCATTCTTGGACCAATTCTCTTCAAGGTTTTTACTGCAGGCATCCCAGGAATTTCAAACGATTCTCCCACAGGTGTAATTGCTAGTCTGTACGCAGACAAAATCCTCTTCTGGAATTCCCAACATAATCCGCACTTTTTAACAGCGATTAAGGTAAAGGAAAGTAATTCCACAACAATCTTTTATCAGGCCTAGGAGTTGAAGCTGATAGAGAGCTTCATTCACAAATTTACAATCAATATGTGTATTGTATTGTAGAGTGATTAGCTCACGGCTTAGTTTACCCATGTGCAAACCTAGATTCGAGCCACGGACCCCACACGCAAGAAGCCTCTATTCCCTAGGGTACTCAAGCTACTCAAGGTACACAAACTAACTAATTGTATGCTTATGCAAAATGAGGCTCACAGATAAATGCTAGCAAGAGTGAACTGAAATTTTTTAGGCGTGGCCACAAGGACTTCAGAAAGAGAGTAATCACTCTCAAAAAAGTCAAAATTATTATCAATGATCAGACAACCACAAATCAGGTAACCACAAATCTTCCAAAACCACAAAACACCTCGATTTTAAGCTGGAACACCAACCTCTATATTTTAAACAAGGAAGCCCATTTGGCTTAAATATTTGGTTTGATGGTCTAAAATTGTGGTTCGTGGCTCTATTGCGACATGAGTTAACGATCTGTCTAGCGTATTTTCAGAGAATTGACTGATTGTTCCTCTAATTTAGTATTGCCGTCAATAGCAATTTAAAAGGCGACAGAAGGCATCTAACTTTATATTATATTTTTAAATAAAACCAAGTTTTCGCCTAAAAAATATTTGGCATAATTTTCCTGACCCATTACGCATCTTGGGTCTTTGAAACCAGCTCAAAATGCGTACGAAAACTCTTATCAAGCTCGAGGGTTGAAGGCGGTGGATCATTTTTACTAATTTTCGAAGAAAATTAGTATTAAACTTGTTTTTTTTTCAATTAACGTATGCGAATGTAGACTGTAGGGTCATAAGTTCCATGCCTCACTTAAGCCTGCCTTGGCTCACGCATCTATACTGCCCCACTAATCATAAAGGTTCTATCTAAATTTTAGTACTTTCGAGATATTCACTGATTTGTGTTTTGATTTGTACTCGAGGTATATGGAGAGTGCATTTTTCAATATTGATTTTAGCATAATTCCACGAAAGATAGATTTTTCAAATTTTGTAGAACTATGCAATGGAGTATATAGTTTTTGAATCCGGTGTGAACTGAAAAATGAGAAAAATGCAGATAGAACCTTTATGCAGAGTAGGGCAGTGTACACCCAGCAAGGTTAACTCTAAGCCCGGAGTATGAATATGGTTAGATTTGAATCAGACACGACACACGGTGGCAGCCGGTTTTATACTCACTCGGGTGCACAAGCATAGGTATATAGTACGTGTATCAATTGTCGGTCTAAATTCCGGTGTTTCCAAGTTTTTATTTTGGAAAGCTGATCCAGCTCATGAGACCAATGTTATTAGCATAATTTTTGTAGACAACTCGAATTTACAAGGAATTTTGTAGTAAGCTAAGCATTTTGTCAATTTCTGTCCAATAGACATATTAAAGTACTCCTATATATAAAATCATTCATTTTTTAAACATATAAGTAAAATGACTTTTATTTGAAAATTTTTGTTAAAGTATCTAAAAGAATTAAAAGTATTTTCATGTAACGAAAATTAAAAAGTAAACAAGTGCTATTTTTAAGTTTCATTTGAGTGTTTATTAAGAAGAAATTGAAAACTCAAGATATATAAAGATTTTGTTTCACTAGTTTTGTCATTTAAATTTAGTGCAAGCTCAATATGATGCTGGTAAACAATGCTCTAATCTTTATTTTTCTTAAATTCAATATAAAATTGCAGGGAAGCAGATATAACGTAGGTAAGAGAAACGGTTTGCAAGATGAATATTTTTGGGCTCCACAATATTCGGCGTACAGTTCTCATCAGAATTGGCAAACTAACTTCAATCAACGAAATTGGTATGGCACCAATTCAAGATATATATCGCAAGTACGAAATGATAGATGGCCAGAAACAAATTGTATCGAAAATATTTGTCCTGATGGAATATGTGTATTTTCTGATGATAATGACCGTGACAGTTGTTTTGATCCTGGTGATCTCATTGGTTCTTCCGAAGAAAGTGATTCAGAACGACCACCGACAGTGCGGCCTCCTCGACCATCAAAACCTAAACCTCGACCACCGTCAAAACCTAAACCTCCACCATCAACATGTCCCCCAGGCCGTCCATCACCCTCTCGTCCTTCGAAACCTCTTCCAAAATATTGTTCAATACCATGCGAGCCAACAGTATTGCCTCTTTCGACCATGTATTACCCAACTGGCCCATATGGTCCTCGAATGAGTTTCTGTCCGTATGTACCTCTGTGTTATTGGGATGACAATGGAAAATATAACAAACCTCGTAGAAGGCGAGATGAGTTCAAACCTCATCGGCAGAATATGAGACAATCATATGGCGTTTCCAGTAGGGGGCTCTGAAGGAGGTGTATACTCTTAGGCAAAAAAAAAAAATAATTAGAAAAAAACCTTATATTATGTTTAAGCTGTATGTAAGTTTGAAGTGAACTTTTAAAAAAATGTTGAGCTTTGCAATATTAAAGTTTTTAAATAAATTCTTAAGTAATCTAATAATTGTGGCTTTGTTTTTGAAAGAAGTCTTGGTAATGTATTTAATTGTGAAAAAACAGAAAGGAGTTGGGATGTAATAACTTCGGCGCCAATTTGGGTCCATTTGACAACGTTCACTGACTAATTAGAACTCCGAAGTGGCCACACCGCTATATAGAACCAGCTGATTCTACGAAACGGCACTGGTGATCTGCAAGTTGTAAAAACCTAAAAACTTTTGTTAGCTCTTGTAAATTGTAAAAACCTCAAATCATGAGGTGTTTATTATTTAGGGCCGGGCAATCGCGGAGAATATGCTTCATGCTGCCCTCTTCCATCTCACAATTCTTGCGAAAATTACTGGATGTCAGTTCTATTTTATTCGCATGAGATGCAGTAACTGGATAGAGGATTCGAGCTTTGTCACGTTTAAAAGGGTTGAAGTTCGTAGATCATTCATAAGCCCTAACCAAAGATGAGTCTGCTAACACAATCGTCTATCAAAATCGACCGGTTTTAGAGCAAAAAAGGCACTTTTTGACATACGTAAACAGGAGTGAACACATAAGCGAACATATGTCAAGTAGTATCTCATCATCACTTTACGTACGGACAGCTCATATTAAAAATTGAGCAAAAGGTTGCTTAATGAGCATGACACTTTTCTGGCTGTTCGGTAAGTTATGTTCAGTGGCGGCTCGTCAGGGTGGGCCCGGCCCGCCTGGCCCACCCTGATGAGCTGCCACTGAGCTAAAGTAAAGTAGATATTTCTTTTTGGTATCCGCGTATACCTTATAATAGTGTTTTTGTGTCGAGCGGGCCCAGTGGCGGCTCGTCAGGGTGGGCCAGGCGGGCCGGGCCCACCCTGGCGAGCCGCCACTGGTTATGTTTGGGTGCTACATATGCTTTGCATGGTTTACCTCGGCGCATATGCGCACGTACAGACGCAGACTCATCACTGGTTGGACCTATAATCAATGTATACGTGTGTGGAGTGATAGCTCCTACGACTGACTTCACTTCTAATTTAATATTCCCATTCATATTCCTATTCTGAGCTTGGTTTATTTGAAGCCCGGTATTTGATCATGCCTGAATTCGAGCCATGGACAGCACACGCATCTACTCAGTTACTTAAGCTTAAACTAAACTAGTAGTAGATTTGGTAGTTATAATGGGAATTTTTGGGCCTTTTCGAGTCGGTTGTCATTTAAAATATTATTCAGTCAAACTAGACATAGTTGAAACAAGTATTTTTCGAGTCTGTTCGCAGTTTAGAACAGGTCATTACTTAGGACGAATAAGAATGTGTTATATTGAAGTACTGAAGCATTGACCTACTGGGTTAGGAAATTTATTGGTGAGTATGATCTTAAAAACTGAGATCTACTGATAGAGCCATGTCACTCTCCCAATGAGTGAATAGATTGACTTCATTGATGGCGACAATGAAAATTCTGTTAGTGAGGAAGCTTGCAGCAAATTGCATTATTTGCTCCAAGAATATCAAATTGATGTCCTTGAACAGAAGACTGTTATGCCATGTGGAAGGCAAATTATAGTACACACTATCCTGTACTGAGAAAAAGCATAACGCCAAAGAGCATAATTTATACCCTTCTTTCGCTATACACATATTTGGTTTCGGGATTGTGATAAAGCATAGCGCCTGACACCATAATGCAAGGCGAAAAAAATCATGAGAGTAGGCCCTATGCAGTATAGCTGGCAAAACTATGTTATTTAGCCCCTAACGCCATGTACTATAGCCCTCATAAAGCAAAGTAAAAGCGAAATTTTCGCCGTTTCATCATATAAAATAAATCTCCATCGAATCCCGATTCAAATCCGTGATCCTGTTCTTAAAGAGCCGAATCTATACCCATTAGGCTACAGAAGCTTATTGGAATGCTATTTTTATATAGTCCACTTCAATTATATGTTATATACTAGTTGGGGTTATGTTACACAGGAGTTGAGATGATGTGCATAGGCTATAGTTTAAGGGAATTTGATGTTTCAGCTATATTTTATAGCTCAAGGTGCCATGTTATATAAGAGCGTGTGCTATGTAGATTGTGATATTATGTGCATAACATATTTGATCATAAATTCTGCGCTATATTACGTAGAACTTCGCGCCATGTGGCTTTTTCTAGGGTGATTCTAAGGTCGTCGTCCCATTTAAGAGCATTGCAAAACATATTGCAACGTGAGCTCTCATTTCAAATTTATTTAGTGTAAAATAGAGTCAGACCTAAAGATACAAACATGAAGTATATAAAATATTCCACTTTGTTACAACAGGTGAATTTTACATAAAAAAAAAATATACACCAATAAACATAGCAGTCTATCCATAGGTTTCCTTCTGACACTTACATTAAACAATCATTATTCATAAAAAATATTCCATAGAAATAAAATTTGAAATTCTTTTTAGGACTTTAAAGTAGACTATAAAATCAAAATTCTAGTGATATAAGTATGAACTAAGTTTTAAGGCAAATATGACGTAAAACAAGCGTAAAAATTTATATTCGTAATTTTTAAGATAATAATAAAAAACAAAAAAAAACTATAAAAATATGGAACTGGTGAGTTGTATTATTTTTGTTTCGAACTTTTTATATTTTTTCTGATGAATCTAGAGAAACTGCAATCCGCGAATGAGAAACGGCTTACAGGACGAGTGTAGCTATCGCAGCTACTATCGTGGTTCGTTACAAGGTCGAACCTATTATCGTCCAAATTTCAATCAACGGCAATTTTGCTTAGCAAAAATGTCATATCGACAAAGAGACGATGAATGGCCTGAAAGTGATGAGGGTTCGTGTTTTGAAGGAATATGCGGTGAAGGGATATGGACTGAAACCGAAGAATATAAGCCAGGAGACGGGAATGGAGATGAACCTTGTCCACCATGTCCAGGCAACAGACCTGGAGTAGATATTGGAGTCGGTACGCAGCCTCCTCCAGATTCTCGACCAGACCCTGGACCAAATCCTGGACCCGGTACTGGAAAACCAATTATTGATGAGCCTCCTATAACAAATCCAGTTAGACCCCCACGTCCACCGCCACCGCGTCCACCGTCATCGCGCCCACCACCACCACCGCGTCCACCACCATCGCAGCCAGAAGGTTCAACTGCTGTTCCTTCTTTCGAATACACTGAACCAGAAGGATGTGAGCCCATAATGCTGCCATATTCTTCATCGTACTTCCCGATGGGACTGTATGGACCGAAATTCGCTCTTTGTCCTTATGTAACTTTGACAGAATGTTCTGGTAGCTTGCTTGCATTTCGTTGTTGAAACAGTTTGTTAAATTAGATCTAAATAGGAGGAAGATGATGATGCTTTGATTTTGAACATGATCCTGAAATAATTTTATGACGAAAATGTAAAAAAATCTTTCAATTTATTGCATGGTCATGTTCAAATAACAAGTTGTATGATTTAGGATAATTGTTCAATTTTTTAAGGCATATGCATAATAGGGTCGTAGGGCACATTCAATTTTGTGAAAGAAATCTGGCGAGTTTTATACTTTAACAATTTACTTGTATACAGCGTATTAAAATAAATTTTACATCATTTGATTTTAAATTTCGAGTTTTCGTGAAACATGGTTTCTGTGGTAAAGTTATCAAAGATTTTAGAGGTTATCAAACGATGCTTTAGGATATTCCTGTTGTAGAAATGGCAAGGACGATGGGTTTGACGACGACTGTAAACCACTTCTTAGAATAATAATGCTAAGTACTAAGCCTTGAATCAAGGACTAGATTAATCGAGCTAAAAAATACAGCCGGGAAAAAAATAATTGGTGAGCTGGAATGGAACAGGGAGCAACCGTAACGGGCACGTTAAGTTTACTAGCTAACAACCACGAAAGATAACAGTATGTACCTATTTTAGTGCTTATCGTAATGTAGTAATTTCTGCGCTTTCTAGAGAGATGCAGCAAAAGCGAGTGAAAGTAGACTTCCGTGCGCCGAAATGGAATAAAAAATACCTCTGTTGGTCAGCTAGGACAACTTTATTCACGAATATTATCTAGGAGCCACAACTTGATCAAAAAGTCTCGAGGAAGTTTGAAAAGAAAACGAATTTTTAAGAATATTCTATGTGCTTCCAAAGAGGAGATTTGAAGAAAGGGACGAGAAGAATTGAAACAGTAAGCGATGCTGAGTTTAAAAAGCAGTGTGAGAGAGTCTGCGCTGAACCAATTCAATAGCGTCACTTAAATGTACATATATTGAAAACGACGGATTCAGATTCTGCGTACTAAGGTCCAAAATAAATAGAAACAAACGGAAATGTTGGAGAACTAGTATGAGGAACGCAAAGCAAAGGTCTTTGATTGTGATATTTATGATATGAAAATCAAATTACAGATAGAAATCAAATATCATGACCATTTTTGTATTTTAATACCATCTGCACTTTTAGATTGCTGAGGGAAGGTAGTTGATTTGGCACCATATGTTAAGGGCAAACAAACTAGCTTGCTACTGGTAACAACCACGCCCGATATGATTGCTCTGTATAATGTCGAGTCAGTCGCTTGAAGAAGATATCAGAATTAAGATCATTTTTAAGTAAGAAGAATAGTAAAGGACCAATAATAGATCAGCGAGGAGCTCCGGCTGTAGCAAAAACGGAGAAATAATAAAGAAATGGTCATGGAGAAAAGGAAAACAAGGAGAAAAGGGCACTAAATGTTCAAGATTTTAAATCTTATTTGCTTAGAACAAACGGAGCATAGCCACGGTTCAGCGTCATTTTGAAAATCAAGAACTCTTAAAATATGGCCAAGCTGATGCCCAAGCAAATGGCATACCTTATCGTATGCC